>JAVTVJ010000132.1:3577469-4177469 GCA_034509425.1 Eopsaltria australis | reverse complement strand
GTCTCTCCATGCTCTTGCACTGGGCTGCTGCCGTGGGTTTGAAGATGGTTTTTGCAGGGCTTGTGGGGGACAAGAGGGAAGGTGGGCATGAAGCCTAGACATAATCTGCCTGTAGATTGCAGATGATGGAGATGCCTCATCACCTGATGGTTCATATTTCCATGATCAGTCAGTATATCCCTATCCTGCCCTTTCTTTTCTGCACCCAGCTGATGGGTGAATGGCAAAAATTGTTATTATTCTTTCACATTTTGTTATGCTTTTTTACTCTTGCAGAGTCATCCATCACTCCTTGTCCTCTTCTGCTTCCACGGTGTTTAATCAGCAAATCTGATGATCACTGTTCTCCTTTTTTCCTCTAAAATCCATTAATGAAGATGATAAATAGGATAGGATCTGTCTTACAAAATATATTTACCTTAGAAAATTCTGTCATCTCTCTCTTTTTGGCTTGGTAGCATCCCTTTCAAATGAACCTGGAAGAAGATGCAGATGAAACAAAATCACCGTGTTAATCAATGTTACAGATTTCACAGCCATCCTTCCATATATGTTTCTATTTGTAGAACAATTTCCCACATGCTACTGAAATCCATACATGTTAGATGACTTCTTTGCTTGAAAACAAGAACATTGTAACTATTTTGAAAAATAGTGGACTCTATTCCAGTTATGATTATTTTCCTATTAATTTCTTTGTTCGTGTTTTAATGGAATATTGTCTTGATACCATGTTTGACCATTGTAATTTAACTGATGTTTTCTATGATAAGTAGGATAAATATGACTAATGATTGCTTTATAAAAGTTAGCTGGGAGTGAGACAGGCAGAGATTGCTATATCATGCAAGAAATCACTAAAAAATTTCAGAAGGAAATAATATCTCTGCTTCATGGGTCAGGTCTTAAAACATCTGATAAAATTTAGTAATCTCTGTTCAAATATCTGTTCAGCAATATCTGTTCAAATGCTAAATACCTTAAATATACATTACTAGAAGAGAATTACAGAACGGTTTGTGTTGGAAGGGACCTTAATGATTACATAGTTCCAAGTTCCAACCCCCTGGCACGAGCAGGGACACCTTTCACTAGACCAGGTTGTTCAGTGCCACATCCAACCTGGTCTTGAACACTTCCAGGGATGGGGCATCCACAACGTCTCTGGGCAGCCTGTTCCAATGCCTCACCAACCTCCGAGTAAGGAGTTTTGTTCTAATATCTAACCTAAACCTACTCTCTTTCAGTTCAAAGCTATTCCCCTTGTTCTGTATCCCCTTGTTCTGTATGCCCTTCTACATGCCCTTGTAGAAAGTCTCTCTCCATTTTTTTGTAGGCTCCCTATCTCACAGATCTTCAGATTTTCCAGGTTTCCAGTCTTCACTCTTTGCTATTTCTTTTTCCATAATTATTGTTACTTAGAAATAACTTCAGAGAGTTTCTTATCTCTTTCTCTCTCTAACACACGTGGTGGATATGCTTTCCTGTGTATCCTGCATTCCTTCTGGATTCATGGATCTTTCCTTGGTGGACCACAGATTACTTCCAACTTAGACACTTGTGTTTCTGTCAAGACATGCAGAGTAATGCTGACCATCTCCATCCTTTTGTAACACACACTGTCAGGATGACATATGTAGAAAGTTTGAAGACTTAGTTCATGGAAATTGGGCATTATGAAGTCTCTTTGTATTCTTCTTACTTGCTTTGCTATAATGTTAGCCCATGAATAGCTTGCTCAATGAAAACGGGTATTCAAATCTACCATTTGTGATTCATCTGCAGTAGATTTTTTTCTTTCAGTTCTCAAATAGCAGCAGCTTAAGAGCAAAAAAAAAAAAAAGGTTGTAGCTTGCAACAGACATGGGGAGAATCTAACCTTTACAAACATGAAAAAGACCTTCAGCCAATTAGCTGTTGGTTAATAAAAAGTCCAATTCTTTGTTGAACACAAATCTATATAATTTTCAAAAGCATCACGAGACTGGAGTAAGGAGCTGTCATTGTGTTAATGTTATCAAATAGCTTGTGGGGAAGAGAAAGAGCATGCACTGGATTCTTAGAGCCACAATCATACATCGCACATATGATACACATCAGAAATGATACACAACATTCACATCATACACCTCTTCTTCAAGTCACATCCTGATCTGACATGTATCAGATGTTTCCCTATATATTTTAATTACCATATTGTAGGCTAATAGAGTGACTCTAAATGCCTTTGCGAATTATATTAGCAAGGGGAGAAAAAAGTCTTTGCTTTTTACACAAGTTCTTTGTGCTTTTGGTATGGCAATTTCAGTGTACTAAGTTTATACTGAAAAAATTCTCTAAATATATAAACTTTTCTCTTGCTACATCATAGTAATGCTACAGTATTCTTTAGCTAATTCTTCTCTGAATATTAGTCTGTATAGAGGACAGATGGATCATAAGAATGTTTCAGAATATCCCTATTTCACAGCACAGTTCTATACGGGCATTTCCTTTTCCAATTTCCTGACCCATTTTCTCTTCCCAAAGGATAAAAACGGTGTCCTCTAGAAAACCAGGGCAGCAAATATCCTGTTGCCGAGCTCTGTACAAATTCTTTGAAAGAAGCTGTCGCATAGAAAATGCTGACTGTATTGGTTTGAGAGAATCACAGGGTGGATCAGGTTGGAAGGGACCACAGTGGGTCATCTGGTCCAACCTCACTGCTCTAGAGGGATGTAAGGATTTAAAGAGCACAGTTTCCCATCTCAAACATGGTTAAAGCCACAGAAGGTGTCTCACTGTGAGATTTCTGGAACAGCAGAAACAGCTAGGATTTCTTTCCACTTTTCCCAATTCCTGAAGCAAAACCTGAAGTGTCAACGACAACTACTTGCAGCTTTGTTCTCCTGTTATTCTAGCTCTTCTTGAAAAACCAAAAAAAATCTAATCTCTGTGGATGTTATCTAGGAGAAGTCAAAACTGAAGAATTATGGAAATCAAGGAGATATTTCTCACTCCTACGTTTGAATTCTTCCTTTTCAAACTGCTCTGATTTATTTCTATCATTCCTTCCTCATCTCTTTTTACAAGCTGAAATATCTTATTTTATTTAAAACATCATCCTATGTAAGACTTCACATATGGTAATCTTTCTGTTGCCCTGCACTCTTCTAGAGACTCTAACTTTTCTTTCTTGGGATGACCAATACAGGGTTCAGTCATCAAAATGTGGGTATACCACATATCAGCACTGTAGCTTTATGATGTTTCCTATTTTTCTTGCTACACCTTTACAATTTATTCCCTTTTTAGTAGCAGCTTCTTCATTTGATTACTCCAGGCTACTGTGCTGTCAGAGAACTGTCATAATTTTTTTAAATAAAATGCAGTATTTCACTGAGGAACTTGTTGCTACAGCATAGTACAAATGCCACAAATTTACATGGATTAAAGAAATAATTAAAGAAATTCTTGACAGAAAAATTAATCTATGGCTATTAAATAACAAAAGGAGTGTTGCTGGTTCAGGAGTTTCAGGCATCACAGTGCCAGGAGATGGGAGAGTATGGTGGGAAAGGGACATTAACTTCCTTTCCATGCTTCTCTCTACACTTTTGCTATTGGCCTCAGTCAGGTAGAACTTTATGCAAGGTGGACCTGGCTCAGATAGGCCATTGTTATGCCTGTTCTTAAGCAGCAGTAGTTAACATGTAGACCTTTAAAATATGACTGCTGGTTTTCCCACTCTGATGATGATTTTGCATTTGTCAGTGTTGCAGTTCATCTGGCAACCCATTTACTGAAGACTGGAGACCTTTTCAAAGCCTCTGCTGTACAGTTGGTGTACCTATCTCATCCTGAAGATTTGTCACTATCAGTGGTCTTATACAGGCCATTTCCAGGTACATTGAGCAGGGCAGGCTCCATTGTAGCTCCCTGGGAGACTGCCTTACTGAAATTCCTGCAGTGTGAACTTCCTTTTACTCTTGATTGTTTCCTCCCATCAGTTAAAGAATAATTTATATATGCAAGGTGTGTGGCAGTTTAGTTTCCTTAAGACACTCTGCAAAAGGGTGTCTTCAGGCCCTTCTGTATAATCTTGCTCTACCTGCTCATTGCTCCTTCAAACAACTTTAACTGGTTTGTGAGAAATGACTCCCAGTACAAAAGTCAGCTAGACACTTACCTGCTGCATCTGAACATGTGTTCTAATTCTGTGCTTTCTGCTCGGTGTAACCACTTCACCTAGCATGAAAATTTGTATGTGCAGTTTCCAATTCCTCTGACATCTCCGAAGAAATTAGCATCACATTTCAGTGCCAAAGCTAATGTAGATTTCAAATCACAACTCAGTACTCAGATTTTGAAGAAGGTGTGGATGAGTACAGTCTGGGCTGGCTCTTCTGCATCTCCCTCTGCTGACCCTTGACCTTGAAGTGATTTTTTAGCATATTCACCCTGCAGAGAAGGGCCGAAAAATTTTTCTATAATGAGCAGTAATACAAACTGTTCATCAAACAAGTCTGTTATGGTCTTTTCTTCTTTTATGTTGCCCTGCCACCTCGGTGATGACTGAGTGACCATTGGCAAGAATACTGTGTTGGGAAAGAGGTATTTTTTCATGCTCTTTATGCCTTTAACAAGTTGCATATTCCCATTTTCCTTATTTCCTTATTGTAACAAAGATTCCATTTTCAGCAGACTGTCTTCTCACCACCCCTCTGTGACAGTATATGTGGGGCTGAGGGAAAAAGTTTTTTATCAATCTTTTTGCTTTCTAGTGTGCCTTCACAGTGATGTCTTAAAACAGCCCCCTTTGCCATTTGCAAGCATTTTATCCTTTAGCTGCTTAATTTTTTACCTTCATTGGAATTTTTTGTTTCTATTCAGTTCCGAGTCATGGTGGTTATTTTTTCTTTTTCATTCCTATAGGGATGCTGAAGTTCATCCTGGATAGAATATATCTTTGGCAGTGACTTCTTAAACTGAGTTGCATGCCTTGTCCAGGACTACCCTAATATTTGTTTCTTTTTTGCAGCAAGCATTAGGCAAAATTTCAGTCAATGACAGTGTTTGGTCAGGTGACTGCTGCAAAGTTTGCTTCAGAAAGTGAGGACAACAAATGATGTCTGGGCTGGTTCATGCCTGAACAGTGGATAGAGAAGAACTGATCCTGCTGTGGTGTGCTGTTGTCCTGATCATCCTTGGAGGATGGTCCAATTATGGTTGTCTTAACAGCTGCAAGTGTCTTATTTCCTCACTGTGCTGCTCTGCGTTGATATTCTTCAGCAGTCACCATGCCAGCCCTGCATGTGGTGTAACACATGAGCATGGTGCATGATGAATACTGAAACCACATTTGGAAGCTGTCCCTGCTTCAAGAGTTGTAAGCTATTCATCCTGGCTGTAGAAGTAAGCCTTTTTGTCCTTAGGGTCTGCAAAACTGGTGCTCTGGCTGTGGTCATTGAAGAAAAAAAGTTCCTTGCTACTACAGAACTGTCACAGTTTTTAACCTTTGAAATGTAGAAGATATTTTTTTACTTTTATTGGATTGTCCCCTGTCTTGGATTATTCCCTGGCACACAAAAGGCAGGGCCTTTTATGGGACCACGTTTTCTGGATCAAGGAACATCTTTTATGGGTAATTGGACACCACTTAATAAGAATCATAGCAAATGCATTATTGTAACACCCTCTACTCCATCCTTTTGACCTTACTTACATCATGCATATTTATTCTTTCTGCTGATACGAATATTAACCTCCTGTCTTGCATTAGATTCATATATTCATCTACTACCTGGGAAAACAGAGAGAGGAAAAGAGTGATGCAGGAGAGAGGGGCTTTTAGTATTCTGTAGCTGAGCTGTCTGATGTAATATGTTAGAGAATATAGGTGCCAGTAATGTGCAAAGAGCTTGAAAAATGACCAGACAGTGCCAAGCCCACAGTGCCTGTTGTCAGGAGGGCTAACAGTGTAATAAATCAACCTGTCTTGTGTCAAGGGTCGTGTGGTGCGATGTTCAAAGCTGTTTGGCCAGTCTGATCCAGACAGGCATATGCTATTCATTTCTGAGCTGTTAGTGCTCTTACTATAACCTTCCTAAAGCAGTGTCTGCCCTGTACTGCTTTGGGCTGTAAGTCAAGGTTCCAAAGGAGAAAGTATCTGGGAGGAGAGAATGAAGTGCTGCTTAGTTTCAGGTCTTATGC
This sequence comes from Eopsaltria australis, assembly GCA_034509425.1. Lineage (NCBI taxonomy): Eukaryota > Metazoa > Chordata > Aves > Passeriformes > Petroicidae > Eopsaltria > Eopsaltria australis. The sequence goes on along the minus strand of JAVTVJ010000132.1, from coordinate 4,171,277 downwards.
TTCTCCTGTAATTATTTTTACGAGGCACCACCGGGAAGAGTATGGAAAACTTCTTGTCAGATGGGTTCTTGCCATGTAGGACAGTGGTGCTTAGCCTGCTCCAGCTGGGTGAGCCATATAGGCCCAGAGTGGCAGATGGGAACAACAGTCACTGCTTTTGTTCACTTGACCACACACTAACAGAAAATGGACAGAACATGTCCCGTTCTTAATAAGCGGACATCAAGCAAAATACAACTAAATGATCAGCTACAATCCCATTTACTGCACATTTTGGTAACTGTGTTGCTTCGTTGTAGGTCTCATTCCTGCTATGTTTTTCACCTCCATTCTCTCATGTTTAGATGGGCTGAAGGGAGGACAATCTGCTCCTAGCCCTGCTAAGATAGGAGGAACATCTTCCCATCTGTCTTCTCCTACCCCAGTGTTTGTAGGGTTGGATAGGTACAGGAAAGCTGCAGTAGGCATTTCAGGCCAGTCTGAAACTTCCTATGTTCAGGAGCTTTAATTAGGCTCACTAGATGGGAATATGCAGGGAGAAAGGTTAAGGCAGCAAATCAGGCTAATTACAGGCTGGAAGTCCCAGGAGTTCAGGTCAAGTGATCTTCCATGGCCCTAATCTCTGAGAAAGAAGTTGATAATGCTGTGCTGCCTCTGCCAGTGCTGCAGGGCTGCTGGTTTTCAAGCCAGGCACGTGGTGACTTCCCAAAGGACTATTCTGCCCTGGGTACCCCAAGGCAGGTCACGTTACAAACCTGGGTAAGCTGGGTCACAAATTAGTACTTCCCCTCAGTGCTTTTGGGTGGTGATGGCAGTAGGTCCTTGGTCCCTGCTAGAGCACTCTCAGATCCACAATCTATTAATCCATCCATCAGGGGCTCATCAGGCTCCTACACTGCACCCCAGCCTCTCTCTCATATGCAGCAAGTTGTCAGAAGCAAATTGATGTGAATACAAATGACATGCAGCAGAAAAGGCTGGCACACATTTTATGCAGCAAGTAATTTTGAAACAAATTTCAGAAGAGCAGTTGGGTGACAGCCTTAAGGATTCTTAGCAGATATAGCATGGAGGAAGTTTCAGTGGGAATCTGGCTTGGTCCAAATAGACAAAAAGTCCTGCAATACAGTGACAAACAAAACTCCAAAAGAAAAAAACCTCCAAACCCAGAGACCATTCCCCCAAACCTATTAAAAAATTAAGTTTAAACAAGGTTTCAAGATTCAGCAGGACAGGTTTGAATTAGGAATTTAATTAGTTTGCTTCCATAATTTTTCTCAAAGATTTGTAAACTGCTATGTTTGAAAGTTAATTTTATTCAAAGGAACAGCTATGGTTATAATGTAAGTCTTAATTGTACATGGGGTTTTTAAAAATTTCACACATCCTATGTGGACTTTATTTCCACTGAGCATTTCAACAGTTATTGTTTTTGAGAAAATTACTATGCTCACCTAGCCCCCCCAAAACACACTGGTTATATTCTTCTCAGACTGAAGAAAGTGTCATTGATTTCTGTTTTTCTTGACATACCCAAATCCTGGGAAGGTCTTTTACAAATTAAGATCAAAAGTTGTTAAAGTACTGGACTGGAAGCAGTGCTAGCATCTCATACTCAGGCACTGTGCAACAAAGTCAGCTCTTACTAGTAAAGTAAGAGACCAACTGCAGAGACCATGGTAATGCCTGATGCCTTTGTAAATAGCTTTGGGAAACTTACAAGGAGTAATTTGTACAAATAAACAAGTCAAGTCATTGATACTCCAGTTAGGCAGAGCCTAACTGGAGTATCAAGATGCAAGACAAAAGACAAGAAGCAGATTTGATCACTTCATGCCCATAAGTACATATCTAGGATTATTAATTTTTCAAACTATGATTCCAAAGATACCATCAATGTAAAAAGCTTGTGAAAAATCCTGTCTATGTATTTCAGTAGGAAACTTTGTAATGGTGAGGCATTAGAACTGGGAATATTTCTCTCTTTGCAGAGTTTTATGCAGTGCAATAATAAAAATACAAAAGAGTGTAAAACTAGAGCAAGGCAACAAATAGTGAGGACAGAGGGCAGAAAGGACCACTTTATACAAAAGAAAAATAAAGTCTTTTTCTGCAGCAGTTAAATCAGTGCTCTTAATAGCAGTGCTGAGCTATGTGTTATCATGCTAGACTTGGTGAGCAAGAGTGTCATCTCAGAATCTGAAGCAGAAAGATATGAATTAGAAGGGCTTGAGAAAATAAAGGGAAAGCAAATGTCCAAAGAGTGACATACTGTTTCTTCCAGTGAACTAATCGAGAAGATACTTTGCAAGTTTTTTGTCCTTCCAGTGCTTACTATAGAAAGTGCCTTAAAAATCATCCAGTTCAATGCTCCTGCCATGGCCAGGGACACCTTTCACTAGACCAGGTTGCTCAAAGTCCCTCCCAATCTGTCCTTGAACACTTCAAGGGGTAGGGCATCCACAGCTTCCCTGAACAGCCAGTCCTAATGTCTCACCACCTTTGGTTAGAAAAGAGAGGGTGTCAATATTTGACATGTGTATATTTGGCACCAAAGCTGTCTTCAAAGTCCCCAGGATCCTTGGCCCCTCTGACGTGTTAGAAAATGCTTAGAGTTCTGTGCATGAACTGGGTAACTCAGATGGTTTGGAATCAAAACAGCCTTTGAAATCCACCAATACTAAAAATCAAACTGTTTTGGAAGATGGTGTAATGTTGGGTATCAGACATGAGCTTTGCTGCTGGAACACAATATAGTAGCTGGCAACAACAAAGGAGTGCAAGCTTCCACTTCAACAATTCCACTTGTGCAGCTGTGTTGCAAGTCTTTGTTAGCACTAACCCCATGAATCCTGATATTAATGGATTTATTCTCATCATGTAGTAAGAGTAAGGGAAATATATAGGGAAAATATACTTACTGTAGCCAATTTGCACGTGATGGGTAAGAAATTATCTCCAATAAAAAGGATTCTGCCTGTTGATTCATCTCGTGTCAGGCCTCTGTTAATTTCATAGAATCAAAATTAATTTTGTTTATTTCTATGTAAACGTACAAAAAAAAATAAAAGTCCAGTAAATGCTTGCTGTATCTTTAATTTAGATTTGAACTCCTTTTTTTTTTAACAAAAGGAATTCCACGTTTAACCTGCTACAAAATGATATTTAAATTTTGTGGAAGAGAACTTTTAATTTCCAAAATATTCTGGACCATTACTAAGGCTAGTATAATAATCCAGTATTTAGAATAGACCTAATATGGCTCCAAGGTTTATGTTTGTTTAAGTTATGATTACTTAAATTATTGTAAAGTAGAGGTAACTGCAGATCAGTGTCAGACTGCTGGTGTTAATGCACTTCATTATAATACTGGCAATGTTTCTCCAGCTTGTAACAACCAGTTGACCCTGTTGACTGTGACTAATGCAAAGCAGAACTGTGCATTTGGTGGCCATCAGCAGGTGTGTGGGGGTGGCATGCATGTAAAGATGAAATATTTTTCCATGTCTCTGCAATCTTTGCTTTACCAAATTATTGAGAGCTGTTTGTCCAAGCAGCCTGTTGCTGTACTTTGCGTGGCACACCCTAAATGCCAATTATTTACATGATTTAATGTGATATTTGGATATTTTTGTTACTGAGCCATTTACAGTAAAGTGATCACCTATATGCTTTCTACCCAACCTAGAGAAGAAGCAGGATGGAGCTTATTGGGTTTTCCTGCCCTTCTGGCCCACAAGGAAAACACCTCAGTTGCCTACAGGGAACCAACCCACGTGAGGGTAGAAGGGCCATGTGTATGTCCCTGTGTGAGGGGCGTGGGCTGGCCTGGGGAAGCCTGGGTTCAGCTCTGCCGCTCAAACCGCAAGCGCGCCCACCTTCGTCTGCTGCACAGCTCTCTTGTTCTCTGGCTGATCTTCAAGAAGCCTTGCTAACAGCACTACCTGCCCTTTCTAAAGGAATAAGAAGCACACACATCCTCCTCTGCTTGAAGGTGAGCACTTGACCTGAAGATCTTGGAGGTCTGTGGAAACAGATGGTGCTGGGTTTGTAGATGTGGAGCTGCCGCTCCCAAAGCGCTGCAGAGCTGAGGAGCCCCAGCACCCGGCAGTGTCTGGCCCCAGCACACGGATTTAGGAGATCCCTGTTTGGGGTTGCAGAACCTGGGGGGGGGGGGGTGCCGTGCCCTAGGATCACCAAGCTGGGCTCTGTGAAGGACAGCAAAACCAGAAATGTCTCTGAAAAGTCCATTTATCCAGAGCTTGGTAAATGAACCATGGCTAGACCTCTCTCCTGGAAACAAGTGTCTAGTACTTCTCTTTGACAGAATTCAACTGGGCTTACCCTTAGGGTTAGGAAGTAGAAAAACCTAAAAGAGTAAATGCTAAAGGATGGCACATTGTAGTTTGTCGAGCTTTTGAGAGATTAGTCATTTTATACACATATTTCTCACATTGAAAAGCTTATATCAACAATTTAAAAACTTTAATGGAAGAGTTAAAACCTCCTGGAATATCAAAAACATATTTAAAATATTTAAGTAATGGTGCATGTTGATTGATCACCTAATTTTTCTCAATGTCCTAATTTCTGGAAAATATTATATTTTGAATTTTTATCTTTTCTCTGACTGGGAATCTTTTTTTCAGGCGTGGAAAGTATTGTTTTGTTTTTGTTTTTTTTTCCCTGGAATCTCTCATCACAAAGCATCTGCTGTTTACAACTTCCCAGGCAGTAAAAGACCAGTCATGAACTGCCAATTACCACGACAGAGCCCCATGCCATCCCAGTCCTTCAGCTTCTGAACTCACCATAACCTGCAGCTGAAGGGATGATTCAGGTACAGCTTTTGTAAGCATCCCTTTCAGAGGGTGGTAATTGGTTCATGGCAGCTTTTGTGGTGTCAGCATTGTCTTCAGTTGGCATGGGAACACAACCAGAACCTCCTGAATGTTTTTCAGAAATAATTGGTTTGAGATAAAAAATCTTGGATTTTCAAACAGACTGCATTCTTTCTCTGTTTTTGCCTTCAGAAGTGACCAATAGCCTTGAATCTTGGATACCTCCCTGATTAAAGCTTCACGTAAACAGGCGTTTTCTGCAAAATTTTTGGCTCTGACAAAGCAGCATATTTTGATGAGACTTCAGTTAATGAAAATGTTCTGACCAGTTCCAGATGCATACTTTAGATATGCATAGATAGTTTCAATTGCCTAGAAAGAACCACCTAGCAGACAGAGAGGGTTTGCCAAAAGCAATTCTATTTTATCTCAGTTTGGTTTCAAACCATTTGTGACTATCCAAGATCATGCTTTGGTAAAACAAACAGATGTGGTCCAAAGTGCAGCAAGAAGCTAAACAGTAAAAGACAAATACATCTATATGTTGTGTTACAGTAAAAATTAGTATTGTGCTGCTAGAGAATTCCATCCACATCTGTAGCAAATAAAAAGAGAGAGGATTATAGGATATTATATTCTGAGGAGCAATGTGATCAGTGAGGCAGAACTTGATCCACAATTGCCAAGTTACAGCCTGATAATACACCATCAATTCTGAACGATACCGATCGGGCATAGTGCTTCATAATCTAAGCAATTGCTTCAAACAGTTCCACAAAGTTCCAAGATCTACTGTACTGAAGGCAGCAGAAAGATCCATCAGTAGGAGTACTGTAATTTAACTTGAATCAGCAGCTGGTGATAAATCATTTGTGACCTTAAGTAAAGCAATCCTAGGACAGTGGTACTCCCTGGAGCCAGACTGAAAACTCTCATATAATCCATTCCCAGATAAAATTGCTAGTAGTAAAAGGGCAACCACTTGCTTCATCTTTCCTTTCCTCACACCCCAAAAAAGAATGCTTGTCCAGCTGTCATTAGGTAGAACAGAAATCTGCGATGTGAGAGAGAGGGAGCTTTCCCCGCTAACAAAGAGCAGCTGCAAATTTCAGCAGCTTAGGACTTGCAGAAAGCAGAGTCATTAACCATGTTAGCTATAAATGAAGCAAAGCACTGAAAGACTGTCCGCAAGCAGCCATATGGGCCAAGAGTCAAACCCAGGAGTAATGGAGCATGATTGCTTTCCCAACTGCGTGATCTCAGCAAGAAGCAAATACAAATGTATAACACTTGCAGATACAGGCACTGAGAGCATAATTGCCAGCCCTAGTGCTGAACAGTCGCAGCTGATTAGAAATTCACTCTGTACTTGCTGAATTTCTCACAGGAGGCAGCTGAAGGATTGTGCATGAGGAGTGATTTGTGGGGCAAAATGTGATCAATAGCACAAAATAAGGCTTTAGGTCTGGTTTTTCTCATTAATAACAGAACAAGAAAAAGTAGATCTGGCTGGATCAAATGCAACGTGCTAAGAGTGCAACAGCTTGGTGCTTCAGGAGACTAATTTCTGGACTAAACAGTCATTGAAATAATTCCATGAGCTGCTGTCTTTGCCTTAGTCAAGTCCTGTGATCACAAAGGCAGGTAAGTCACTGATAATAAATCAGGAGCTTCACAGACTTGTTTGGTTTTCAAATGAAAGAGAACAGCAAGAATAAAAAGTCATGGTTTGCACAAGATGATGAGGCAGGTAAATTTTATGCAATTAATAAAACAAATGTTGGCTCACTCATTTATACTGGTTGTCTTTGAAGACTTCAGTGGGTTGTTCAGAATACAGCATAATCCTAGGAGAGGTAAATATGAGACATTTACAAATTACAGGACAAATTATACATTTTGATCACTATCAAACCTGTACAGATATCCATACAGGACTAACTAGACCCTGCCTTTAATGCAGTTCATCTTCTATAAGAATAATTCCAATGCACTTTTTCTAGGTGGTTATCCAAATAGTTTCAGTAGTTCACTGTTGAAGCAAAAAAACACCCACTTCTCATGTTAAATATTGTGGAAACACAGCAAAGAAGTAGAGAATAAAAGAAAATACCACCACTCCTGAAGAATCACCAGTCTTATACAGACTGCATCTCAACTGCAACTTTTAATGATCCAGGCCTGGGACTCCATTAGTGTTTAATAAATAATGATGATTATACCCTACCTGCACAATGCACGCGAAACTCCCACTGATGTCGATGTGAGTTCTTGGCACAGACTGATGGCAGGATACTCCTGTGACAGAGATGAATTTTCCATTAGAACAAAATGAGTAAGACCTGTCTCAGTCAGCAGAATTCACAGCAACAACAGACATTCCTCAGGGGCTCAGTGAAAGGTTCCCGTCCTGGGTGGTTGAAAGCAAATTGGGTGGGAATCAGTGAGGCAGGCTTGGACAGCCACAAAACCAATTTGGGTTGAGGTAAAATTGCCCTGATGTAAAAAATATATGTATAACATGCAATTAGTTCCATATTCAATTTGTATAATGTGGAAATCTTCACATTCTTTCTTATCATGCTACAAGGGAAATTGATGTTTTCTTTTCTAAGAAGGCAAAGGATAAAATTAGGATTAGGGGAGGAAGAGAGAGGATGCAAATGCATTGAACAATCTTTTGAAAACTAGCTTTTATTTAGAGTAGATCAAGGAAAAATTAAATGCTGTTTTGGTAAACAAGAGGAAACCATTACCCACACAGAAATTTGGACCATGATTCAGACAATTCAGTTGCATTTTGTTCTTTGAAGATTTTGTAAAAAATGCAGAGATGAGAAAACTATTTGAAACTAGCTGTGTGTGAGACAGGGAGACAGCTAAGCACAACAAGGGCACAGAGAGAAAGCTCTTACAGTGTGGTTTTGAGGAAAAAAAAATGAGAAAGGAAAGCTTTTGGCAAGGGGTTGGCAAGGAAAAGCCTCTGCTATTTTGGCATTCATTTCGTTGTGGAATAGGCATATGATTTCTGTGAATAAAGACTAGTGAATAAAGACTTGACCCTTTGAGTAAAAAGAAGTAACACTTTCTACCAGTTTTTAAGGTGAACAGTGAAGAAAAAAAGGGAAATGGGAAAATATAAGAGACCACAAATAACTCAATTGCCTTTTTGAAGGATATTTAATAATAATAATAATAGACTGTTGCTAAGTGAGCAAGTATATTTTCAGGAGGAAAACCATAATTATTAGAACATATGCCTTAGCAACTCAGGTGGAAAGGATTAATCTGGTAAGGGGAATACCTAGGCTCCAGTCTTTACATTATGCTAATGATCCCGACAAAAAAAATCGCAGCTTAGAACAGGCAATTAAAAGAGCACAGGAAGCCATCATCTACTTCAGTGAAAAATAAAAGCCAAAAACAGTTAAAAGCAAGAAGGATGACAATTTTTGTCTATCAGTGAAATAAATGGAATATACCAGAAAGATTTTGTTTTTTCTACATTTGAGTGTTCTGTACAGGTAATACACAACATAGGGGCAGGATTATTGGCAGTTCCCAATTTATATATTGTTTTATAATAATCATTTTTGGATACACAGAGCTGAGATGTCTGTTTAGTAAGTGTCCATTTGTAAAATGTAAAATTGACAGTTCGCATCTCATTAAAATTCTGCAAATTAGGTGCCCAAAACCCAGACTGGCATTTCAAAACTCTGGTTCACATTTCTGTGGATGCTACTAGAAAACCATGGTTTTTATTTAATAATATTTTCAGGTTTTGTTGTTCTAAAAAGTGATTCCAACAATTTGTTTTACTCTCATTACAGCTTTTATGTGGCATAGTGCAAAGAACGTAAATATTTCGTGAGCTGCTTAGTGGTGCAAATGGAAATGTGAAAATATTTATTGCTGAAATAAAAGTACAATCTCTATTGCTTAATTATGGTAATCTAGGGAAATTGTTCTTGCATAATTCCATATAAAGTAGTAAGGAAAAAATAGCTAGCTGTTCTTTTCTATTGCTTGCCCTTAATAGGTCCAGGTAAGATCCTATAAACTCGTATTTTCGTGTCAAATTTCTTGCTTAAGCTATATTTTGGAAAAAGTATAGTACTTTAAAATGCAATCACTATTGTTTGTGGTGGGAGAACCACTGCTGAAGTTCTGGAAGAATTATAGATTTTAGTGTAATGTCATTTAAACTAATCTCTGAAACTCTAAGGATTTTTATTTATGTATTTGTGCTTTTAATTTTTTTTTTTATTATTTTTTTTTTTATTTTTTTTTTTTTTACTTTTGAGTCAGGAATCTGTTTTCTAGAAGCCAGAAAGTTTTGAACAGAATCTGTTATTTCTAGTCTTTCTGGCTGTGAAGATATCTTCTTAATATAAATAATTACGGCAAATAACTTTATAGAGTATGAAACCCTTGGGGCTGTGGAACTCATTATGTTTTGTGTAAATACGTATAGATTAGGCTAGCCTAATGTGAAATTTTGAAATGTGTGCATTTAATTTCAATTCCTGCTCTGGAACAACCAACTGGAGAAAATAAATTATTATGGCCTATAGAATTTGCCATGTGTTTCATTAGGTTTACATGGCAGGAGGGACTGCCAGCTCTAAGGCTTCAAAGGACTCTCTGGGGAAAACAGCCACACTTTAGGAATAGCAAAAAATATGTAGCTTGGTTTTCTGTGGTGTTCTGTTTGGTTTTGCCTTGTTGGATATCTTTGCTGTGGCTGGAGCACTCCTGAGAGTTCCTGAGAGTCAAAAAGAGACTGCTCTGGTGTCCAAATGACACCTGAGCTCCTGCCAGTCCCTGTTGTGGGGACACAGACTTGTGTCTCTCTTCTCCCCCTGGCTGTGTGCTTCTGAGATGTTTGGAGGAATTTACATCCTTTATACCTCTAATATGTGTTAGAGGTAGCTTAAGCAGGCAAAACAATTCACGAATTACTGACGAGAGGTGGAGCTAAGACATACACACCTAGTAAACTTTATTTCCTTAGAAGGGTCTGGAACACAAATCTTGAGGAGCAGCTGGGATTCCTTAGCCTGGAGAAAATGAGGCTCAGCAGGGACTCTGTCACTCTCCAGCAGCCTGAAAGGCGGCTGTAAGGGTTGCTCTCCTCTCCAAGGTAACAGAACAAGGGCAAAGGGCTTCAAGTTACACCTGGGGAGATTTAAGTTGGATACTGGAAAATTTTTTTCACAGAAAGTGTTGTTAAGTACCAAAACAGTCTGCCCAGGGAAGTGGAGGAGGCACCATCCCCAGAAACATTTAAGAGACATGTAAAAGTGATATTTAGGGATGTGGTTTAGTGGGGGATTTGGCAGTGCTGGGTTAATGGTTGGACGTGGTGATCTTAGAGGACATTTCCAACCTAAATGATTCTATGATTTTAAAACCAGTTGAATTAAGTATTTTTCAGTCCCAAACAGAAATTCTGAGTATGAGCTCCTAAAAGAATACTAACACTCCCTCTTCCCAGCTTAATCTCTGTCCTGATGCTGTCCCACAGTCATCACTTCAAGCCAGGTTGAAACCAGGATGCTTAAGAGAGTGCTTTTTCTTGCCCCTGCCGCTTTCCTTGCCTTGGGTCTAGAGACTTTTCTTTTGGCGTTTGTTCTCAGAACAGCCCATCACCACACTGCAGACTAGGAATGAGCTGATGATGGCTTTTTGCTCTAAAAGCTATTTTACTTTGTTTTAAAAATGTCACCATTTATTTTAGTTTTTATTTTACTCTGGTGGTGAGTCTGGATAAGGACGAGCCAGTCTTCAGTGCTGTGTATCTCACTGAACACTGAATTCACTTGCTGCTGACAACTGGTGGTGCCCCTCCCCAAGTCCTCCCCCCCTCCTCCAGAGTAAGCAAGTGGATTTTGATGAATTTGACACAAAATACAACCTTTCCCCAAATCCTTGTGTAATGGGCTTTATCCCTGTGGTAGGTGTGCTGCTTCAATGTGACACCATCTGAGGAAGATCTCAGGGACCATTTAGCTATACCACAGCTCCGTGTTGTGTGATTTGGATACTGTTTGTATGTAAAACTACAGTGCCATACCATTGCTTCACTTTCACCTCAAGACAACTAGCGTGGATTCATTGCACAAGATAAAAACCAGAGCTTTTTCAGTGAAGACACATTCATAATTGAGTGATCTTTCATGTTTTGTTTGCCCAGAAAGTTTGTATCATCCCAGAACAGTTGTGTTTTCCACCTGATTTTCTGTCTGTGCTGGAGAAAAGAGAAAGGTAATTCAGCTTTGCTCTTGTTTTTGTTCTTTTTTAAAGTTAAATAAAAGAGATAAGCTCTGTTTTCTGGCCTTTTCTTTTGTTTCACTGACTGTCCTTTCACACCAGCTCTGTCATCTCATCTTTCCTTTCTTCTTGCTTCCCTTCTCTCGGGATGATCTCTGTTCCTGCAGTGGCAGTTCCCTGCAGGAGGAGGGAGGCAGCCACAGCTCTCTCTCACAGCTCTGTCTGCAGCTCTGGGGGTGTGTGGGTGTCTATGCTGGGGTGCAGGGACAGTGGGAACATTTTGGGCAGTGTCACAGAGCTGCAGATGGGTTTCCTCTGCAAGCAGAAGCCTTGTCTAAAATCATGAGATAAATGACATTTCTCTGAAAGGAAGCACCATCACCATCTTTAATTTGCACCATATGATTTCAGTCGCATGGCTTGCAATGAAATTATAAATAACATTTACAATTTCTTTTGCTTCATTTGTATTTATGAAACATATTTATTACATAAACTCTTCTTACTTTCTAGCACTAATTCTACAGCTATGTTTGCCATAGCAGCTCCCCTGTTATACTACTGCAATTATAATAAATTATTGAAGCAGAAGCCTAAATATGTACCTAGCCCACTCTTTCAATTTTAATTCCAATTTAAATATTTTATATGGTTTTCTTATAGATTCTTCATTGATGGCTAGTAATTGCACCAACACAGAAAATATAGTTTTGTTTTGAAAGATGCTTTTGGAAATTGTACCAGCATTATTAATTATTCAAGGCAAAGAAACAAGTTAAGACTGTCTGTCTTCACCATGTCAACAGGATAAAAAAGAAACACTGTTCATATCTAGATGGGTATATTAAGTCCAGTCATAAATTTAGTAGAGCAAGGAGAGAAAAGTTAGAGGCATGCCTGAGACACACTATGAACATCTGGTCTTCAAGGCAAAGAAGAGTTTCTGCAGTTACAGCTATTTTATTAACTGGCTTAATTTGAAGTAGGAATAGGAACAGAAAAATAATTGGTGCCACCCATACGCTCAGTCCTACCCCCTACCTCTCCTAGTTTTCTGGTCAAACTGTATTTCTGCTTTCCTTTGATATGCCTTATCCTTTTCTTAAGGAGCTGGACTCGATCATCCTGATGGGTGCCTTCCAAGTCAGTAATTTTTAATGATAAGTTGGAATTTACTAATTGTATGGTGAAGGGCAATGATAGTGATGTACCAGCAGATTATGCAAATCAAAGAGAAGGATTTTTGCGTCACTATGGCATTAGTTTTCTTTTTCTTAAATTTTAGTTTTTTGTATTTTTTCATTTTAAGAACCTGTACTTGCTGAGTAATACTTTTTGTTAACAGTTATCCAGCGCAGAGGCCCAATTTCCATTGTAAGCTTCAGATAGGAAATGGCAGGTTTCTGCTTGCCCCTTTTCTCCAAATTTCTATTGTTCTATTAGCAGCAAACTCCCAGTAAGATTGAAAAAGAAAAATAATCTTTTTTAAATAGCCTTGTACTAAAGCATAGAATTAAGCTTTATATTAAAATAATTAAAACGTAATGAAGAATACAATTTTTATGAAGACACGAATTCAGAAAGTTGCCATGAATTTTCTGGATGCAATGTAATGAAGAAAAAGAATAATTTTGCTTAAATTCTGTTATCTGTCACAGAAATAACATATTAAATTAGTATTAATAATCTTAATAATATGAGTTTTCTTTTTAATTAGCTAATGTTTTGTGTATAAATTAATGTTGGCCAAGTAACAAACATAAGAATTATAGCACGTCTCTTCAGAGAAAACTGGGCACAAGAGTGAGGCATGTATTGAAGAATGAATGGCTGTGATAGATCATTATCTGACAACTACACTCCTATTTTAATAACTCATTACCTAATTGCATACATGAAACCATTTTTAGTTGAACTCCTTGCTGGTATCAGGGCTCTTCATTTTACAATGCTTTCTTTACAAAATGCTATGGAAACTATAGGATTCAATTCCCATTCAGAGAGTTGGAAACAGCTTTGCAGCTTGGTGAAGCTTCAAAACTTTTCTTATTTCACAAGTCACAACTGTTTGAAGATGAGAGGATATGAGATTAGAGTGCTCCAGTGAGGGACCTGGACTGCAAGAGAACCAGACTCTTGACGTGGGTCTTTTTAAGGGGACTTCAATTTCTCTGGCTGTTACAAGCACAAGGTGATTCTCTTTCCTGTCTGTCTGTCTCTGTCTGTATGCCCCTCTCCCTCTCTCATTTTGAGCAGAAATTCTGTCCTGGAGCAAAAAAAACCTTTCTCAATGAAAGTTTCATCTGAACTTCTGTGAAAAGTTGCAATTTCAATACACTGGCATTTTTGGCAGAGTTGGCTAGCTCTACCTATAATTACATATATATAAAATCCAGTACTCCCTGCAGTAAGAAGCTGAGTAATCACATAGTTGTTAGCAATGACTTTATTTTATTATATTTTGATGTATTACTTCTTAATAAATTGAAACTTATAAGTGATGTATTGCTTAATAAAGCTCAAACCTGAAATTCAACACATTTGTGGGAAACAGGCTATGGGTAATCCTCAAGCTAAAGCTACTTCAATTTGTGCTATACTGGATCTACTTCATTTTCACACAGAGTGTTATTCCCCCTGACTCAGTTGGTGAGTTAAAGAAGAAAAAATTCTGTGAAAAAGGCAGCCAGAAATACTGTGAAGACAGTGCAACTTCTGTTCCTTTTCCGTTAGCACTTTGTATACAGTCATCCTTTAGTGTTCAGTTCCAAAATTGGATAGCACATTTTCTGGGAGGATTTTCATGCTCATCAATCATAAAGCTGACCTTAGTAACTGAAGGTGCCCAGTCATTTGTTTATAGACAAGCTCACAAAGGTATTACAATGCTTAGCTGTGAAAGCTAAACCTCAGCTAGTGTGATATGCAAAATCCAAGATAAAGTGGTTAATATGACATTAAGAAAAGGCTTTGATGGAATCAAAGGGAAGTGTTTCACCTCATTTGGGCATGTACTTTAGTTGAAATGATGATGACAGAATCAAACTGTATCTTGTTCATTAGTACTGTTACTTGTAATAAACCCTCTAATCCTGGAGAATAGGTTTTAATATTATTTGGATGAAGGATGATATGAAAACTAAGCAGACGCTGCTCTTTCTCTAATATTGTACATATCCTAGTTCAGAGGACACTTAGGCCAATACTGCAGAAGGCTTTTTGAAAGTTAGTTGCTCAGAGAGTCAATCTGGCTGCAATCTTAGCCAAAAAGATATTTAATACTCTCCATTTTTGTTTTAACCCTTCTCTTTGTCTTCTATTTTTCCCTATAAAATATCAGTCTAACAAGTAATTGACACGGGGAAATCCCATACCAGTACAATCTGCTTAAAGATATACTGTACAATACTTTTAAAAGTACATGCAAATGGAGGCAACTTTTTGGAAGAAAGAGCTTTCCCTCTCACTGCACGTTTCTTTCCCCACTGCTGTGATTCCAGTGCAAAGACTGGATTTACAAGAGAACTGTACCTTTATATAAATGAAAATTTTCAGTTCATCAAGAACAGAGATAACTGTGAAAATAAGTGAACACTTAAGTGGGTTTACATTTCAGTGTTCATAGATCCTAAAAGTCATCCCCAATGCAATGACCTTTGCCTAATAATTGCATAGCTATGCAGTTTGCTTAATCTTATGTGCACCATAATAAATTGGAGCATATACTGCAACCACAAGCATAATAAACATCAGCAGCAAAATACATTTCTCACTTTCCATTAAGTATCATTCACCTTTTTCCCTCAGACCCAAAAAAAAACACTTTCCCATCTCAACCAATCTTTCCAAATACAGAAACTGTCAGCAGAGAACTCTGGCTGCCAACTTTGCTGAAAATTTCCTGGTGCCCCAGTTGCAATGGGTGATAGACCTCCACAGGCTTCCCAGGGAAATGTGATTTCTTGCCCATCCTTGTGTTCTCAGCACCATCCAATTAACAGTGGACCCCGACCAGCAAGAGTATCCAGCAGTGAATATTATTGGGAACCCAACTGAGCACCTGCTGCTAAGGTTTCCCTGTTTCCCTCTGCACTCTAAATACTCTCATTGTTTATTCATAGAGTCAAAGATTAAAGCCAGAGAGGGCCACTGTGATCATCTAACCTCTAATCAGAAACTTTTCCAATTTTTCAACCTTCTCCCTCACTTGCCAACATTAGATGTGGATGCAGAATGCAGTTTACAGTGACCCATTTAGAATTCCATCACACCTCAGTCCTTCTGGGCTTGCTCAGGTATCCTGGCTTCTTGTTCAGTAGTATCTGCAATGAGTTTTGCAGGACTAGTGTCTGCTCTCCAGTCCAGTTTTAAGCTCTGTCCCAACACACTACCTCAGCTTTATCTCAGAGGAAAACTCAGCTGTTTAAGAGACACAGAGATCCTTGTGTCAGAACTCAGAGACAATGAACTCCATTGACATTTGTGTAAATTGTTCAGACATATCTGAAAACTCACAAAAACTGGCATAGTGAGATCATGGATTTTTCAGACAGCCTTTGTTCTATCTCTCCTCCTTTCCATTTTGGCTGTGGTTTTTTTTTAAATTTGTTTTTTGGGTTTGGGTGGTTTTTTTTGTTTTGTTTTGGGTTTTTTTTGTTTGGTTGGTTTTTTTTGTAATAGAACAATGTCACTGTCAGTGTCAAAAGTGAAACATAGTTCAGAGCACTCTTGGTTTTCATAGTGGTAAGTACCCACAGTAGCTCAACAGACAAAGTTTGAGGAGGAAACCAGTTAAGAATAATTAAATGGGTTCAAAATGAGCACTCTGCAGACCTCAGAATGGCAAATATTTTTTTTTAATATTGGCTAATTACTACTGGAACAATGTGCTTTTAAGACACACCTGGCACTTTGATGTGAACTGGTTTGTATCTGGATGATTCTGTTGGCAGTCCCTTGTGTAGATCCATGCTGAAGTGCTGTATTGTATGATTAATTCTGTCAGGTCAAAGCCTATCTGGAATGATTCCATATATCTATTTACATAGACTGGAGTTACTGATATGAGTATGGCATCTTAAAAATAAAAAAGGAATATTCTTCATACCTGACTTTTATTTGTGGGTCAAGATGTCTGAAGGATGGAAAAACCTTAGCAGTTGGTAGCAATCAATCAAAGAAGTTCAGGAGCCATTCATGAAAAGAGGCCTTTAGAGACAGCCCATGGTAAGTCCATGGTGGAACAGATACCCACCTGTGGTCCTTGGAAGACCCCATGCCAGAGCAGATGGATGTGCCCTGAAAGAAGCCACAGCCCATGGAGAGCCTGCACTGGAGTGGGCTCTCGGCAGGAACTGCAGCCTGTGAAGAGGAGCTCACTCAGCAGCAGGTTTCCTGTCAGAATTGTGGCTCATGGGAAGCCTACACTGGGACCATCCATTCCTGAAGGATTATACCCAACGGACACCACCCACACTGGAACAGTTCTTGAAGAACTGCAGCCCATGGGAAGGACCCCACACTGGAGCAGGGGAAGAGTGCAAGGAGGAAGGACCTCAGAGGTGAGTGTTATGAGCTGACCACAACTCTCATTCCCCATTCTTCCTTGGTGGAGGACGTAGGAGAGTTATGAGTGAAGCTGAGCCTGTTGAGGTGGGGGATAGAGTGGCTTGATGGGTAACAGGAGGCCAGCCAAGGTCAACACACTACAGTCAAAAAGGTGTTTGGAATGTAAAGAGACCTACGAGAGGAAAGTCATGTTTGGTACCAAAATGGTAAAGTTGTCTTCCTTTACCAAAGCACACCAAATGAGTAGCTGTGCTGCTCTCTGCCAGGCTGCAGGTCCAGGTGGTGTGGTTTCAGGAGTGCAACTGACTGACACAGCAATGCCACAGAAGTCAGGCCTCAGCAGGTGACATTTCTGCTAAACTCATGGCTCTCACTGACTTCTGAATCTCCTGGCAGAATTTTGCCTAGTGATTAGCATGTATAACTGGGAGTCAGGTTACCTAGGACCTTTATTTCTAGCTAGGGCATTGGCTTGGTGGATGAGGTGACCTTTAGTGAGACATCTCAGGTTGTTCTGTGTCTCTGCTGTAAAATAGAAAAAAAAATCAGTAGGGATGTGAAACATAATTCATTATTATTTGTAAAGCATTTGCTGATCTGTAGAATACAAGTGTTCTACTTTTGAATAATTCTTATCCTTGCGTTACATTAAAAGCGTGTTATTCTTGCCTTTATAATAAAAATGGAGATAAAACAAATACTTCAGCAAGTGAGAGAGAAAAATAACTTGGTTCTTGCCCAATGCTGCAATGCAATTTCTATGCATCTACTAAAACAATGAGAAACCTTTAAGAAGAGGAGGATGCTACTTTTCTCCCTCTCTTGACTTTCAAAAGATTTTTAAAGCTGTAATATAAAGGGATGCTATGTAATATCATATCAAATCTTATCACACAATTAAACACACAAAGGCTAATTGAAGCATATTAGCAATCTATGAGGTTTCAAATATGAGGCTCTCTTAGAATATTGAAGCAGAATTTTCAGTTTAGCAATTACCTAGTAGTATATGATTTTTTCTTTTCCACTTTATCCTAGTGTATGGATATTTTATTTGGTGACTTGATAATTTCACCATGACAGTGTTTAATTTCAAATATTATTAAAAACAATATTGAAAACAAGTCTGACCAGGAAGCAGATAAACATTCTAGTGACTGCCTATTTTTGGGGCCAAAGTGTTTTTAAATATTTCCTCATACAGAAATACTTTTTTGCTTCTTATGGGCAGGTATTTGGGGTGTAACACAAAATTGTTACCCTTCTGCCACCTGAGAGTCAGAAGCTGAATCCGTCTGAGTCTGAGGCTGCTTCTTTCCTTCAGTAAGTCCTGAAGAATGACTTGTCAGCAAAAATGTTTTCTTCTGCAACCATTTATTCTAGTTACAGTGTTATTTCTTTTCTCTCTACAGATTTTGCATTGCTTGGTGTGTAGTGGATCTTTTTGTTGTCAGCAGATGGATAACAAAAGAATGGAGAAAGGTGCTGTGAATAGTACTTGCAGAACTAAGCATATGAGTATCAAACACCTTTGATAAAGCCACAAGAACTTATAAGTGGTAAAGTGGTAAATCAAGAGATTTATTTCCTAACTCTGCTTTCTTTTTCCTGGAACTATGAATAGAAATATTTGTGTATTAGCGCTTGAACTATTTCGACACAGCAAAAAGCTTATTCTCACGTACTCGTGGATAACCTGCAAACAGTGTACTGTGGCATTGGTGTGGGGAACTCAAGAAGAAAATTGTAGGAACTTGGACAAATGTTAAGTTCTTCTTTTATATAAGATGGAAATTCACATTCTTAAAAAAAATGTTGTAGTAAAACATGCAAGTACCTGCTCATAAACAAGGCAAAACTCTCTGAGTGCCAAGCAGCATCTTTAACTCCAGTCTTTAATTTTAAACTGGCATTATAACACCAATGAAATAAGTTTAAATAAGGCCTTCAGTAAATATTCTCTCTTTTCTGTGATTTTATAGTCTGAGTTTCTTGTGGTACATTTATATTCATACATCTATCACTTTACCAATGAGTTTTCTTCTATAAATTGACTCTGACTACTACTGTAAAATATAGCTTAAATGAAGTGTGGCTTTGAGACCAGGAAGATTATTAAAATATTAAAGTATATACATTGAATCATATTAATATCTTGCTTGCTAATATTTCAAGACTAAATACTTTTTGTCTGATAGACAACCTTTAATAACAAACCTATGGTTCAAACTGTACAAAGCTCCCTCTGGATCTTATTTTTCGCTGGCTTCTGTCTCTTAGTCTTACACTTACACATCTGCAAAGTGGATTTAAAATGACATCACTTAACCTAGTAGCCTTTGACACTCCTTTTACTTAAATACAGACAAGTGGTTAAAGTACAAAGCACAGTAAAGTTGCATCCCTTGTCTTTTCTGTGAAATACAAGCATTAGAGGTTGGTAGAAATTAATATACTTTTTGTGTAATCAGCAAGCTCAATTCTTGGTGGGAAAGTTTGCAAAAGCAAAATAAATTCCTGTAAAAACTGTAAAACTGTAAAAAATAATCTATCTGACTAAGCATTAATGTACTCAAAAGAAACACCCACCTGAAGTGCTGGAGATTCTTGCAAAAATATCCATGTGCCTGACTAGGGGGTCACAGTGACTTTGTTAGGATTTTACCCCAGGTCCTTGTGTTCTTTTATACTAATTGTCACTCCAATACAAAACCTTTAAAATATTTCTTTTATTGCACACTAGTGAATGGAAAATCAGTGTCTTTTATTAGTGTTTATGTTGATGAGACAAAATTCTTAATTATGTTTAAATACGTACATGTACACCCATAGACAAATTCTGGTTTTTACCATACAAGTCTCAGTAAGCTACTCAGTGACTAAGTACCATATAAGTTGCTCAAGATTTTGTGACCAGATGGTTCACGGGGCTAGTAATGGATTATAGTGCTTTCCAGCTCCAGATTGCCAGTTCAAATCTGGGTCAGGTTGACACTGTCTGAAAATTATTACTGTTTGGTGGCTTATGTGAAATAAGTTGGAGACCTCAATACACTTCCTAAAGGCTGGGTTAATATAACACAAATGTCACCAGATGATTGTTGGTTTCAGGGCTCAGTCTGAAGCACACTGAAGTCTGTGGAAAAACTTCCATTGATTTCAGTGGGTATTGAATTAGGTCTTAATTATGGAGAATGACTTCTTTGTGCTCTCAGAAGTGGTTATTTACAAGAGGGTGAAGGATGCCCATGAACTGCTGCTGGGAGATGAGTAGTGCTGCCAGATAGGGTAAAGCAAGAGATGCTTATCTGTCCTTGTACTCATGAAGGAGGAGTATATAAGGATGGGCCAAGTCTTGACTGAAACTCACTAATCTTCCTGAATTTAGGTAAGAGTGGGCTTATTCTGGCAGAGAGTGGAAGAGAGTCAAAACCTCTCTGAAAGTTTACATTATCATTCTCTTGTTAGGCTTGGTGCTGGGCAACAGGTCACATAAAAGGCTCCTATATTATTTGCAGATCATCTGCTCTCACCTAAGGATATTTTTGGTTTTGTTTGAAGAGCAGAACTCCTTTGAACTCCACAGAGAATGACCTGGCTTCAGTCTAAAGTGCCTTTTGTCACCATCCAGGCTCCATTACTGCAGCAATGAATGAGAAGTGACTTGATCCTTGGGGATAAGTGCCATCATAGGGAAGAAATATTAGATATTAAGAACCCTTTAGTTTAACTGACTGGAAATTTAAACTAGACAGGTTAAGGTGGGAAATGAGACTGTATTATCACATAGTTGTTTAGCCAGTGGATCAAACCAGTAGGAAAAATGGAGGAATTTCCATTTCTATCACATCAAGTTCAGATACATGTTCAGAAGACATGCATTAATCAGAGGTGCCACTGGACTATGTCCAATAACACTGTTTGCATTGTGATAGTAATGTAGTACTATTGCCATGGGAACCACAAAAAGAAATCAAACCGAGCTGCTAGTCTAGTGAACTACATGTAGTTACCCCTGCCTTCTGCTCTCTGTTGAGCTTGATTTTTAGTCCTACTCCAGAAGCACTCAAGTACAACTCTGATTGTATATTTTCTGTACCCCTTAAATTAAATTGATTCAAATTTCAAAATCAGCTCTTTGCTATACAGCTGAGAACGAAATACCTAATTCATTTGTTATCCTTCCATGATAAGATAACCTCTCTAGAGAATGAAGGAAGTTGTTGGATGTAGTTTTCCTGGATTTTGCTAAGTTTTTTTGTATTGTCCCTGACAGAATCCTTCTGTCCAGCTGTAAAACAGGCAGGTACATGTTGATCTGGGTAGGGAACTGGCTGTAGAGCTGGGCTTAATGGGTTGCAGTGTACACCCAGATGGTGACTGGTGACCAGCAGTGCTCCTCAGCATTCAATTCCAGAGCCAGTTCTGTTCCATACCTAATTACAATCTCAGTTGAATGCACAATTAGCAAATTTGCTGATGATACAAAACTCTGAGGTGCTGTTGACTCTCTCAAGGAAAGAGGAGCCTTGTAGAGGGATCTAAAGAGACTGGAGCATTATGGAATCATTAATGGCATGCCACTTAACGAGAAAAAATGCCAGATTCTGCACCTGGTATGGAGTAACACCAGGCACAAGTATAATCTGAGGGAGGAGTGGCTGGAGAGCAGCCCTGCAGAAAGGGATCTGGGGGTGCTGGGTGCCAGCAGGCTCCATGGGAGCCACAGTGCCCAGCAGCCAGGAGAGCAAAGCCCATCCTGGGATCACAAACACAGCATCCCCAGCCAGGCAAAAGAGGGGATTGTCCTGCTGTGTTCAGAGCTGGTGCAGCCTCACCTTCAGCACTGGGTGGAGTTCTGGGCCCCACCATTTATGAAGGATGTGAAAGGGCTTGAATGCACCCAGAGGAGGACAACAAAGCTGGTGAAAGGGCTGGAAGAAATGTCCTCTAGGGAGTGGCTGAGAACATTTTTTTGTCTAGTTTGGAGAGAAGGTGGCTGAGAGGAGATCTCAATCCCTTTACAGCTTCCTGGGGAAAGAGATTAGTGAGGGATGTGCTGACCTGTTCTCTTGATATTCAGTGACAGGACGTGTGGGATTGGTTCAAAGCTGCATCAGGGGAGGTTCAGACTGGACATTAGGAGGCATTTCTTTACAGAGGGGGTGGGGAAACACTGGAACCAGCTTCCTAGAGAGGAGCCTGTCGGTTTTTAAAAGGCATTTGGACTATGCCCTTAATAACATGCTTTTACTATTAGCCCTGAGCAGCCATGAAGTGGCATCACAGTTGGACTAGATTATTGCTGTGGGACCCCTCCAACTGGACCTATCCTATCCTATCCTATCCTATCCTATCCTATCCTATCCTATCCTATCCTATCCTCTGTACCCTATCTCTCCTAGTCAATAAAACTGTAATTTCTTTTGAAACCATCCCTTTTGTTTCTTGTTTATCAAAGCTTTTATGCTTTTATATTTAGTCAGATGCTGGTGACTTGGGGATTTTACATTCTAGGTACATATTCTGAATGAAGTTTCAGTTCTGCTGTTGAATTACTGTATTTTAGGAACTGTCATTTGTTTACCTATCTAGTTCTTAGCTTAGAGGAAGATAAAAAATCTGACCAGTTTACTGCTGATAATAAATGGTAATAATTGATACTTTCAGGAAGCACCCTTCTAGCAGGAGAACAAAGAAAACAGATTTTGGGACTGGGCCATGAACAGAGTCAGTAAAGAGAAAACAGACAAAAATATTTTCATTGTAGATGAGACAGTATGGTTGTTCAATTTAGTCTTGAGATTAAGAACAAGATAAGCCCCAAACACAGTTGGTATTAAGCAAAAAACTTGAAGAAAATAAATCAAGGAAAATTCATGGGCGTTTTCCAGGCCTTTTTTGTCTTAAATAGGAAAGCAAAAATGTTTTAAATGTAGAACTTACTGTTATAGTATGTTGTATGTTCACAAAGAGATAAAATCACAAAACAGAAAATTCATGTCTTCATTGGGATATCATCAAGCAGATGAGGACAGGTGAGAGGCAGTTCCAAATTCAACACCTAACATTTGGATGAAAAATTGTTCCTATTACCAGAAGACATCAGACAACAAGTCTGCACTTGAGCTGTGATATAACTTGGATATCATTTAAAACATGCATGGTTTTAAATTTTGTCTGCATTTATTTAGCAATGGATAAGTGCTGATAGTGTTTAATGAGAATCATAGGATCATAGAATGAACTGAGTTGGAAGAGACCTTAAAGATCATCTAGTTACAATCCTTTTGCTATGGACAGGAACAGCTTTCATTAAACAAGTTGGTCAGAGCCCCATTCAACCTGGCTTTAAGCAATTTTTGACTTGGGGCATCCATAGTTTTCTAGACATATGGCTATGTGTTTTCTATTAAACATAACTAGATTTCAATGAAGATAATTTAGATCACTTTATCTGCCTTCTTTGCATGAGTACTAACATAGTATTGCCCATCAAAAAGCTTAGGATGTTTGGATCATACATAAAAGGAATCTGTTAGTGTTGTTTGGATTTATGGATGAGCTTAGGGAAGTCTGTTGTTCAGACTCCCAAAATGTTTCAGTCTCTGTATTTAACTTCACATGTAAATGTCCTGTGTTTGTGTGTGTGTGTGTGTGTGTGTGTGTGTGTATATATATATAAAAAATATGCAATATGAAATGCCATTTTCTTTGGGAAGCAATTACATTCTCATTTAGCCATATAATTTAGAATTGATTTACATAAGAAAATAATTTAAATGTGACATTGTTTTATGAATTCTCACCCTTCTTCTTTACATTAATTATCTTTTCTGTGGTACTCTCCCTCCTCCCTCCTTCAACTGTGCCAGTAACTTTTAAGTTTGTTAATTGCCAGGTGTGATGAGTGAGAACACAGGATCTGCGATGAATGATCAGAGATCCTGGGTACTTGCCTTGAAGAGACACCTTTTCCCATATGCCTGTGTCATTTCTGTTTACACAATCAACAGCTGACAGAGTCTAATTGCTTATTGAGAGATACTAAAAGTCTTGGTGACATCACAGATTTATACTGTGTTTTTCAGAATTTGTCTGACCTAAAAAGAAGGAGAAGAGACTTCATAATGTAGGTACCAATAAGGAATGATTGCCAATACAAACCCACCAAATGGATTATTTCGGGTTCAGCAAACACTGTAGCTGGGTGATAAGGAGAGTGCTATGGTACAGTAGAAGTTTTTTGCTTACAACATGAGAAATACAGAATAGCTAATAATTTACAGACATATATTTGTGGGGGTTAAATTATTTGCTGATGTTTACTTCTAATTATTTATTCGCCTTATCTGGCCATAAGTCTTCCCAACTCTCTGTCCATTTAGTGTTCCTTCTTTTTTCCTTTTCTTTTTATAGGATTGCTCTTAACATGGAACTGTGGTTAGAGACATGCTGAATAAGTATGTATGTGGGTAATTTAAAACAGGAGGGTCATGTGAATCAAAGACTAACCTATATTGGACGTATATTTTAGCTATGTTTGTGTATATTCATGCAGACAGTGAAAACCTGATCAAATGAAAACTTCCATCAAAGTGAAACCTCTTTGAGCTTCAAGAGAGCACAAGTAAAATGAGAAGACAACTGTAGACTGCAGCAATCAGTGCTCTTATCTGTGCTCTGGGTTATAATGAAGTAAGACTTTGCTCTTCATTCTCTGTGGTAGCTCTCTCTCTTCTTTATGCAAAGTGTGCACAGAACACCAGAAAAGCTGCCCAGAATTCTTTCGTTTAACTCATGGAAGAACAAATAAAAAGTCAGTCATGGAAATCTCCATGAAGACAGTACAACTTCAGTAAATATTATATTGCCATAATTATTCTCTGTCTGGGCTTTCTGCTTTAGTTTTAGACACCAGTCTGTATTAGAACTGAATTATATTTCAGGTGTTTCACAAGGCTCTGTTTCACAGTTTTGTGTGAAAAATTACCTGTGTGAGGATGTTAGAATTCTCTAATAATTCAGACATATTCAAAATTTCATGTATTCTAAATTTAGCTAATGAAAAATTACTCCCAAAAAGTCTCATTCAGTAGAATAGTCCCACATGTAATATAGCCTTACCCTGTATATGTTGATTTCCAGAAAAACAAGACCTATCAGTGTATGAAAAAAGATCCTTCTGGTTTTCATTCCTGTTTAAGGAAGATAAGAATTAGAAGAAAAACAGTCATTTGGAGAGTGAAAACAGAATTTTGTAAACAGACATGTCAGCTTAACATTGCTGCTACCTTAATGGGAAAAGTACGTGGTATACAAAAATTTGCAGGTAAATATTGGCTTTTTCTGCCAGTCCTAGAAGATGGCTGAAAGCCACATAAGTGCAGACAGGATGATGCTGAGTCAAACTTAATCAGCCCTGTCATTGATTGTATTTATGCTGTTTCTGGTTGTTTGAATATGGGCAGTGCCACTTTGTGCCATGCATAGTCAAGTGCTCTCAAGTTCTACCTCAAGAAGATGGATTTTGTCTACAGCCTCAGATTTATGTTCTTAATTGCTCTCTGGAATTGCCTATGTTTGTTTTGAAGATACAGGTTCTGGTTTTGTTGATGGAAGTGTCTTGGGTAAACTGACAGTGTCTAAGACCTTGAACTGAATAAACCAGAATTTATTGTATGTAATGATCAGAAATTGTCTAACTCCTTCTGAAAGTATAACATTCATTACTCTGGCTTTATGAAACTCCACAGGCAGCTAGTAATTAACACCCTTACCAAGATCAGGACTGATATGTGGGTTGAAGACAAGGCTGGCTTCTAGAAATAACCTTGTGTATCTGTTTTTATTGACATGTAAGAGGAAGAGGCAGAAACAGACATGCAGGAAGCAGCCTGGTGATGACAATGAGAAAGTCTCATGGAGCTGCCCATTGCCTCTTGTCCTGTTGCTGGGTACTGCTGAGCAGAACCTGACTCCCTTCCCTGACATCTCCCTTCAGACACTGACAGACATTGATGAGGTCCCCTCTCAGTTGCCTCTTCTTGAGGCTGAACAGGCCCAGCTCCCTCAGCCTTTCCTTGTAAGAGAGATGCTCCAATCCCTTCATCATCTCTGTAGCCCTCCATTGGGCCCACTCCAGGAGCTCCGTATCTCTTGTCCTGAGGAGCCCAGAACTGGACAATCCAGATGTGGCCTCACCAGGGCTGAGTAGAGTGGTAGGATCACCTCCTGCTGACAATGCTCCTCCTAGAACGCCTGGGTTATTTCAGGCAAATATTTATTTCTCAGCAACTCAGTTCCACTGTTGTAAAACAAGTATGGAAATGTCAGTCTGACCCATGCAGGGTTGCACAAAGTCTCAGAGATGCTGCAGTCCTAGGACAACAGGAGAGAAAGCATGAGCCATCTTGGAAACATCCATAAAGGACAGGGTGGTTATCGTTTCTGTATGAGAGCTCCACAATACCTAACTTCAGCAACCTTTTTTAGACACTCTGGTTAGACATTGGAACCCCTAGATTCCATACCTTGCTAGTTGAGAAAAAAGCTGCCTCCAAAGGACACTTAAGAACATAACATCAGTGAGGTTCACACCCTGAATTGTCATAGGAGAAGTTGTTAATTATACATAAATGCTATTTAAATAACTTCCTAAGATGTGTGCATTTTGCATCATGTACATCAATATGCTACAAGTTAATACCTACCCCAGAGTTTCCTTACAAAGTGGCTACTACACTAGTCTTCCCTCTTCCCCAAAGACTACCTTAGATTTGGCACTAATAAGAGATTTGTACAGCCATGCAAAAAACCAGGAACGTTTTTAACTACAGAGTTTTCCCCAGCCATTTGGACTGGTCATGAAATTTTACATTGCTTCAGTTGATAACATCAAATATATTCAAATTAACCTAAATGAGTTAAATATCAGGAACACACAAGGAACTGGATAAAATGTTTTTAGCACAGCAGCATTTTGGGGCTCCCTGAGTTCTCTCACGTGTTTTCTGAAGCATGGCATCTAAATTTCTTGCACTTGTTCATGGCTTTCAGAAGGCCCTTGGTGATACGTGAGGGATTTCTGTACACAGCTAACATGAACATTGAAGGAAGAATAGAGCCCTTTAGTTCCCTTCTGTCTGTGTAAATCTTCAGATGTTCTGAGCTGCCTTTTGATACTCTTCAGAAATGTAGCTGGAGTATGGTTGAGAATTTCAGTGTGATAATCCCATGTTGCTGGTGATATTATATGTAATATTAAATGTCAAAAATAACAAAAGACTGTCTTTTTTTGCCTCGTACAAGTAAAAAAAAAAGTTATTCAAGTTATTCAAAGCAACAGCACATTTCACAGATTGCGGTAGAAATCTAACACCAGTTTTTTAATTTTTTTTTTTTTATGCAGTCAGATTTAGCTGATTTGTACTTATTTTATACATATGTCAGGGCCACCAAAGGATGTAAGTGCTAACCTATCTCATAGCATGTGCCTTGACAGAAAATATTATAGGTCATAGAATCCAAAGCTACTGGCCACCCACTGTGTTGCATTTGTTATTGGGAAACCTCATATGAAAGCTGCCATTCTCACCTAGTCTGTGCACAGAGACTCAGTAGTAGCTGTCTGTCTTGGAGAAGTCAATTTGTATTGAAACTACAAAAAACACAAATAACAAACAAGTCTCTGGACTGCCAAATAATGACCTAGTTAGGGCACTTTATAAACTATTCTTATCCACATTGAGTTGGAATGGAATTCTGTTATATGACAAAGGATTTATGAGCCATGTGGGGCTTTTATCCTTCTTTTTTAATGCAGTCTTATTTGCATTGGTAGTGGGTGAGAAGGTTGGAACGAGAGTTAATGCTAGCCAAAAAGGTATCAGCAAGGCAGCTGAGCAATGATGGCTGGATTTACGGCTGTTTTGAGCTTTGCACTTTTGGAAGGTATTCAACTGCCTTCTGAATGAAAAATCTAGCAAAATGTAGGCAGAGAATAGACAAGGAGCTGGGTATAAGAGGAAGCTGATGAAATAAAGATCAGACCTTATTTACGTTGTGTCTAGAACTGAGCTCTTAGTTCAGTGTTTTCTTATTTCCTGGTCTACTTTGATATGTAATGAAAGCCACATCTTTTCAGAGCGCTGCTAAAACCATCCTGGCATGGCTTCCTTGTAGATTTTTTTTTTCAGGGCTCTGCAAACCTTGATTTTCGATATAAATGCAGGGGACCTATCAAGTGCTAAGATCTGAAGTTGAACCAAGCATCCCTTTCGCATCAAAAATATTATTGACCAGAAAATGACTTAAAACAAAAACATTAATTAATTGTGTTAGATTTGACAAGTCTGTATAGGTAACCAAAATAACAGAAAAAAGGAAAAAATTCTCTTCAGAAAAATCTGCATTATTGCAGTCTTTTCAAAAGAAAACATCTTAGTTTTGCCAAATGAGAGATTTTAATATTGTCCTTAGAAACAGATTTTTAGAAAGGTTTTGTACAATATCACACAAATCAAAATTTTTTGGCTGATCCACTTTCTCCTCTGGTCTCTTGAGAAAATTGACAATGTTTATTTCGAGCAGATCCAAAGTAGGTTTTTTCTTTTTCTTTTTCTTTTCTTTTTTTTCTCCTTCCCAACCTTTAAATTTTGAGCAGTGTTAAATCAACTTCAATATATGCAGCTCTGCACTAAGATACCTCATAAACACTTCCGGCTCTCAGTGTTTTATAATGGTTTTCCTGTTTTAGTGCTGGCAATTTGACCCCTTGCAGTTTGCA
This sequence comes from Eopsaltria australis, assembly GCA_034509425.1. Lineage (NCBI taxonomy): Eukaryota > Metazoa > Chordata > Aves > Passeriformes > Petroicidae > Eopsaltria > Eopsaltria australis. The sequence goes on along the minus strand of JAVTVJ010000132.1, from coordinate 4,142,804 downwards.
GTAACAGGGTTAATTTTTTAGTTCAGGGCAATAGGGACTTGTGTGACATGGCTTAAGATGTAATCACACCTAACAATGAGGCTCCAGGTCTGCAACAACACATTTGTCTAGGGCTGACTGGGTGTGAGCTGCAAATATCTAGAGCACAAATATACTGTTACTATGAAGACCCTAACTCAAATCCAAAGCAGTGTACTTTACTCCACTTACCACTTTTTGGTGTTTAACCGCAATATTTTCTAGATGCTTATCTGCTGTTTTCCACCATTGTATTTGTTCACCTTTAGTGGCTGCAGAGATTAATTTTTCCATTTCAGAAAAAGGCCTAGTCTAGTTAACTACGTTGTACACGCTTTTTGAGTTAACAAAGTATAGCAAGCACTGTTGGCTTTTCTTGCTGAGCACGTGGGTGTCAGGACTGTGGAAACAGGCTGGGACTAGGAGTGACAAGAATGCTGGTGAAGTTGTCATGCTTGGGGCTGCTGTCAAAAACTGGTCAAAGCTGCACAGGAATAGGAAGGGCAAAAATGGGACCAAAGTAATGAATCAATTAATCACTCCAGAATCTAAAAGCCAACCTGACCCAGAGGAACTCTTATCTTGAGTTTTACTACATCTCTTAATGATGTTGGAGAGGTTTGGCCTTCTTGGTCGCCTTGTTTGAGGTCTCCCTTACAAGTTATTGAACTAGTTGGCAAGTCCTTCCAGGGAAACTGATACACGACATCTGTAGCACTTTGTCCTACTAATAGAGATTACCATTCAGGGGGCAAAATTTTGTACTTTAAATGGTTGAGAGTTTAGGTCATGGGCTGCTTTTGGCTAGAAACCTCACACAAATCTGTTTAATTTGGCATAGGCACTATATGTTCCCATAGTAGGGACAAAACTGTTCATCTGTCTCTCTCAAGCAATGGTGATCTAAACATAATAAATTTTAAACACCTGTCTTCTTTATGTAAAAAGTGTATTTCAAAACTCCGCTATGTGTAGTGGTTGGACAGGACATAAAGCCATTTACAGGTATATGAGGCTTAATTTCTGAATTGTATCCATGGTGTCTTTGTGCTGATATCATTAGAATTTGTCTGAGCTGTTTCCTGGCACTGTGCATATGCACAGAAACAGACCTGAGGTACAAAGGTGTAATGCTTTGTGTAAAATTTATACGTGAGAATAACACAGCAACAAATAAGAGTGCTATTAACTTTATTTGAGTGCAGTCAAGAAAGGATATGGATGTAAAATTTTGTAAAATTTTTATTCCAGAGGTCACTTGATCCATCCAACTTACTTTTTTTTCTATATTTGTGGGATTCAGGCTTTTCTGACTCCCTCCTCTGCTCGTCCTGCATCACAGGGAGGTCATAGTTATAGCAGAATCTGCTGCAGTGAATTGCTGCTGAGAGAGCTGCCTGGCCTGCAGTGCTGTTGAGAGGACGCTCTGTGCTGATATCAATAGATTTCCATATGTGGAAAATGTTCTGATATGGAGCTCCCTGTGGTGGCCATTGCTCAGGCACAACTATGAACTGGGCATCAAGGTTTAGCATTCCTATCACCTTGCTCTGCCAGGACTGAGTCTGAGTACTTGAAGATAATGACTTCTTTTGGTATAGACACAAATGCAAGCAGGATGTACACTAAGAACATAAAATTCTTAGTGATAGTAACCCAAAAGGGATGGGTGGCTTATGCAACAACACTGCCCTAAATTAATGTTGCACATGTTGTATAATCAATCTCCTCTTCTGCTTTTCTGTCCAAGAGAGTGATGAATATCTTGAATTTCTAGAAGAAAAAGAAAAAAAAAAATCCCTGGTCGACCCTGGGGTGCTAAAAAAACTCTTTCTTTATCCTTTAAGCTATCAAGTTCCAGCTGTTCCCAGAGTTCACTGGTGTGTCAGGAAGGAATTGCTTTAATACTTTCATAAAGAAATATTTTCTCATACAGATTGCTAAGCTCTGACTGTTGTTCAGGGGACATTGTCTCTTTGCCACCTCAGGCTGTTTCTAACTCTTAAGCAGTACACTTTGCTGCCCACCATGAGCCATCCTTTCCCAGCCAAAATGGTCATTTGTGATTTTCACATTCAGAACCCTGACTGCCAAAGTCAGATCATACCCTCATGACCCATATAAAATCTGTTATCAATTTCCTCTTGCTGTGAAATATAAATTATTAACAGACTTTAAGAGTCTGTTACTCCAACTATTTAAAGTAATTATTTTTTCCCTTAAACTGTAGAAGCAAAGACATTACAGTGATTATTTTTATTCTGCAATCTCAGTGGATTAGATTTATCACTGTTGGTTCAGGTTCCACAATAATGTAGATTTATTTATTGTTAGCTTGGGTTAAAAAAGGGAAAGAGGTGCCCAAAATCCTTCCACACACATCTGTTAGATTAGAACATGGGAGCTCTGGTGCTTGTTCTTTACTCCTTTGCCTGCTTCATTGCACTCAGGCTGGAGAGTCAAAATAGTGCTGGTGGGAGAGTACAACCAATGCTCACAGTGAATCATGGCAGGGAAACACACAACTACCATGTAGTTATGTCCTAACATAAAAATAAATGTGAGTATTGATGAAAGATACATTTCCCAGCCTTTTTTTACAGAGATATGCAAATATGCATGTCCTGTTCCTTGTAAGAACTAACAAATGTGTTGGGCTCTTTAACAGTTTAACTAATATTTTTTACTTTTAGGATGGTGGGTTGGGCTTTGATGTCTGCTGCCATGGGAGAAGGAGAGTTGGAGGGACAGGACTGAGCTGGGGTGCTGGGGAAGACACTGAAGGATCGGAATTACTGTCCCTGCTTTCAGGTAATAATTGCTGTAGTTTCTGTTCTCCTCCTCCTTGTAGCAGTAACATGCAACCTTACCCCTCCCCAGGACCATCTGTGAGATCTGTTTGTCCCCAGGCCTGGCCAGAGCAGCAGAGAGAAGAAATCCCTGGACTACTCTGCTGCCCCAGCGACCTCTCACAACTCAAGCTGCCAAATGGTGACCTATTCACCTGGCTTGAGGATGGTCCAGTGGCAGGTTCAGATAGACTGGGCAGATGGCAGCTGGAAGCAGTAGGATGTGCTGTTTCTACCTCTCTGCTACTGCTGTATGATCTCCCAATGGGGATCCCACAAGTGGACACAGGTCTCCAAGACTAAGCTGTGCATATCATGGAGGAGCTGAATGGCTGAAATAAAATCGTGTGTTTGAATTACATTTTGTTAATCAAACCCTTTTTCTCAAAAGAAGTAGGATTTTCTCTGGAAGCCAGAGCAAAGCTTAATTGAGTAGTGTATTTATATTAAGTTTAACTGGCTAATCTTAGCAGTCTCATAGGATGTATTTTTAATTTCCTGCCCACACGTCTGTGTGATGTGTAACATGTTTTTAAGCAGAAGATATTTTCTCAGAAGATGCACTGGTGGTTCTACAATGAGCATACATCTGATTTGCAAAGTATCCTGAGATCTTCTACATTCCTCACGGGAAATACTGTCTCTGGCTTGCATTTCTCTAAGGTTGGTGGATTCATTAAAAATCCTGGGAAGTTCTACATAATGATTTTGTAGTAATGACTGCTGGTTTTCATAACTTTTTAGTATGTCAGTTAATTCTTGCCTCATGACAGGTCAGTTCTTTCACATCAGAGTTCTCCATCATTGGCTTTATGTCCTAGCATTGACAATCTGCTGTTTAAAAAGCGTCCAAAACACCACACATAATTATTTTCAAAGTCATATGGTCATTTCTCTATCAAGAGATCCTATGAATTTTGTCTACTATAGGCACAAGACATAAATAAAATAACAAAATTTTCTGAGTTTTTGTATAACTTTTTTTTTTTAATTATTTTTGTAAACAGGAAAAAAATCCCCACAACATCACTTTAAAAATCATCCACTTTCAACTTTGAACTACAGTTCATGGATCAGCACAAACATGTTATGGTGAAGTGTTGATAAACATTGTACGTGATCTGCTGGCTGCATTTAACACTACAGCTGATTTTTCTTAAATTTGGGGAAAATAATTAATCTTTTACAACTGTATTTCTATGGACAATGATTTGCCCTTTCAGTATTATGCATTTTCATTGGAAGAGCAATGAACACTTTACAAACCTGTGGAGTACACCATAACTTTACTGAATATGTTTACGTGGAGGCACTGAGTCACACCACACCCAAATTTAAACCTAGATGTGAAGGAGTCTCTGATGGAGCTCTGAACAGGGTCCTGGAGCTCTCATTTCTCATTGACAACATATTATACTGGACTACAATCAGTTTTGCTGCCTTTAGTGTGCCTTCCACATCCTCAGGATGGCATGGCATCTCTGATGCGATAACTTAAATCTTCCAAGCAGATATTTATATGAGAAACATAAGCAATTTTACTCCAATACTGAGAGGAATAGCAGTTTGCGTTTCTATTTCCTTAGAAAAAGACACGGACCAAACTCTTACCAGATTAAATAAAAACCCACTTTCTTCTTTGGGTCTATGCTGTTGTCTGGAAAGAATTCATACAGGGATTTGGCCTGTTTTCAGAATCATGAGCTTCTTTGAGGTTTACATATTGTTTCTGTTCCACCCTCCTCTCAGCTAAGTTGAAACTTGATTTCCGTGATGTCTTTCATCTTCCTGAACAAATAGCAGTTGCTTCTGTTGTCCTCTGTAGTTTTCCCACCTGACTTCTCTCTGTCTTGAGCAGCTGAGAAAACTAGATATGCCATTTCTGATTCAGCAGGCATCTCATTTTCACTGTACTCACCCACTTCCCTTAGTTGTTCTGTAAACAAAAGCTTCTTTTGCCCTTTCTTCCTTTATGGCATTCTGTATTAAAGACTCTAATTCTTCTTTCATTTATAATATGATATATGCTCCATATCTGCAGTAATTTCATAGTTTCTCCAATACCTGGAGGCAACTTCAGTAGAAATTTTGTAGCTGACACATCTCTTTGCTGTGATGGTGTTTGATTTCCCATTGTCTTCTGGGACATAGAGGCCTCTTTCTGCAGTCACTCCATCGTGACCCTTCTCTCTGTGACTTTGCAGCAAGAATTCCCATTTATTCTGCTGGAAGAATGGAGTCCTTACTGTCACGGATATTGCAACGGCTGCTCTTTCAGCCCAAAATTCCACAGACCTATGAGAAAAACAAATTGGTTTATGTGTATGCCAAACAACTACTGCAACAAGTATCACAAAATCATGAAATGTGATGTTGAAGTGCATAAAGGCTTTCAGAGGTGGATGTTTGCTAGTGCTGGAGGCTGGATAGTGCAAGCTGCAGGTTTGCTTCTGTCGCTGTTTCTTCTTCCTGTACCAAGTGCTCTGCACTGAAGCTGAATGCACTGAAAGGGCCAGCACTAGTGCCTGTGGGCTTGTCTGCCCTGCATGGGGAAACTAGAGCATTACATTAGTTTAGTCTCTCTCATCTAAGCCTAACCTCCAAAATCACAAATCAAATGTTTTAGAAAGCTAACAAGATGTTTATTCCATTTGTGATACTCACTTGGCCCTGTGGGTTCTGCTCTCTCCTTCACATACTGCATAGTGCCAGGTTTTGGAAAGTAAACTCCACAGTGAAGTGTATCCTGGTATCCAGAAGAGGGTCAAGAGGAGAGGAAAAGAGTCCCAATCCCATCTGTTTCTTTCACATGACCACCAACCATCCAATAATAGTTTTTATATCACTCCTTAAACATGCAAGAGTCCAAAACTTTCAAAGATAAATGTTATCCTGAGATGAAGTGCTATAGTCAGTTGTTTTGTGTTTAAAGATCCTATAATTACCAACAATATTGCAAATTACAATTTCTCTGTTAGTCTTTTGGATTGTTAATAGAATGAAATTTTAAATAGATTCTTTCACTTTTTAGGGGTCCCAAAAGCTATACAAGCAACATACAGGAGTTGCTTCATCATGGGCAGAGTTGCAGCCATCTCCAGACTAAAATACAGCAAAGATTTACAATTTCTATATAAATTTTCAGTAAGAACGTTATGACACATGTCGTTACAGTGGAACTGCAAGGGGGACTTTGGTGTGCAGAATGCAAATTTCTGGTTGGAAGGTGATGAAGATAACAGAGCAGTCTCCTGGAACTCCAGCATGGGATTTTCTGCTCTTTGTATCTTGTCTAGGAGAAGTGTCCTCCAGCATCATGCTGCTGTTTCTACTCAGCTCTGACTCAGAAAGGAGAATGTCACCTTCTGAGTCATGAGTGTCCTCTGTCATCTTGGGTTTCACTGGAAATTTTTAATGCATGCAGAGGGAACACAGTTAGTCCCAGTTGCTTTGTGAATGAGCCTAATGCATCATTTACCAGGCAGAAAGAGGACTGGATTGTGTCTGCAAGGCTCTCCTTTCAAAGCAGACCTCTCTACAGCCTGAGCCACTGTCCTCACACTCTTCAACTTTTCTCTTAAGGACCTGGGCTCCTAGCTTTAATTTAGGTGGTGTGGAACATATTGCTGCTTGGCAACTCACTGAAAGCTGTGATCTACTGTCATTATTTCATTTCAGTGCCTCATCGGCTCCTGATGTGCTGGCTGATACATTAATAATGTTTTTCACATGCATTTATCACTCCCAGGCTTCATGCAAATGTTATGGGGACTGCAGCTGGTTTGCAAACCAGGTAGAAAGGCTGAGGCTGGGCTTTGCACTAGAGACAGCTGCAAAGAAGGATTTAATCTCAGCCACAGGCTGAAACCATGACTGTTAGGTTAGATATGTAAAAGGTCAGTGCTTTTGAGATGAAGGCTGTGGCCGAATGACAAATTGTGTATGTGTGCAGAGAGGGATCCTCAGCAACTTAGGGACTTGTATACATTGGCTGCTTAAACCCAAGGCCACTACTGATTGTTAATGTAAATTCACTAATTTTACAGCTTTGAGAAGGAAGTGTTGTTTTAGAAAATACTAAATTTTAATCATTTGACCTAAAATCTCTCTCACTGTCAATGAATGCTAGATTCAGTGGATAATTGCACTAATTTATTTCCAATAAATTTCAACTTAAAATTATATACTGAGGAGAGACTTGATGTAAAATCTTGCTGTTTTGTCCCTCATTTGAAAACTTGTTTGCAATTAGTCAAGCTGTCAAATACCCAGGGAATGTGGTTTTTTTTTGGTTTTTTTTTTTTTTTTCCTGAGGAGTTGGAGGGGAAGGAAAGCTATTTCTGTAAGCATGTGGTAATTCTTTTGTGCAGAATATTTCAGATAGTAGTTCACCATGAGACAACTCCTACATTTTGCCTTAGTATGTTGTTTTCCAGTGGTAGTAGTGTTAATCAAAAGCTATTTAGGTCCTATAGAAAGGAATCAGGTGCCTGAAAGATTAAATCTTTAAATCCTGCCTCTCTTCCTTCCCTCCCCAGACCTGTGAGCATGGAGTTTACTTCTTCATGTCCTCAGGACTCAGCTGGGGCTGGTGCTGAGCAGGGGCTGTGTTGTGCCAGGGCCAGTGCAGCAGAGCAAGGTGTGACACTCCAGTCCTTGTCTAATAAGCCTCTTGGCCACAACATTTACCCAGAGAGTTAGAAGATTTTCCAGGAAAGCACTCCAGCTGCCTGGAAGGAAGCACTCTTACTGCTCATTAGGGCTGCACCAGCACCAAGGACCAGAACAGGGAGATTCCAAGGGTAAGCAAGACTTACCTCATAAGCAAGAAACTCCCTTATCTAGCAGTGGGGGTCACATTGTATTTCATTGGCTGTTAATATATAAATTCTAATGTGATTCTTTTCATGCAAATATACAGAAGTCATTCTGGGAGGGGCACAGCAATCTCTCCCACCAGTGACTTCACTACAGAGGTACTGAACTCTTTTCTCTGACCCAGTCCTTTCCTTGTTACTCACTGTTGTTACCAGAATTATTTTTCTCCTTTTCTAACCCCCTGTTCATTTTCATGTTATATCTGCCCCAGCCTTGCTGAGGGATCACTTTATAGAATGCTTTTGTATAGCATTCTGGAGTAAAATTTAAGCTATAAATTTTCAAAAGCACAAAAACCAGAGGGATGTCTTAAGTCATGGTCAAATAATCACTGTCCACAGTGTTTGAATTGTTATTGCACTGTGTAATCTGCTGCTGCCCCTAAAAGTCAGAAAAGCTGGGTTTAGTTTCAGGTGACTCCCAATCCATCTGAAGCCAACAGAGTTACGTTGAACCAGGAATGCAAACTATTCGAGCATGCAGAAACCTTTTAGGGTCAGGGCCACCTTCTAGAACACAAATCCTGTATGAAGTTATGAAAGGGTTATCAATTAATACAAAAGTCTTCAGTTCTGGAAAAGAGATGAAAATATGTAAATAAACCAACAAACAAGTGAAAAGAAGAGAGAGAGATGAATTTACACCCTGCAGAATTCTTATTGTACAGCAATCCAGAAAGTAACAAATAGAAGAAAAGTCATGGGCTTTCATTGTCTTTATAACATTAATGAGAAAATGCTGATAGCAGTTGCAATGATTTTAAGTTTGTGGCCAGACACGAATACCTAAGAAGAGGGCCATGTAAGCTTGCCCTTTCTTAGTGCCAGAAATTGCTTTTTCTTACCGCATATCAACAGAAAAGGAGCTATAGACATATTCCCTGGCAAAATCATCCCGTTGAAGGCAAGATACCCTTCTGAATTGCAGAATGGCCTCCTTAAAGTAAATGGGCCATTAGTGATTGAATTCAATCACCCAGATAATAGCTCTAGCTGGCATCGGGGCTGAGTGCAGAGTGACAGATTTTACTCTGGGTTGTGGGCAGTCATCAAGAGCTCTCCAGAGACAAAGAAGGAGGTGCTTGCTGGGTCACCCTGAGCGATGGCTGCATCATGCCTAGTTCTGTGCTGGCTGGGATGTCAGTGGGTATGATACTACAGGATGTTGACTTTCCTGTGCATAACAGCAGCCGTGAGGGATCTGCCTGCAAACAGGCAGAGAGGAGGAGAGAAGTAATCTCCCACGTTCCTGCACTTCTGTGGTTATGTCAGCCCTCTGAGAACCAGTCACCTCTGTGTGGGCAGTGACTGCAGCACAGGTGCTGGGTCACCATGACCTGAGCTCTTCCTTCACATCCTTGATGCTTTGTCAATGTGTACATGGAGCATCACTCACAGCAGACCCACGTGTCTGCCCCTGTGACCACATTTTGGGACACAGCTGCCCATTTATTTCTGTGGCTTGCTTGTCTGCAGAGTTTGGATTTATTGACACAGGTGAAAAAAAACCAAACCACACCTTTTTAATAGTATGGTCATTTTGACTTTAAGCCAGCCACTTAGCCAGTGCAGGCAGGCAGGTCTGGAAGGACAAGGAGATACTGAGAGAGCAGCAGCAATCAAGAGGACCAGTGGGGAAACAAAGCAGCTCCAGGCAGTGCCCTCCTACATCCAGGTTATTTCATCAGCCCTAGACTAGCAGCAGAGAGGTTATTTTGTCTACCTGGAGACATGGATTGATGTGCCTCGAGGGATGTGCTGCAGGAGAGAAGTTTGAGATTACTTAGCTCTGAGTGTTTCTGTGATAAAGTGCTGCAGAATCAGGGTGGCTGCTGACTGAAAAACGTGATAATTCAAGAGATCTGCTGGACAGTTGCAAAAAATTCACATGGTTATCTGTGTCTGAAGAGTAGCAACTGACTTTATAAGGAAAGCATCGAATTAAAAGCTGCTAGGAGCCAAATATACTTGCTACCTACATAGCAGATACACAGACACACACAGATACTTGTTCTGCCTGAAGGGTAAACACAAGGCGCTCATGTCTGGGAGGCGCAAATCTTAAAATGGCAAGTTAGTGGAGGAGGTACAGTGAAACCAACATGCAAATAGTACTATTGGCATTCTGGATTCACATTTTATAGCTGTGATGTTAACATAGGTGAGCTACAAACAAAATCAGAGCCTGCCTTACTGTGATAGTGATAGTTTCGTATTGTCTGTTTTCTTCAATTTGAATACATGGGTCAGCTGGACTTCCCAGTCCATTTCTATGTATTTTCTAATTTGACAAGGAAATGGTTCAGTTGAACAAAAATATGATTTTATGTAAAATGTATTGTTTTATCTCAGTTGCTTAACAGTACTTATTTAAATAGCCATAGACTTTTGGATATAACTGATTTGGAAAAGAAGAGCTGACCATGAAAAGCTACCATTTCACCACAAAAATCCTCAGGTTCTCTTTGTAGGCAGCAAAAGGCCCTATGTGGATGATAACTGTTCTACAGATGTAGCTCTGCATTGGCCTCACACCTTCCTCAGTGTGACTATAGGTTAACATGCTGCTGTAAAGCCTGGCTTGGGCTGCCAGGTCTTTGATGAGAAAGAACTTGAAGGATTGAGCTGGATCAATAGAATCAGTTTTAATTAGGGTGTAATAGTAAGTGTCAAAAGCTGCCAGACTCTGACTCAAACAGAATAAGAAAGGATCAGGAGCCAACCTCAAAGGTGAGGAAAAAAGTGAGTCTGCAGTGGATGGGGATTTTGAGGGAAATGAGAACATCACTGCTAAGGTTTAGGAAAAGCCAAACAGCAGGAAAGTAGGCAGCATGCAGTCTGGGATCTTAGCATAAAAATGACAATAAACATTTTTCCCAAGTTGTTCTGTAGATGCTGAGTGTATTAGTGATGAAATCAGCAGACCTCAACCTGGGTCCTTTTCTTGGTGCAGAGTGGCTGCCTTCAGGTTATATTAATCTAAAAAGACAGAAACATTAGATAGCAGCAGAACATGAACTGAATTTTGATAAGTGTTTGCTTTTAAAAGGTTATACAGAATTTGATTGCAATCAGCAGCTCAGGGTGTGCTAGTCATTTTCAGACTCCTTCCATATGCTTTGATATTTGACTATAGGTACCTGCATAGTCAGAATTTTAGTAAGTAATTCAGATGTTCATACACAACTTTTCAGAGCCTGATTTCAGTCCACCTCCTTGATTAAAGTTCAGGTATTTCACTAGTCTTTAACCCAGTTCTCTAGTAATGCCAAAGCTTTGCATTTTGGCATATTTATCTGGCTATGATGTGCCTTTTCTGATAGAAAATTCTTGCAATCCTTTGTAAACTATATGTTGAAATATTAACCCATATTTCATTTTTGTTTTTTTGAAACAGAATCTGTCAGAAGTGCACTTGGAATATTATTTCTTTTCACAAATATTTTCATATCTTTTAATGATATTCTATATGGCAGTATCAGGAACTTATTTACCTAATGTTCTGTTATCAATTAAAGTTCTACCAAAATAAACCACACCTTTATTTGCCATTATTAGTAAGTATTTGAAAATTAGATCAGAGTTTGGGTGCTTGCCCCTGATAAGAAAATATATAGATGATTGTTATAATTAATCAAAAGGAAAATACCTTCAAGAGGTTGGGAATTTTGTTATCTTACTTTACAAACGTAAGGGAAATCAAGCAATCAGATGGGCTCCCAGCCAAATGGTTATCATATTATAACCACATGGGTCAAATTGTTTCCCTAGTCACTTCATATTCAAACATACACACACACAGAATAAAAAGATTTTCAGTTTAGAGGAAAATGTAGTATCTTAAATGTCTCAGAATAGTCTGTATTTATCCATTCTAATGTAGCTGGTGTTTTATGTTATATTTTTATATTTGACTATGGACATCTGTCTTTTCATTAGATGCAGCTTTGTCACCTTAAAGAAGTTCTTGATCTTTAGCTTATTCTCAAGCACTTATCACTGCCACTCTTTTGGAGACTGCAACTTCCCATCTGCTGGTAGAGCTACTTGTGAAATTCTACCCATTTCAGTCAAACTAGGTTAACAAAGACCTGATATTTAAACTGTGACAAGTCTAATGAATTAGATTACCTTGAAGGGAGAAGGAAAGCAACTGTATTGCAAATATCCATCTGTCCCCATCTTGCCAAAGATTTCTGAATCCCTCAGCCAGACCAGACAGAGAGCCTGAAGAGTTAATCTTTGTGAAATTCTGTGGCCAGATACTAATTAGTTTATATTCTCCCTTTTTTTTTTCTCTGCTGACTTGCAAAAAAAAGAGAAGTTTAACAGTATGGTTAAGTGAAATATGAAACACACTTTTTCACATTTGCAAGGTGGAGGGTAACAGTAGTGAATCACATTATGGAATAATAACAAATGAAAAAAACTTCACATAAGCTTAACTCCATCAAATTAGTCTCTGGCAACAACAGTGAGCCAGATAAAATAGTAACAGGTATAAGAACAAAGTTATCTCCAGAAAAGAAGAAGCAGAAGGAGAATTATCATCCATTTTTGCTGAAAAAAAAAATCGGTCTTCATCTTGGAAAACAAAATACAGAAATGGAAAAGTGAATAGTAGGAAAAGTGAATAGTAGGAAAAGTAGCATCAGTATGAATGCTTGAAGCAAGAGCTCTACCCAGGAAGTTAACAATGTGCAATACATGGTATCATAAGCTTAAACTTTTCAGAGGGCTGCAGGAGCCTGCCTATGGGAGCTCACCACTGTACATGGCCTCGGGGGTTTTTCCAGTGATAATATGTTGAGTTTTCCCTCTAAATTTTTGAACTATAAGCATAGTAGGGAAAAAAGGCAGCAAGCAGCTGTTGTAGCATGGCAGATGATATTTAAATTTTTTTATTCTGAATGATAATGGCAAAGGGCTAAATCCTGCCCCCTTTCACACCATTGTCTGTATCCCATTGGAGTCATCTCAGCTTTATGAATGAAATTTCATTATTTCCAGAACTTATTTTGTGGTGTTAGCAAAACAGGGTAGACGTCAACAGGTTTTTATGAGAGGAAGGGAAGAGTAGGCTGAGAAATCACAGGGCAGGGGCTGGCAAAAAGAGCAAGCAAGCAAGCAAGCAAACTGGACTAGGACCAACAGTAGCCTCAGTGTAATGCAGACTGGAGAAACCCAGCACTAACAAAATGGACAAAGCACATGAAATCCAGTGCTCTGTGACAGGCCACTTAACTGACTGAATATATCACATTTTAGGTTAGATCCCTGTAATTATAATTATTATCTCATAACAGGTAACTGTAGCTTTGATCCTGCATTAAGTGTTTTATATAATGTTATACTGTTATAACAATATGCATGTGCTTTATAAAGTTTTATACATTCATCAAGATCTCACCCAGGCGAGGGGTTGGACAGGAGGTGTGGGATAGGTGCTAGCTGAGGTCAGGATGGGAGATGTTGAGCCTGGGGGCAGGGAAGAAGCAATCAGAGGGTGAAATCGGGGCCAGCTAGCGGAGACCACCGTGATACTGCAACAACCACAAGCACAGGAAAACTATAGAGAAGGGGAAATGTGTGCACAAAGTGCTGCAGCAGAGCCCACCACTGCAGGACTCCTTGGGTGAAATTGTGGCTCTTTTGAAGACATGGAATTTACCCTTGAATTTAAAGTAGCAAGAATGCCCCCCTTTCCTCTTGACACTCCTTTGTTTGCCTGCTAAAAGAGAAGCACTGTTAGGTATTGCTAAGTTTTCTATTTCTATTTTTCAAATCTTCAGTAAATTATAAAAGCAGACAATAATTTTTTGATTGAAAACACATTAAATAGTTGATTATGTATGGATCACACCCTTTATGAAAGCTAAGCAGTGAGAAACAAAGAAATGAATGTAATAAATTCTTATACTTTGCCCATTTTAAACAAATGCATTACTCCTATAATGCAAAAGCATTAATTCTCCATTGCAAAAAAATTCTCTGTCTCATGACCAATAGGCTTTTAGTATACAATTTTCATTTTGCCATCTGATATTTTTAAGTGACAACATTGATAAGGAAGCTTCCATTAGTAAGCTTTGTTTACATAATTTCATTCTTTCAGAATTATTTTTAGTCTTTAATTAACAGGAAGACCTTGATAACAGAATGGGTCAGGTCACTGGCAAGAATATGTAGAAACCAGGTATATCAACTGAGAATCATTTTTCATCACATACACTGTCCTTTATTAACTAGAAGCTGTTCAGAAATAAAAGAAGTTAATCTTGAAGTATTAGGCAGCTTGTTTCAAGAGATTATTGGAATTGGCTGTTTTTCCTTTTGTCTGAGCTAAGAATTTTGATACCCAAGGTTATATCAAAACATAGCTGTCTTGAGTACGAATGTATGTCTGTAATGCTGTGATTACCTGTAAGACCCACCCCCCCCACCCCCCCCACCCCCATTTTTGTCTTATTTGTCTGACAAATCCCTCTCCTAACTCAGGAAAAAGAAAATTATGCAAAATCTCAACTGTCACTTAAATCTAAATTTCTCATTTTTGTGGTTACTAACGGGAACAGAATGTTGTGTTGTTTAAACAAATCCCTAGAGACTGAGATAAAATGCTTCCAAAAGGATACGAATTGCTCCTGTTAATCTCAATGGCATCTTAACTGTGATATAAAGTAAATTGAGTATTGCTGTTTAGCCTTTCTTGCATAAGAAGAAAGTTAAAAAGTGTCTATCAACCAAATTGATAGGGATAAAGTGAAAAATGAACAAACAAATGACACTATTATGCCACTACCTATGGAACTTGTCTACACAAGGTTTCAGCATACAAGAGAAGAATAGAGAACAAAGAAGGATTAAAAACTGAGGTACTCATAAAAAAACAAAGGTCACCATGGACAGAAATGTGAGATAGAAAAATATAAATCACAGAATTATCCAGTAGAAGGACTTTACATTTATTTTCCAAATTCTTTTGATTCTTCAAGTATTAGCTAAAATCAATACAGGTTGCATAAGTGAGAACATCTGTAAGTGAAAATTCAAACTATACCACTAAAAAGTAAGAGAACTAAAGGAAATGGAGTTTAACCTATCCCAGTATTTAAATCCCAAGAAATTCTAATGACAGCCTTTAACTCCCAGAATTTCTCAGCTGAAAGGTGAACAAGTATCTTCTCAGAACCAAAGAAGCTACTCTGTCTTTGGAATTTGCTTAGTAAGCTTGACTACATAAGTGTGATCCAGAATGATTTCTTATTTGTAATCTTTGCCAAGAGTTTTTGATTAAAATCCTGTGGATCTCATTAGCAAGAGAAAATTATATCTGCTTTTGCAATATAGGAATACTATAAAACTTTTGTGTAAACTAATGTGAAAACTTTCCAGATTAAAGAATCTTCTTAATGTGTATAAATTCTTTAGGTTGTGTATTAGGAAAATGTTCTTCCCCCAGAGGGTGGCTGGGCTCCCCAGGAAAGTGACCACAGCACCAGCCTGACAGATTCAAGAAACATTTGGACAATGCTCTCAGGCACATGGTGTGAATCTTGGGACTGGCCTGTGCTAGACCAGGACTTGAACTTCAATTATCCTTGTGGGTCCCTTCCAACTGAGGATATTCTGTGGTTCTAAGATTTTATGATCCATTCAAACCTGATGACATAACAAAATTACCAAGGCAATGACACTTTTCTGCAATTAAGAACTCAAGGTCTGAATCCAGATTCTCTGTTTGGTACTGCTATTTAGGTAATAAGATATTTAATAAAACTTATTAAAAATAAAATTAACAATATAGTGAAGTAATTTATTGAAATATTCTCCTGTCTGCCCCACCTTCTTGCACAACTTCACTCATGGATAGGTCTTTTCAGATTGTGTACCTACTTGTGTCACAAAATACATTAAAGTGAATAAAAACAATCTTGAGACTACAGGAAGTCCATGATATCTCCAGGTTTCCAGAGCAGATGGATGTTACAACCCTTTGTACTTTACCTCTACCCTTGTGATTGATATTTCATTAATGCAACAGGACTTGTATAGTGGTGTATTTTATGTTACTAGAGTACCATTTTGCATAATTCAAATGAAAGGATACATCTTTGTGCCACATGTATAGAAATTTAGAGGACTTCATTTTGGAAAGACCTCAGAGATAACCTAGAAGTGGGGAGATGGAGGACAACACTGAGCTTGCTCACCAATAACTTTTGAGCATCCACCTCTAATCATGAACTTCAACATGCTGAATTACATGCCCAGCTCCCCAAGGCCGTTCTCTGGGAGCTGATAGGCAACAGCTGAATATAAAGAGTTCGTTCAGTTCAATGAAAGCCAACTCTACACCCAGTGGGAGTGGCAAAGAGAAGGTCTCTGGATCTGGTTCCTGAATTAGGTTTTGGATGCAAACGTCTGTGATGGACCAGTGATCTCTTGTTTGCCTTACATTCAGGTTACCACAGGTTGAAAAGCAGAGACTCCAGTTATATTATGTTATTGAATGTGATGTAGAAAGTAATCTCAGAATCTGCAAAATTCAAGATGACTGTATAAGACTGAAACCATTTTTAAAAGAAAAAAGATTGGTTTCAAAGGTCTGCTACAGATGCAGAGTATTTCACTCCACAGATCCATATACTGCATATAGATATACTGCATGCTAGTGTTTCATTTTGATCATTTCTCCAGAGGCTTTGACAACCCCCAGGGTGTTAATAATTCCACTCTGGGATTCAAAGAATTGGGATGAGATTTAATATTCCACCTTACTCCTTTGAAATTGTTACTCTGCTATTTCCTAGATTTGGTTGCTTTTTCTTTTCTTCATTAACCCTTGCTCTGTGCTAAAGTCTATCACTTCCACTGGCAATTCAATGCCAGAGGATTCCCTATTGTCAAAACTACTCATCTAAAGTAAATGGAAATCATTTCCCTCACACAGAATATTTTTAAAACTAGAGATATTGATTATCATGGTTTCAAGATCGATGGAAGAAGATAAAAGAACAGAGACTGAGAGAAAATACTTGGGAAAACAGAATTAATGCTCTACACATCCGTTTTCAAAATATTCTGATCACTCCATATATATATCAATAATTTTGAGAAATTGATTTCATTGCTTCTGAGCTTTCCATTGTCAGCTCTTCCATGGATAGAACAGAGAGGTCTAGAAACAAATGTGGTTTTCAAGGCAATTACAATATGTAACCAACATTTCTTTGTTTGCAGATTGAATTCTCTTCCCCTCCCCAAATAATGACAACATTTATAAGGGTAATGAAGTGTTCCAAGGACAATGAGGAGTTCTCTGGGCCTCAAAGCATCCTGCCTATATTGGCAATTAACTTACCATCCTTTTAGGGGATCAAGCACCTTTATCTATTTTCATGGCCTTGAGAAAATACAATCTGTATGTCAGGGTTATTGAGAAAAAGTATAAAACTTATTCTTTCCTTCACTCCTTAAAAATCTCCTATATCTCCACAAATCAATTTCTTTTGACGCCTTTTACACTAAACCAACAATTGCTGTCCATCTTTTGGACTTGTGGTATCCATCTGGAGGTGTGGGTAATTCTAGATGTCTTAGGTATCTTCAGATAAAGAAAAAAAATTCTCCATGTCCTTTAGATTACATGCATCTAAAAAAACTCATTTGTAAGGACCCAAAACGTTCCCATCACTTCAATAATTTTAAAACTGGAAAAGCTCCTTTCTTGATCAGAAATGCTGAATACATCCCAGTGCTTGTTGCTGCACAGTTATCTTGCCTGTTACACAGGCAGCACAGCATGGCACAGAAAATGGGGTGCTGGTCTTTCCTACAAGGGGTGAGATTGTAGCAATATAACTGAATTGGTTGAACATTTCAGCTCTAGATCCTCTTTCTTGGGCAAAACTACATCACGTGAGCAGTATTCCGATAGTCTGGTGCTGCTTTTGGAATTTTGTGCCACAGCCCTATAGATTAAGTTCCTCTAGCCCTAGCAATTTTTGTAATGAAGGTAATTCAGGCTGGTTTGGTAATGTCAGCTGCTAAAAATCACAGGTACTCTGTGAACTAGTTCACAAAACTCTGATCTCTTTTCAGGAGGTTGTACCACCAGTGTTTGACTTGGCACAGCAATGGGAATTCAGATCTACTTGAGCTTGGCACCAGAACCACGGCAGCTTTGTGTCTTGGAGCAAAAGTGATGTCAAGGCAGGTGTCCTAGCTCTGCCTGTGGATGAAGTTGATATCCCTTTTCCAGCAAGTAATTGTAAAGATAATCACAAGGGGCAGGGGATTGTAAAAATACAATCTCCCCTTGCCCTAGGAAGATATATATAACCATGTGCTGTTGAAGAAGGGGACATTCCAAATGACAGTGTGCTGTGAGACAGATAGATTGATCTGTCCATACATGATTGATTTATCTTTATGTATTTTTTTCCCTCTGTGACCATTATGCTCCAGTCAGCCATGGCACCTTTCTCTTCTAGGAGTGCTAACTATCCAGTTTTCTCTCTAGCAGGGTTAACAGCCTGCCTGTGAGCAGTTTCTGATCTTTCACAGGTGCTAACTAACCTTTACCTCTCAAGTTGCTCAGCTGATCAGCAATTTTGTGAGACTTTCTGAAGTCACTGCATACTTGAGAGCTCCTGCATTTTCCCTAGTTGGTTTGAAATTTTAAAAAAAGAAAAAAAAAAAAGAGAAGATCTTTTTCCTTCTCTTCCCCTCAACTCTCAAATGGACAGGATTTACGGATCAGAGAGGCAGCTGGGGAGCAGGTGGGGATGGGATGCACTGGGGGATGTGCTGGGGATGCATTGGGGATGCACTGGGGATGCATTGGAGATGCATTGGGGATGCACTGGGGATGCACTGGGGATGCGCTGAGAATGGGCTGGGAATGCACTGGAGATGTACTGGGAATGGGCTGAGGATGCTTCAGGGATGCTCTGGGGACGCATTGAGAGATGCGCTGGGGATGCACTGGGAATGCACTGGCGACGCACAGAATATGCAGATCCGGCTGCGCAGAGCCGGGCTGGGGCTGTGCCCTCCAGCGCCGGGCTACCTGTCACTTCCAATGACTTGTTGTGCACTGTTTCCGTGCCGGAGCAGCATGGCCTGCAGGTGGCCTGGTAGCTGTCTGCCGAGCTGCCGGGGAGCTGCCGCTGTGTGTGACCTGAATGGCAGCGCTGGCTGCGGGCCCTGCTTTGCATGCAGCGTGCGTGAGCGGCAGGCTCAGAGCAGCCCTGCTGATGTGGCTGTTGTATAGCAGTTATTGCTTCAACACATTTAGACACAGCACCTCTGTAATTTGTCTCGACGTGATATCATCTTTTGTCTCAGCAAACTGACCCTTTTATCTGTCTTAGTTCTGCTTTCTCCAGCTCTTTCCATTCTGTGCCAGCAGTGACAACAGGAAACACCAGAGGAGGGAAGAAATAGCATATTCAGGAGGTGATAGCAGATATAATAACTGAATTCCGAGTTATTCACTGTTTTGAGGTGTTTGTGGATCCCTTGCTTTATTTGTTTGGTTTTTGTTTGTTTGTTTGTTTGTTTTTTTAGTTGAAGCATATGTCTGTCTGTCTGTGAGGAATTCTGCCAGCATTACCTGACTCTTCTTGCTTAATTCAGCTATTTGAAAATTACAGTGAATCTTACTTAGGAGATGCCGTATAGGGGCTAGATTATAGTTCCTTTTTTAAAGCAGTATTTTGCATAATAGTTGCTCTTCTAAATATTTGGGTTTTGTTCTCGTTGCTTTGCACATGTATCTAAAAATGCTGGGAATGATATAAGTGGTGCCTGTTCCTTAAGGGGGTTTTCTATCCCCTTCTGCTCATGCCCTGCTCAAGTACATCCTACTCTTCCCCAAAACAGGAGTCACTGGAGAGCAGCAGAGATTGACTGTCACACTGAGGAATTTCCTTTCTGCAGTAAGGGCAGTTTATTGTGTCCATGTCAATGCAAAGATTGCAAAAACGCAACAACTTCAGTCAACTCTGCTTCCCTCTCCTGTTGACCCTGAGACACTATGTGGGAAATGAGAGTAGCTCGACAAACCAAAAGAGGCTTTCATAACAGCAATTGAAAAGAGTTTTATTTAACAATTAAATCATGTAACACAGTAGGTAAAGAGTAATGCAATACAGGTTTGATATGGAGAATTAATATGCAACAGTACTAAAAAAAATACCAATAATGATAATACTAAAACAAAAGAGAAGAAAATGTAAAAACCAGAGGGAGATACTGAAGATTAAAATTAAGATTATTTCAAAAGAACTAAGAAAGGAACTGCTCCTTTGAATGGTCACCTGACTTGTGTCCAGAAAGAAAATTTCAAGGAAAGATTGAACATGGAATGCTGATACCCTTTTTCGTTGTCTTGGTCAATAAACAGAAGTTTTCAATCTATACAAATTAGTTGGACATAATCAATCCATGTTATCTCAGATGAGAAAAGATAAAGAAAATTGTCTTTGTTGGCTACTTGCCAACCAAGCTGCTTCTTTTTACCCAAAGAAAATCCCATTTCATCTCTGTCTTGCACCTCTGATATTTTCTAATCCCATAACTTAGCTTAATGCTAAATTGACCTAAACTGCCTTTAATATTAGCTCATGTGTGTTAAACCACTATTCATGTACTTACCCTGTTATACCTCTTGTGTATATCATATGTGATATTCTATATTATCAGAAATTAAGTACTATACCAAGAGCAGCTAAAAGAATGAGGATTAAATGAATTAAATGATAGGTCTTCGTTGTTCCACAATAATGATTTTAGGATTTAGGTTGGATGGTTAATAATAATTGTAATAATAATAATAATAGTAATACTCACAGATTTTTATCAGTTTAGTTTTGGGGCTTTTCTCACTGTGAATTAGTAGCTTGCAGATAGAATTTTAAGAGTAGTACCACAGGTTCTTGTGGCACATTCTTCTTCCTTTTTTTATTGAGGGTCTAGGAGACATATCAAAGCAGCTATCAGCAGGTTACAATGGTGTCAAGGGGGTGGTCCTACATAGTTCACATGGACAATTTTTCTTTGAACCATTCTCCAATACAGTAGGGGCTGAAAATAATATGAAAATGGCTCAAAGGAACAGGAATACTGTGATAAAAGGAGTTGTGAGTATTATATCACATATAAAACTGTTAAGGGCTAGTATGTTCAAATATTCATTTCCAGGTCTTGGAGGGGAAAGCCTTTTTCCCCCACCTTTCTTCTCTCACATTCTCTGTCTCTACCTGTTTATTTCCACTGTATCAGAGAAATTTGAATTTCCATAGTTAAGCTTAAGTAGTGTTTTTCAGTCCATTTTCTAATCAGGTGATGAAATTCTGATTGTCTCTAGGCAATGTTGTGCTGGGCTGTGTGATTGCCAGAGTCTAAAGCCAAACTGGAAATTATGGAAAAAGAATATAAACTGGAAAAAAACTCACCTAATTCCTATCCACAAAAAGCTGTATAGCCATAGGAAAAAAATTATTGACATTTGCAGATCTAAATGTAACTGAATCTTAAGCATTAGTTTTATGTATAAATTTTAAATATTGCATACACTTGGAAAAACTGAGTCTGATAGAGGAAAAATACCATGCTGGTATTTTGGGATGAGAAAGCGCGTCTGAGTGGCAGCAGCAAGTGGGTCACGGGCAGGCAGAGTTCAATAAACAAAAGCATATGTGCCCTGCAGTGCCTCTTGCCTTTCCCTGGAGCAGAGTCTGGGTAGCGAACCTTGGCGGCGCAGCGCCGGGCCGGGAGCGAGCACTCCTGACCTTTATCAGAGCAGAAAGCTGCTGACACCGGGCACCTCCGAGGCTGCGGGATGCCCTCTTGCACCCACTCCTGGCGCTGCCGGGAGGGGGAGGCGGTGGGGACCAAGAGGGTCAGCCCAGCCCCTGCTCTGCAGGATGATGGGGAAGGAGCTGCAGTTTCTCGCTTCTCTTCAGGTCTGCTCCAGCTCTCCAGTGCCTTTTGGAAGGATTTGCCTGAATTTGTTTAAACAGTGACTCTCCTAAGGGATCTCCAGCTGGGGAGGAGCAAAGGTGTCGGCATCACCTGTCTCCAGGCTCCTGGCCTGGATGTGACAAGCATTTCTATACCTCTCCCGTGGCTACTTTGCTAAAAGCTTTAAGATTGATGTATAAAACTATGCTCTGCCACCACATATTAACATATATGGATTTGTAGTGTGGACAGAATCATGGTGAAGAGGATTTAATGAACAAAATATTGTGGTAAGGTACATGATGAATGCAATTTCTTCTGTATCTGCAATTATTCACAAAAATATGTAAGCATATTACTGCATATACATTTAGTTAAACAAATAATAATTTGTTAATAATAGTATGCCTTTCTGGGCATATTTTAATTAATCCATGATCACTCTTTTCCCCCTAATTCAGTTATGAGCAAATATCAGCTTTTAAAGTTAGACAAATCATTGGATCCTCCGGTTTTCCATACAGCATGAGCCTAGAGGCTTCAGCCAAAAATTCCCATATCCAAGCTAAAACTAAAGCATCCTTTTGAGGAAGACAGCTTATTCAGTATTTTCAAGCAGTATAGATCCATTATGTCCCTTGCTTATTTTCACTGTTACTGGGAGAGCCGCATTTCCATTCTGGCATTACCCAGTTTGCCTTCAGGCACACTTTTCATGCCAAGCATGGTAGAAAACACTTCTCCCCCACCTCCTAAAGATTTCCATTAAATCTGTGTAAACCATGTGTAAACCAGTTTAATAGAATTGGCAGAACCATTTTAGTAGAAATTGGACTAATGGGTCTACCCAATGAATGTAGCTGAGTCCAAACAGTCTAGATTACCAGGCTTGTCATTGTGTTGGTTTCTGGTGGTTCAGCAAGGTGCTGAGGAGTCAGAGCTCAGCCTCTCGGTGCCCATCTGGCAGTGTCCAGTGCCCTCCTGGTCTGTCTGTCTTCTCCTAGCCCAGCTGTGCAGGGATTTCACCAGGGATTGAGGAGAGACACAGGGGCTGAGGAGAGACACAGGGGCTGAGGAGAGACATGTGTCCTTCCCTGCAGGAGAATATGCAGGGAAAGAGTTACTGGAGCTGAAGCGCTGTAACTCATTAGCTGCCATATTTCAATTTATTTTCTGAACTCTACTACAGTCTCCCCTGGGAAAAGGTGTGTTTTTAACCATGTTGCCATTCTTTTGTAGACACAGAAATTGTAATTTAATATCCATCAATTGCCTAGTGTTGGATTCTTCAGTTACAATTACTTAACTGGATGAAATGAGTCCAAATGAAGAGTACCTCATCTCTATTGAGATGGTAATGCATTAAAAATATATTTTATCTTGGCAAGGCAAAGGTTAACTTTAATTTATAAAATATTTTCCTTTAACAAAATGTGTTTCTAGAAAAGACTTGTGCAGAGGAATTTCTTGCCTATATAGACAGAATTTAAACAGTTTTTTTATTAATAAAAAAACCACAAACAAACACCTAAAATCAAAAAACACCTACAAATGAATGAACAAGTGCTAAGGACAAATGTCCATGAACTGCAGAACTGGTTTTTATGGCTCAGTCCCCAGCTATCTTTAATTTTCTCCCTGCTGGGAATCACATCACCATAGCAGAGCTGGCAGAAGAGATCGCGTGTCAACGCTTCGGCTGCTGCAGGGAGTGCCTGGTGTGGGAGCTGAGATTCCCTGTCTCTCCCCATGCAAGCTGGGCTGGCTGAGGCACTCATGTCCTCCTTTCCTACTTGTTCTGCTGCCAGAGAGGTAGCCTCTGCAAAAGGCGAAACACACAGCTGGGGGAATAACCACAGGAACCATCATAGTTCTTCTGTGGAAACCTTTCTTTCCAGCATGCTGAAAAACATTTTCCACAATAAAAGAATATTTTTTCACTGCATATTTACATTGGATATTATCCTGACATATAAAGCTAGGAAAATTGCTAAATTAATTAACAAAAGTTGGACTACTAACAAGCAGAACTGCTTTTAGTTCCTGAACTCGAGACACTTAAACTATAATCAATATTTATATTTCAGCTAATGTTTTGATCACAGAGATCTCTGTTAAAGGTTCTCCTTAGACATAGTTTTAAAAATATAGCTGGGAGGTAATCCTCCCTGCCTGTATCACAAGTCAAATATGTATTTTTTTTTTTAAATCTGAAGTCAGTTAAACACCACCACCTTATATATTATGATTAATGGTTGGCGATCCATACTCTTCTGCATTCTTTGAAGAAACAGATGGGCATCATTTAATTCATGGCTTTTTCTGGCATTTTTTCTTTAAACTTTATCTAATGCTTCATTTTAATGCTGCGTAAAAAATCCTCAGTCTCCCTTCAGAGCATTTTTATTCTGACCATGGTATTTGGACTATGACAAAAGCTTTTTTCATCCTCTCCTATGCCCTCTATACTCTCTTCCTTCCTCCTTCCCATTAGCCCTGAGCTGCTTCACCCCCCTCTGCCCCATTCCAGATCCCCGAGCTTTTCTAGTCATGCTGCTAGCATTTCTCTCATGCTTTTGAATCCTCTCAACATGTGGTTCTTAACATCCAACTTGTCCTGTGTTCAGTGTCTCCCATCTTAGACCAAACCCTGCTGCTCTTTCTCATACAGGGCCTGTGGAGGAGACCAGCACAATATAGCACGGCAAAGTTTGCAATTCCTGCCTCTCAGCTGTCCGGAGCTGTGCCGTGCTGCCCGCCTTGCCCGGCAGCGTGGTGCTGTGCTGGGTCACTGCTCCCTGCAGCAGCGGGATCACTGCCCGCCAGCCAGAGCTGCCCACGGGGCTCTGCCCAGGGCACTGGCAGTGGGGTGTGGGGGCAAAGCCCTCATGGGCAGCAGCAGCACTGGGAATCCTCTACTTTCTCAGGGTAGGGAAAAGATAGAGGCATTAGGAAGTGCAGTGGAGAGTGAGGGGGCACTTTGCTCTCTGATGGATGGTAAATGCTTTCAGAATATTTATAAGCTTGGGGGGGGGGGGGGGGGCTTGTTTTGTTATTCTGACAATAAGTGAATAAACGTGTAATTTTTAAAAATTTTCCAATTCATATGCAGATATACATACAGTAGTGAGGTTAAATGCTGATAAAATCCCCAAAACTGGGGAACTTGTGTTTTGACTATTTTATTCACTGTAAGCTCAATGCCAGCCCTTTGACATTTTTCTCTTTCCAAGGTGTTGATTCACATTTTAATATACATGTAGGGATGTGGCAGGTAATGGAGGGATGGAGGTTTCCCACCTCAGGGGATGCAGGGGCTGGATTTTTCAAAGGTGCTGAGCACTCCTAAAATTATAGCCCTCTTCAGGTGTCTCAAATCAAAGGACCACCAAAAGAACTATAGACTATTAATTTGTCTCAGTTTTTAATTAGAAGAAAATGCACTTTAGCCTTTCCCAGCCTGTGAGATTTTGACTGTTTCCCTTGCATGTCTCTCAATCTAAATGGCACAAGTCTGGGGTTTCTGCTACCAGCTGGAATCAGAATGACTTCTGGCAGCAATTTGCTGGTCCCTGAGGACTTGGGACATTTCCATGTCATCCTCCTAATCAGAGGAATGTGGCATTAATGGCATAGCTTTTCCCTCTGAGTCAGTGTAGTGGCTGATGCTAGTTAATACAGGAGAAGGTATCAAAGTCACCTGATAGAATAATATATTCAGAAAGAAAATTTCTTCTTAACTCCCATCAGTAAGCCTGAAGCAGTGGCACCTGTACTCCTCTGTGGCTAAGGGACACAAAGGGGTGGCCCATGCATTTGCTCTGCAGCAGGGAAAGCCCCCCTTTCTACCTCCAGGCTTGTGCTCCTCGTGCCCTTCCAAGGGAATCCCACATACCAGAGATGGGGTGGCCTCTGGGCCCCTGCAGGACTCACAGATGAGAGCCAGGCTATGGATGGCAGTGAGGAGTGCTGTGATTCCCCTCTTTGAGATGGCTATAAATAACATTTGATGCAGTTAATCCCTTGAGATGTCATGATGGTTTTGGGATCAGATTTTATCTGCCACTGTGTTTCCCATTTGTCTACTGGTGGGATTCTTTACAGGCACTTCCAGCCTTTATTATCCTCAGAGCTTTGTGTCAAATGCAAATATTGTTGTTAATTGCTATTTGCATTACAAGAGCGATTACATCTTGCTGTTCTTTAATTCCTGATTTATTGATGAATATTTCCAACACTGATTTAGTATAGAGGCTTTGCCAAAGTGAAAATTGACTATTTGTTTTGTTACTTTGCCAGTGTCTAATCCAGAGCAATTCTTTGCCTCTTGCCCAATGACTACCCAATTTTCTTCTTAGTGTCTAAGAGGGGTGCATCAAAGGCTTGAAATTCCCAGTACTAGGAAAGAAAGTCCATTACTTCATTCAGTCTCCTGTTGATAAATACAAAACTTGGATCTGTGAAGACATTTTAGGTAGCCTAATTAATTTCATTACATCATTCATTAGGGTTTACTCTCATTAAGTTTGCTCAGTGTCTCCTCCTTGGAACCACAGTCCACAATACCTTTCTGCCTTCATTATGTGTGAAAGGGTGAAGTGTCTACAAATGTCCACATACATAAGCACTTGCATATTGAGTGAAATTGCTATTCTGGGTGTGTTGGTTTTGCACAGCCTGGTTCTTGGTAGGGGGGGCCACAGAGGTGGCTTCTGTGAGGAGCTTCCAGAAGCTTCCTCCATGTCCTGCAGAGCCAATCCCTGATGGCTCTGAAGATTGACATGCTGCTGGCCAAGGCTGGGCCAGTTAGAGATGATGATAATGCCTCTGTGATACCATATTTAAGAAGAAAATCAAAACAAAATTTGTAGAGCAGTTTTCATTCCTGACAAAGGAGCAGAATGAGAACGTGTGAGCAGAACAACTCTGCAGACACCAAGGTCAATGAAGAAAGAGGAGGAGGAGCTCCAGGTGCCAGAGCCGAGATTCCCCCGCAGGCCTTGGTGAGGACCATGGTGAAGCAGCTGTGCCCCTGCAGCCCATGGGGATCCATGGGGGATGCAGAGATCCACCCACAGCCCGTGGGGGAGGTGCCCATGCCAGAGTGGGTGGATGCCTGGAGAAGGCTGTGATCCAGTGGGAGACCCCTGGAGAGGGAACCCTGCTCTCATGCTGGAGCTTTTCCTTGAAGGACTGCACCCTGTGGAAGAGGGACTCACACTGCAGCAGTTTAGGGAAGACTGCTGCCGTGCTGCTTATGAGATGGAGACACGTCAGAGAAGTTCGTGGACAACTGTCACGGTGCAGCAGGGGAACAACTCCTCTCCCTGAGCAGTGAGAGAAACCATGGTTGATGAACTGACCTGTAAACCCTTACTCCCTGTGCCCCTGCATTGTTGGTGGGAAGGAGGGGGGGAGGTGTTTTTAAGGGCTTATTTTACTTCTCATTATCCTGCTCTGATTTTGTTAGTAATAAATTCACTTAGTATCTCTAAGTTGAGCCTGTTCTGCCCATGATGGTACTTAAGGAGTGATCTGTCTCCTGGTCCTTATCTCAATTCATGAACCCTTCTGTCCAGCTGCAGAAGAGTGAGTGAGAGGCTTTTGTGGGTGACTGGCATCTGGCCAGGGTCAAACCACAAAATCCTCATGTGGACACTCTAAGCATTTACTAATAATTATATTGAAGTAAGTATTATGGAATAGATTTTAAAGTGGCTTTGTCCCGGGGGCTTTTCTACATGAGAAAATCATATAAATAGGACAAGAGTTTAAAATTAGTTTTTTCTATGGGCACAGGCCTGCCTCCAATTCCTTCAGATTGCCACTTGGGAAGCAATTTTCAAGCTATTTGAAAAGGTTTAAAATACTCATATTCCAGGTAATTCTGCCAGTACAGGAGAGTTCGTCCAGAAGAGCCAACAGTTAACTGTATCAGTATAATTAACTACACTGGCACTGAGAGAGCTTCCTGTATAACCAAATCCTAAATTTTCTGTTATAAAGAAAAAAAAAAAAAAAAACAACCCTAAGATATCTCTGTGTCTAGGTTTATATTGTTAAATGGTATTTAAGATAAAATAAAAGAAACTTTTGGACTAAAATCTCTAAATATTTTAAAGGGAGCATTTTGCTGGAACAAGCTTGCCTTCATATTTGGGTGAAGGTTGATATTCACTTTTCCCCCCTATCAGTATTACTTCCTCAGGATGGTAAAGGCTACAAAAATGGGAACTTTGTGCATCCATCCTTTTCCTAGTATTAAGCAATTCTTATGACATTTATAGTTTGCTGATAGACTGCAGAGAAGCCAGATGCTTTATGGCTTTTCTACATTGCTATTGTCACATTCTTACAACTGAGTGAATACAGCATGAGACCAGAAAAATGAAAGTCTGTGTTATGCGTTCGCCTGTGCTAAATTAGATCTAGGTCTCCAGAAAGAGACAGAAACTCTAGATGTCGCATGTCTGGGCCGAGACCATGTGTTTCATTCAAAATTCACTGATAAAAATGGCAATGACGTGCTTTGAATTTTTTAGGGGTGTATCCGCGTTTTCGATGGTATTTTCAGCCAGAGTGCCATGGCGAGGCCATTTACACCACCCTCTCCCACAAAGATGCAGTGCTACGGCAACTGTGATCTGTCTGTACTTTCTGAGGGAGAAAGCAACAGCAGAAGATGGGGATCCACTTTGCAGTGGTTTTCATGGTTGTGAAACTGAAGGAACTTGAATTTAAACCTTCTGTGAATGCCTTTCCCAGAGGCACTGAATTCCACTAAAATCCACTGCCCTCTTTTTTTCATAGAATGTGTAATCAAATATAATGACATCTATGATAACTTAAAAGTTCTGATGTGCTCATAAATGGGAAGAAAGCGTATTGGATCTTCTCAGCATGTCAATGAGTGACCCCACCAACAAACAGCTGTTATTTGATGATGTGCTGTGGAGCAGTCAGATAATGTATGTCCTTTCTACATTGCTACACTCCTTTACACACTTTCTGTGTCTTTCTCAAGTCTCCCAATGGCATTCAGAGTCCACAGAAATTACACTAAAATAACCATGCATCCATCAGACCAGAGGGAAAAATTTACTTGTTTAGTCTTTGTTTGTTTTTGACTTTTTTTAATTTTAATAAAGGAACTGTTAAGCTCATTGCTCTGTGGTAATTTGATCCCACTGTAGTGAAGAGCTGTGGTATCCCATCTATCTACACTCTTTTTAATCCTTATGTTAAGTCTTATACACACTCTTCCATGTAATCTCAAGTGTGAGGGAGAAGACAGACTATACATTGCCCTCCTTCCTTAAGCTCTCCCTCATTGCCAGTTTTCTTCCACTCTTACTTCTCCTTCAAGGGTCTAATGATTTGATAAGTTTTTCCAGTACTCTTAGTCCTTTCCAAAGACCAATTTCTCTGTCCCAATATTTACTTCTGTCATTGCACAGGCCTACAGGTGTCTGATATCCCTGGGAATGACACCTTTTGTTGCTGTATAAAAGAAGGGGAAAAAAAAGGAAAGTGATGTTCTGGTGGCTCAGATGTCATTATGACTTTGACAAAGAAAAGTAGAAATTAAACAGATTTAGTACTTGGGTTGCTTTTGTCAGGGGTTTAACAGGCATTGGGACACTGTATTTGGGAAGTAACTTGGACTCATCACTATTTGTTATAAGAAGAGTGAAGGAAAAGCATGAAACTGATTACCCACTTGCTTGTTTACCTGCATGGTTTACACCTGCCAAAGCAGGGGGAATGCTGCCATTTCCCTTTTTCACCATTAAGGTGTGGGTGATATGTGGGGCTACAGCTAATTAAGAAATTCTTGCAAAACAGATTTTCTGAGAGGCAGTGCTGAGTCAAAAAAGTTGGGAGGTTTCACAAGGAATATTTTTGAATGTAATCTCTAATCCAGTCTCACAGGAAATCATTAAAACGTTTTGTTTTAAAAGGTCAGTGTATTCTGTGTTTGATACATTATATGGAAATTGAACTACTAAAGCAGAAGCAAATATTCTCATCTTTTATGAAGAACCTTCTTTGAATATTATTTTTTACAAAGCGTTGCCTTTTTGTCCTTATTTTCCAATCTCAGAATATCCAGGCTTCATCAAAATCCAGAGAGGTCAGTTTCAGCAAGGTCTTTCGGTGGCACTATCCAACCATCCAATTTCTCTGCAAGGTTCTATTGCCTTTGTAGGAATAGAAATGGAAAGATAATACCAAGTCTGTCTGTTTGTGTAGACATTACGTGTACAGGCAGGAGAAGAAGTAATGGCCATGGAATAAAACAAGAAGTTCCATTACTCAACATGAGCAAGAGCTTCTTTACACTAAGGGTGGCAGAGCTGCCGAGGGAGGTGGGTGTGCTGCCCAGGTGGAGTGTCCCTCTCTGGAGATATTCAAAACACACCTGGATGTGTTCCTGTGTCACCTGTGCCAGGTGACCCTGCCTGGGCAGGGAGCTGGACTGAATGATCTCCAGGAGTCCCTCCCAACCCTAAGGATTCTGTGAATCTGTGATTATGTGTGCCATTAATTCTATTGTTGGAAACATTAGTTTATAAAATCTATTCTTTTACAGCTTTCTTTACTTTTATAGGTACATACCTTCCTTGGAAATCGTGTCTTTCTTTCCCATAAGTTCTTTCCATTCTTTATTATTTTGCATCTCTTCAAGATGTTAAACTAATGTTTCACATAATCACAGAATATTCTGAACTGGAACAAACCCACAAGGATCATCAGTTCCAGCTCTTAAGTGAATGGCCCATAGAGGGATTGAACCCCCAGCCTTGGTGTTTTTAGCACCAGATCATAACCAACAGAGTTAATCTCAGGGTATTTGTCAGAAAAATTTGTAAACCTTTCTGAAGTATTAAAGTACACTAAAGCCTGACAATGTTTCCATAAGAACTTGCAAGACTGTTTGATTACGCAGAAAATTATAAAATTATAAAATTTTATTCAAACTGTATTATATTTATTATACAAAAAATAGTCTCATAAACACATAGTTAACAGAAAAACAAAATAGATTAAATTCATTTCCTTTGACAAACACACTCATGTAAATTGAACGCATTGAAATGTTGATACTACAAAGAATTTTTAAAGTGATGATTTCTTTAATGCTTTGTATGGAGCCACTCGCAGAATATAGTGACTGCATTCGTGCATTTATGGCTGATTTCATCCAAGTCACTGTTATTCCTGAAGTGGGAGCTATTTTCTAAATAAAGTCTGTATTTTCTTTGCATCACAGGTCCTTCTGGAGGTTTGAAGGCAGAAGGAAACAATAAGATCTGCATTTTACAAGTCCTACAATGTCTCAGATGAACTTTTGCATCTGTGTGACACACCAGTACTGCTTGCCCACTGTCCCAAGCTACTCCATTACTGCATTTCACTAAAGGCACCTCAAGTGAAAGCTGGGAATAAGGCCAGGATACATTGCTAATTTTCTAGGCTTGTTTCCAAACAGTTTTCTCCCAGGAGCACACTGCTGTTTTCCCAGGGTGTCTGCTGGTGGGTGAAGGCTGGCGTGTGACTGGCGTGTGCCAGGGCACTGGGGCACATGGCTGGGCTGGCACTGAGCCCACTTCTCCACAGTATGACTGACTTGAGAACCAGGCAGTTAAAAAATGAGTTTGTGAATTCCAACATTGGTAAATCACTCAAATTTGGCCATTCATCTTTTAACAGATATGTGTTTAATTGTTCTGTAGGAAAACTCCATCAGGCAACTGAAAGATTTTCCCCAATGAAATGCAGCCTGCTGTATATTTTCTTTTCTTTTATCCTTGGAATTCAGCTGGCATTAAATAACAGCATATTTATATTTATTTGCTTTTATTTCTTTGTTTCTAGTTCTGGAGAGTCTCCTTACCTAGCAAACTATTTGAGAAAAGGCTTCTTACAGCTCTTTGTTAGGACAAAGCTGCTGCTATATCTGTACAATTGCAGCGCGATTTGGATGCATGTGTGTTGTACAATTAGCAAAGCCACATCCTATAAAATAAATTAGTTATAGAAGTGGAAAGGATGTATGTCAATCCTGGGAATAGCTGCCAGCATAGTTGCTTCAGTCAAATGCCTCAGCTCTGCCAGTACACTTTTCTTACTGCAGCAGACTCTTCTCACTGACCGCCGTCAATCATGGAAGGCATATGGTGAAAAGCCTTCCCTCTTCTCCAGTAAAAAGGTACTTAAGAATATGTATAGTCCTTTTCTGAATTATAGTCTCTGCTTTTAAATATATATAAATGAGCAGTTTAACAACTGAATTTACATTCTGCAGCCCTCAGCTGCAGCCCTGTCTTTAAATTCAAGGTGCTATCCCTAAAACAGCAACATTTTTCTTCCTTGATTGCAGCTACCTGATGTTCCTGCAGGCACATTTAGGAATACTATCATTGCAATTTGCATATCTATTTTAACTCTTTTAAACTGTGTGTTTACAACAATACAATGACAGAATTTGTCATCCCAAATGCCATTCTGTTTCTGGAGGGTCAGTGCTTTGCATTTTTCGTTTGAAATAACACAAGAGGTACAGCCAAGGGCAGGGGATGAAAAATTACTAGATCTTATAATCAGCATCAGGAGCATCCACAAAGGAACAATAGCAATAATAGCAAATATGTTCATCTGTGAACTCCATAGGATATCATTAAAAGCTGCTTTCCTTTCTCTTTAAATAAATACTTAATATTCTGCTTTCAGTTTAGCAAAAACAACATTTAGGAATCACCACATTACCCTGGATCGGTATGAATTCGCCTAATAGATTATTCTATCCTTGACAGCAGCCAATACTGGCTGTTCAGAAGAAGGTACAAGAAACACATTAATGATCAATTATGGAAGAATCTGCCTTTTGGGCAGCAATT
Source organism: Eopsaltria australis (assembly GCA_034509425.1). NCBI lineage: Eukaryota > Metazoa > Chordata > Aves > Passeriformes > Petroicidae > Eopsaltria > Eopsaltria australis. The sequence goes on along the minus strand of JAVTVJ010000132.1, from coordinate 4,110,188 downwards.
CACAGTTTTTATATGCTAATCACCTTTTGCAAAAAGGATACTGGGCGTACCAAACCACTACATGCAGATATGAATAATGGGTTTTCTGCCTTCTCTTATAAATGTTCTTTGAGTAGTGTAGTAGTTTAAAAGTCAGTGTGGTCCACTATTAAATATATTATGGTCTATTGTGTTTTTCTTGTACTTTTCAGGGAGTGGTAAGACGAAGGGGGCCTCATACCTATTGTATAAATGATACATCAGGGTTCCCTTCCTCTAGCAAGAGAGAACCTGAAACAAACATTCTGGCATTACGCTGTTTAGAACCCTGTAGAATAACTCAGAGATGTGTGTCTTGTTCCCATCTTTTCCAGCCTCAGTTCATTCCTGTGACTTTTGCAGAAGGCTGTGTTCCTCACTTTCAGAAATCATGCAGAATGAGGTGGTGTACCCAGAGACTGAGTTCTGTGTTTTGTGCATGATTCCGTGCATTGTACACGATTAAACAGAAATCTTGTAACTGAAGAAGTGTGAGTTAATATTCCTTGATAATTTCTATTTGAAACAATGGCCACCTGTCTGAACCTAACAAAACCTTTAATCCTCTTGACTTCTGATCATGCTCAGATTTGGACAATTTTTTAACCTACTGATTAAAAGGCTATGTCTAATTTTGTTTTCTAGGGTTTTTTAAATTCTATTTTTTCAGATTTTTGAGCTGACTCAGATTGATGGTTTTGGACATTGGTAGAGAGAGTAGAGAGACCATGTAGCAAATTTTTCAGACTTAAACAGATTTTAAAGTGGAAAGAATGTAGACAAAATAATATTTTTCAATGGTTTTCATGTGTCCCTTGTTGGAGTATCTTGCTGAGAAATAACTAGGAGCTCAGTTGCTCTGAGAGGTTTTACATATCTGAAAAATCTTGAGCTTTGAAAGGGAAGAGAAGGAAGAAAGAAAAGAGGAATAGAGTTAGATTTTCCATCCTCTAGGGACAGTGTCTGACATGAGTTAGACCTACTTAAGTTTTAGATCACATAACCTTTACTCATTTGCTTCTAGTTTCAGGACATCTTTTATTGTCATATGGTCTTAGTGCTGCACTTTTGTGCTGAAAAAGCTGTTCTGAGTCATTGCATCTACTAAAGAAAGTCGAACCAAAAAAGGGTCCCATTCAAGCACTAAATTCAGCACAGTTTGCTGTGGAGGCACAGCTGGCTGGGTAGCCCTCTGCAGCTGGGGACAAGGCTGTGAGTCAGAGATCTGCAGGATTTAACCTCAGGGGCACTGGAGCAGCTCATCTGCCATTCAGGAAGGCCCACGTGAGACAGGGAGAGACTGAGGAGGGATCTGACGTGCAGCTAACCCCGTAATGGTGACAGCACTGAAAAAGTAAATCTGATTATTATAATCTTTGTGTCTCTTCTGAATACTACCCGAGTTGCTAGTCTACATATAAAAAAGCAAAATGCCATGCAAGTCCCCTGTGTATTGTTCTTTTCCCTATTGTGCTTAATGACTGATCAGTTATATAAAATAGGTACAACTCTCTGATAATGCTTATGTAAGTACCTGTTTAGTAATCCTTCTCTGAACATCAAGATTTAACTGACGGAATTTATTAACATTTATATTGCTGTAGAGCTGGGAGATATCAGCTAGGTTACAGATATGTTGTCCTAGGGACTGTAAAAAGAGAGACTATCAGCATGCCACATGAATCCTTGCTCCATATATTTAATTTATGAAATATATCTCCTATATTTGCATTAATGTGAGGTGACAGAACACTGTAAAATTGACCAGCAATTTATAGCCTCTTTATTTTTTAATTAAAAACATAAATATTGCTACGTAGCAAAAGAGAAGCTTTCTAAAATGAATTCAGAATTACTTAACCAGCTTCATTCCTTCCACCCACAACTATAGAGGAATTTTCCATAAATATATGAAAATAATTTGAGTTTTAAAAAATATCAATGAATAAATGAAGAAATAATCACAAGCTTTTATCAATTTAGGATAATATAGTAGTAGGTGAAATATTAACTTTCAGTAATGCACAAATAATGAGTCAAAACTCACAAACAATGCCTTTGTCAGTTATCGAGGAATAAAACATCATTTTAACAACCAAATGTAGACAGAAACCTTGGAACTATCATCTGCTTGTGTGCATGGGAGGCTGGGAGGAGGTACAGCCAGGAGAAGTGATCCAGACTGACCAGAGGGATATTCCAGACCATACAATATCATGCTTGGTATATAAAATGGATGAGGAAGAAGGAGAAAGTGGGGGTGTGTGTAGTGATAGTGTTTGTCTTCCCAAGTCACCATTGCATGTGATGGGACCCTACTCTCCTGGAGATGGCTGAACACCTGCCTGCCCTTGGGAAGTAGTTATTTAATTCCTTGTTTTGCTTTGGTCATGTGCGTGGCTTTTGCTTTTCCTGCTGAACTGATTTTATCTCAACCCACAAGTGTTCTGCCTTTTACCCTTCCAATTCTCTCCCTGATCCCTGCAGGGGGGGAGTGAGTGAGTGTGGCATGGGGCTCAGCTGAGAAAGGCTGAGAGAATTGGGATTGTTCAGCCTGAAAAAGAGAAGGCTTCAGGGTGGCCTAATTGTCGCCTTCTAGTACCTGAAGGGGCCTCTGAGAAAGATGGAGTCTATTTACAAGCACATGTAGTGATAGGACAAGGGGAAGTGGCTTAAAACTGAGAGAGAGTAGATATAGATTAGATATTAGGAAGAAATCCTTTACTGTGAGAGCGGCAAGACACTGGAACAGGTTGCCCAGAGAAGCTGAGGATGCCCCAGCCCTGGGAGTGCTCAAGGTCAGTTTGGATGGGGCTCAGAGCAACCTGGTCAAGTAAAAGGTTTCCCTGCCCATGGCAGGAGGTTTGGAACTGAGTGATATTTAAGGTCCCTTCCAACTCAAGCCATTCTATGATTCTATTCTATCATAATCTTGATTTTTTTGCTTTATTTTTTTTAACTTTTCATGCTAACACTTCTAGATGTTCTAGGTTATAATGCTAGGGTGTATAAACTTCAGTCTTAGCCACAAGTCTGCCATTTCAGTACTAATCCTAATGAAACACAAATAGTTTATCTGCAATCTGAAAATAAACAGTGTAGTAACAATGGAAGAGATTCCTGGTGATAACAGTCAAAACTCAATTCTGCATTAAAAAACAAAACAAAACAAACCCTAAATATTGCTCACTCCAGCAGTCCATGAGACAGCTTTCAAATTAGTCAGTTGATTTCAGTCACATTTGGAAGCAGAATAAAGCACTCAAAGATAATAAATGGCTGAATAAAATGGAAGAGCCCTATTACTGCTCCAAATCTGTAATATGAGTTTAGCACCTATTAAACATCAGAAAACCACATAGGATCTTAACACTGGGCTTCACAAAGCAATAGGAGACCAGGATTCAGTAGTACTGCTGCTAGAACTAGTTATCAATAAGGATGAAATTGAACTTACTATATGTGTAGTGGGAGGAAAACTGAAAGAGCTGAATTCTCTCAGTGTCCTGAAAGAGCCAATGCACAGTCAGAAGTGGGATTGCTCATGATTCAGGCTGTAAGAGATTTTTAAGCAGGGTATGATTGTATAAGGGGTTTGAAGAATAGCACTTATATTTAACCAAACAGAAAAAGTGAGTTAACAGACAGGCACTTTTGTCTGAGTTCAAGGAAGGAAAAATTGAAGACATGGAGGTAAGTGGAAGGTAAAAGGCAAAAAGGTTTTTTGCAGAGAAATTTGGCCAGACCAGCCTGCTATCTATTACTGACAAAGGCACTTTTTAGACACAGAAAACACAACTGATCTAATCCACCTGAAGGATTCCTTGATACAGGATGTTGATGCTTGAAGTTTACCTAAATCCATATAGCAATCAGAAAAAATCATTAAAGGAAAGTTCCTCAAGGCTATTAAATATATATACACCTATTCCAATAGTGTGTGAGCCATGGAGGTAAGGAGACATTTTGAGGAAGTAAAGCTGCATACTCAGCCCATTTTTATTCTCTTTTATACATGTGGGCTATTGACAGGTAGACCTTTAGTCTGATCAGTATGACCATCCTCATTCTCCTGTGTTCTTATCTGAACTGCCCTGCAGTGTGTGTCAGGAAGTTATTAATTAAGCTGGAGGAGATGTGGGAATAATTCCAGAATTTTAAAATGGATAAAGCCAGGGCCGTATTAGCTATCACAATAGCGATTCTTCCCCTCAGCCCTGATAAGGCCATTCTGGGCACTGTTCTGGGCTCCTGAGAACAAAAGAGATATGGAGTTGTTCCAGAGAGTCCAGTGAAGGACTACAAAGATGATAAAGGGACTGGAGCACCTCACGTGTGAAGAAAGGCTAGGAGAGCTGGAACTGTTTAGTCCAGAGAAGACTCAGGACCATCTTATTAATGTATATAAACACCTGGAGAGAGGGTCAAAGCCTGGCTCTTATCAATGGTACCCAGTGACAGAACCATAGGGGCACAAACCAACAGGCACAATCTAAAACAGAGGAGGTGCTGTCTGAACACTGGGAAATGTTTTGTTCCTGTGAGGGTGACCCAGCACAGGCATAGGTTCCCCAAATAGTTGAAAGCTGTCTTGACATGGTCCTGGGCAAGGAGTTCTAGATGACCCTGCTTCAGCAGGAGAGCTGGACCAGTTGATCTCCACAGGTCCATTCCTACCTCAGCTATGCTGTGATTATTCTGTGGCTGCAAAGAATGGAAGCAGGTGAGGGTCCCATCTTATGTATCCTTGGATTAAACAAAACTTTGGCAGTAACTAAATGAAGCAGCCATTTTGATTGACTATTCAGTCATAAGTCCTAAGCTGGCTTTCTCTGAAATTGATAGTACAACCCAATAGTTCTTGTGGGAGGTGTGTATTATTTACTTTTCCCCAACTTGAAAATAATTAAACATGAATTGCATTTAAAGTGCAAAGGTAAGAAAGAATTGAGCTATTTCGAGTCATGAACTTGTTGAGAATGTTATTCTCAAATCTAACAGAAACTCTGAATGTATTGTGGCTAAATCTAGTTCTTCACCAACTAAAGTAAAACATCTTTTTCCATGAGTGAATTATGTGGTTGAGCTTTTGTGGGGAATATATTTAGTGGAAACATTTATCTCAGGTGCATTTCTGAACTGATTCACAAACTCATACACCAATATTTTCACAGGAATTAGGATCTTCTTAGCTGTGTTCCACAGGCGTGGAAAATATTTGACAGGAAATATGTTATTCAGCATGCTCAGATAAGCTGTCCTCTGGTTGTTTAAGCTTTAAGTTCTTATCACCTTCATAGTCATTCTTGTCAAAGCAGATACATGAGCACCTGAGGTCTATATTTATAGAGACCTAAGTTGAATCCTAGTACTTTATTTAGGCAAAAGTGATATTGGTAAGTTGTCTCAAGGGTCAAAATGTACCACTGAAGCAAATCCACAGATTTTAAAAGACTGTCAACACAGAGGCTGATCTTGATGACTAGTGGTCTCAGTATTGTTTCTTTATGGGGCACTGCTCAACATAAGGCCTATAGATGTCTTTAGAAGAGGGAAGATATGGGAAGAAGCTGGTTAGGCTCAGCTGAGCAGGCTGTAAGGACCAATGTGGAGAAGTAAATGTTTTTAGGAGGAGAAAAAAAGGAAGCTGGAGGAAAAGACACTGGATGTCCTGAAGGTGGCCATAGCAGCAAGGGAGGAGTAGCCTGATGCAGGCGGAACAGGGGCAGTAGTGCCCTGCTCCTGATTGTGGATGAGTGTTGAAGCACTGTACTCTACTTCTGAAAGGAAGGTGATGAGTTTAAAACTTGTACTGTTGGTGCAAGTGGGACCTGCAAAGTCTGTGAGCTACTGTCTGGTGGGTTGAGGTGGGAGCTGGTGGTACGCTCCTTCACGCAGTATTTAAGGCATTTGTGCCCATGGCAGTTCCACTGTCTGAGTGTGGAAAGCTCTGTGTGTTATTTGCCAGGACAGGGCTATTTATATAAGCCCACTGAAGGCTCAGGTGGAGGGAGGCTGGTGTTCAGGCACACATTTTGGCCCTGCTCTGACTTTGCATTTTCTCTGCACGTCTGCACATCAATGGGCCTCATGTTCACACTGACACAGCCCGAAGAGGAATCAGTTGTGTTATTATCTGAATCCCAAAAGTGTGCTTGGATCCAATGATGACACGAATATACAGTATTTCTGTATGAAAAGAACTGCGCTGAGAAAAGCAAGGAGGATGGCATATGGGAGCTGCAGCTTCCCAGGTGTGGATGTTTATAGGGACTCTTTGTCTGGAGTTTTTACTCATTATCTTTTCATACGATACTTTCTCAAAAAAAAAGACAATGTAGTTCTGGTCTCTCAATTATCTATTTGTGTGATTGTACACATGTACATAACTATCCGTAATCTTTCTCTGTAATATTGCCAACATGATTTTTAAAAAATCAGAACAGCTGCCAGTAGCTCTGTCTCTGCCTGTTTTCTTTTTCAATGAAGGTGCAATTTCACAAGCAGATCTAACCATTCTTATTTCCCAGAATGTATGAAAGTTTGATCTTTTTAAAAGAAAAGATAGGAAAGGCACCTTGAGTATTATAGCTACTGCTGCTTCTCTTTAATGGTTATATGGTGACACTGCTTCACATAGGATTACTGTCACTGGCATGGAGGGGACAGGAGATTGGCTGCCTTGAGGAATGAGATGAGACGATAAAGGAAAGAAGATGTTGCCTCTGCGGCACCTGGCTCTGTCTCTCAATTTTCATTCCATGTGTTCTGTGTGGAACCAAAGTAGGGTTTGTAGCAGCTTCTTGCCTTTGCACCACTGCCATTGTTAGGCAACAGAAAAGAGAGTGAGAGAATTGTGACAAATCTATTTTACTTAAAATAGCTGTACTGTGTAATTATTCAAGAGGGCTTAGCAGGCAAATGAGGTAAACCCAAAAGTTAGGCAGATCACCAAAGGTACAGAATACAGTGACAAAGTGATGCATAAAATTCTTTGGAAAGCATTGATGTAATTGCATTACTTATGTGCTCATATTGCAGTGAACATGATTTTCAGAGTGCTGCATTTCTGCTTAACTGAAATGAAAGCCCTGAATTTATTAACTAAATTTTACTTTGTGCAGCAAAGGCTGAAGCTTTTTCCTGAAAAAATCAGATTCCAGTACACCAGCCCCTTTGGAGTACAGCAGTTAGAGCCAACCTGAGCCATTTTTTCTTCACGTGCATCAGAAGTGTCACAATTAAGACTATCATGATAGGAGAGAAAATTGTAAAAGGAGTGAGAGACCCATTAGTGCATTGAGAAGAGGAAATGTTTTATTTGACCACCACTTGTCAGAGCACTTTTCCCTCGGAAGGCAGGGCCATGTGTGTCTTGAGTTTGCACCTGATATCAAACAAGCAGCTGCTCTGCCAGCAGTTTTACCTTTTCACTTTCCAAAGTTGTGCCTCTCCCATATATTTTAAGTAAAAATGTTGTCCCATAAAAAACTCAGTAATGAGAGATTTGAGTTTTCTATTGAAACTTTCCCATAGCAGTCTATTGCTAGATGCCTGTTTGTTTCAGGGAAGGGTAATTAAAGAGCCAGAAGAGAAAAGAAGGAAAATAAGTATCTCACCTTTCTGGCATACTTTCAAAGGATTCAATCAGGGACACACAAAATTTGTTTAAAAACATGATTGATGTTGGAACTTTAACAAGGCGCTGTCATTGGATACAAGGGCTTTTTTATTAATGCATGTGGCGTGATGGAAGTGTGTGGGACAGGATGCCAGGCTGTTGACAGTGTTTGTGTGTTGTATATGTTTTACATGAAGAGATGGGCTGTGTAAAGATGCATTTTGTTTCTTCTTTCACTGGTTCATTTCTTTAATCTGAACTGAAACTGAAGTGAAACTGAAAGATCTTACTGCGAGGCAAGCAGTTTTGACTGAAAAGGACTGTTAAGAAAATCTACCTTGAAGGAGAATATTTTATATACAGATTGTTATTTTCTCCAGAATTGAAATACTTAAAAGCTTGGTGATTGCACTCTATACCATCTGCACCCTGCAGAGGGCTGAAAAAGCACTCATGATCATTTGATGTTCCTGAATCTCTGTATATATATGTACATATATGCACATATATGAAGATGTATATGTACATGTTTCATATACACATATTCATCTATACACATATACATCTAGATTATATGTAAGTATGTATATATGATATATACATATATGTGTATATATGTCAGCACCGTCAATAAGAGTAGTAAAATGCTGTTAACACTGCTTACCAACAGCTTTTAGAGATAGAAGCTATTTCTGATGGAGGAAGGGCTCTTTGTCACATATAGAGAAGAAAAACAAACTATTAAATCCATACGATCTTTGAAAATGCACTTCAAAACTGAGTAGTCTTCCTTTTTTTTTTTCTTACGGTCATTTAATCTGTCTATAAATAGATATATTCTCTATTCCTCTCTCTTTTTATTTATTTATTTATTCAGTAGTGATTAGTTGCCTTATGCACAAGGTAACCCTGATGAAATTAAAAACTTGATTGCTTTTATTAGGAGATTATAGCTACATCTTGCATACAGATACCAGTAGCTCTGGGGAAACCTAAGGTGGTCTTGCAGAGTGTTGGACGAAGTTAAAGTGTAGACACTAGTCAACAGTTTAAAACATATTCTGGAAATAAGTACAATAACATTTTTCACCAGGCTTCTAAGGAAGATTCAGGCATAGTTAAAGGTTACAGAGAACCAGAAATTTTGTCCAGGAAACACCAAAGAAAATCGTTTCATAAATTGTTTAATGGCGATTTGTTTTAACCCAAAGAGAAGTTGGGGTTTTTTTTGCTTTTTGCTTTTCTTCCTGAAGATCTCTAAGATTTTTACTTAGAAATGTGGATAAGAATGGTCAATATTTTTACTGAGAATGGGATTTGAAACTGCAAACACTTATGTACTTGAATGACATTACTGAGATTTGTGCTTGACCAAGTAGATATACATGATTTGCCTTGCACCATGACTTGATCTTTTGCTTGTATCCAAGTGCTAAGAGATGCCCCTGGATGGAACCCAGCACTGCTCGAAGTGGTTTCATGCAAGTCCTAATTCAGAGGCCTGTTTTCATGTGATGCTTTTACAAACAGCATTGAACACAGTCTGAGCAGCAAGTCCATTCACAAAAAATTGCACCCTGACAATAAATCTTTCAAAACTGCTTCTGTGATTACTTTTGCTACAGCACCAGCTACTTAAAGCACTGTAGAAGAATTGTCCAGTAAATAAAAGGTACTGTTAAAAACTGCTAAAAAGTTTAGAGAACCACCCAGTGACAAATTCCAAAAGGGCAGTCTTTCGATAGAAATGACACTATTTAAACACAAGGAGGAAAATTATCCAAGGGGTAGAAGATGAAAGGTTCAGAAAATCTAAATTTATAAAGTGACACACTCAGATACATTTCCTGTAGGTCTAAAATGAAAATTGCCATTTGAGAATAAAGATTTTGAATAAATGGCAGAGTTGGCAGAAAGAACCGCGGACCTTGGATTTTGGATAAAATACGTTAACACAAACATACTGTGTACATATTACTGGGAATAAGGGGGAAAAGGCAATAAAATAAAGCATTTGTCTGAATATATGTCTCAAGACCTGCACTCAGACAATGGACTTTTTTCATCTATTATATCAGAGCCATTAGATGAGCTCAGTAAATTTACCGTTTGAAAACAACTGGGTAAAATATAGCCATTTTTTTCAATGAAAGAGCTGTTCATATTAGAGCCATTTTAGGTATGAAAAAAAATGTTTGGGACAAAATATCTGAAAAGGAAGAGACTAGGCAACACTGTTAGGAAACAATTTTTCTATTGAAGAATCTCCTTAAATTGGCCAAATGCCTTTGCAACAGATAATGAGCTATATTTCCTGACCACTGAGTCTGAGAAATTCTTAATTGTCCATAAATCCATGTACTGGAAAGTTTGGAAAATTTAATGAGTTGGCAACAGACTTCAAAGGAAATTCATACAGACTGAATTACTAGAAACTAAAGGACAATGGACAAATAAGAAGGACTGCAGCTGAAGTCTTGGGATTTAGGACAAACTAACCCATGCATTTTTTGATTAAATCTTTTCTTCGTGGTCAAGGATATCTGTCTTGTACAATGATGATGACTTCCACATATAGTTTGAGGCATGAATTTCAAACAATAATACATATCTTGCCTTATTGAAAATAATCTTGAACTGTTAATTTTCCTCACTTTTGTCTTTAGTTGCTTGAAACAGAGGGAGTCACATAAAGGACAACACTGTAAACTTTTGAGAGTTATGAAAGGTAGTCAGGTCTTTGCGTAGTCTCATCCTCGCACGCACTCTCACACCCCCACATAATCAGTGTAATGTTTCTTGCACCCAACTCAGAAACTTCTAGTACTTTCACTGCTGTTAAACAATACCTCATTGCTGTAAGATGTTTTTTATTTCTCTGTTTTTTGAGAGAGTTTGATGTGGCCTGACTTGTTCATGAGGTTACTCATATATAGAAAAATCTGGTTTTTGGAGGCTTGGGCCTTGCATCTTTGAACTTGAAATGAATATGTTGATTAGGATTCTGATAACATGTCTGATCACTTCTTTAAAATCTATGTATGGTCCATTAGAACACTGTTCAAAAGTTCCTCCTTCTTCACATCTCAGTTAGTATTTGTGAAGCTTCTGTTTTCAACCAACCATAGAAGTTAAGACATTACAGAAAAAAACTTACAAACCTCAGTTAATAAGAGCAGCATGAGCAGATCATAGAATCACAAAATTTAACCTAATAGTTAGAAAAGACCTTTAAAATCATTGAGTCCAGCCATCAACCCAGCACCCCCACCATGTTCGCCATTAAAACGTGTCCTCAACCATGAGCCACATCCACACAGCCTTGAACACTTCCAGGAATGGTGACACCACTGCCCTGGACAGCACATTGCAATGCTTTACAGAACTTTCAATGAAAGAAATTCCTAGTATTTAATCTAAACCTCCATTTCCTCTTGTCTTGTCTATTGCTACCCAGAAGAAGAAATTGGCACCCACCTCACTGCAACTTCCTTCCAGGAAACTGTAGACAGTGATAAGACCATCCCCTCCAAGCCTCCTTTTCTCCAGATTAAACGTTCCCAGTTTCCTCAGCTGCTCCTTATAGGACTTGTGCTACAGCCCCTTCACCAGCTCCATTGCCCTGCTCTGGGCTCACTCCAGGACCTCAATGTCTTTGTTGTAGTAAGGGGCCCAAAATTGAACACAGCACTCAAGGTGTGGTCTCACACTCAGTGCTGAGTACAGGGGGATGACCACTACTCTAGTCCTGCTGGCCACATTATTTGTAGTACAGGCCAGGGTGCCCTTGGCCTTCTTGGCCACCTGGACACAGCTGGCTCATGTTCAGTCAGCTGTTCATGTTCACATTTGGCATTCCCAGGTCCTTTTCCTCTGCCCTCAGCCTGTAGCACTGCAGGGGGTTGTTGTGATCCAGGTACAGGACCCAGCCTTGTTGTACCTCATACAAATGGTCTCAGCCCATCAATCCAGTCTGTCCAGATTCCTGGACAGAACCTTCCTACCCTTCAGCAGTTCAACACTCCCACTCAACTTGGTGTTGTCAGCACTGACTGAAGGTGCACTTGATCCTCTCATCCAGATCATTGATGAAAACATTAAACAGGACTGGCCCCAATACCGAGCCTTGGGGAACCCCACACGTGACCAGCCACCAGCTGGATGTGGCACCATTCACCAGCACTCTCTGGGCCTGGCCATCCAGACAGTTTTAATCCAGCAAAGGATGTGCCTGTGCAAGCCATGGGCTGCCAGCTTCTCCAGGAGAATGCTGTGGGAGACAGTAACAAAGGCTTTACTGAAGTCCAGACAGACAACATCCACAGCCTTTTCCTTATCCACTAGGCAGGTCACCTTGTACTGAAAGGAGATCACACTGGTCAAGCAGGACCCACCTTTCCTAAGCCCACGCTGGCTGAACCTGATCCTCTGGTTGTCCCATACATGCTGCTTGATGGTGCTCAAGATGACCTTCCCTGGAAATAAGATGGAATCACATTTGCCTTCTTCTCGTCACTTAGGACCTGCCCGGTGGACCAGGACTGCTGGCAAAGTATTGAAAGAAATTTGGTGCATGATGTATGAATAAAACCACATAATGTGACATCCTATATTCACTTGGATAAAAATCTTGTAAAAATATTTCTATAACCATGTTACAGTATATGAAATGGATCTATTTAGCCATGTAAATAAAGCTGTCCAATTCAAGTTATGCCATCTCAGGAGCTATTGGATAACATTCCCACTAATGGGCTGTGAGAAGTCCTTAATAAAGTCCAGTCATTCCTAAACTCAAATAAAACCAGTCATTTATGAATGACTATGTAAATACTGTAAGATAAAGTACATCTTGTGTAATTTTCATTTTCTGCAGACATTTAGGAAACAGGTGTTCTGGAAAACCCAAAACCAACATAATTGCTATAATAGAATGACTATGTGTTGTACATACTAAAAATGAAATTATCTGAAAACTCATTTTTCTGAGGCTTTGAAAACAAATATTAATAAAGCAGTTTTGTCTTTGCTACAATGTAACAATTCTGTCCCAAGGACTGGAAAGTATTTTTGAGACTGTAAAAGGAGAACAGGTATCTGATTGTGGCTTATAATTTGTTTTTGGTTTCTCATAGCTTAATGACCACCCTACACCAGACCAGCTTTTAGTTGAGAGCATTCCCCTTTTGTGTAGGAACAGCTCTGCCTAAACAGAGAAAAAACTAGAACCGAAGCTTGACCATCTCTTCATGCTTGTTCTCTCTCCTCCTAAGCAGAGTAACATGCAGTGACATTCAGCCAGGTTTTTGCTTGACTTATGGTGCCATGGAGCAAGAGTACAGACTGTTGAGGCTTTCCTCCCTGGCATAAAAGGCCTTGCTGCTTAGACAGAATCTCAACATAAACTTTATTCTTTTCAATGTGAGAACCACAACTGAAAAAGTCACAGAAAAATGAAGCTTTTTCCAAACCATCTGCCCACAACTTTATTGAATACTCTTCATCAGTCTCGAAGTTTTTTTCTTCCTCCCTGGGGACACTGACATGGTGCATTTCCAAAGTAAACGGTGACACCTGCCGTGAAAGCAATGAAGATTATTAGTGTGTCCAACTTCAGATAGTTTTCAATCTATCAGTGATTATGGATGCTTCCTATCAAAACTGTCCAAGATGCTGTAACTTTTATATGAGTTTCTGCAAAAAGATAAACCTTGGAAGTTGCTCAACTGTAAAATAGCAGTAGACTATAAACCTGGCAAACCTTTAAAAGATAAATCTTGGTAACCACTGGACTGTACAACATTAACACACCATTGGATGTCTGAAACTCCAGAGAAGGATCCTAGAGGTGGTTTTCCTCATGTAACAGAATGAAGAGGACTGTATTACCTCAACAATCCACCTGGCTTAAGTTCATTCACAGCTATCCTCTGTGAGTATATATATCTTTTGTGAGCTCTTTCTAGAAAGGCAACAGTGGCAATTAGTTGGTTTATGTTGGCTTTTACACTGTATAAGCTATGAAACAAAGTCTGGCAATTCCAGTTCTCAGAACAATGGCTTATCTCTAAAACATAAGCTACCAAAATAGTCAATAGTTTTAATGACAATGTACAATGTTAGTATTTATCTCCTTGTTAGTAATTTTGCAGGCTTAAAAAGTTTATTCTTAAAAACCTTTCCAGAAATGCAAGCTCTAACTCACTTATCTGAGAGACTTTATCTACTAGAAACCTACAGAAGCCTCTACTAGACTCATATTTCTCTGTCCCTGCTGCAGCAACAGCTACCTGAATTTTCTTTGTATGCTTTCACATAGTCCCAATGCAGCATTTGCTTGACCTCCATACTTCTCACAAATTCCCACTTGGCATTTTCCTCTGTTCTGTTGCAACACATTTGCCTGCACTCTGACTCTGCGTCCTCATCTTCACGCTTGTCTGCCACTCCTCTGCATCCCTCCTGTCCCTACATTAGTCTCACTCAATTTGCTGTCCCGTTTCCGAATGCATTTTCCCTCCCCACTGCTCCCACTGTATCTGGCATGTCCATATTCCCCTGTCCCCTGCTTGGCCCTCACAGAGTAACTAACACACCATTAGCTTCCCTGATGGCATCCTGTCTTCTGCTTGATTGCAAATAACAAGGAGTGGTATCCATCTTCACTGGTTTACCCCCACTTTCATCCAGAAACTTTAAACGGATCTGGCAACTATCTTCTGAGACCATGCTGGCCTGGCCACAGTCTTGACAATGGGAGACAGAAAGCATTTTACTCACAAATCAAATTTCACAGGTTTTTAAATGAAAAATTAATAATAATCGTCATACACCAAAATTTATTAATAATATATTGATAAAACCCCTCTAACTAGTCTTTTCTGTGATTTGAACAACAGAAAGGCTGGTGGTGCTGCTCACAGAGGTCCTGTACAGCAGCTGCAGAGATGTGAGATCAGGACAGATATGAGAACGGGGCTTTTCTTCTGGTACTGGTCGGACAGTGCTACTGTGAAACCCTTAAGAAATGTTAGCATAATTTACTGAGCTTCAGTCCTAAATAAGTGAACCTTGCTTGCCTCACTGGCTTTCCCCTCTCCATGGAAAGCTGTTCTGTGCTTTGGAACAATTCTGCCATTTCTGTGACAGCTGTCTGTAAAAAACTAGAAATTAAGGCAACTCCATTATGGTACTGCTCACTGCACACTGTAGAAAACTAATCATGATCTAAAACTAATCTGTGGACCTAATAAAATAGTTTGCCTTCTGTGACTTCAGAAGCTGTATTTTATTCCTAAAGCTAATCTACCCTTAATGTGTGGGAAGGGAGGACAGTATACCATGTCATCTCAGTGCAGGCTGGGAATCTCAGGTGCAGTGGGTTTTGACAGTTTTGAATAGCAATCCATCACTTAACAGACAGACAGAGGCTACAGTCTCTTTGCAGCAGCTCTTTTTCAACACCAAGAAGACATCTGTGCCCTCTGCAAAGGATTGTACGATGTCATCCTAAGAGAGGAATAGGTTTGAAACACTACTGGGCTTGAGTGGGCTGTTTGCAAGGTGGTTTGAGTGTTATTTTTTTTTAACAAACTGGTTCTCCAGTGGTGAGGTGATATTTTTGTCACCCAAAGTTTTCAGGAAGTGCATACCAAAATATTATACCTGAATAGTGGATAACAGCAAACAGAGGATCACAGACATGTAGCTATATGTCACAGGGAAAACAGGAAGTTATACTGGCTTATGCAAAACTCCATCTGAGAGCAGAATTGATGCAATGTGTACATGAAGCCATTAGGTAATGATACCTGCTATTGTTCTCTTTGATGAAAGTTTTGACATCAGGGGAAGATATTTGTAAAGATTTGTCTAAGGCAAACTGCATTAAATGTGTGTGTATATATATATATATATATATATATAATAAAGTGGACTTGTTGATGAGTTCTTAAGAGGCTGGGATGCAATACAGCAGGAATAATTTCAAGTTGATTGTACAGTTAAACACCTTGACTCAGTATAGTCCATCAAAGTAGTTGAGTTGTGTTAGGACTTTATTGTAAAATACACTGTACACACAACAATCAATGCCATGTCCTCATAAAGAGAGATTAAAAGTAAAATGTAAACCTAAATGTTAGGTTTTCTTAACTATTTCATTCTTTTACTATACAGTACTTTTCTTCATCATGGTGACCTTGTTAGAAGTCTGACAGGTCATTAGGGACCAGGCTTTGCCATTATATTATGTAAGATACTTTACTTTCAGAGAGATCTACAGAGCTTTCTTTTCACTTACATTTGCAAATAGAACTGTGGGATTATGCATCCAGGTATTTTTCTCATTATTTATTTCCATGAGCATGTGTTCTTTGACTAAATTTCAAAAGTCATTTGTATTGATGGATTTGAAAATTTAATGCTCCAGGGAATGGATTTAGCAAAGTTTTACTATTAACAATTAACCAGTAGGCTTGCTTGTTAGGAACAATTTCCCAGGAAACAGTATATCATAATAAAAAAGTCATATAACAAGCCAAGAACTCTTTTCTAGTAAACCATTTCCTGCTGTATTTTTGATATTTATTCTGATAGAGAGGAACACAGTAATTGTTTAATTGTTTCCTATTGATATGTCCAATTCAGTAGCTCTCAGTCATCAGTCACTCTGTGGCCCTGCAGCAGTAATTTGGCAGTTTCATAGATTTTTAAGCCATCAGGGACCATTAGATCATCTTGTCTGATCTTTCTGCATAAAACAGGTCAGAGAATTTCATTTAGCTATCTCCTGTATTGAGTGGAGCACTGGGTGTGTAACCAGAGCTCATCCTTACGTCACAAAGTTTACCTTTTTGTTGTTTTAAAATGGGGAATATTACCTCCTATTTCATAGCTAAGCTGTGAAGATCCATTAATGTTTCCGAAGACTCTGAGATATGGGGATTTAATGTGCTATAAATGTGAACAGTAGAAATATTTTCAGTGATGACCTAAACAGGACTTTTTAATCAATATGATGAATTGGATGGTGGGACAAATTAATCTGTGGTGTCTCCAACAGGAAGGAGTTTTGCCAATTCAATTCAAGATTTTTTATTATAATATTTGCTGATAATTTGCAGAAGGAAAGATATGCAGTACAAAATGACATTTAAAAAAATACTAAAAATAAAAATGTCTAACAGAAAGTAACTTTAAATATTCAACATCATTAAATTTAATAGATGAAATTTTCTTTAGATTTCAGATTAAAAATTCACAGAGTTTCTCATTCCTTTTATCTTCATTAGCCCATGTATGCATTATTAATTATTTGTTAGATATTTCCATAAACATGTGATGATATTAATGGTGAGAATGTAAAACTAAAATTCTTTTACTCTGAGATCACTGGGACAATATGGTGATGCTTGCCCTGCTCAATGCGTGAGCCAAAGGGTCTCCGTTTGAAGGCATTAAGTTATGCAAGAGGTATTGCCCAACCTGTCTGGGATTGCAAAGTGCCACTCAGTTCTATGCCTGCTGCTCTGCCTTTGTGTCAGGCAAAAGTGATTTATACACGAAGGGCTGGAACCCCCTCTGAATATCTGCAATGTCAGAACAGGAGAAGGTAGTCCAAGATATGTTTTCTGACTTCAGTGAATGTGATTTTAGTATGCCTTAACCAGGTGTTCTATCAATTGCTTTGGGGAAATCTTAATGAAAAGAATCAAAGCTTTAAAAAAATACTTATGTTCACTGGTTTATATTTGCCTTTTAAACATCATTGTCCTTCAGTTTTCCACACTGAGCAGTCTTGCTTTTGCTGCTGTGAGTTTTCTCTGGATCTTCCTTGAAGAAGTTCCTCTTTGAGCAGATTTTGTGAACTTTCTTGATGGTCAGAATTTCAATTAACAACAAATCCCCTTCAGAAGAGGATGTAGTCAAGGCCATTCCAGTTTATTATGTATACTGTCTATTTATATTTACCTACAGTCTATGTATATTTAGTCTACTTAAAACACACACACAGATGTATTTGCTGAACAAACAGTAGTTTCAATCCCAAAGTTACACTTACAGTGAGCAGAGTAAAACTTTTAAGGTTGGTAGTACTTACATGGAGTGAATCACTACATAAGAGACATTAAAACCAGTGATAATGGTTTAAAACTCTTCCCCATTCAAAGATTATGTTTTAAAAAAATTAATGTAATAAATTAAAGATACTAAAACTTCAGGCTTGTTGTTTTACCTCTAAACAGCTAATATGGCAACATGTCATTGTTTAAGCCCAGCTGGAAACTAAGCATCGCACAGATACTCACTCACCCCTACCTCACACCCCCATCACAGTGAAATGGGGAGGAGAATGAAAAGCAGAACTTCCAGGTTGAGATAAGAATAGTTTAATAGTTGAAACAAAGTAAAATATAATAATAATAATAATAGTAAATAACAACAACAGCAACAGTAATAGAAAACCGAAGGAACAACAGGGATGCGCAATACAATTGTTCACCATCTGCTGGCTGATACCAGACCCCTGTCTCTAAAATCAGCCTCCTTCCAGGTAATTTCCCTGGTTTATATACTGGGCATGCTGTTCTATGGTGTGGAATACCTCTATGGCCAGCTCAGGTCACCTGTCCAAGCTATGTTCCCTCACAGGTTTTTTGTGTTCTTCCTCAATGTCTGAGCCTGAGGCACAAAAACATCCTTGACTCAGGACAGGCACTTCTGTGGAACAACCGAAACATCAGTGTGTTATCAGCATTATTCTCATACTGAATCCAAAATACAGCACTGTATCAGCTACTGAAAAGAAATTATCCCAGGCAAAGCCAGGACACTATAAAATTTTAAAAATGAATAGGAAGTTGATTCAATCCATTGGAGATTTACAGATTCTGTAATTTAAAACTTCTGGGAGCCAGTAAAAGAGCTGGCACTCCTTCATGGTCCTGCAGGATCTGCTTGTCTGACCAGTTTGATATCCACTGGAAGCAGCAATAAAGAACTTATGGTCCTCCAGTTACTGCTCCATTTCTTCCTTGGTATTTGAAAAGCTGTATCCTTTCTTCCTTGTTCACCATAAAGGTGTGGAAGAGGAGGAGGTGACCAGCAGGGTTTTGGGGGCCCAGAAACACAATCCCATGGGAAGAGAGTCCCATGACGGAGGCTGTCAGAACAGGAAAGGAATTTCAATATGTGAGCCAGAGAACATCAAGCAAATGTTGAAGAGGGAAAAGAGTCATTCTAGTCTACCTACAATAGAAGAATAATATTTTTTTCTTTTTTTTTTAATTACTGATTTGGAAGGGAATGTGGATAGCACAATCACTACCATGTCTTCAAAAATGCAACTGGATTTAGCTAACATGGCGGGTAATCCAAAAGGTGATGTTACTCTTAGTTTAGGATTTATAACTGCTCCCATATACATAAAAACCATTTGATCCTTTTAAAAAAATACATTAAATACTGCAGTGAAAAACAGCAGAATACAAAGAAAAGAAATTATTTGTTTAGGGTCCTTGCAAATCTTGAAGTTTCCTGGCATGCAAAACGCCTACATTCTTCTTACCAAGAACAAGAAAATACATATTTCATCACAATGGCCTTAACTTTGACCTGTGCATGGTGGCTTTTATGTATTATTTGTATTATATTGATTTAGAGTAGAATTCATCTTCACTACATTTATTCCTTTAAAGTTAAGGGTTTCATCTAAGCTATTTGTCCAGGTTCCCCTTATAGTAAATGGAGAAAGATAAGTTCCTCCAAATGGCAATTCATCCCATTTTCAGATAGGTGTCTGAGATAGCCTGGATGAATTACTCTTTACTGCAGTCTCTCTCCATTGCTCTAGAGGAGTGCAAGTGACTGGCTTAGGCAAAAATTAGCCAAAATCAATCCCTCCCACATCTCTTCTTTTAAGGGATGCATTTAACTAAGAAATCTCTCCTAGTCAAATTGCTGTGTTATTTTCCTATGTTATTTTATCTGATAACAGATATTTCTTTGTAATCATATACCATAGTGAGCAACCATAATATCAAATAATAGTAAAATGACATATGACTAGGTGGTTGGTCAATACATGACATTAATGTGCACAAAAATCATTCTTACATTCTCTTTCAAAGAAGGGCATTCATTTAGACTCCTAGTAGAAAACAAAGCCAGGGGTCTTTTTGAAGCACCAGTTATGAATTCATTTTGAAATATTACAGAGTTGTAAGAACTAAGTACTCCTGAAAAATCAGGCTGATAATATTATTTTAGGGTCAAAGTAGGGGAGGAGTTGCAATGTATTTGTTTCTGTTTAATAGGAATTGTATGTGAAGATTTTATTATGTATGAGTATGAAATATGTAGTACCCATAGTTATTAATTTAAGTGTCTTGGTTT
The DNA here is from genome assembly GCA_034509425.1 of Eopsaltria australis. Classification (NCBI taxonomy): domain Eukaryota; kingdom Metazoa; phylum Chordata; class Aves; order Passeriformes; family Petroicidae; genus Eopsaltria; species Eopsaltria australis. Next base: position 4,090,153 of record JAVTVJ010000132.1, on the reverse strand, counting down.
GGAAATGATGCAATAGATATCAACATTATTGTCTCTTAGCAACCTCAATTAGTATTTGAAACAAGGGAGGGTTTGCAAGCTTGGACTTTTTCCCATGTCTTCACAAAATCCTGTTTGTGTGTGAACACGTTAGTGAATGAATCCATTATTAACAGTTTTTAAAATGGGGGAGACAGGCCATCAGCTTCACAAATTATGGGAACAAGTTTGGCACGGCAAGCAAGAAACAGCCCTTGTGGAGCCCTGCCTCTTTCTCTGTGTACCTGACAAGATATGCACATCCCCTAGGTGGCTGTTTTAGCCATGCATGCCTGCACATCACAGCATGCTTTCCTTCTAAGTGCTGGTAGGACGGGCTGAAAAGTCACTGCAAATGACGTGTCACACCTGGCAGCAGTGTAGGCAGCAAGTTGCTACCAGACCTCCTATTTCTTTTATGTCAACAAATTGCCCTCTGACCTGGAAGGATATGTCTAGAGTGAGAAATTATTTGCCCTAGATCCAAACTGGTTCTATGTCCCATTCAATTAAAACCAGGCTTGAAAGGATTTAAGTGCCTTCAGCTCAGTGTATGCACCAGTTTCATTACCCAACTGCTCCAGAAATAGCAATATTTTCAATGCCTAGTCCTATGGATGTGTCTTATGGAAGTACAGGGCTTCTACTGATAGATAGGAAGATTTCACCAATAAAAAAATTTATTTTGGTTTCTTATTTTCTCTCACTAATTATAGCTATATCCTCTGACCATATTTTGTGAAATATCTCTTCCATCTCTAAAGTTTGGCACTTGCATATTCAAAAATAAATCACATTCTTGCTTCACGAGAGCTCGGTATGAATAAATTTGCATTCAGAATAAGTTGGTGGGGACAGAAGAGTGAGTCTGGCATTGTAATGACAGGGCTGTATTACTTATATTCATTTTGTGACACTTCATGTTGCTATAATCACATCAAGCCCTGATACCACACAGTTTGCAGCAACCATGTAAGACTGTGCAGACTCCCCCTAAAGCCTTGCCATGCCGTGCCATTCCTTGGCTTGCCTTTTCCCTCCCATTCCTTCTGCTGCTGTACTAACACTTCTAAAGAAAATTGTAGAGAAAACCTGTGTTCATGTCACTGTGAGTAATCTTGGACATTCGACACCTTTTACAAGCCTTGCATTTCTGCTGCAACATCCCTGTTAGAACAAACACACAGAAGCTGCACCCAAGGTGCATATCCAGAAAGCTTATTCCCTCATTTATGTTGTTGCCCATCGCCATTTGCATCTTTTAATTCAAAAGGCAGAAGCACTTTTTGTCCAATAACAACAAATTGATTTAAGATTTTTTTTTCCCTAGATGCACAAGAGAAAACTCCTTCCAGAGCAAAAACTTAAAGCTGACTGTTACTTGGTCTGAAGCCACAGTATTCTGCTATTCTAATAAATGAGGATCCACAAATCCTTGGGCTGACTGCATATTCAGATTTTGATACTCACAGTTTATTTCTTACAGGGAACTTGTAGGAAATAAGAACTTTCAAAAATCCCTAAAAATAGATGACTTAGTCCTCAAGCTGGCCTATATTTATCATTAGTGTATTGAAAAGAGCAAAATAATGATAAATTAACAGAGGAATATGCTTCTGTGTTAATTTTTTCTTTGAAGTGAATACAGCAAATATACAACTATAACAATCGAGTAGAAATACATGATGGCTATATGTATAGATAGAGAAGTAGATGGTCACAAACTGATTGTCAGAATGACCAATCACAGGAGTAACAAAAATTTCCAAGGAGAAGAATGGAAATATTTGCCAAGAGTGTTACAGTCATGACAACAGGAAACTTTTAAGAACCAGCTCTGTTATAAACGTCATAGAAATACAGCTTTTTTTAGTGTGACCCACTTGTGTGTATCTGGTGTGCTGCAAATGCTTCTCCATGTTTTGCCTTCTCAAGGCATGACTTTTGTCCTTGGGTTGGTTAGAGGTGTCCACGGGGACTGACTTGCTGCTGGTGGGGCTGCAAGGCTGGGCATGGCGTTGGCAATCCAGTTACACATGAACAGTGCCATTCCCCTCAGGCTGTGCAGAGCCCAGCTCTGCTGAGGCTAAGGGCTGCCAAAGCCCGGCACACTGAAAGACAGACCACAGGGCAGACCTGTGGTCACTCACCCACATGTTCAGTCCCTACACATCAGCAGGAAACAGAGGGCCCCGGTTTCCCTGTCCTGTGAGGGAGAAGGAGGTGAGAAGCCTCAAGCCGTGTGTGAGCCCAGCTGCCCTTTGTTCTCTGATGCTGTGACAGAGGACTGGGAATAGGGCGGCGTTTGCCAGTGCTGGCTCTGCCTGTTCCAACAGCTCCTGCCTGATGCCTGTGCATGTCCTGTCTGTGCCTCTGATAGCTGGGGCTGCTTTCCAGTGTTTCCAGGAGCTTTATGCCTGGAAATCCAGGATGGTACCACCCAAAGCAAGAAGATGTTAGAGCTGGCAGTTCCCATGATAAACAAAAACATTGGATAAAGGGACGACAGCACAGACCCAGAACCTTATGACACGGGATGCAGTTTTGCATGTGGTCATCGACCTGGAAACCTCTGCATACGAAATATGATATCCAGTCCTCTGGGCTGATAGTGAGCAGGGAGAAGAAGGACAAGGGGGCATTAAAGGGAAGGCATTTCAACCAGTAGGCCCTTAAACAATATGCATAGGCCTTCTAAGACCCTGAAACTCTCCAAAATCAGCAGCAGCTGGCTAAGAACTTTCCCATTTGAGCCCAAAGATTTAATTGCTGTGAAATTTTAAGTAGTCTATAGTTACTTTGGTGGTTTCCTTTATTGTTTCTTTCCTTTGGTAAATATGAATAACTTTTTAAAAAGTTGAAGAAAATAATTCAGCATTTGAAGGCAGATGCTTGTGATGACCTAACAGACTTTTTTTTTCCTTTTTGTTTTCATCACTAAATACTTCTGTGGTTCTGTCAATATTTCAAATAAGATTTCCAAGCACCAGTGAAATAGTTTCATGTTAGGGGGTTATTTTTATAATTCAGTGCATCCAAACTTCATGAAAAATATGCAAATCACCTTCATTATAACCATATCTTGTAGCAACATGCAGCATACGTAGTGCCAAAAATGAATGCATTCATGGCATCTTTTGGGTCCTAAGATCCAATTATGTCTTTTGTTGTTCCTTTTTGGCTTTCTGTGTCAGCTGCATGCTCTGTAAAGTTACTGATTACTGACCTGTTGGCAACTTTACAAATCAGCTTTGAAATGCAAGCTGTCAGTAGCTCTTGAGTACCCTAGTCCCAGGTTACCAAGGCCATGAAATGCTGCAGTGAATTTTTAATCAGTTTTCCCTCTGCTTCTGCTTAGCTTTTTCCAGGTTAAGGTCAATTTTGAAACCAGCTGAATTCTTTAATAATCACTGTCTTTGCAGTCCTCACTGGGTTCAAAAGGAGGAACAATTTTTTCACTGCATTAATATTAATTTTTTTACTGTGGGGGCTTATTACAGGGGCATATTTTCTGTTTAAGTATTCATTGTTAGATCACAAAGTGCACTGCAGTCTAGCCAAAGTATTGCCTCATGAAGATAGGAGTGAACTGCCACTAACCCGAAATTTCACTGGTCCCACTTTTAAAATGAAGCAAGGCTGCTATTGTAACCCATTCTACATTTTTTCCCTGCAGCCATGCTACTCAGAGGAGAAAGCTTGCCACCTCAGACACATGTCCTTTGGCTCACCTTTCTAAATGTGACAACTGCAGTTTATTTAGTAATTCTACCATCAAGCTTTGATCTCTGTTTTAAAAAGTTGCAGCTCTTTCCCAAGTAGGCAAGACCAGAATAAGCCTTAATTAGAGTGCTAGAAATTAGGACCTAAACGTGAAACAAAACAGTCATCTTTATTTTCTCTTCAGTTAACCCACAGAATTTATCATTTAAGAATTTGATTTAATGACTAGGTGCTTATTTGACTGCAGTGGTGAATAATCCATTAATGTTTTATTTTCAGGGATGCTAGTGATGCTAGATTTTACTAGATTACCTTGCAGCAATGTTTATTTAGAGATTCCTATATCATGATGACACACCTAATCAGATAGCTATCACTCTGTTTTCACCATAGCTTCTTGCATGCGTTTACAGAATCTCATAACAAAGTGATTTTTTCACCCTGTAGTGAAAAGACAGTCATAGTTACCCTTTACTACCAAGGAAAGCAAGTGAGTAAGAGGTACTGTGGTAGCATTTTGGGTTCAATAGTCAATAACATACAATAAAAAGATGCTGGTATTTGGTCAGCTCTTGAGCCTATCTCTTCTCTTTGAGGTTACATTTAGAATGATGGGAATTTCCAGACACCAGTAGCAGTGCCACTTTAAGTGAATTCCTGCAGTTGTTTTAAGAGTTGCTTGCCCCCATACCACTATGAATCTTGAAGCAGTTGATGACAAGAATTGTTATGGTGTAATCCAGGCCATTTGAAGTCTGGAGTCCAGTGAAGTTGGATTTACTTATGACTGTGAGCAATGCCTTAAACTGCATAAGTAGAGGTGCCCTCTAATAAGATTTGAGGAAGGTGGTTCACTACAGGTATCTCAAAAAAAGAAAAATCACAAAAATTGAGGTAGCTGAGGAAAAAACTTACTGATTATGCACATTGGATATTGAAAAGTAGCTGATGACTCATGAATAACCTGCAAATAAAGCACCTGAAAAATCAACCAAAAAGTTAAGCAAACAGTTCTGTGGTTTCCAGGTGGTTTTCTGTAAGGTACGTTCTGGTGTCTCTTTAAGCTCTAGTCAAAATTCTCCTCTGTCTGGGGTCTAATGAGCAGTCCTTCCCCACACTATTTCTCATACAAGTTGACATTTTGCTGCTTCCTTTTTATGGATGATGGGCAAGAAAAATAATTTGGTAAGTCTCTTCTAACTGATGGAAAATTTATTTTATTAGTCATGAGGGAGCTTAATAATAATTGAGAACCTTCTTCTTCTGTCCTTTCAAGTGGAGATTTGTCAATACTTAACATGTTTTGAGGTGGTAGGGTGACCAGTGCATAGAAAGACACACTTGTTGGACTGTTATCAAAAGGTTATTTCCTTACAAAGGCAGCAGTAAAGATACATTCTCAGTGGCATTTGCTTATAACATCTTTAAGGAATGTACTAATTACTTGAAAATGGTGTCTTGTTAGCAAAAAAAAAGAAAAAAAAGCGAATTAGATGCTTCATTGAAAAATTTAAGAATAATTCAGATTTTCTATCAAGTTCTTGTTGCATTGTGGTGTTGTGGGAGATCTCTTGCCTTCTGGGAGATTCCTGTTATTGGGCCTGGAGCTGTTCTAGTTTTAACAGTTTTCTAGTTTTAACAGTGGATTTTAACCATCTCTGCAGAGAAGATGAAGAACTGAGCAGGTTCCAAACTGTTCAGAGTTTTATGGATACAGGAGTCTGTGCTGCTAAACCTGTCTTAATTTGAAACATTGGAGATGATGGATCCTTTATAGATTTCCTATGAGCAGGTTGACTGTGTGATTACTGGTCTCACAGACAAGTTGGCACTTCACTTTACCGCACAGGAGAAAAGCTTTCAATGAGAACTTAGTATTCTGGTGCTATTTGTAATTATTTTATTGAACCTATTTTAGTAAGTACAGTCCAACACACTTTATTGACACAGGTGAGAACAAGAATGATGTCTTCTATGTGGCTTGGAAAACAGGACAGCATTGGAGAAAGCAATTATTCAAAGATTTTTGAAAGGAAAGAGGAGATAATAAGGCTGAAAATCACACTGATAAAGAACAAAGACTGGATAAACTGAAACTGAACAAGACGTGTAGTAAACAGGCAATTTGAAGCAACTTCATTTCAAGAAATAACTCTTGATGACAAATAACAACAGTTATCTCGTTTAGGTAGCACCCATAATGTGATAATTGATGAGCAAGCCACTTCTCGAGGAAGATCATTCCATCATGTAAGATGTTTTAGATTTTAACATTGTGGTTTTGATCATCACTTCAGGTTGATCATAGAAGAAACTATAATGGTTTTCATGGACTACATTGATGAGTGACCTGTAAAGTTGACTAATACCCCTGGAACTTATAGTTCAGTACAGTTCACATTGCTACCCACACAATGCATAACTGCATAATGAAAGCATAAGAGAGAATAATTATCTTTTCCAAACACGAACTCAGAATCTCCACCTTGGTAATATAAAAACCAAAACCCAGTGCATGAAGAAAGCTTTGCTGTTACTTTGACATGTTTTAGCTGGCAACTGTCAGGGTTTTGAGAAAGTCACAGAAACTAAAGTGTGATATTAGTGTACTGTGAGAGCCATGAAGAGGATCAGACAGTTGTTTGCACCTTTCCTATGAAGACAGGCTGAGATAGTTAGGATTGTTGATCCTGGAGAAAAGAAGGCTCTGGAGAGACCTCATTGCAACCTTCCAGTACCTAAAGGGGGCTATTAAGAAAGAAGGAGAGGGACATTTAACTCCAGGAGATAGTGATATGACAAGGTGGACTGGTTTTAAACCAAAAGAGGAGAGACTGAGATAAGATGTTAGGAGGAAATTCTTTACTGTGAATGTGGTGAGGCACTGAACAATTTGCCCAGGGAAATTATGGATACCTCATCCCTGGAGGAGTTCAAGGCCAAGATGGATGGGGCTTTGAGCAGCTTGGTCAGGAGGAAGGTTCCCTGACCATGACAGGAGGCAGAATAAGATTATCTGTAAGATCCCTTCCAACCCAAGCCATTCTAAGATTTGATGACCCTGTGACTGGTATTTCTCATCATACCCCAACACAATGCCAGGCATCCCTACCATTTGGTATATCTTTAGAAGCAAAACAGCCACTTTATATCCCAGTGAACTTCAGACGCATTTCTAGTCAATGCCTCAAAGACAAACACCATAGGGGGCAGCTGAGTCAGTTTCTTTACAGCTCTGATGGGAAAGGGAGCATGGCCATGTCCTCTTGCTGTCAATGCAGTGTTGTCAGGGAATGAGAAGCAAACATGCAGCAGGAAGTTTTAGGGGTACACTAAATTCTTGTTTTACTTCCTGTATAGCAAGACCAAATTGGGAACACTTGTTCTTGACTTAGTAGTGACCAGGAATAAAAAGCAGAGTTTGAAGCATGCCATGGAGCATCACACCCTGCACTCTGGAGTTTGGGTACAACCAAAAAGGCTCAGACTATTTTTTGTTTCCTGGTTGGTCTTTTTTTTCCAGTCATGTATGAAGCAATGAAAAGAGATCACAGGAAAACCCATCTCTTTGCTCATTATTCTTCCTGCTGTTTGGTGTGCAGCAACTCACATGAGGTATGTATTTGCATGCAGCTTTTCCCTTGCTTTGCCTGTGACTAACCAGAGAGAGGAACTCCAAAGAGACTCATTAAACCTATGAAAGCTGCCACAGTTTGTCACATGTGGCTCTGCACACGTAAGCAGAGCATTGCTTTTATTGTAAGCTGTAAGTCTCTCTTTCTGCAACAATAGTATTTCATGTCACTGCTTTAGTCTCAAGAGAAGCTGCTATTAAATGGTAGATGTTAGTTTAATATTAATAATTGTCTTAACTTCATACATCTACAGGTTTTCATCTAGTAAAAGGGAGCTATTCATTTTTTCTCATAAAAACAACATTCCTCTGAAGGGAATTTAACAGATGTACGGAGGTTGATGGCAGGTGCAGCATAATGAAAGCAAGACACTTTGAACTGTCAGTGGCTCTCTAACTGCTCTTTGTATTACCCTGGCAGAGGTGTGCCTGCTCCAGTTCAAAACAGCTGCTCTCTCACAAGTGTACTCCTGGCTCCCATTCACCACCCTGCAAGGAAAAGCAGGGCTGCAGAAGGAGAAAAAATAGAGGAAAAAATTTTCTGGATCAAGTGAAAAACATCTGCCTGCACATCAGTATAGTTTAGAGCAGTCAAGAGAGCCTGTAATGTTTTATATAACTTGCATATTGTCATTTTTGAGGGGGAAGGTTCAGAAAATGAAGATTCATTAAAGCTGTAGCACTGGGTGTCAGGCAAACCTCTTTCATCATCCAGCACACCACCGTGGGGAGTGCTGCTCTTCTGCAGAGTGTTCTCCATTTTTCTCCAGTTAGGATTAAATTGGTGCTAGGGTTTCTGCCACTTTTCACTAGGAAAAGATATTAATAGGTCTTAGCAGTAAGGGATGTTTCTTTCTAGCTAAACCACAGAAAGTCTTTCTCCCATTTTATCTTAATTATTTTGCTAGTTTGCAAGACATTAAGATTCTCTCTTTGTGTTTGTTTTTTACATTCTTCACTTTCTTGTCATTTGAATAACAGTTGCCTACATTCAACATTCTCCACTTACATGGTCTTTTGACCATTTAACAATTTTGTGCCTTTTTTCCTTCATAATTACCTTATCTCTGTCCATATCTTTACAGATGAAATTCACAGAACTCTCTGCAATATTAATAAAGAATGCATAAAACTGTAGTAAAAAAGTTACTTAATGTAAGTTTGGGGTGACCTGTAAATCTCTTGTGCTAAAGTCAAAATGTAAGCCATGCAGCTCACCTGAAATAATAATAATAATAATAATAATAATAATAATAATAATAATAAAGATATTATTAATATATATAATTTTAAGACTGGTGCAGAGGTCTTTTCTAATACTATTGCTTCAAGTTTATTTTTCTTTCATTTTTAGTTTGTCTTAGTCAATCAGTAGAGTTTTTTCCAGGAGGAATTGATATCCTTCAACACTGTATCTAGAAGCCCTTCTATTCTGCCATGTTCTTTTTTATCCATGTGACTACACGAGGAATGGGAATACCTTTCTGTGGCACACACTGGGGCTTCTGGGCTGTAGTCAGAAGAAACAGGGATTGAAAGCAAGACTATAACTACTCTATGCAACTGTGTATGCAATAGTCTACTGTTATCTCCTCCTAGAAGGTGTGGGAAGATTGCATTTTACTACTGATTAAGATTTAAAGGGAAAAGTAAATATTCTTGGTGACCACAGAATACTGTCTCAATTCCTGTTGTCAAATCCGTTATCTCTTAGAACAGGAGAAAAGTTAGGGCCATGGAATCTATCATTCTCTATAAATTCCTGAAAGGCAGTGGTAACAAGGGACAAGACAAGAGGAAATGTTCTCAAGCTGCACCAGGGCAGGTTTCAATTAGATTAGAAAAAGAAAAAAGTCATCAGGCACAGGAACAAGATGCCCAGGCAAGTGGTGGGATCATTGTATCTGGAAGTGTTCAAAAAGGTGTATGGATGTGGTACTTGGGATATGGTTTAGTAGGGAACATGGTGGTGCTGGGTTAAAGGTTGGTCTCAGTGATCTTGGAGGTATTTTCTAACCTTACAGATTCTAAGATTCTGTGACTCTTGGAGGACATACTGCATCTTTCAATAATTAATTGAATAAATGCTGCCAAAAGAGATTATACCTGAATAATCAGTATATGATCAGAGATCTGTTTCTCATTGTGGGTGTAGTGCAATCCTGTGAGATCTTGACTGAAAAAGGGGCATCTGCCATCTAGAACACAGTTTTTAATCAGTACTGATTTTGAGTATCTTGCAAAACAGTGGTTTGCTCTACTGATTTAATTTTTGCATTGTCTGTATTTGGAATTATGTTTGACTGCCTTTCCTATGAAGTAACAGGCCATACTAACAGACCATAGACTTATTGACATGCTTCATTCAAGAAATGGCGGTCCCAGCTCAATAAAGCACTTAATCATGTGCTTAAAATTAAATATATCCTTGAGTATATTGCCGAAAATCCCCCTGCTGAAGGGTTTTGCTGAACAAAGGTGGCTTTAGGCATATGTCTGGGTACTCTGCTGAATTGCAACTTGTGAGCCGTATTACTCTGTGAATTGAATAGAGTCACTCAAAGTGTATAAAATTAAGCATGTTTATGACATGTTTATGATTTTGGAGGATCAGCACTTCATATCTGGGAGCACATATCCACATGAGGAGCTCTTTAATAATGAAAGGATTCAGAACTGGTCTTTTTTAAGTGGCAGTTTAAAAAAAAAGCTTAATAAAACGTGTAAATTGCAAAGTAATGGTGTTAGTTCAGTTCCCTAAGGCAAGCCTTACATCATCATGTTTGTATACAGTAAATAAACCTACAGAGAAAAAAAATCCAGACCAATAAATGGATTACAGAAATTAGTTTGGTAATGAAACTTTACACAGCAAGACATTTGCCAGTGAAGGCAAGACATGTGTGGCTGAAACACCTAAAAATACAGGTTCTTTAATCTGCCTAATATTTCATTGGCCTTTGAAACATTCTTTGCATAAATATGTTTTCTTATGACACCCTTGAAGAAGGTATTTATTATTTGGACGCTGAAGACTCATGTTGGTGCTCTTCTTAAAAAGCCTTTCTGCAACATGAGGAGAAACTCAGGAAATCAAGTTACCAGCAAAACAATAAGGCAGGTAAGAGTGAGATGAACATTCATATTTTGTCTTAAAGTGTGAGAAGGCAGACAGCCCTGAAGTTTTAAGCTTCTGTGTTAAAATCTCGAGGCTCCAACCATACAATGTCTTGTACACACAAAGCATGAACTAATACAGTGCATCTTTAGATCAATTATCTGCTTTTATCAGCCTTCCCCTCTTTGTCTACTGGCAGAGTGGATTTAAGCTATTCTTGTGTGAGACAAAATTCAGATCATCTAGCAGAGGAGAGGAAATTTAGATAAAACTTCTTTTTCACAGACATACATACTGAATGAAGCTGCAGACACATGCTTTGATTCAAATACTTGTACTGTCCTGGTTTGTTTTCTAAGCAGCCAGTGCCCTTCTGTGATGAACATCGAGTACCACAAAGAGACAAAGGTGCGGGCTCAAGCAGCTGCTGCACTGGCCAGCACACTACTCAGCCAGGCTTTTAGGAAACGTATATACAGACAAGGAAGCTATGCTGCAGACTCCTGAGGTCAAACATTTATCATTAGAGGCATCATTTCCTGATATTAGAGGCTCCAAATCATTAGTCTTTTAATACATAATATCAATAGATGTAATGAAAAATGCACAGGATGTAGAGAATCCCCTGAATCTTAATGTACTCTCGGCTATTGGAAGCATAATGCAGTGTCTGTGTCAGCTGAGCTGGAGAAAAAAAAACGGGTCAAATGGTGAAAATGGAGAGGAAGGCAGCAGCTAAACCTCTGATTCTGGTGTGTGAATGCAAATCGCCTCCATTCCCGGGGTCAGCACAAGCTGTGCCTCTGGAAATATACCGAGATGAGTGGGATTTCTGCAGCATGCATGGCTGTTCTGGCTCCTGCACAGTGAGACGTTTCACACTGTGCACAGCAGATGGGAGCTGGGGAGTTCAGCCCAGGCACTGAGGCTTGCATACATACGCACAAAAAAAAAAATAAATACATATATTGTGTGTGTCACCAGGCCCTGGCAGAGCTGCTGCTGGGAGCCTCTCACTGCACTGTATCTGGGTGCTTGTGCCCTTCATCCCTGCATGCCCCTGCACATGACCACAGTTGCCCTACCAGCACATGGATGCTCCCAGACAAGTGATACTAAACCCTCAGGACCACTGCTGACCCCTTTCTTTGCAGATTCTCCGGCAGACCAAACCTGCCTTTTCCCAGGGTGTGGATATTGTGACCATCCTGAGTTTAAAAGTAACTTTCTAAGGCTCTCCCATCATTGAAAGTAAGCAGAAACTTTATCTGAGTTTAAAAAATGAGTCGCCTTTTAAAATTGTAGCAACAGATTTAGCTGTGAATAACAATCTGATGAAATTCTGTATCCCTTGTTCTGCTTCACTTTCTTCTCTGTTTTAAGTTCTCAACAAGACATCCAGATGATCAAGTGAGATGGGGATCCTCCTCCTGTGTCAGGTTTTCTGAATCATAAATCCATCAAACTCAAAAAGACAACCATAACACAATAGTAGTTTCTCCATCTTATTGAGCCTCCTTATTGCTCAGTCCAGAAGCTTGGGAAAGCTGTTTTTGCACAGCATAAGGCAGCCTCAACTAAAGGAAGCCCACTACAGCCTCATCTAAAGCCAGTCTAACTTCTCTCCATTATTCATGATCAAGAACAGTGTATCCTCAACCTTTTTTTAACTGCTAGATGCACTTTGACTTTTAAAAAAATACTCTACCTATTCTGTTGTGCAGTATTGCTCCAGTGACTTCCATTTAGGATAAAATAAAAGGCTGAATTAAATTTCACTTATTACCTTTATTTCCTCCACTCCTTTCTCCATTTCTGTTTGTTTGCTCAAGTGTTGAATATGTCTATGTGTTTTAATGTGAATGTACTTTTGCAAGATTTTACATGCAATGTTTAATCTGTGCGGCATTGGCGTGGGAGATAAATAACTTGGTTGTGATTGTACATGGCTGTGTATACATGAGGACATTTCTTGATGCAGTGATTTCATTAGGTTAGTCAGAATCTCTAAACTGTAAACCAACAGTAACCCTGAAGACAAAAAAAACTATGTTAATTTTCATTTAGAGGCTGGTTTCTAGAAAGATAGCCACAGACAAAAAGTGCTTTCTGAGCTGATCTCTTCAAAAGTTTTTTCTACCCAGATGCCCAAGAGAATCTGAAATATACTGACACATATGGGTTTTCTTCAGCTCTTGCTTCTCTACAAGGCTAGTGCGAGAAATGTAGTTCCAGGGAAAGCCTTAAATATTTCTATTTTTCACTGCAAGAAGCATTACTACTGATCTATCACATGAGCTGAGATTTCCCAACTCATTTCTAGCCCAATTTAGCAGACATACAACTTTGGATAATTGGGGCAAGCTCTGGACCTTTTTCTGAACAAAACCGTATCTCCCCGAGCATCTCCCTCACCACAGCAGTTATCTCAACTTCGTTCCTAGGCAGGAAACTGTATCCCAGTGTTTGAGTGCTGCTGTCAGGTTTTTGAAGCATAATGCAGCTTTAGGCCTTTGAGGGGAAGATGAGGAGGACTTCAAGGAGAAGGTCAGAGATTCCTAAATTAAGGCTTTTCATTTTGTTCTTGAGAAATGAAGAGTGAGATGCACCACTAGAAGCCAATTCACAGCTCAAGAGGCCAGAAGCATCCCCTGGAGATGTTTCTCCCACACTTCACTCACCACGAAAAGAGCCCAAGGTGACAAGGCTCCTGTTTGGGTGCCTGAAATAAGTGCTTAAAATTAGGTAGACTGATCTCTCTCCTTTACATTATCACAAATCCCCTGTTTTGCTCTTTGGTAGAGCTTGCACGGGGCAGTTCATTAACACAGTATTGATGTTCTGTGACAAGTGAAGAGGCCAATAAGAGCAGTGCTCAATGTAAACTATTTCACCCGTTTGATACTTGTTTTTTCCTTAATTCTCTTAACGGTGCAGTGTGTTTTCCTACCCGAGTGACATTCAGTTGCATGTATTGTTAATTTTGGCTTTGTAGCTTGCATTTAGATTACAGCTTGTGTGTCCCCGAAGTGGTATCAGTTGCCTGAAATCTTGATTTCTCAGTGTTGTGTGGCTTGCAGAAATGTCAGCTGGTCCAAGGGAGCGGTTTTAAAAGAAGCAGAGCTGATCTGACATTCTTCAAAGGAAAGCCTGGGAGACTCATCTCTGCACCTGGGTTTGTTATATACACTGAGCAATGGGGAGAGCTCTATGAATGCTGTCACTCGAGCAGTGAAAAGGGACTGGCAGCCATGTCAAAAATGACAACGTTTCTTTTACTAGTCTTGCAAAAGATGTCTGCAGTGATGTGACTGCAGATGACATCAAACAACATAAGTGGCTGGTTTCTGCAGTAGATTGAAATTCACCCAGTTCCCTGTGTTCACTGTGATGACTTTCAATGCTAATTCTCTGTGCATGAGGCATGAAATATATTCACAGGCTATACACAGTTAAGATACTTTTAAGTTATTTGAGGTACCTGTGATGTAAACATCTGTGCCTCTTGCTTTTGTGCATTTTTTCCTGCATTTCAATTATGCAGTCAAAGAAATACTGGAGAAGGGGAGAACAAGTTTGCTGATCTAGTTGTTTTTCCCTTTTGAAAGGAATGAGTGCCTCATTGTCTGAGTAGAGGGAAACATAAGATAGAAGTACACTTTCATCTTCACCAACAAGGAAGAGATCAGCTGAATTGATGCAAATTAGGTGTTTTTGAAAGTGATCCCCAAAGCTTGCTGTATTCACTAAACAAAATTGTGGATTGCTTAAATTTTCTTTTGGAAACCTAAATAATGTGAGATGGTATAAAAGACCAAAAAGTTTTAGCTGGAGTTTTACTGCATGCTCTTGGAAAATGAAGCTAAGGACAGCATTCAGCACTGACAGTGTCCTGCATCTCCAGCAGCCTGTGTATTTTGAGAGGATGCTCCTCAGTCCTGACTTCAGATGACACTCTGTGCTTTTCTTAGGGTAACGTGGAGGAGAGAGGCTGTAAAATGCAGGGAGAGAGGAGGGAAATTCCTGTGCCAGTGCAGAGGGTCGCAGAAACGTGCTGATAGAAACTGCTCTGTGGCATCTGTAGAACTGGGAGGACATTCTGTCAGTACACCAAGTCTAATCCAAGGCAGGTGGGGTTATAGTTGCATAAATAAGAAAGCAATCTCTTGTTCAATATAAACTGATACTAAACCTTTTCTCTAAAGAGCAAAAAACTTCTTCCTTTTTCATACATTACAATCTGCATCTGCATTTTCTGTTAGCTCCTTTGCTATATATTCTACTTTTACAGTCAGCTAAGAAGAAAGAGAGACATATTCCTGTCATGAATTTTGGATTTCAGTCTAATGGCTTTTTCACATAAAAGACATATATAGCTGCAGCAGTAAGGGGCTGGCACTCCTCCCTTTCCCTGGGAGAAGATCTAGAGAGTAATGTGCAGCCTCCCTTCCTGACCGCTCACCTTGAATTCTGGGTTTTGTACAATGGAATAGCTTTTCTAGGATAGGGTGAGAGTAACTTCACCTTGAAATAGACTACCAGACAAGAAAAAATAATTTAAATAAAGAAAAGAGAAGTAAGCCCAGGACTCTTGCAATCTGGGTATGCATTCTCACCACTGAGCAGCCTGACTCACAAGCTGTGGTGGATGTCCCTGGAGCACCCTAGAGTTTTGCACAGCCTGGAGCCACCTCATTGGTTTGCCCTGTCCTGCCACCAGGAGCTGCTGCTGCAGTGGTGTCTCAGCTCCTTGGCTCCTTCATGATCTGCTGCTGGCATTTCAGCCTGGTGTCCTGGGCTGAGACCTGCAGCACCCAAGCAGCAAATAGCCAGCTGGCTCCCTCAGGGTTTGGTTGGGAGCACCAAGGGACCTGCCAAGGTAGGTGGAGCAGTGTTGGAATGCTGAACCACTTGGTGCTGTTGGGACTCCTACATTGTAATAGTCCAGCAGGGGGGTGTGGGTTGAGATGTTGCTGGGAGGGCTTCAACAAAACCTGCTGGATGGAGCCTCTCAGGGAAGAGCCACGAGTTAGTTGTTTCTGGATCCTCCCTGGCTGCAAGCATGCAAGAGCTGTTTTTCTCCATCAAGGGTAAGGCACCTCTGGGTGTAGAAGGAAGCAGAATTACAGATACTTGTGTTGGGATTCATCTCATCTACCCTTAGGCATTTGTCCCATGAAAGTTTATATACAATCTGGTTACATCAGGATCCCATTGATGAAAAATAGGCCCTGTTGGGATGTGATTCATGTTTTCAGCATCTTAGAAGCTTTTAAAAAGTTTATTTTGAGCCTCCTCTATGTTGGTATGTTTATTTGTGATACCTAATATTGTTGTCTTCTGATAAAGCTGCAGTAAGAACACTGTTCTTCCTTTTTAAAAATTAATTTCTCCAGATATCTATTTCATAAAAGAGTAGTAAAGAGGAAAAAAAGATTTAACATTTCTCTCTTTTGAAATGCCAGGAAATAAAGAAGGGAAGTAGAGCTGCATTTAGATGGATCCATAGGCTCCATATATTTGTGACCTGACATAGTATCCATTTTCTCATTAATACCTTCTCAACATTCAATAAAGTAGAATAAAGGCTTTTATTTTATTAAATATTAATTAACCTTTTAATATTTTTAAGGAAGGCTATAGGAGTAAAGCACTGATGGAGGGAGATAACTGAAGGGATAACAGTAAATGAGACACAATTTCCCTGATTTCTAGCAAAAGCTCTCTTGGCTTTATGCTACCACTTTATCTAATTATATCTGATTTTTTTCAACAACAAAACATGTAGAGAAAGAAAAAGAGAAGAAAGCACAAACAGCTTGGCTCTTTGGAAAAAAAATTGTCACTGAAAGCAATTTTTCCCCCTCTTTGTTTACTGGTGAAGGTGAAGCAGTAACTCAACATGCAGGTACAGACGTGATAATTTACTTGTCAGTTAGGTGGTGGAAAATCATTCTTAATGATAATTGTTGTATTAAGGTTTTTTCCTTTTTTTTTTTTTTTTCTGTTTTCAACATGAAGGCAGCTGACTATTCTTTTTCAACAGTGCACTCTACTGTTATTTATTCCTGGCCCTTATCACCCTACATGTATTTTTTCACCCATCAGAGTCAGAGAGGGATATATTGTGTTTTATCATTCAGCACAAAGGCTACTTGTGGTCCTGAGTCTGGTCTTCTCTATCCACTTGGCAATGTTACTCACTGTTGTTAAGGATGAGCAGATAGAAAATGTACCTATGATTTGGTTTAATTCACTTGTTGACAGAATCAACCCTGACTTTTCTTTAGATGGCCATTTCTCAAATGCAGTAGATCATAATCAGTGATTTTATAGTATCTATAGCACATCTGTTGAACTTGTACACATAATGCATTTAGGTGATTTAATAATGTATTTTTAGCATTCAAAATAAAAGGCAAGGGGAGCTACTTCTTTGGAAAGATGGTGGTTATTTAGTTCAACTGGCTGGAGGAAAAATAAATTTTCTTTTTTGTTTGTTTGCAGTGATGGAGATGGTATGCAGTTGACATAAATGGGGATCTTGCAAAATAATTTGTTTTGAAAACCTTCACCCTGAAAATTTAGATGATGCAGCAGCAATGGAATGAGGTATCAAGTAACCATCCCAGGTGAGAACACAGTGAAATGACAGGAGAGCAGGCAAAGATTGCAGCTGTCAAAAGCAGTAAAAGCTGTACCTTCAAAGGAGAAGAATATGCAGTTACAACAGAGGTGAGTTTTTCTTCACTTCTAATTAAACAAATAAACTAAAATAGAAAGGAACATTGTGTCACATATCAGTGCATGCAGGAGACAATGTGAACAAGACCCTAGCCTCTTGGCTTGGCTTCTTACCATAACTTTGATCAGTGAAGCCCATGTCCATGAAGAATTCAAGTCCCAAACAAGTTTTTTAGCAAAGGATCTGTGAAGGACAGGACTTGAAGTTATGGCAAGGGAGATGGCATCAGCAACAACTTGTCATGAACACACAGGTGCCTGTCATGTCCAAAATCTGCCTGGCAATTCCCAATGATTTAACTGCTGATGTTCCATCCATCTCCAGGTACTCATTTCTTTGCCAGCCCCTCTACAACCCATCACCTGAGTGCAGGTCAAGTTACAATGCAACTGTCTGCCTCCATCTACTGCAGCTCCAATGTAGACGAAATATGCAGAACCAATGATTACAATGTGGATACAAGTAAGATTTACACTGGAGATAAGAGTGGAAAGAAAGATATGCTGCAGGAAAGGGGGGGTGGCAGATGAAGCTGGAGATCAGTTTCCTGCTCCTATTGCTACCAGTGAGTTGGGCAGCACAACTCCCACAGCAGCAGCTGCCGCCACCCCAGAAACACGGACACTTCCCTCAAAAACAGCAAGAAGCCTGTTTCTTCATGACTGTAGTGTAGCTCATGAGGTATGGGAGGGTCACAACAATCTGGTCATCCTCAGCAATTTGCTGTCTCACCTAACCAAATCCCTTGGTCCCAGCATGGCTGGACTGCAGAACTTTCCTGCCCAAAATGAGCAGTTTGCCTGATCTCACTCAGGCAACATCACTATCTAGTCAAATTTTGATGATGCTGCTTTAATAAGGCTGGACTTTCTTTTTTTCTCCTGTCTTCCTTGTGACATAGCAGAGCCCATCAGAATGTATTAGACCTCACAGTGAGACCTTCAAAGAAAGAAAAGCAAAAAACAGTTTCCAAAATTTGATAATAATAAATCATTTATTTATTAAATATATGATAAGAATTCAATTTCCTTTAACAGCTCCCCTTTTTCTCCCTAAATCCACTTCATAAAAAGTTTTGCAGCAAAAACCATTTACAGACAAGGTAGTCTTTGTGGATTAGGGTGGTTTTAGCATCATTTTTCCTTTTCCACCAACAGAGGGAGTACAGTTATATTTTCCCTCCAGAGCTTTTGGCCACAAGGCTTAGTTATGTGAGACCAGTAACTTCACTGTGGGTGTTACACATGTTAGGGCAGGAGGTCAGTCAGGTCTTGGTTAAAAATCTTTAGAAAATCATGGTGCAGTATAAACCAGATCAGACTGTGTAAGATTAAATCAGAATATCTGGTACTGTGGGCTGAATGGCTGTTGCACCAATTATGAGATGCATATCGAAATTTTGCAATGTGGTGCACTCACTTAAGGGCTAGTGATGAGATCTGTTAATTGCATTATATTATCTACTCATAACTGCACCATTAATGCATGTCAGCACCACTCCTGACAGGGCTGGCTTGAGGGGTTTTTACTGCCGTAGGCAAACTGGAAAGTGTGTGCCACTCTTAGCCGCATTTGCTTCCATAGTAAACAGTCAAAACAGTCAGTTGTATCTAGGTCTCAATTTTAAATTATATACCGGTGACTTATTTAAGTAATTAGGACCATATTATCCACCCCAACAGCCAGACAATGTTTTATGAAGAGGAGTCTTCGTAAGAGTAATTACATTTCTTTCCTGATCCCTCCTAGACTATGAAGTACTTGTGCAATTGCACTGCCTAGTGAGAATTTGGGAAATGCAAAAAGCATGAGGCTGGGAAAAAACAGATATTTATTGCCCTAGGCCATATACTCTTTGTGGCATCAGAACCTGCCTGACCTGAAGGGAAATGCCTGAAAAAGTTAACACTGGGTATGTCAGTGCTTGCCGCGCTCGCCAGTGTTCGGGCTGGACAGCTAGCCCCAGGGTCTTTGGCTAGCGACCCGTCGGTGTCTGCAGCCAGTGTCCCTGACCGCCGGAGCGCCGGTTCGCTGCCGCGGGAATCGATGCGTTCCCAGCCGCAGGTAGCTCTTAGAGAGCAAGCTGTCTCTATAGAGGCCGGAGGAATAGGGAGGGATCTTCTGGCTAGAGTAATAGACACGCAGAGGCGTAGGGTCCAACTGCGCTCTGCGCCTCTGGGATCAGAAGACCCCAAACAGCTCAGTGCACAGACTCTTATTGTGAGGGCATTATCCAACCATCAAACACCAGGAGGGAGGAACCAGGGAGGGACCAGGGCACCAGGACTAACCGGGAAGGAGAGAGGGAGGAGAGGGGATGACAGACGACCGGGGGATTCAATCAACTACCAAATGAAACAGAACTTTCTAGAACACAAGAATGATTGGCGGGAGAGTGGCAGGAGCTTAAACTAATGGGGGAAAAGGGAACCACCTCTGAGAACCTCATCCCACTTGGGGGGCAAACCACCTGTGTCTCCTCCCCAGGGGAGACTTTAAACTTGGACACCTTTATTCCACAGCTTCTCAGGGGGGACCGAGCCCTTCAGGGCCTCAAGCACCACCACAAGTGGTTTCTACCCCAAATTCTTGTCTGTGTCCTTTTGTGTCTTATATTGCTCCCAAATTACTCTTATACCTCCCTAAATTCCTTATTTCTAATCAAAATTATCCTTCTATGTACTATCGCCCTTCATCATATATTTGCAAAGTCTTTGCCATTGTTTTGATTTGAAATCATAATGTGCTCTAGAGAACCAGCCTCCCCTCTGTTGCACAAAGCTACCTCGTGCTGCCAACTCACCAGTGCCCGTGAGGACAGGGCACTCGTGTTGGCTGCGCAGCTTTGCTCTGCAGTCTTGCTTTTGGAGTTAAACTTGCTGCTGTATGGGAGATACCCCTGAATTCCATTGAGCTGCAGTTGACCATAAGGTTCTTTTGGTTACTATGCATAAGGAAATGCAGATTTGTTGGCTCTATGCATGCAAGCTTTATGTCCTGCTGAGTTTCCCTCTAGATATCAAGCTGCGTGTGAGAGGAGGTTGGTATGCCCTCGTCCTCTGTCCTGCCCTCAGTTCTGTTGCTGGCTACATGGGGAGTGTGAGGGAATATGGGGTGAGGAAATGTCTTATGGTAAAAATCAGAATCTATGTATGTAGAATGAAATTTTTTTAATATAAGCTGAGTTATATCTGAGTTGGAATCAGATTATTTGATATAGCTAAAAAAACCTCAGGAATTTCTAACCTGTTTTTCTCCTCTGCAGTCAAAATATCTGCATTTATTGTGAGTCAGAAACTTGAAACAATAAGTTTTTACATAAGACAATACTTTCTGCAGTACTTTAATTGAAATTAATTATTTCTGCAATCCCAGGTTGAAATATTTAATCTCAGTGTACTGAATCAAGTTGAAATGTTTGATGCATAATAACTCTTCAGTTTCCAAAGGAAAGCTTTAGGGGCATTGTACTTTGCTTGTCAAATTTTACCCTGCCTTACAGGAAGGGCTAATTTGCTGTAGTATATTTACCATCAGCCTTGCAAACCATGAGATTCAGTTTCCTACATGACTTGCCCATGGGGGAAGATACATAGCATCACAGTCAGCCCAGGAAGTCCATGAGAAATCATGGAGTTAGGTAGCATCTGCATCACAGTTCCAGTGGGACTCCCATGAGGTGGTGAGCAGATGTAACTTGACATCAGTATGATTCAGATGAAACATTTCTGCTCAATAAACCAAAGCATTTTGATTGAGTGGGACCACCCTGGAACAAATAACTTTGTTTTTATTTTCCCAGGTTTGGTAGAATAATTTTTTCCTAAGCAGTTAGCATAAATCACTTAACAAAAATCTTCTTGAAAATGCTAATATTTCCACTGCAAAAGGCCATGTGATACATATAAATGTATCTGTATATGCAGCTATAAATTGAAGGAAGCTTGCATAGTTTCTCCTCATTTTCACTTATCTGGCATGCTTGCCTGCATTTTAGAAATTAAGAAGAGATGCAACCCCAGAAATTAAACTGATTAGACAAACGGGTTACTGTGGTTATGAACATCAACTTCTTTCTATTTCCCTTCTTATTTTAAAATAGTGACTGTGTCACCTTGAAAAGTGAGTTGATTATTTGGTCTAAAATATGCATTATGTAGTGCTTGGTCTGAAGGACTGGCTGGCTCAAGGGATCAGTAATCTAATGTGGGACCTTTCACCCCTTAGCCACCAGTCTGAGTTGAACATAGGTGAGTAATAAAAACACAAATCTCTCTGCAGCTGGCAGCCATTTGAATGAATAAATAAACTGAACTGATAATGTCAATATAATTTGGCAAAAAAACCCCACATCTGTGCAATAATTAGCCTGTTTTTGGGGCATCTCAGCAAACAGAGAAAAACCTGAAAGGGCATGAGGATTGAAAATAGCAGTGTGTCATGTTTCTGTAATATTTCCCATCCTGAATTATACCAAAACATTTTATAATTTATTAACTTCAGTCATGTTCCTGTGCATATCTCCCTGCAAATTCAAGACACCAGGGTCTGCTTAAATCCGATCATCCGCTCTACTTGATAAGGACACCACGAACACCGAATTTGTTTGTGTTTAAAATTTCCTAAAGAGGGAGTTCTGGGGCTCTGCTTGAAATACAAGAACGCAGGGGAGCAAGGCACTGAACCGGCTCCAGGACTCTCCTCCCACAGTTACTTGGCAACATGGCCCTGGCTCTCCCTCCTCGCCGCGGTCCCCAGGACCTGCTTTTGGTTGGGGTTAATTAGATGTTGCTCAGTGCATTCCCTGGCTAAGGCTAAAGTCTTCTGGGAGCTTTCTTGTGGCCTAAGGCTGAACTCACAATAACTATGCTAATGAATTAATGGGAACAAGCAGGAAAAGGGTGAGTTACAGAAAGCTATCTGTGTTTTTAACCCCTGTGTGAGCTGGTGTTAATGTAGGGCTGGCAAAATCAGAAGCATTGCTGGACATGAGTTGGCTTCCCGCGGACCCATTTGAATGCCTGCATTGCACTCCCCAGCACACTGGTTCCAGCAACACGGTGCAGGGGCACTCGGAGCTGGCTCTGGAAGATGTACAGAAGTATTTTTGCAGAGCTTAAGCTAATAAGCTCTGCCAGACCTGGGCTAGCCTGCGCAGAGCCAGTATGGATGTCTGCAATTGTGGCACTGTTTATCAGCAAACTGGATAATCTGCCAGGGATAATGGAGAGCTGACTATATATTGAATGTTTGTTTGCAAGGAAAATTACGTGTTAGGGTTTTGACTCTAAAGCATCAGTGGATTAAAGTCAGACAGCTGACAAGATTTCTGCTCCTATCTGTCTGCTGGCCTCCTTCTCAGAGGTTGCTGTCCCTGTGACAGGGGTGGCTTAAAAGCTCATGAGGCAGTTTCTAAGTAGTTTATAACATGTTGTGGTAGGGCTTTTTCCTGGAATGATAGAAGTGATAAACAGTATTTATGGTAGAAGTTTCAATAATCCAGGTGACTTATTCAGACACCTTGTACCCTTTCCATTCTGTTTTCTGCTGGTATGTCAGGTTTTTCAATTGAGTTGCTGGAGAGGGAAATGTCTTGCTTCTGGCTGCATTCACTCTACAAATACCTAACTGTGGCTGCAGAGAGGATGATGAACATCCACTTACATGCACCCCAAACTTTGGCTGTTTCAGAGCTGTCTGGATGAACGCATCCAGACAGGTTTGATATTTGTGATGTCACATGAGCTCCAAGAGAAAGAATCATCAAAATATGACACACAGGCAGAGGTCTGGAGTTGTAACCCAGACACAACAAAGATAAAATAGTTGCAAGGATAAGAGAGGAAACTAGGAAGACCAGCTTCAAATATTCTGTCTTGGATGTTTTAAAGTCATAGACACAACTAAGAGCAAGTGCACATGTTCATTTAGATGTGGTTGTGTAAAAGCATCCTAGAAAGTCCAGAAAAAGTAACATTTAAATTCAGTATGGAAAGAAACAGGCTGGAATTATAATATGTACTGAAGTTCCCTATTGGTGTGATATGGCAGTCAGGGAAGATTAGATATTTAAATGTAGGAGAACTAATTAGCTGACAAAAAGTACAAACCTTTATAAATTATAATTTTATTATTTTTAATATATGTATGTATATATATTAAATATATGTATATATATAGAGTTAGTTTCTCACAGCAAAAAGAGCAAACTCAAACCTAAAAATCTGTCACTTCAGTTCTCAGGTTCTTTGTGCTTTTAAAAAGCAGGTGGAATAATTTTTGCATGGTCCTTGCTAGGTGATGCCTCTTAGTCTGACTGCCAGTCATGGCAAAAGATTAGGTATGAATTTTTATGGCAGAAATGTCTGTGCTACAATCCATCTCCACCCCATCTGAATGCAAGGTTTTGCACCTATTTTTCAGTGGAGATGTATTTTAAGCTGTAGTGTTTTATTTGTTTTTGTACTGAAGGGAATGCAGATTTTTCCCCTGGCTTTAAGGTGGCAAGTACTGATGCTTACAGTAGGGTCCCAGATGATACTGCAGTCTGTTTGTCCTCTCCAGGCTTCCTGAAATAAGCAGGAGTCCTTGCATCCCTTTTGCATGCTGTAAAAGTCATGGTGTCTTTCTACCCCTGCATGCCTTACACCACACAATTAACTTTGTATTTTAATCTGTGAAAGTTCTAATTCTAGGTATCTATTTCCCATTTCCCTTTTTAATAACGCAATCTGGAAAAGAAGATGTGAGAATGTAAATTGCCTTGGAAAATGTTTATGTGTCATGCATATCATGTGACTGATTTTTTTTGTGTATTTGCAGCTTTCACACTTACATGAAATTTCGACATTAAGGACCTGATTCTGCTAAATATCAGTGCCCTTCAGGAGTACTCTGATGATCACCCATATTACAATTCCTTCACAATGAGAAAAGTTTAAGTGGTCCCATAATAAACAAAAATATGGCTCAAATGTTGGTTGTAAAGTTTTATATTATTTTTCGGTGTAATACCTACTCGTCCTCCGATCCCAGGCACGGTGCCTCTGCTCGGTGGTTGCCTTCCTCACCACTGTGCTACCTCAACCCCCTGTCCGTTAGGATGAGAGCCGAGGGAACCCCGAGGATTCCACACAGGGAGGAAGGCGTGGAGGGTCGTCTTGGGTTTGGTTCAGGAGGAATCACAAAGGCAGGAGCGACTCTAAGCTTCAGGCAACAGAGAGGTTTATTCCCTGGAACCCCAAAGTCAAAGGAGCCCCGACTAGCTCTCGACAGCAACTTATGTAGTACAATAAACAACCAATCAGGGTAAAGGCTTGGGGTGGGATTAAGGCGGGAGCTTTCAACAGCAGCAAATAATATAGAAACAGGGGAGTGGTTTGGGGATAACAACAAATCATAAACAGGGGTACAGAGAACTTTCCAGAACAACCTGTCAATCACCTTTGTGATAGACAAATAACATATTCAATAGGAACAAGGGGTGTCAACTTTGGGTGTTAACTGGGGTGTGACTACAACCAGGCTAAACCATGGATGTTTTTATAGCAGGGGGGCGACTCCCCGATGGACCAATCCACCAGGAAGTCCTCAAGCCCCTAGGTCTCGTTTCTATATTGACAACTGCCACATCTCCCCCTTTTCTTTTATTTAAAAAAGCCCGTTGTACTAACGATACTAGAATATTTTTTTAAGCAACCAAACATACTTAACACGATAACGATGACGATTAGGATCCATAAAATAGATTTCAACAAGTCCATGCCCCATTTTGAAATGCCCCAGTCACTCATTAGATGGTCCAACCAGTCTTTACTTTCAGTCCTTAGTTGAGTGAATTGTCCTTGCAGTTCTTGTAGCGTTGCATGGATGCTTTTTGAATGGGATGATAAGTTCATACAACACATCCCTTCAAAGTCCTCGCACCCGTGCCCGTGTGCGAGAAGGAGAAAGTCAATCGCCGCCCTGTTCTGCAGGGTGGCGTGCCTAGTAGTGTCCTTATCTTCCAGCAGCTGGGTCAATGCCCAGGACGTGAGGTTGGCTTGTCTGCCAAGCCAACACTCTAAATGGCCTAATTCCCCCAAGGCCTTAGCTGCCGCCACCCAGGGCACGAATATGGAGGCAGCCACCCTCTTTGAAAAACTCCAATGTTCAACAGCCGAATTGCAACTTTCGTCCCAAATTCTGAGTGATCTTTTTTGACGGGTCAGATTATAGAATTTTCTCCATTCAAGAATTTGGGTCTTGTTGGGGGTCATGAGGGTGAGTTGGCCCAACGTGCATGGCCCACCTGAAAGACGGGACGGTATCCCAGCCCAGACTCTATCTCCACAGATTAAGAATACGCCGGAGGGGAGAGTCTTCGGGACGGGCGTGGACTTGGACCGTTTGAGGACAGATCTCGTGGTATAGTTACACCAATTTTCAAGACTGTACACTGATCTTTTTAGGGGATGCACATCCTGGTATGGAATTTTATCATATCCTCCAAATATTTTAGCATCTTCCCACTTAGGGAAGTAGTCAAAATTGATACAAAAGTCAGCTTTGGAGGACCCCAACAGTGCCAATTCTTGGGGCTCCTCTGGTGCATGGGGAAGGGTCCTCATCCACGCATCCCAGTTGTCAACAGGTTCGGGCCTTTTACCTGCGAAGGAGGTGTCATTCATTCGCAGGGGGATACCTACTAGGCAGGTCGACATGGGATCTGAAGTTGCACCCATACTCAAACACATGCTGTCTTGGTTTAGGGCTTTGGCTAACGTGATCCAGATATTCTCTTGTGGCTGTTGTACAAGCCATCCTTCGATTCGGGGCAGGACGTTCAGCATCACCCACATCAGGGCCATGATGACTCCCGTGGTTTTCATTGTCATGGATCCTTTAAATCTAATATCAAAACAAACATGAATAACTTTTGAATCAAACCAAAACAATTTTTCAATTTTCTGATTCTTTTCAACTCCTCTCCGCCTCCCCCTTTTCTTTTACTTAAATTAGGATACAAGGTGGGATAGGGTTATTACGGGACTGTTAGGTTGGGATATAAACAAGGAGAATAAGGTAAGTGAAGGGATATGGGGTTGGAACACAGGGTAGTCTTAGAGGGAGTGTCGTAGAGGGGTTAATCATAAACTATGGCTTCTCTGTCTGGTATTCGCTGGTCGCTGATCGGTACACGTCATATCAGGTAAGTCCTTTCCCTTTCCATTTCTCCTTTTTCTTCTTTTCCATGCGACTGATGGATTGTTGTCGCTCTTATCCTTGTCTTTCCCACGATCCTCCACATACGGCTTCACATTTTTTGCCGGAATCCACCGCGGACCGCCTGGGGTGGAGACACATGCATACCCCCTCCCCCAGACGATTAACGGTGCGGGACCTAAAATTTGATGACTCTGCGGATCCTTAAACAGCACCGGCGGTCTTTCTGTCAATTTGGAATTTGTCGAATTCATGAAATGCCGGAAGACGGGGGGAGTTGGCTCACTATCAGAGCAATTTAAAAAATTTAACGTAAACAGAGCCTTGCAGAGGCGCTCAACGGGCGACTTCTCTCCTGCCTCTCCCCGCTGCTGTGTAAGGATGCGTTTAATATCTTGATGTTTCCTCTCAACTAACGCTTGTCCCGACGGAGAATGTGGAATTCCGGTCGTATGTTCTACTCCCCAGTTTTGAAAAAACTGACGCAAGGAGGCAGATACATACGCCGGTCCGTTGTCTGTTTTAATCTGTTTTGGAATTCCCAAAACTGCAAATGCCATAGTAAAATGTTTTTTGGCATCTCTCGCCTTCTCTCCGGCATGAGCCGAGGCGAAGAGAGCGCCTGAAAATGTGTCTACTGACACGTGTATATATTTCAACTTCCCGAAAGGTGTAAAATGGGTGACATCTGATTGCCAAATCTCATTGGAGTTCAACCCCCTAGGGTTGACTCCTGCGTTGAATGTAGGTATTTGATAGGATTGACATGATGGACATGTGGCCACTATTGCCTTAGCTTGCTCCAAGGATAGGTGAAACATCCTACGGAGTGCTGGCGCATTCTGGTGAAAGAATTGATGGCTAAGGCGAGCCTGTGCGAATGTGTCAGGTACGGTACACTTCATCACAGGCATCGCCAGAGCATCGGCTCTCGCATTGCCTTCAGATATAAAACCTGGCAAGCCAGAATGTGATCTTATGTGCATCACAAAATATTGATGCTGGCGGTGGGACAATAACATTACGAGCCGCGCAAGCAAACCAAATAATTTTTTATTTGGGACCTCTCTCAGTAAGGAATGCTCTGCTCTAGAAACTACTCCTGCCACATATGCCGAATCAGTTACGAGGTTGAGTGGCAGTTCCTCAAACCTCTCAAACACTCTAACTACAGCAGCTAGTTCAGCTATTTGAGGGGAACCCTCAACTATCTGAACTTCTTCGTCCCACTGGAGGGTCTCTGGATCTCTCCAAGTCAACACCGACTTATGAGAAGAGCCAGAGCCATCTGTAAAAACTGTTAGAGCATTCTTAATTGGTGTTTTACTTTGAGCCACATCAGGAGCCAATTTAAACTCAGTATTGAACAATTGGTGTTTTAGCTTTTGGTTGCCAATTTGGCCTGAGTAATTTTCGAGGGCAAGCTGGAGGTCCTCACTTTCTTGGAGCACTTCTTCAAAACTATTCTGCTTCCAAGGAACTTGGATGTACGCAAAATCACATCCTGCTAGTACACGGAGCCGGTGCCGAGCCTTAATGATCAGCTCGGCCACCATTCCTGTGGCCTTGTTATTGTCTTGGACGATGTGTGAGGCAAGAAAATCCACTCCACGATTAGGAGCGACTCCTTGACCCCCTCGTCCCACTGAAAAATGAGACCATAATACCTTGGTGTCTTTCCCAGTACCATAAATCGGTACGGGAGAATCGGGTTAATTCTGTGTGCGTGTTTTGTGGAGATCGTAAACATTACCTTCTTGATGACCTGTTCGGCCTCTGGTGTCATGGCTATTGGGGCGTCTAGGGCTTGTCCTCCTCGTAGCAGCTCAAATAAAGGTGACAACTCTGAAGTTTTCAGTCCGAGGAGCGGCCTGATCCAGTTTATCGATCCAC
Source organism: Eopsaltria australis (assembly GCA_034509425.1). Taxonomy (NCBI): domain Eukaryota; kingdom Metazoa; phylum Chordata; class Aves; order Passeriformes; family Petroicidae; genus Eopsaltria; species Eopsaltria australis. The sequence continues at coordinate 4,061,818 of JAVTVJ010000132.1, read as the reverse complement.
ACAGTTGATGAAGTTCGCGCAAAGTTGACGGATGCTGCTCTAACTTCAGCAACTGCGGTGTTACTGTTGTCTCCTGGATCTTCATTCCCAAGTACTTCCAAGGTGGCATCCTCTGTATCTTTTCGGGATGTACTTGCATTCCCACGTCCTCGATGGCCTTGACAACCTCCTTTAAGGCAGAGTCTAGAGTCTCTCGGTTAGGTGAGCACACTAATACATCGTCCATATAATGATAAATCTTTGACTGTGGAAAGGTTTTCCTAACCGGGGAGAGCACCTCCGAGACATACCATTGGCAAATTGCTGGGGAATTTTTCATTCCTTGAGGCAATACGAGCCAATGATAATGTCTCATCGGTGCCTCCCGGTTTATGGAAGGCACTGAAAATGCAAATTTCGGCGCGTCGTCAGGGTGCAAAGGAATACTAAAAAAGCAGTCCTTAATGTCTATTATAGCTAGAGGCCAATTCTGCGGTAACATTGCAGGTGATGGGAGACCTGGTTGGAGGGGGCCCATTTCCTCCATCACTTTGTTCACTGCTCTTAGATCTTGTAGCAGCCGCCACTCGTTCTTTTTTGGTTTTTTGATAACAAAAACTGGAGTGTTCCAGGGGCTGGACGATGGCACAATGTGACCCTTAGCCAGTTGTTCGGCAACAAGGTCTTCTAGGGCGCGCAACTTCTCTCCTCTGAGGGGCCACTGCTCCACCCTCACCGGTGTGTCAGTGAGCCACTTGATAGGTGGGGTGGAGCGCGCCGCAGTGGCCCCGACTAGAAATTCTGGGGTGTAAAAGGAATTTCTAGTCTCGCACCCCATTGTGCCATCGCGTCCCTTCCCCATAACGTAAAACCTGAGGGGACAATATAGGGTTTTACGCAAGCTACCCGTCCTTCCGGACCCTCAATGGAGATGTTTGTGAGGCTCCTTTTGGGGGTAATTTGGCCACCCACTCCAACTAAGTTTCCTGGGGAAGGTTTTGTTCCCCATTCCGCTGGCCATTCTGTCTCTGCTATAACAGTGACGTCGGCGCCTGTATCTAGCATTCCCACTCGATCTATTTCGGAATGCCCATTTCGCAGTCTACATTGAAAAACAGGCTTGTCTTTTCCCACAACACTTGTCCACCACACACACGGTGTGCGAGCATTTCTAGGTATATTCTCGGGCAGCACAATCGCTTGTGCCAGCCAGGTACCTTTTGGAAGAAACCATGGTATGTGGTTGGGTTGTATGGTCACTGCAATGTTCTTCCCCGGTGCGTAAGTCTTAACTTCAGGAATCACAAAGATCCCCGGTGGACTCTTATTGGAGTCACCAATAATTAATACAGTCACGGGTGTCATGGGTGGATTTTTAATTGTCGCAGGAACACGTTGGGTGTCATCACGCGTTATATGTTCAACAAAAGCACTCACCAATTGGAGTCTCTCAAATGGTGTAGGTGATAAGTCTCCTGGATAAAGCTGTTGGTGTTGGATGTTTCTAGGCTCTAATGGTGTAGTGTCGTCAGAGGTAGCAGTCCTTAATTTGTTGAAGGAGCGCGAGGCTGCTTCGCGCTCCCATCCTGGTTTCCCGACCAGTAGGGTGATGGTGTTTGAGGGATCCACCATGGCATCGTTGGTGGGTACCATCCCCACGGCGGAGGATTTGGTGGCGCTTGCGGTTGTGGTGCTGGTGGGAAAGACTTGGCAGAATTGTTAGCTTGAGTCTTATTCTTATTTAGTTTTGGTTTTTTACAGTCCTTTGCAAAATGTCCAGTTCCATTACAATTGAAACACTTTTGTTCTTGTTGACCTGCATTTGTCTTTGATGTCTCCTTAGTATATTGAGTTTCTACTGGATATGTCACTTTACATTTATGTCCACACATTTTTGATTCATTCCCTGGTACACGTGGTTTAATTTGTGCACACTTTTCTGTAATTTGCTCAATCGTTGGTGGGGGGTCAATGGGAAACATCTCAATAACTCGTTTACACTGTTCATTCGCATTTTCTTTAGCTAATTCAGTTAGCATTTCTCTCAGCATCACTGGATTGCTGATAGCTTTACTCATCGCCTCCCTGAGGCGATCCACAAAGGCTGTGAAATTCTCATCCGGGCCTTGCCGGATCGTTGTGTAACTAACTGGAGGCCCCATGTCAATAGACATGGTAAACAAAATGTTTTTTGCTGCTAACTGTACATCCCTTAGTATTTCCTCTGGAATGTTATTTGCTTGGTCACGAGGTTTGGATTGATTCCCCTCCCCCACAAGATGGTCTATAGTAATATTGGCTTTATTTGGGTCACCTTTATATGATTCAAGCAACTTTGTTAATTCTCTTCTCCATCTTTTGTCCCATATCCAGTAGTGACTCTCAACTAAAAGACTTGACATCAGCGTTTTGATGTCATCAGGTACTAAGACAGATGATTTAAAGGTTGCATTTATAAGTCCTTTAAAATATGCTGAATCTCTTCCAAATTCTTTTGAGGCTTTACAGATTTCTTTTATCGTTTGTTGTGGGAGAGGCTCCCATCTGGGATTGGCACCTGTCCTATTGTATGTCACTGGTGCTACAATGGGTGTGGGCAAGGCTGCTGCCAAGGCTTGTTGGCTATAGGCTTCAGGCACACCCCCTTCCGGTGTAGACCCGTGGGAACCGAAAGCCTGGGCGTGGGAAAGTGGAAGGGGGGCGGGGTTCCCAGGGGAGGAGACAGGGAGGTGGGCGGGGTGCGCGACGGCAGGGGTGGAGGGTGTTGGAGGGTGGAGCTGGGAAGGAGGGAGGGGACCCGTAGGATTGACATCACCGGCCGCAGAGGGTGGGACCGACGCGTGACCAATCGACGCCAAGGGGGTAGGGCTAGGGAAGGGGGTTAGGGGGTTCCCACCGCGATCTCCCGCGCATGCGCCCTGAATTCCGCATTGCGACAAAACTACTTCAACGCTATACTGTGGCGCAGTGAAGATTCCCCTGCCGCCATTTCCCGATGGCGCAGTAAGAATTCCCCCGCCGCCATTTCCCAATGGCGCAGTAAGAATTCCCCCGCCGCCGTTCCCCGATGGCGCAGTAAGAATTCTCCCGCCGATGGCGCAGTAAGAATTCCCCCGCCGCCATTCCCGATGGCGCAGTAAGAATTGCCGCGCGGTAAGAATTCCACCGCCGCCGTTTCCCGATGGCGCGGTAAGAATTCCACCGCTGCCATTCCCTGCTGGCGCAGGTTTAAATTCTATTAAACTATTATAACGTGGGGAGGGACGCACGACTGGTGCAACTGGGGACGGAGGGAAAGGAATAAGGGCTGGGGTGGGGTCTGTCTTGGGTGGATCCGTCCCAGGACAGAAGGGGTCGGTGGGATCACGAACAGAGTCGGAGCTTCTGTGGCTCTGGATTTCTCCCTCACGCTGCTCGCTAATGAGGGGTATCCTGCCGTTTTCCACACCGGAGGGAAGAGGGGTCGGGCTAGTGGTGTTAGGTTCACTTTTCGGAGAAGGGGGAACAACTTTATCTAAACCAGAACTCTTCTCCCCGTTGTTAGATAAAACTCGATAAATCGCGATTTGTAACCCGAAAAATTTTTGAACTGCAAATCGCCCCTCGCTGTCACATTCGTTTAGTTTAAATCCTACACGATCCCAAAATTCTAAGGTAAAAACCTCTTTTGGTGCTTCAAAACAAACATTTTCGACTACCCACTTTACAAATTTCCTTAATAACTTTTTGTCAAATTTTTCCCCTGAAGTAACTAACTGAACTTTTAAACCATAATAAATAAATGAAAGCTCCTTTTCCCTCTTAGCAAGGTGGTTCCCCATCCTTACTATAGAAGAAAACTCCCCCACCTTAAACTTAAAAAAAAAAAAAACGCGGCGGAACAAAGTCCGAGCACTCACTTGCTCTGCGAATTCTTCTCCGAATTCTTTTTCGCCGGCTTCTTCAAATTCCCCTCTCTTCTCGAGGGTCCCCTCTCTTGTCGAGGGCAAACCGCCAAAAGAAATCCAAAGAAATGGGGGGGCCTTTGTGGAGTGAGCTGCTTTCCCGCTCCCGGAGCCGGGGGTCGCAGCTCGACCTGCAGAAGCTGCTTTCTTAAACGAAAGGCAGCTCCGCAGGGAGTGGCCCGCAACGGCGTCTTCGCTGCTGGTAGCGAGCTGTCTTTCGTGGTTCCTCCAGGAACCACTCACGTTGGGCGCCAACTGTAAAGTTTTATAATATTTTTCGGTGTAATACCTACTCGTCCTCCGATCCCAGGCACGGTGCCTCTGCTCGGTGGTTGCCTTCCTCACCACTGTGCTACCTCAACCCCCTGTCCGTTAGGATGAGAGCCGAGGGAACCCCGAGGATTCCACACAGGGAGGAAGGCGTGGAGGGTCGTCTTGGGTTTGGTTCAGGAGGAATCACAAAGGCAGGAGCGACTCTAAGCTTCAGGCAACAGAGAGGTTTATTCCCTGGAACCCCAAAGTCAAAGGAGCCCCGACTAGCTCTCGACAGCAACTTATGTAGTACAATAAACAACCAATCAGGGTAAAGGCTTGGGGTGGGATTAAGGCGGGAGCTTTCAACAGCAGCAAATAATATAGAAACAGGGGAGTGGTTTGGGGATAACAACAAATCATAAACAGGGGTACAGAGAACTTTCCAGAACAACCTGTCAATCACCTTTGTGATAGACAAATAACATATTCAATAGGAACAAGGGGTGTCAACTTTGGGTGTTAACTGGGGTGTGACTACAACCAGGCTAAACCATGGATGTTTTTATAGCAGGGGGGCGACTCCCCGATGGACCAATCCACCAGGAAGTCCTCAAGCCCCTAGGTCTCGTTTCTATATTGACAACTGCCACAGTTGGTATCATTGAAGAAAAGACGGTGTTGGTTTGATAGCTACATTTTCTTCAAGGGTATGTATCCTTCAAAGGATGTATAAAAGCCCGTTGATAACTGAGAGGCAGCAGAGTTCATGTTATTTGGCTTTAATTAATGTGCCAAACCTGGTGTGTATTTACTGAGCCATCACAGAGAGTTTTCATACTAGTTGTGTTAATTCCAACTGTTGAAGTAAGGGTACTCTTTCAACATTGAAGTGCTCATCAGGCTGAAGCCCTCATTGTGCCTTGCTGTTTACAAACTTGAAGCAGTTCCACCTGTTATTCCCAGAAGTACTTTGGGTTGTCCAGTGGGTTGTATCTCCTGGAATTAATGGTTGGGATGCTGGAGCTCAAACATTTCCCTCTGGCAGATACTGGTTTCCATGTTAATGGGCTTGTTAAGGCCCTTACAACCAAAATATCAAGGAGGATGATCTCCATATGAAAAACTATATTAATAATTTTATTATACGTTATCTAAATGTTTTCAGGATGTAGAAGAACCATCCCTAAAAAACCACCTTAATTAATTAATTAAGAATATCACATTCTCAATGAAATTACACAAAGGAGCATAAAGTATTGGAATTAATAGAACATGATTTCATATATTTTTCTTCATTATGGCAGCTACAGCAAAAGTCTGTTTCCTAAAACCCTTTTCTACAGCAGTCTGGGCTCATCCACACTGCAGAAAGATCCTCTTAGAATGTGCCCTAAGGGATCCCCTTAAGCTTCTACACAGAAATGAGCTTTGTCTTTGTCTTAGACCAACCCCAAGGACAGTCTTGCTGGCATTTAACACAGATAGGAGCTCCTTCAGACTCCATGACTCCCTGCTTGATAATATAGATAAAGTCAATACATTTTACACTATCTAAGCATTTATTAAGTGCTGCTGGGGCCCAAATATGGTTTTAATGCAACAATTAAGACATATCAATGGAGAAAATAATCATTTGACTCCGTGGAGATTGATTCAGTCTCCTGAGATTTCAATGTAAATGTGGATATGTTCAAACCTTTTGCTATGAAGTGAAATAGTCTGTGCATTATTTGTCTGAAGCAATTTGTGATTACTCTGATGACGTTGCTCTTCAGAATCTTGTCTTCAAAGCTAAATATGAGGACAGTTGTGCAAGTTGTGTTCAGTCTCATCATGGAATTCATCACTTAATAAGTGGAACAGTTTATCATGTCTAAATAGAGATTTTTCTGTTCTTTTCTTGCAAAAATTCACAAATGGGGATCATCATTTTATTATGATAGAATAACAAACTCCATGCTACCCAATGCGCTTTTAGATTTTCAAAAGGCATGGGTTTTGATTAAAGGGAGGACAGTGAGTTCTGCACAGAAATGAAGTGTATAAAATGAGGAGAGCCCATGTCAGATATGAAGCAAACAGAAACTCCCCAGTTCCAATGTCTTTGATGCCTGAAAAACTAACACTGAGATTGAGGTACAAACATATTTATTTTAAAAAGTGAAGTGTCCTTTAAATAATTTTCCTAAAAAATAATAAATTATAATTCAATATTGCGGGGTAGGGAAGGCACGTAGCAGGAATATTTGAGCCTATCAGATTCCTCTGCCTCTCCACCAGCTAATTACTGTTTGTTTTTAAATAAGAGTCTTGACCTATTTTTGATCAATCCTCTAGTGACTTTTCTTGAGGTCCAAATATTCAAAGATGCCAAATACCAAACTGCCCTCCAAAATGTCATTCTGGGATTCTGGGTGTACTAGGGATGAATTCAAAATCTAGAGCCATGAAGCTGAAGACGAGAAGCTTAAAACCAGTCAGGAAAATATTCCCCAGTCCCACCTGTACTTTAATTTTACTGTTCTATGGAAGAGAAATAGGGGGGGAAATTTCATATCTACATTCACCATGTCAGGTGGAAATGCTGTACTGTAGGCACAGACATGTGGTCATTCACAAAAACAAAGTTCATGCTTAGGAAAATGTGAAGAAACTACTGTGAGAGATGAGTGAACAATATGGAGAAATATTGCTTCCTTTCTTCTATTAGGAGTTATTTCTACTACTCCTATTTTAAAGCTATTCTAGGCAATGGTTAATGAAGAAAACCTGAAATAAGAAAAGAATAATGATAAACTGTAGTTCCATTGGAACACAATTTAAACTAAAATCTGTGTTTGTAATAGTTTATCCATATATTTATTCAAATATATGAAAATATATGCAAATTTCCATCTCATTGTTTTGTGGTTAGGTATACTACAAGGGAGGTTTCAGGCTATGCAGCTTCCCTGGCTAACAACTCTCACTGTCTTCTATTGTAATAAGATTCAAACAACAACTGATCTTGAATTCTGAAACTGAAGAAAGCAAGCAAAGGTGAAGTAATATTATCCAGGATCTTAAAAGAAAATGGAAGAGCTACCCATTCTTACAGGTGCTTATATATAACAAAATGCCTTTAGCTCATTTTTTAGCTTTTTGTGTCCATGCAGTTAGGCATTTAATTACCTGTTTACCAGCTTATATCGTAGACATTCAGCACTCAATAAATTGGTGATTGCATTCAGATGAAATTCAAGAGAATTATCACCACTCTAAATAATACTTACATTTATTGCAAATCTTAAATGACCATTTTTAAAAATTGTAAGCCTCTAAAGTACATCCTTTCTCCTAAAAGACACAATAAATCACTTCAGCACCCCTCCCGTTCTACTGAAGAGACATCTGATTAACAGTCTTTTTCTAACTGAGGTAAGAACTTGGGAGGGTCAGAAATTAAATCTAAATGTCTCTTTTCACAGCTATTTGGGAAAGAATCTATGTAGTAGTTTGATCTGTATCTGCACTTGGATTGAGCAATTGTGTTCAGGCAGAGAATTGCCTGGCATTATCTTATGACTCACTTGACAGAGCTTACCCCTACTTTTCATTACCTGAGAAGAGATCATTACAAAACATACAAGTAGTATAATTTTATAGCAATCTATTTTGAACTAGCAAATTAAATGGGAAGAAGAGAGGAAATGGAATGCAGCAAGCATAATGCTTTGAATTGTGTTTTAAAGAAATAGGAGTTTAGCAGAAGTGTGGAAGAAAGGCCGGGGTAGGGAGCAGGAGCCTTTTCACTACCTTGTGACATGGCAGAACTAACTGCACAAACCTGATCCATGCTGAAGAACCCTCACACTGAAAAAGGGTGAATATATGTGGGTGTCACAGGTGAAAAAATCTTCAGCTGTGAAGGGTAATAGGTGACAGACAAGGGGTATACGTTTGTGTTTCAGCAAAAGTCCAAAATTGCACTTTAGAGGTTGCAAGATTTAGGCTGCTGCTTGCAAACTGCAAATAATACAAGTTGGCTCTAAATTTTCCTAAAACTTGAACTAAATAGCAGTGAAATATCTCGAGCCCTCTGGTTACCAAAGCAACACATGTCAGGATCAACAACTAGAATAATGATCATGCTTCTGCATATAAACTCGAATGGGAGAACCCTGGGCTTGGGATGCCCATGAAAAAAGGAGACCAAAACACTAGAGTTTGCAAAGACAAGAAGTGGTTTTGGAGGAAGAAAAAGGACCAGGAAAGAAGGTGGTGAGAATCCTGACTGGGGAAAGGGTGCTGGTAGTCAGAGAGATGCACAGAGATGGAAATCAGGGCATGCTCAGGGACTTTCACCTGTCATATTCCAGAAGGGTCACTGGGAGCAGCAGGAACCCACAGAACTTCCTGCCTAAGTTTCCAGACCAGCAGTGACTTCTCTACCAGGGAGGAAATGAAGGCCTAGAAAGGGTGAAGTTGGAGACTGTAAAACAACTAAGCAGGCCAAAAGTTCAAATCTTTCTGGTTATTAAGCCCAGTATACAGGTCCACTACTAAGTTACTGTTTATTCTCTCTCTCCTGTGGCAGTGGGAGAAGGACAAGGTGGCCAACAGAAAGGCTTGAAAGCCAGGATTGGAGATTTGGAGGACTGCATTTTATTAAAATCTGTGAGGAATGGTAAAACCAAATATAATCACTGTCCTCTAAATTCACAGCTGAAGCAAGCCCTTAGTAACATTTCTTGGGAGAGGAATTCATTAGAGGGAGAATAATTTTCCAGCCAAGGTTTTCCCATTTATTTGGTCTGCAGAACCAACATTAATGAAGTGTAAGGTTGTACCTAAAAGCAGGATCTCTGACTCTCCCAACTTTCCTGTGGGACCATCTCACCTCTTGCTCCCTTTGCTTCCTACAGATGAAGGTCAATATACCTGCAAGTCCCAAAAGTGAAATACAGCCAATTTTATGGGATACTCCTGAGGGATGTTAAGTAGTCAAGCTGGTTCAAGCATCTACAAGATATAGATAAAAAACTAAAATTAATAGAGGAATAGTAACAGAAGATGCTGCAGAGACAGCCTTGAGCCTAAGGTTTTATTGCGAAGACACTCAAATTGACTTACAGCAGGACAGTCAAAGCTGCCTGGAAGAAACTTATCCAAAAGGTTTCAGGCACTTTTCTTGCACATGGGTGCAGAAGGCATTTTTACAGATAAGAAAGTCTTTAGGCAGAAATGTAAGATGCCTTAGAATGCTCTAAAGACCAGAAGGCATTTTTTGGCACTTTAGCATCTCTTAATACAATTTGAATGAAATACAGGCTCTTTTTCAGAGGCAATAGCCTCTCTGCTCCATAGAAAACTTTTCTTCCTTCATTCCCATGACCTTCCTGTCTGCTCCTGTTGCTGCCAGCATCCTCTCTGCTAGAGCCACAGACTGCCAGCTCCTTGCCACAGCTGTAATGGGAGGATTGCTCCAAGGGCAGGAGTCAGCTCCCAAGCTTCTCAGAAAGCCTCACCTGCCATGGTCACTTCTGATAAGGGAAGACAGCCTGCAAGCCAGGAGCACACGGTGCAGCAAGCGCTGTCCTGTCTGCCATATCAACCCTGAACTGAAACAAACAATACTGTCACAGGGACCAGAATGTGGGAATTCCACATATTTTATCATGGGATCTTAAATACACCTTTTTTACTTCTGTGTCCTCTTTCCCTGTGCCTTCTCTTTCCCAGATCCACACAGCTACAATGAGAGGGTTTCAACCACCCCACTCCCCCCAGGCCTTATGTACAGCCTGGTGCCTTCCTCCTGCAGGTTTGAAAAGGTGAATTTAAATTAAGTGAAATGAGTGGTGTGGCCAGGTGTGACCACAGCTATCTCCTCTATTTAAATTCTGGCTGCTGTCCCCTCAGAAGAAGCTGTCACACGGTTTTTCTGGAGCTCGGGGAGAAATGGGAAGAAAATGAACGTTTGGAGAGGGAGAGTGTGGCAGAGGCAGCAGGGTGCAGAAGCAAAGAGCCACAGCAGGGACCCAGGAACCACAGGGAGGGCTGTGCATGACATGACATACACTCGACTTTGCAGAGACCCAGAAGGAAGAACACTATGGACCAGGGGAAGAATGGTGCAGAAATCTTTCTGCTTTGTTCTGTTTACACTTCATCAGTTGAAAAGTTTTGTCATTAAAGATATTAATCCTACTGTTGTTCTAAGAAAAAATTGCTTTAAAGGTGTCACTATAAGAAGAAGCCTAAACAAGTCTATCACAAACCTCTGGCCTGCTCAGGGTCTCAATGCACGTAATGCCTACATGGGTGCTCCAAGCACAAGGTACTGACCACCAGATTTAAGGTGACTGCAATTGCTGCTTGTTGTCATGGTTTAACCCCAGCCAGTAACTGAGCATCACACAGCTGCCTGCTCACTCACTCTGCCACTTCCCTCTATCCTCATCTCGTGGGATAGGGAGAAGAATAAAAAAAATGGTAAAATTTGTAAGTTAAGACCTTTTTAATACGGGAAGTAAATTTTAAAAGTAACCATAATGATAAGAAAAATTAATAACAATCATAATAACAATAATAATAATGATAATTATAATGATAATTATAATAATAATAATAACAATAACAATAACAATAATATATTAACAGCAACAAAAGAGAGAGGGAGAGAGACAGAGAGAAATAAAACCCAGGAGAAACAAGTGATGCATCATACAATTTCTCATCACTCCACTAATCAATGCCCAGTCTGTCCACCAAGAGCCATTGGTGGCTCCTAGCAAACTCTCCCCAGTGAATATACTGGGCATGACATTCTTTAGTATGGAATATGCCTTCCCAGCCATGTTTCCTCCCAGGTTTTTGTGCACGTCCCCATTGGCAGAGAATGAAACACTGAAATGTACTGTTAGCTGTGAGTAATAGGTACTCAAACTTGGGGCACTTTTAATTGATCTCTGTTCTTACAATTGGAGATGCTAAAGATAACTGAGTAGATAGTTGGAAGGCTCTTGTTCATTTTAGCTAATGATACCAATAGCATTCTTTTCAGTTCTTTTCATCTGCTTTGTCTATTCTTTCTTATTAAAGCCAATTAGAAAATTTTCTAACTGCAATGTATTATCTCTGATATAATTACCAGTAAGTCATGAATACCAGTCACATGACTGCTAATGAAAAGCTGTTTTGTTTCTTAAATTAGCTATCTTAATATTTTCTGCAGTAAATTTTCTTCTTTATTTTTCTAAATCAAGTTTAGAAAAGTGTAATAGAGCAGTAATGGGACAGGGGTGCTATAAAAAATCTTAGTGAATGGAGTAATTGTAGCACTTACAACAGATGAGATACTTGCAATTAATTTTACAGTTACTGCTCAAGACACTATTTTGGGAAATAAAATATTTTACTAACTTAAATTAATACTGTTTGTAGACATTTCATGTTGAAAAACATTGGATAAAAATTTACTCTTCTGTTCTCCTTAGATAACTAAAAGATGCATGTTACTGCCATCTCATTAAACTAGTATCAGCTCTGTGGCTTCATCTCCAATATTTTCCTAAACTCTTGTTTATATTTTTAATAAAGTTTAAGGTTAAGGTAAGGGAATCAAATTATAATTAATATGAAAGTTTATCTCTAAAAATGTACCAAATATTAAAAAAATGGTTATGCTTTTAGTGAGAACTCCTGCCAAGCTTTAGGCTGTTAGGTGCTTGTAGTAAACAAAAGCCATTGAGAATGGAAGTTATTTTCTGGAGTAGTAATTCTTCTGTTAAAATATTCTCATCTTACAAGCAGACAAAAAGCCACCCTGCACATGGGCATGGTTATACCACAAGGGCTGAAGTGGGAGGTTCACATGGTGCTAACTAAGATGTAGATACTGAATGAGATGAAGAATCTCCTCCACATGACATGTCATCCCTTGCCTAGAAACAGAGCCATCTCACAAAGTTGAGTATTTCCCACAGTTCATAGACCCAGCCAGTTTTCTCCAGGCTCCTGCAGTCCCCAGGCCAACTGCAGAGAAGCAGCAGCAGCTATTTATCTTATCCATTCTGGAAATGAATGATATGAGAGACTCATGGTTTTGTGAAAAGAATGGCTGGAACAGTCCAAATAATGTTATCTTATACAATGAATATCCAAAATGTTTTCTAGGGTTTTATATTTTCCTTAAGAAGATAATTGCTGAAGGAAACCCATCACACTGTGACTTTACCAGGTATGATTTTAAATCTTGTCCCTTTCTACCAAAAGTTAGCAGCACTGAAATCCAAGGTTCACCACATAATATTACAAAGACTGCAGCCCCATCAAGATAAAAATTCCAAAGAGTGTAACTAGTTGAGGCTATTGCCTGAAGCAATCCCATCAGGCCTCCTGCTGAAGGTATATCTTCTACTGAAGAAAAACCACTATATGTGCTTTCTGCTTTGTAGCAATGCTTTTCATTTTAATCTAGCTGTATTTGTTCTTGTGCTTTTATTCCAAGCAAACAAAACTGAATTCTTAGCAATCTGGGAATATATTTCCTAATGCCCTGTAGCAAATATACTTTTTTCAGCAATACAGGCTGCTGGAGAGGGAAAATCAACCCTTTATGTGGTAAGCAAAGACATCTAAAAATGGAAAAGTGCAAGGGATGTTTTCTGACCGGGAGTAATTACACTGACTAGAAGTATTCTCTATTCACAGAGCAGGTGAGCTTAACTCCCCTCTTCTTCAGGTTTGATCTAAAGCAGGAGCTGCAGTGTGTGATCTCCATGGAACTGAAGTGCAAGAAGGTCACTCACGGATGTGGCCTTAAGAAGAAACAAGCTTTTGAAACTTGTTTACTGACCCACTCTCTGTATGGGACACATATATAGTTTTAATGGCTCCATGTGGAAATGTGAGATAGCAGAATATATAGTACAGTTGTAGAAGCACCAAGTAAATCTTCATCAAAATATTGTAGGTTATACCATAAACCCTGCAGGCCCAATCATTAACACAAAAGCCTACATTAACAATAATTGAGTTTTATTGGCCTAAGAGGGTGATGTACACCAAAGGCATGAGATGATCTTTGTTATTCTACTTCACAGTCTAATACTCTGAATATGAAACACAAGCTTCAGTGGGGCTGGGAGGCAGAAATGGGGAATGCACTGCCTTGATTTGTGTTACCCAAGTTAACATTCCTCTCCAGCCACATCACTCTGACTAGCATGTAAAGTGTGACTGCAGGCTGGCCCCTATGCCCAGCAAAGGATTTGCAATACTTCACCATAGGCACTTTGACCCCTTTTGCAGTGCTCAGATGAGGCTGCCTGTAGGTAGGTGCAGGTCCTCATTGTGTGCCTCAAATCAGCTACACTGTGCTATTTTTGCAGGAGCTTTGCCTTTGAGGAGCAATTCAGAGTGCCCTCAGTAAGCTATATTTTTAGATAAGAGGAGAACACAATCCCTGTTTCTCACATTGCAGTTCATTGGCTGAAACACCTGCCCAGGAGGCAGAAAACTCCTTTGGAGCCTAGTGCCATTGAGCTGAAATATCTGAATCCCACTACTCTTCCCTACCCACAGCAGCCTGCAGTACAGGCAGAGGAGTTGAGGGTTTTCCTCCATGCCTCTCACTGTGAATGTCACTGCAAGAAATCAAGATGTCACAGGAATTCAGAAAACTGGAGCAAAAAAGAGAAAGGTGTTTAAGGCCTGGCAGTAAGCCCACAAGCAAGAGTAGGAATGAGTAGCAATGGCTCTTCCATTCTGCCATATGCACAGCCTTCAGACAAAGCATATGAATCAGTCCCATGGACTTAAGAAAATGAAACAACCTGTTTGAAGCTTGGTCAAAATCTGCTGTACATACCAGGGGATAAGAATTGCTGACTTCACTTCCATTAGGTGGCTTTTGGACACACTGTCTTATCTGAGTGTTCTACAGTGCTGGGGAAACTGTAAGCTACTGTAAACTAGGCTCATTTCATGCATACTTATTTAAAAGACACCTTTCACTTAAAGGTAGTTAAAAGCCCTTCTACTTTATAAATAAAGAAATTCTGAAATCATCTAGACCTCTTCTGTTGTTGCTTTATTTTAGTATATTTCTTGAATGTGATTAAGTAATTGCACAGCCAGAGAGGACAATTATATTTTCTTGCTATGAGAAATTCCATAATTTCTGACAATGAAATTATTTAACAAAAGGTAATGCTCATCTGCCTGTGTGTAAGGTGTATACACACAACTGTGTACTACTGTAGTCTGGTACAATTTATAGTGTTTGATTGAAACAAACATCTATTTTACTTCTGATTTTCTAGTAAATGATAAATATATATCACATTTGTATTATCATACAGCTGTTTTCACAAGGTCTGGACAGTAAAGGGATTCATATAGAGAAAGTTCATGTTGCAATTATCAAGGCTTTCCATTCCCTTCACTGATATTTTTCATTTTTATTTTTATGTTTATTTTTATTGAAGGTTTATATTGCTATTTTCATTTCTGTTAAAACAGTCCCTAAATAAACCAGAAATAAAATGCGATAAAACACCAGTCAGTCATTTTCTGGTAATTTTTGAAGACTAGAGAACCTAACCTAAATTATCTAGGTACAAGGTAAGATGCAGTAAAATGTAACTGCTCTCCAAGATGTTGGACACAACTTTGACAGTTGTGTTGCTGAGAATCTTTGTACAGTTCTTTATGTGCTCTAACATATGTTAATTTCTCCATTTATCACTTGAATTGGACATAAGCACATGTGGATTACTTTTGCTCATTCATATAAATCCAGCAAAACTTCACTGGCAAGCGTTCTAAAATAATTTGGATTGGAGTTCTACTTTATGAAGACCTGTGATTTTCAGAGTCTAAGAGAGGAACAGCGTCGTGTCTAGCCTGGTGCATGTGTCTCCACTGTTCCATTAGTCAGCTATCTCCTCTGTTCCATTATCTTCCTGAAACAGGCTTTTCAAGGGCTTTTACCCTATTTGTGTTTTGAGGTGAAGTTTCTGAAGCTATATAAAGACGCACTTGAAACTGAGAAGTTTTGAGTGGTTTGTAGATTGTTTGCTCACAATTCTGGCTGAAGCAGAACCATCTCTTCTTTTTCACGGATGGCTCAGATATTCAAATATTTTTTATTTTGCATCTAGTTAATTTTCACTGAAATTAACAGTTACATCTACAGGATAACAAGCAAAAAATAGCTGATTAAAAGTACTCTTAATTACATGCCTATGGTCTTTTCTCTAACTTGAAAAATGTTAAGCATTTTAACCAAAAATTTGTAATTACAACGTACTTTAAATTCACAGTTGAGTTGAATTTATACATAGAACTTCCAATAGTAGAGTTGTAAATATGCTCTGGTTTTCAGCTCTTGAGTATTAATTTAGGGGTTTTGTGTTCCTGGAGCTCCCTGTGTACTACATACACGGTTCTTTGTCACTGATTCATATCATGATTGTTGTTGGCCATGAACTTTGGAGATATGCTCTGACAACCTTACCATTGATTTCACTATATACATCAGAGTTTTACTGAGTCAAGGAACACTTGAATCAAGAGTTCTACTCAAAAGGAGAAAAAATAATGGAAAAGTTGGAAATTAGATATAAACCAGAGGTTCTGGAAATTGATTTAAAATATCAGCTTTGAATGTTGGCTTTGTTTGGATGCAAATAAACATTTATGAAATTGCAATTACAGTCTGGAGAAAATCCAAGATTATCTTTTGCACTATAATGTATTTATACTAGTTATGTGGTTGTAAGAACTGTGGCCCATGCATTACTTGTGGGTTCCTGGGAAATCACATTTTTCTGAGGTAGAAGTACAGGACTGCCTCTGGGTCCTAGTAGCATCTCAATTTTTTTGTAAGAACACAAGGAACTCAGTAGGCTCAGTCTACAGAAGCCACAGATGGGCCATCTACACTATGATATTACAATACTGTAGCATGCATCAGTGTGAAAGGGATGACCAGCCATACCCTTCTAATCTCATCACTAGTGTAATGCTGTGGTTTAATTTTTTGCATTAAAAAATTAAAATAAACTCAAAATTATATAAACTCATTTGTTGGACACGTGAACCATTTGCAAGTCCAAAATGACTCTGCAAAGCTGTAGCTGCTTATGCAAGCAGGATTAAAGTCAGATATACTAAATGTGGTAATTAATGCATGCTAAGTGGTCAGGCATTGGAAGAGGCTGCCCAGGGAATCACCATCCCTGGAAGTGTTCAAAAAGGGTGTGGATGTGGCACTTGGGTACATAGTTTTGTGGTGAACATGATAGTGCTGGATTAATGGTTGTACTCAGTGATCTTCGTGGTTTTTTCCAGCTTAAATGATTCTCTGACTGTATAATTCTATGATAAATGCCTATCCAGGATGCATGGCTGAACTTTGTTATCTTTGGGATTGAGCTGGGACAGCATCCAAGGGGAGATATGGGGGAGGACTGCAGGCAGGTGCTGGTGCCAGCACAATGGAAGAATGGTGCCTGTTGGACCATTTCAGCAGAGAGGTGGTAAAGGGGATGGCTGGAGGCTGCCCTGAAAAGCCAGTTTGGGAATCCCCCATGAACGTAGCAGATGGTTTTGTTGAATATGATTGTACAACCTTTACCGTATTCCTGCATAAAATTGACCATTTTTAAACTTTTTTTTTCTTAAATTATAAAAATTTCCACATATATAGGGGAATCCAAGTTCCTGAGCCTTCAGCAGTAGCCATGCTGCCATCTGAGACACTGTTCTGTCAGCACAACCAGTGCAGACTGGGATATTTCACCTCAGAAAGGAATGATTTTTGACCACTGCAAAAGAACATCCCGACACCTTGCTGTCATCACAATGGTTTTGCTGAATCCATACCTGCAGTAGAAATGAAATGCATCCCTTTTTAAAATATGCCCTCACACTGACTACATGAACAGTAGCAACGTGCTTGAGACCTTCAGCAAATATATGAGTTATGTAGCTGTGTGCAATTGTCACAGTGTCCAAGGATCTTGCACACATAGTCAATGGCCAGTGACAGTCCCCAGACTCCACAGGGGTTCTGGCACTTCTTGGGGCCAGCTGTGATGTTACAGGTCTTGAACTGAACAGCAATATCTCATGTGTGCTGTCCTCCTCCTAACACCCAAAGTGAGAAATGAAACTGCTGGCTGTTTACTATAATTTCTAATTTTGCCCGAGTGTTCCCGCCAAATATCTGCTGGGTTTTTACACCAGTGGTGTGTTGGAACTGGCTTCCTAGAAGTAAAACATGATGTAGGCACTGTACTATCGACTACGTACCTTTTCTCAAGTACTACAGCCTTTTGCTAGGCAACAATGAAAGTGTTCTCCAACGCTCTGCTTCTGTGATTAACTATATTTTCTTTAAAGCAAACATTTAGGAAATTTCTGTTTTGGTTGAGTCAGCGCCCTTCACACTCACATAACCCCGCCAAGGGGGATGCATAACATGTAAAGTTCACTGATACAGGTCTCTTGAGGCCTCTGGTTTGGCTTTAGGGTCGAGAAAGAAAGTTCAGACGGCACAATGTTTTAAACAAACTAAGCTTTGCTTTTGCCTCTAGAGAATAAGATCACCGGAGATACAAACACAACTGAATGTGCACTAAACCAACTGAAACTTGCTCCATGCCTATTCCTTTAAATCAGAAAAGTGAGTGATGTGCTGAAGAAGTCCCACAGGACACTCTTCCCTGTAGCAGGCAGCATCTTCAACCTCCTATTGATTCCTTACCAAGGGATCTGCATACATGTACAGACCCCAGCAAAAAAGGAAAGCATACATGCAGGAGCCATCCTAAAGATACAGAATGGTTCCTGATTACTACAATGTTTTCAAGTAACATGTGTCTTTTATTTCTGTGAGATGTCATTGATACTGTGTTGAGGTTATTCGTTGGTTTCAACCAGAGGGCAGGTTAGAAAATTTGTGTGTGTAGTCCTGTGTTAGTAGCAAGATTTGTTCCTGCACATTATTACACTTCTTTAGAAAGTCAGAGGATCTTGGGTAATGTTACAATGTCTTCAGGCAGAGCCTCAGAAATACTAAAGAGATCTGATAAAATGTAAAACAATTTTTTGTATATTTCATCTGAAATGGAGTTTCTTGAGGTACTGGTACTATATGTGCACACACACTTATGTGTGTGTGTAAATACATACTTCTATATGTATTTATGAAGTATGTTCTATGCTAATTTATTAAAAGCCAGTTGATGCAATTCCTTTAGTGGAGTCAAATAGCCTCTCTGAGAATACAAAAATCTTTCAGAGGCAAAGCAGAGTCTTCATGGTGTGATGTACAGAGTGTGCTGAGGTCTGCTGATATGTCAGGTGCTGTTTCCCGTCATCCTTACGGTCCTTGGGTTGTGCTGTACACAGTATGGAATATCCACACGACAAAACATTAGGTGCCTTGATGCCCTTTACTTCCTGAAGGCTGAGGCAGCTTTTTTCTTGATTGCAAGACACAGCACTGCAGTGCACATTACAGAGCTGATCTCAGGCGCTAAACTTCTTGAGGCAAGGAATCCTGATACCGGCACAGAGCTCCCGCCTTCGTGGTTCCTCACACACCCCAATGAAACACAGGTGTGCAGGCAGAGTGTGTATGCAGGTCTATGTCCAACTTTGGCTGCAAACAGGGTATGTGTGGGGACCAGGACTACACAATGCAATTCCAGTGCACTCTACAATATCTGACA
Organism: Eopsaltria australis; assembly: GCA_034509425.1. Taxonomy (NCBI): domain Eukaryota; kingdom Metazoa; phylum Chordata; class Aves; order Passeriformes; family Petroicidae; genus Eopsaltria; species Eopsaltria australis. The sequence goes on along the minus strand of JAVTVJ010000132.1, from coordinate 4,042,914 downwards.
ATGCAGATACTGTACAGGAGGGAGGTGCCTCTATGAACACTCATGACTCAGGGCATCATGACAGGAGTTGATTCCTAGCTTTAGTGCACTTTGTATTCACCAAAAGGTTTTAATTATACAAGCACCTACATTCCTAACCTAGGCATATTCATTTAGATAACCAACCTTTCCTTTTCTACCCAGTGAGGAAGGAAAGCAGAATCTGGTTAAAAATCACAGTTATGTAGGATGAGGTCAGTGCTAGCAGCATTAGAACTGAAAAATTTCAAGCATTTGTCTTGTTGGCATTTATATAGAAGTTTGTTTGCCATTTGCATTTCTTTGTATTTCACTGTGAGTCTTGGATTAAAATGCATGCTGAAACTCAGCTGAATCCATAAAGCATCCACTATAAAAATTCATGCTCAGTCAGAAACTTTGCAAAATTTTAATGAAGCCATAACTAAATTCAAAGTTGAGTTAGCTGCGCTTTGTTATTTCGTAATGAAAGTTCTGTGCAGCCCTGCTCAAATGGAGAGGACTGCTGCTGCTCCTGTGATTAGTAAACATGGGAGACACGCTGAGCCAATGTCTCCCTGCGGCATTCTCACTGAAGTCAAAGTCACCCTCGAGATGAATTTGACCTGTTGAACTCAGTGTTTTTAGAACTAATAGCATAATTTCTTCAACATACAGCTACAAGGAAAAAGACTTGCAACTTGAAGGCCAATTTGTATGAATTCAGTTTAACAGTGTAGAGAAAAGGTATGGAAGACAAAGCTGCCACAAACCAGATTAAATTCTGATTTTCTGAAACATTGGCTGAAAACCCTCTCACATGGTAACTGCTTAAGCTGAGGCAGAATCAGACAGGACACCAGGGTTTATATAGACCTGCAGGTTGCCCATGAAATGTTTCATGAATCATATCTTGAATTTTCACTAACTTTTTTGTTGTTGCAAGGTCACAAAACCAAATGTTTTTGAGGCTGTGAAATATTTTATTAATTGAAAATTATTTATTCTTTGTTTTGATGACAAAAAATTGATTCTGTGTTTTTAAATTTATTTAAGTTGAGCAACTTATTCTTCTCTCAACCTTAAGTTTTCAGTTTAACAGCTAAACCAACATAATTAGTAATTTATATAAGAGATAGGTTATACACCATTGGGGTTTATTTAATGCAAATGATCGTACTTTAAACATTCCACTTTGAACTATTATCATCAGGATTTTTTAGTTGATAAACCATCAGTAATTTTCCTGTGGGTTTTCTCTGACAGCAGAACCACAGCATTTTTAGTCCTAGCACCTGCAAGTCTTTAAATATATGTATGGCAAAGAAACTTGGAGGCTATTTTTTTAGTAAAGCTTCACTAAATCCACAATCCAAATGGAATGCTCATTTGGAATATCTGGTAGCAATAAAAGTGAGATTTCTGTAAATGCTATCCCTGAAATACAACTATTGCCTTGGAAAACAGATTATTTCTTTTAAAAAAATTAAATAAAGAAACCCAAAAATAAACCAAAAATGCGTGAAAATCTAAAAGAAGACACAGAAAGATGACATTTCTATATTTTTTAAATATTCATCTCTCATATCAAGGTGATATAAGTCATGCACTAACACTTTCTAATTTTCATCCTTTGAGTACAATTGGCCTGTTTTTTCAGGGGTGTTAACACCATAAGTAGTCACAGAAAACAGGTGTGTTTTCTTGAAGTGCCAGTCATGAGATAGTAAAGCTTGTGAAGAGTGGAAATAGTATACAAAGGTGTCTCTTTTTCTGCTCATACTATGTTGTACGGGTTCATCAAAATTATTTCTGTATAGCCTTCCAGGAATACAGGAATGGCAGAACTTAGAAATGTTAGTGCTGAGTAAGAAAACCTGGCCAGCCTAAGGGAAACCTTCAGGACAAAGTAGATAAAGCTTCTCAGTAAATACTCGTATCTGGAGACAAAGAGAATCAGGAGCAATTAAAACAGGCATGACTGAACAAGCATGCTTGAAAGGATGACCTTGAATTTCCTTTTTGTTTGCTGGAATTTGTTGGCCAGGCTGAAAGACTGTGTGTTATTTTGCTGGATTCCATGGTATCCTGGAGAAAAAGCAGATGTGATACACCATAAACATCTGGCAAGGATAGAGTGACCAACCTTTTTTAGTGTGTAGTATGGTCAAATGGAATAACGAGGCCCTGCCTATTTACAGAAGTAACCTTTTTACTACATATTGGATAATCATATCACTATCTTACTCCTCACTTCCATTAATTGTTTATACTGCACATGTTCTGGATTTGAACTCCATTGCTCTGCATATATCCATCAGACCATGAGTGCTATTTTCCAGTTCCTGTACTGGATGGACCACTGTGCCTGCATATTGAAGAGGGAATCAAATGCAGCCCAGCTCTCAACATCAGTTCAGGAAATTCAAATATGTCCCTTTTATAAAGCGTAATCCATGGCCAAATCAGTAGTGCAAGACTTACTAATGACTGAATATGATGAAATAAAAATAAATATAACATGTATGTGGTTTCTGTGTATATAGAAAAGACAGTTTAGAAAATACAATAATTCACTTTCAGAAGCAAATTAATGAAAGTAACAAACGGGTTGGTTTTTTAAGACCTTTCTGGCATATTTGCATTGCTTTTAAACCACAAAAATGGCAATCTGCAGAAGAGAAAAAAAAAAGTGATGTTACAAAGGGAAACGTAATCAGTGTTATTTTACGAAACTGTATTACATTGTAATCAACTGGAAGAGCTAGCAGGTTTTAATGCCAAATGTGTTTTCTTATGATAAACACTTGTCAATATAACACTATCTCGTGCCTGCTATATCTTGTTTCCACCATGACCTTTCAAACCACATGCATGTTCTTTTCTCTCCCTCTGAGAAAACCTTAACAACATTCTAATCATCATGAAGAGCAATTAACTGTCTTCAACCAGCTGTGCTACTCAGCTCATCTGGGAATGGGAAAAAACCTGCTCCTTAGTGCAGATCCGCCTACCCAGGCATGGCAAACAAGGCTAGTGCAGAACAGTTCTAAATATGTAAAACTGGCACTTTCACAAAGTTTAGAGGCTTTGAGTCGAGAGCAATGGTATCTCTTCTAGTAAAGAGAAGCCTCTTTCCTGCTAGCTCTCCAGTCTCTGTAAGATAATGTATTAGTTTTAATAATGCACTTTTTAAAGGTCAGCATTTGAAGAACAGCACTTATTTGTTGACATCACTGCAGAAGCAGCCTTGCCCTCACTGAGCAAAACTTTGTGGCAGAGGTATTTTCTGATTGCTGAAGAAAGAGAAATAGCTTCTTAAATGTACAGTTGCTGAAAAGACACTGCAGAGATTTTCAGAAACAATAGCTGGAATTTAATTCTATCAAGTTGCATTTGTCTTCTTTCTTTTTACAAATCTGGGACTAAACTGTGTTGTGGATCGTTCCTAAAGCTCTTACAATTTTTTGTTTATTAGCAAATGAAACAATAGTAAACACAGACAAAGCAAAATTAATCTGTACACAAAATGCTTTCATAAATAAAAAGATGGAAGCAAAATTTCATAAATAAAAAGATGGAAGCAAAACATTTGATAGCTGTTTTTTTGAGCTGAAAAATAAGATTAAAAAAACCCAAGTGGACCATATGCTCTTTCCTGAAATCATCAGGGATTTTGCTCTGTATAACTGGAAGGACGCATAAGCAAGGTGTACCTTCATTTTTAACATATGTGTACTTCAAACAAGAGAAGTATTTTTTGTCTTAACTGCCTTGCAGATTGCTCAGAAATTTAATCTAGCTAAACAAAATGTCTATGATATGCCTAATGAAAATTCAAGTATAATCAATTTATAATAGAGCAGATCCTACAGAAACCTTTTGGAGTTCCTTGAAAAATACAATCTTATTTTGTTTTGCTTTGTTTCTCATTATTTTTATATATATACTGCTAGAAAAAAATTATGATTAACACAATTTTCACAAATATCTGAATTATGATTTTGTGCACCAAAATTAAACACCTGATGGAACTATTGGCTACTTTCCTTCAAGTCTGAGCCTTTGTCAAATTGCTGATTTTTTAAAACTCAGATCTTTGTTAATCCTCATGCTATATATTTTCTAAACATTACTTTTTTTACTGACGTTTTCTCAGAAACAAACTATACATTACGATCTATTCTAATGTGTAAGCCTAGGTGCCTACAATTTAGTTCTTGGAAAACTCAAGTCACTTTTCTTTAGAAGCCTAAGCATGGGTTTAAACACAGATATATCTTGTGTTTTTTAGTTCAATCCAACCCTTTGTGTGCATGCAACAGAGCAGGAGGCCAGGTGCAAAGTATTCACCAAGTGTCAGAATCCATCTTGCATTAACTGCTGAAGATCAAACTGCATGTCAACTAAATTAAGAATAAGATTAGCAGTAGGTAACTTAAAAAAATACCTTTGTATAACTTCCAGTGAAATTTCAATTTAGAGGATCTCCAAAGAACACTTTTTAAAGACTGTGAAAAAAAGTGAAATAAAAAAAAAAAGAAAAGACAATGAAGCATAGTTTAATACAAAGAAGCAGGAAGATCCACAGCATATTATATGTGATGCACAGAGAAAATCTATTTTTATTACATGAGGAACTAAGAGTAATTGTTCCTATAGAAGTTCTTCAATTGTTTAAAAGGAAGGTGGCAGGTCAGTTGCTTATAATTTTGCTATATTGAAAAGTTGCTGCAGAATTTTTAAAAAATATTTGACTGGATTTTATTTGGAATATTTTTAGTGAAAAAGCATGGTTGCTTCTGAGACAAATGGGTCTTCAGCAGGATCTACTAGGACACCTGAGTTGTACAGAGCCAACAGGATGAAAAAACCACTGATAGCCAGAGGACAAGCTCTGTCTCCTTGAACAAATGGAAAATATTCCGCTTAGCAAGGTTTAGGAGGCTTGAGCAGAAAGCACCATCCCCTGCATGCTGTGGAGAACAGCTCTCCCTCTCAGTGGATGAAGTGTAAGAGCCATCTGCTTGGCCAGCCAAACTGATGGCCTGTAGAGGAAATTGCTCAGGTAGAGAATCATGGTTCCGTGGCTGTGAGCTGTAAAGATTCATATCCTGTGTGGGGCGAGGACACGCTCACTGAGGAGACATGAGGATAACAGGGGATGAGACAAAGCCTATGGAGAGTCAGTAGCACAAAAATCCACAGGCTGGTGCTGGCAGAAATGAAAGACTTCTTGACTGTGTGTATCTAACATCCCTACTCCAAGACAGATAAAGATGTGTCAGATAAAAACCCGAGAATCTTTTGGTTTTGCGACCCTTGTGTGCAAGAGACTGTATTTTTATTTCCTTCATGGACAGGCAAACCTCAGTCAGACTTTTAGATGGGTGAGGAAATGGGACTTGACTGTGTGAAGGAGGCTACACTAGATCACCTTGGTGTGAGCAGAAACATGTCTGGTTGATGCTTTTGGAATCATTATGACATTCAGTAAGTCATTCTAAATATCAACCCATCACATCAACACAAAGCAAAACAGTGGTTGATTCTCTGCAGCCCTGTACAGAGAAAGATTTCACTTCTGCTTTGACCACTGAAGTGCCCTGTGTGGCCTGAAATGGTAATAGGTCTGTAAAATCTCAAACTGAGACAGGCAATACATTTGCCAGTGCTTGGCAAATGGCACTGTGCTTCTGTCCTTATGGAGCCTGGATAATTACAGACTTTGGATATAGCTCATGGTTCAGGATAATGCAGAAATCTGTAAAACAAAGGTGGAATAAACTTTTTTGCTGTCAGTTTAGAAAAGTGAATGTGAAATCTTTGCTAAAGTTATGGAAGGTCCAATTCCTTGGTTACGAAAAAAAATCTCTTGATGAAAACCTGTTGTGCTTTCAAAGGATACTTTTTGGGTCTGTGTGATCCTCTTTCAGAAGTTTATGGATTTCATTCTGGCTCAGGATACTTGTCCATGAACAGCTGCCCCCTTAGACAAGGATGCAGCCTGTACCTAAAATGGTGAGTATCCATTGTAATGGCAGTAAGCATAAAGCTGCTATCTATGAAGCACAGCTCTCACTGTCAACATGATTAATGGGCTGCTCTTCTTTGTGAGATAGCTCTTTTCTGACTCAGTTGCTGACTTATATCATTGTGCAATCTTGAGAATAAAAAAAAGGTGGGCAGTTTTATTTCTGGGTGTTGTGAGACTAATTTAGACAGATTATTTGGTACCCTATTGCCACTCTAGCTTTCCTGGCATTAAAATTCATTAGGGTCCCAAAACCAATAGTTTAGAAGGTGGCCTAAGTATAAACCTTTTTGATGCTCAAAGAGAAATTATGTACACTCTACACAATGAATTGTTCAAATGGACATACACAAAAAAGAAGTGTCACAAATATCAACAAGCAGTTTTCATGCTGCTGGGAGGAGTACTGAACACATGCTTGTTACAGCATGAGGAGGAACTATTCAGCAATTGAGAAAGCCTATCAGGACAATGGCCTATTTAGTTACTGAAATGCAAGCAGCATCTCCTGATTAATTACTTTGTCCACTGATCATGGATTATGCATTGCTTTCAGGAATTTCTTTAGCAAAGGGAACAAATGGTAGATTTCTACAATGCAATCCATTGTCTAAGATACATCTCAGCACGATCTGCAAAGGGCATTTTGTGGCAGACTGAAACAACCTATCAGAATCATGGAGTGGCCTGGGCTGGAAGGGACCTTAAAGACCATCTAGTTCCTTCTCCCCTGCCATGGGCAGGGGCACGTTCCAATAGACCAGGTTGCTCAGGGCCCAATAAAATCTGGCCTTGAACACCTCCAGGGATGGGGCATCCACAGCTTCTTTGGAAAACCTGTTCCAGTGCCTCACCACTCTCACAGTAAACAATTTCTCCCTAATATGTAATCTAAACCTACTCTCTTTCAGTTTGAAGACATTTCCCCTCGCCCTGTCACTACATGCCCTTGTAAATTCTCTCCATCTTGCTTGTAGGCCCTCTGCAGGTACTGGAAGGGTGCAATTAGGTCACCCTAAAGCCTTCTCCTCTCCAGGTGAATAACTCAACTTTCTCAGCCTTTCTCCATAGGAGAGGTGCTCCATGCCCTTGAACAACTTGGTGACCCCTTCTCCCCTCATTCCAACAGGTCCATGTCCTTCCTGTGCTGTGGATGCCAGAGCTGGATTCAACACTGCAGGTGGGGTGTCACCAAAGGGAAGCAGAGGGGCAGAAACCCCTCCCTCACCTGCTGACCAGACTATTTTGAGATGCAAGGTACCATGCTGACGGGCTCTAAAGCCTGACTCTCCCAGGCAGATTCAGATATTACGTGCAGTGCACATGACTTGAAAGATATGACCAAAAGGAAGTTGTGACTGCTTGTGAGAAGTTTCACTGAAGGCAGAACAGGCACTTGGCCTGGATAAAATCTTAGCCTGTGGCTCCCCAGGACAGAGTGTAAAGCTTGGTCCAACTGAAGACAAACAGAACGATGAATCTCTCTGTTCTGCACTGCATCATTCCATGTTTTTTGGCTCACCTAGGGTGGACCAATATCTGTAAGTAAAAAAGAGAGGAAACATATGCTTGAGACAAGGCTGAACATGTATCAGACCAAATCCTTTACAGCATGCAAACAGAGATTAGCTTTTCATAACTTTTCATGTTGAAAGCAGTCACCTCTGTTGGGTACTTTGTATGGATTAGTGTTTGAGAAACTAAGGATGCAGATGATCTGGATTTATTTTATTTATTTTTAGAATGCATCTGATCTGTATCACCTTGGGGTTTTGTTCATTGATTGGTGAGATTTGCTTAGGGGGAATGAAAAACTGGAATAAGAAGTGATTGCAAGTACAGAAGTGTAGACTGTTCACAGTGTGCAAAAAAGTGCTAAAGCAGAAGAATGGTGTTGCTAAGGGAGGACAACAGAAAAGGGATAGAAAAACAAAGAAATTGACTGAAGATAGTGTTACTTGGTAGTAGCTGAGAGAGTAAGGGTCTTTTCAATTTAGCAGTTGAGGTAGGACCGTGGATATGACCCATGATATAGGTCCATTTGGTACATAAGTAAGTGTGCAGAGATTATTTGTAATAGAATCTGTGTATCCAAAATGCATGCAAAATGTATGTTGGGGCTTTGTCGTTGAGGTCTAACAAAAGCTTTATATGAGATAATTTAACCAATGTTTCCTTCAAGCTGACAGCTGGTTTGCTTTCCCTTGAGGCTATGATATGTTACTTTTTTGCTCCTCTTGAGTCCTGTCAAAAAAAAAGCCAAAACATGTTAAACCTAAGTTGCTTGTATTATCACTTGAAGTAAGTCCTTTCCTTTTCATTCTTTTCTTGTCTCCAATGGGAAATCACAAGTAACAACACCCTTTTACAGGAATAAAAACAAGACTGTGAATCATTAAAATCTTTTAAGGAAGCTGATTTCTTACTTCAACAGTTACTTACCTTTATCATCTCTGCTGATATAGTTTTTAAAGTCTCTGAGAAAGATATACCTAACCTTTTTCTGAAGCAGTACCAGTCCATGGACATCTGTGTAATGTTAACTTCATTAACAACAGTCACAATCGGTGGATTCCTCAAAATAAACACATTTTCTCAGCATTGGAACACAATAAATGGCATGTAAATGCAGCCCATTTCACAGTACTTCTATGCAGTAACTAGTTCTTGCACATATTTCTGGGACTTTAACATCCTCAAAAATACCAAATGAATGAATTCATAAATTGCTTGTCAGACAGAAGTACTCCTATTACATTTCCAGTCTTGATTTTAAAGAACCTTAAAATGTAGTCTAAGCACCTAGAAAGAAGAAGCATCAGATGAATAAAAAAAGAAGAAGAAAATGTTTCCTAATATGTAAAAATGCAGAAGTGTAATCTCTATTGAGATCTTTGGCATTTACCTTTCTTTTTTTTCTTTACAAAATTTAAAACACTTTATTTGGACTCTATAAGGCCTTTAACAGGGTACACCATAATATCCCTCTCTCTAAATTGGAGAGAGATGGATGGACTGTTCAGTGGATGAGGAATTGGTTGGATGCACACATCCAGAGGGTAGTGGTCAACAGCTCAATGTCCAAATGGACATCGGTGACAAGTAGTGTCCCTCAGGGGTCTGTGTTGAGACCAATACTGTATCTTCACAAGTGGCACAGACAAAGGGATCAAGTGCACCCTCAGCATGTTTGAAGGTGGTGGGCTGGACCACCTGAAGAATTGGATACCATTCAGAGGGATGTGGACAAGCTCGAGAAGTGACCCATGGGAATCTCATGATGTTCAATAAGGTCAAGTGCAAGGTGCTGCACCTGGGTTGGGACAACCCCGGTTATCAATCCAGGCTGGGGGATGAACAGATCCACAGCAGCTCTGCTGAGAAGGACTTGGAGGTGCTGGTGGATGCAAGGTTGGATGTGAGCCAGCAATATGCACTTGCAGACCCATACCCCAGGCTGCTTAAACTGGCAGGTCCAGGGATGTGTCTCTCCTCTACTTCACTGTAGTGATACTCAACCTGGAGTTCTGCATTCCATTCTGGGGTCCTCAGCACAGGAAAGTCAAGGATCTCTTGGAGCAAGTCCAGAGGAGGTCACAAAAATTATCATAGATCCTATGAACATAGGCTGAGAGAGCTGGGGCTGCTCAGCCTGAAGAAGGAATGGCTCTAGGAAGACCTTGTTGCTGCCTTTCAATACTTGAAGGGGACTTTCCAGATAAGTTGTTCAACTGAGTATACACCATGATAAGGTTTTATTGTTCATTTCAGTGTAAGCTCAATTAGGTCTCTTAAACCATGGACTAGAATCACAGTCAGTTGCCATAGCAGAGCTGGGAGCTCAGATATGGGAGATGCCTCTATTGTTGAGTGCTTAATAATGTATTTCCACTCAAAATAATGACACAGGTTAATTAATCCATCATTGAAAATGCTTGACCTAAGTTGTCTGACTTTGCTCTGTGAGAGTGTAAGATAACTTAAGAACTCAAATACATCTGAAAAATGCTTTTTAAAGTTGTGTACTGTCTCTCCACTGCTAATTTTTGTACTAATTTTCTCAGTACTTAAATTCTTGTGCTGGTAATGTCCTTCCAAGAGGTGTCATACCAAATGTTACTATTTACATGTCCAGATTATTTGGTTGTGAAAGTCACAACCAAATGCTACAATTGTAAGAACACAAAAGCTTGACAGTGTGAACTGAAAGCAAAGTAAGGCACAAACCCAAACATCCACTTTGGCACATGCAGAGCAGTATGCCCTCATTTTGCTTTGCATACCAAGAATGACTTTGGGTCTTGCATATTGAGTCAGGTAGAGTCCTGAGAAGGACTTGCATCTTGCATGAGAGCACACAAGAACTGGAAGGACAGAAACATCCCATTTGGAGAAAGAGAATTTCTTCACAGATATTCACAGAGTGGGATCCTGATGGAAAACTTTAGCTTCCACAGCAGTTAAAATAACCTATCAATAACAGAAATTAACCTGCTCTTTGTACTGCCACCTGAACATACTAACATCTCTTGAGCCACTGCTTTATTCCACTGAAATGCCACTCTCTTGTTTCACCACCAAATTTTATTTTTGTAAAAAGGCTAAATTTCTCTGGCAAGCAACTTTAAACATAAATTCAGTTTCTGTTCAAATTCCTTAAGATACTGTAAGACCCAATCTTTAATGAGCATACAGACCTTTTCAGGGTCTATGACTTGGGAATTCTTAAAACAACATCATAAAATAGAGTTACACAGACTATAAGGTTCCTGTAAAAATAAAAATGCATTATACTCCTGGTCTGGATTGAATGTGACACTAATTGCAGACACTATTGCTTCTGGCCCATTGCCTCAGGGTGCCATTGTTTTAAAAGTGATCTCAAAAGACAGCAGTGTCTTCAGACTAGGGAAACTGGGATTTCAATTCCTGGTAGAAGACTGACTATTCTTTGGAATTCTTATTCTAAAGAGGAATAGAAGGTGTCTCTAAGTAATCCTAAAAGGAGGCTACAGTAAATAGTGCCTCAACAATCTAAAAAGTAATTTTAAAAAATAGTTGCAAAAATGTCAGAAATTCTCAGAGTTATCACAAAAAAGTAAAACTGTCAGTGATAGATTTGTTATAGAAAACTGAAACTAGATTTTAGCAAACTGACAGTTTTATATTAAAAATAACCCTCTGACATATTTTCTAGCTTTTTAATAATCCCTTTGATTTATACTGAGATTTCCAGTCGAGGCTTTCCCACTTTACAGATATCACTCATCATTTGTATTACTGTGTTATATTTCTGTGTACACCCATATATTTATGTACATGCACATATATAGACATATATATAGATACCTGTACAGTCATAAGCATTTGTGTAAAAACTCACACACAAAGGCTTTCCAAACACTCTGAGCCTACAAGCCACAGTTAATCCTCAGATTTATCAGCCACCTGTATTTTATATTTTTAACCAAACCAATCATGAATATCACTGCTTAATAAGGAATCATGGACACATTGTAGAGTGCTAATTCCTGCCCTTACAAAACAAGAAAATATTACAGTCTGGTTTTAAAAGTATTGCAATACCACTGAGTGAGAATTAGGAATTTACTTACCACTATGAGATAATTCAGAAAGTTGGTATCATTTAACAACTTGACTGTTTGACTAAATTTAGGACACATCTATTCTATTCTGTACAAAATTTTGGACAAATCACTTCTGTGTCTTTTATCTGGAAATGATTTTTATCCCTTCCACAAAGTAATTTGAAATCTACTGAACACTGAATAAGCATTATTTAGAGATAAATTGGGATGCAGATGTTTTGAAAGACAGAGAGACTATATTGCATAACAGAGACAATAACCGTGCCTCCTTTTTACTCATCCAAGTTTTCCATTTAAACACGTCTGTGATTTCCCCTCCAAAGTTCAGAAAAAAAGATTCTAAATTTGCACTATCAAGTTTCATGAGCTGCATATTTAATTAGGTAAATTAAGTATGTTCTAAAAAGGGTTTTTAGCACCAGCATTCAAGATGAATTGCTAAACTTCCCTTTGTAATGTTGACTGTAGCTGACTAAGAGTTCTGAGAACTAGAAATGCATAAATAACTTGGGAGAATAAGCCTCATGTAATTATGAAAAAAATCCCATATTCTTAATCAAAATATTTTGAAATATAAATATTTTTAAAAATTCTTTGAAAAGCAGTAGTAAATTGTTGCATTTCTCAAGGCATGTCTTCTTCCTTCCCCTAGGCCAGAAGTATTCTAAGGATGATGACATTTAGTTCTCAAAAGTTTATCCAGGCACATTTTGACAACAATTTATTTCAATACCTTTCAGCTAAACATAATGAACAGGAATATTTCAAGCACCTCAGTATAAATATGTTGGGTTTGGACAGTAATTGTTGGCTATTGTGGATATTTTTATTTTCACTCTTCCAGGAAATTATAGATACTCACCTTCAAAAATGAAAAGTTCAATAAACGGACAGTAATTCTAATGCCAAACTGAATGGCCATATAACTATTAGGAAAAAAAAAAAAAGTAGTTCTAATTTTTCTCTCTGTGACATAATATTTCCTTACAAGATACCCAGAAATACAGCTAAAATTTCAAACAATAAATGGTAACTTAAATTTCATAAGCAGAAACCATAAATCAATCTAATAACAATTGTTCATCAATAAAAACTAAGGGAAAAAAAGTTCAAAAATGCAAAATGCAATGTGGCTGGCAGCCACTGAGATCTGAGATCTGCATTTTCATCCTCCTCTTGACAAATTCTCCCCTAAGCAAAACACATAAAAGGCAGGATATAAACACAAAGAGAAGGATAGTTTATATAAAATAGTTATACTGGGTGAGAGCAAAGGTTCATATGGCCAGTTTTTGACAGTGACTGCTAAAGAAAGCTTAGGGATCCACTGTAAGAGAGGTATAGTTCTACTAGCATTTTCCCACTTTCTGAGAATAGCTCACTTAGGGATGCTAAAGACTGTATACACGATTCTTCATTTAACAGCCTTCTATGCAGCCTTCATCCAAATGGGTCTGATTTCCCTTTGATATTTTTGGCATGCAATAGGCAATAAGCTATAAAAATAAGTTCCAGAGCATAGATATGCTCTCAGTGAAAAGGTATTATCTTCTGTTTAGTCTGCAAGCTTTGGCTGGTGTTTTTATTGTCTACTCCCAGTCTTGTTATGAGAACTAGACAATAATTATTTCATGAGTTGAATGGAGCAGGTGAACAAGAACTTTAAGACCATCACCATATCTCACCTTAGGAATCTCTTTTTGAAGACATGGAGTCCAAAGCTGTTTAACTGAGCTTAGGCTGTGTTCCTGAGGAGTGTGAAATGCATGGGATCAGCACCAGCATGTTCTGGGAAAGGTTACGTGGCTTCCTCAGTTATGTGCTACTTGTCTTTTCCTGCTTGGGATCCTAAACGAATGCTCAATGAATAAGTACACCATCTTACACTCTTGCACAAGAAAGCCTTTGAGAGTCATTTTGACATAAAAGAAATTGCAGGTTTTTTGCCTCTTGTCTATTGTGACCTCATTTTCTCTGTACTTTGGTAATATATGAAAATTGCTATAATAAATATGCTCTCCTGAAAAGTCTTCCAAAAGGCTGCTTTTTCAGCCAGATCTCAGTATTTGACTACTTCCAATTGACACTTCAATGGTCTCTTTTCTAAAAGATAACCTCTCTGTATTGCTTTTTCTTTCACCTTGCCAAGTCTCCAATACCTGGAATGTCTTTAAAGATCCATAGGCATGGTAAGATCAGTGCTTTCTGTAAAATGCTTGTGATATGAGCAAAATGAGCGTCAGTGTGTTCTTATTTTTCTTCTAAAATGTTTCAATAATGTTATGGTCTATCCAACTGAGTTTTTCTAAACAAATTCATTCACTTTTACAAGCTAATCCTATTCCAAAGCCTTCAAAATCAAAGTAAAAGAAAGCATATAAGTTGGAGTTTGCGTGATTTGTATCTGGAATTCTCATCTACTGGTGTAGTCCCTAGCAATGCTGCATTTTCCACTGACAAACAGAGATAGGATAGGAGAAAAGTATTCAATTTTTCTTTTCTTTTCTTTTCTTTTCTTTTCTTTTCTTTTCTTTTCTTTTCTTTTCTTTTCTTTTCTTTTCTTTTCTTTTCTTTTCTTTTCTTTTCTTTTCTTTTCTTTTCTTTTTTTTTTCTTTTCTTTTCCTTTTTTTTTCCTTTCCTTTCTTTCTTTCTTTCCTTTCCTTTCCTTTCCTTTTTCCTTCTTCCTCTTCCTTTTCCTTTCCTTTCCTTTCCTTTCCTTTCCTTTCCTTTCCTTTCCTTTCCTTTCCTCCTTCCTTTCCTTTCCTTTCCTTTCCTTTTCCTTTCCTTCCTTTCCTTTCCTTCCTTTCCTTTCCTTTCCTTTCCTTTCCTTTCCTTTCCTTTCCTTTCCTTTCCTTTCCTTTCCTTTCCTTTCCTTTCCTTTCCTTTCCTTTCCTTTCCTTTCCTTTCCTTTCCTTTCCTCCTTTCCTTTCCTTTCCTCCTTTCCTTTCCTTTCCTTTCCTTTCCTTTCCTTTCCTTTCCTTTTTTCCTTTCCTTTCCTTTCCTTTCCTTTCCTTTCCTTTCCTTTCCTTTCCTTTCCTTTCCTTTCCTTTCCTTTCCTTTCCTTTCCTTTCCTTTTTTATTTTTTTTAAGAAATGTTGAAATAAGTAGTTTTGTCTCAAACATAAATTTACAGCTAGTCTCCTCCTGAACTGCATGTACCCATATTTGTATGGTTACACATTTGAATCATAAATTAACTTGTTTGTGCAGAGGTTGCTGGCTGGTGGTATTTGAATTTGATCTCCAGAGGCACACTATTAAAAGTTTAAGTGAAGACACATTAACATTGATTTTCATTCAGTTTTGCTGAGACATACACTGGTAGCATTCATTCATCAACTCTGGCACCTATCACAGGGCTACAGAAGCAAAATTTTTAAAAAATCATTTTTGTATTTTAAAGTCAGCATGAAAGGTATATTCTTGGTCTTTCTTTTTACCATAAGATTATAGGATTTAAGTTTCTTTTTAATAAGTTGTCAAATATCTCAAAGCCAGCTTAGGCCTTAAAAATATTACAAAACTTCACAGATTCTACATAACTAACATTTAATCATGCCTGTGAAAAAAAAGAGCTTTAAAATAGTATTTATAATATTGGAGAAAAACATGTAGATATAAATATATATAATATGCGAGAACAGGTTCTTGCATATTTTAGCATTATGTTTGCCATCTTTTAGGTACTGGCCCTGTGGCATTTCAGCCTGAACTTCTTGTAACTTTCCAAGAATTTTATTCCTCCAGATGTCATCAGAGGCTTTGTAAGTGCTGTTTTCCATCTTCCCAGGGGAAGTGGAAAGAACCTATGGGATGATTTGCTAAAATGTCCAATTTCTGAGGGACACAGACATAAACTGAAGAGAGAAAATACTTTTTCCCAGGTTTTATTTTCCCCTATGTATTTAAATACATAAGGAAAAGAAAATTTTCTTTTTCCTATTCATGTGTTAATTATTGACAAATTAAATGTAAGCATAATAAATATATGTAATTTAACTGGGCTCAATGATATTAGAGGTCTTTTCCAGCCTTAATAAGTCTATGATTTTAGGTGGTAGAGCTACTTTAAGTTGTGAGTGGAAAATACTTTCTTATTCTTCCCTAAGTTTGTTCCTTAACTGAAGGGAAGAGACAAAAAAATGTGTATCTTGTTGTCATAAATATATCTAAGAGCCAAATAAATGGAGAAAAAGCTCAGGGTAACTGAAGCATTTTCTATCCATTTCACTCTTCAAACTTTACACACTAAAATAGTGATAAATTAACTTCTAGACATGATATGTCACTTTAAAATAGAAAATGCATTTTTCTAAAATGTAAGAAAATGAAATATTTAAACAAATGTTAATAAAAAAATCCAGCTTATCTGATATAGTAAGAAAAGCTAAAAACACTGTTGCAGATAGAGTGAAACTGGAGTTTTACATTTAAAGGGTTCAGGCATCTTTAGGTGACGTGTCTCCTTTGGATGTTATTTTTTAAGTAAGGGATCAAGAAAAAACTTGAAAGACTCTAAACAAGTTGCTCAGCTGGAGAGAGGTATGCAGGAACCAGGATCAAGAAAAAATACCTAGAATAATTGTTCATACATCTGTAAGGTGCATGTGAAAAATAAATTATGGCAGTTGGATGACCATGCAAATTTGAATAGTGGGCTCCTACAGATAGAGGTTTTAGGCGACTCACAGCCCTGGGACACAATAAGTATGTTTTGATTTGAAAGTAACTACCCTAAATATTAGAAATAAGTTTCTTCCTGATGAGAAGGAATGTGTGCATTTTGACTGCCTGTAAAATTTTACTTGCTGCCCACAGGTCGTAGGCCCTTGATCAGCTTTACCAAGTGAGTTTTCATCTATCTGTCTGTCTTTATAGTTATATATATATTATATATACATATATATACACACACATATATATATATATATGTTAATCCACTATTACTTTATTAAACATGCCATGAGAACACAAACTTACCAAACACTGGCTGCACAAAAATAATGCAATGCAAACAGCACATAATAACATGTGAAACAATTGATTTTTAATGATTATCAAATTGATGCTAGCTAACCTAGAAAGCATACAAGAAATTGCAAACAAGGATAGACATGAGAGAGAAACATTACTTACTTAGAGGAAAAATGGAAGGCCAAAGCCCAACTGAAGTTAAAATTGCCTAGTGACACAAGGAGCAACAAGAAGAAATTCTGTCAGTTTGCTCACAGAAAAAGGTTCACAGCAAAAAGTTCAGAGGAAATGTGGCACTGTTGACAAAAGGAAGGAGACAGACCAGTGATGGATGACACAGATAAAGCTGAAGTACTTGATGCCTTCCCCACCTCCCTACTTCAGTCCCTATAGGAAAAGCCTGAGACCAGATCGCTGCATCAGGCCAGTCAAGCTTGGGAAGAAGTGCAGTCAAGAGTGGAATTGTTTCAGGCTGGGGGCTACTTGAAGGATCCTGATATACTAAAATCCCTGGACCTGGATGATATTCATCTGAAACTGCTGAAGCACACAGCTGAGGTGACTGTAAAGCTGCTACTTACCTGTGGCAAAAAAATTGAGGCTATATGGAAAAGTCTCTTACAAATGAAAAACAATGAAAATATTACGCCAAGCATTATAAATGGTAGAAGGAACCATCTGGGAGTTACAGGCTAGTCAGATTCATCTCAGTCCCTAGGAACAGATTCTTAGAGGATTTTTCTAAAGAGTTGTGCTGGCTGTGGCTCGGATAGAGTTGGGGTATTTTTTCAGAGTGGCTAGTGTGGGGCTGTGTTCTGGATTTGTGACCAGAACAGCATTGATAACACAGGGATGTTTTTGTTACAACTGAGCAGTGCTTGCAAAGCATCAAGGTATTTTCTGCGACTCTCCCCACCCCACCAGTGAGGAGGCTGAGAGTACACAAGAAGTTGAGAGGGGACATGGCCAGGACAGCTGATCCCAACTGGTCAAATGGACATCCCACACATTATGGTGTCATGTTCAGCATATAAAGATGGGGGAGAGGTTGGTGAGGGGACCCCTGCTCAGAGACTGACTAGGCATTGGTCAGCTGGTGGTGAGTAACTGTTTTCACTTGCATGACTTGTCTTTCTTGGGGTTTATTTTCTCTCTTTGTTATTTTTTCCTTTTCCTTACTATTATTGTTGTTGTTTTTATTGTTATTAAACTGTCTTCATCTCAACCCACAGGTTTTCTCATTTTTACTCTTCTAATTCTCTTCCCCATCCTGCAGTGAGCAGAGTGAGTGAAGAACAGCACGGTGCTTAGTTGCTGTCTGGGGTTAAACATTGAAGGGCAAGTAATTAACAAAGGTTTACTAAGGACTGATCATGCTTATTATCTCAATTTTCTTCAGAAATAAAGTGACTAGTGATGTGAAAGAAGGGATAATAGTGAGTGCAACACACGTTAACTTTGCTGAGGCTTTGGAAATCTCTCAGAGCACTCTAACCTGTGAGTTAAAGAAGAATGGGTTGTACAAGTGCACTTTTAGGTAGGCTTAATATTGGCTGGACTTCTGTGCTCAGAGGGTAGGAATCAGGCATGTGATGTCCAGTGAACCTGGTAATGAGCACAAGACCTAATGGGGTGACAATGGCTCCACAACAGTTTTGTATCTTTGTCAACAATCTCAATGATGAGACACGAATTCTCAGTAAATCTACAGAAGATACTAAATTTGGTTCACACAATAAATATTAAAGCTTCAATTGATCATAAGATGCTGGAGAACTGGGTCAAAAGGATGCTCATGCACACACACATGAGAAGTTCAAAGTTGTTTCCAGAGCAGAATAATTCAATACAACTATGAGATGACCAAGTGGCCATGGAGAAGCAGTAAATCCCTGGCTGAATCTAAGGTCCCGGTGTGTTCTCATCACATAAGTGGCAAACTGTGTACCAGGTTAAGTTAGGAGAATTTTCGCTACTAGATCAAAGGAACTTACTATTCACTTCTACTGCATGCTGCCACATCTCAACAATTGCACCCAGCTTTTGGTCCCCCTATTCAAGGCTGATGTGGAGGAACTGGAAACAGTCTGTCAGAAAGGACGTCTCCTACCAAGACAGGCTGAGAGCTGGGGTTGTCCTTCAATGTGGAGAAGAGGAGACTTTTGGGGAGATCTCATTGTGACCTCCTAGTATCTTAAGAAGGCTTACAAGAAAAAAGGGAGAGGGGGGACTTTTCATACAGGCAGAGGGGGAAAGGCTTTAAACTGAAGGAGGCCAGATTTAAATTAGATATTAGAAAGAAATTCTTTATTCAGAGGGTGGTGAGGCATTGGAACAGGTTGCCCAGAGAACCTGAGGATGCCCCATCCTTGGCAGTGCTTGAGGCCAGGTCAGACAGGGCCTTGAGAAACCCAGTCTAGAGGATGGCATCCCTGCCCACAGCAGGGAGGTTGGAAATAAATTATCTTTAAGGTCCTTTGCAACCCAAACCATTCTATGATTCATTCTATGACTTACTGACAGGTAACAACCACAAACTACAGGCTGGAAGGTTCAAGCTGGGGATTATGAACACATTTTTCAGCCCTGGAATGCTGGAAAATGGTAGTTTAGCACACCACTAAGATTACACAGAGGAGTTGTGGATTCTCTTCTCATGAAGGTTTTCAGGATATGATACTCCTGCTTTTAGTAGGAGGTTGGAGGAAATAACTTAAAGATCCTTCCAATTATTCCCTTTTTCTGATACTAATTTCCTGCCTCCTAATGCACTGAGTTTTATAGTTTCCATGTTCTTAAGCATGAAGAAAATGTACAGTGATTTATATCTATGTAGTCTGGGCTGTGGGAGATCTAAATTTATTTTGAAGAACCAGGAAAAAGTGATGAAGAAGTTAGAGCTGATTTGCTATTTATCTCAGTAAAGTGATGTGTATTACTTCTAGAAAGACTCTGATATGAATTTGGGTAAGAAACTAGCTTTTTGTGTTTTTTCTTCCTTCAGTTCAGGGATCAGGATCAGCTTGGCACAACTATGTAGTAACCAAAAGAGCTATGGATGTTCTCATCAGTTAGATCTCAGTAAGTAGAAACTGTCAAACAGTAGACTGCAGAGAAGTGTTCCATATTACCAGCCACTACAAGAACACTCTGAGTTATAAATATCCATAAGCTTTAATGGAGAAGAGAACTGTGCCTGTCAGCGGAAAAAAAATACTATCAACCTGTGATGCCCTACACAAATAATGTCACACTTGGGGCATGATGCAGATTAAGGTGCACTTTAAGCCATCTACTAAATGGAGTATTAGCTGAAAACTGGATTTCGCCATCAATGAAACATAATTTAATATATTTGAAGGCCAATATTGGTTCACCTATCTCAGCTGCAATTGTAGTGAAGAAAAAATCCTTCTGACTGTAAGAAAGTACTCTCTTTTCTATTACTGATCTCAACAGTGAGTTTTGATCCAGATTGTGTTCCATGGCAGCATTTTGAAAGGAAAATATTTTTAGCCTTGAACACAAGAATACTCCCTGCTTCTCTGAGTATAATACCACTGTATCTCAATGGAGGATGAGCAATGCTTTCATAACTTGCTACCTTAGAGTAGAAAAGGATGTATTTAAACTGACATGAACAGGAAATATTAATCTGGGATTATCTACCCAGGTAGATAATCCAGATTTATGATATTATAATCTAATCTAATTTCTGCTGTTATTTTGCCATTTGGCCTTTATCAAGATATTAGCCTTGCTCACCTATTTTAGGTTTACCGTACCTTAGTACTGTAAACAGGCTAACAAGGCCTACTCACTTTTTATAGCACCTTGAGAACTATAGAAACCAAACATGCAAAGTATTTTAACAGGGAAGAAAAGATAAAAGGGACTGTGAAGATAATATTTGAAAATTCACTCTTAAGTTTTTTAATGATTTCCATGACTGTTCATGATAGAGAGTTTCTTTGATTGCAAGCACTTTCACTTTTGGTTTATATGTTCACCCTTGACTCAGACATTCAAAGACTCCCCAAAATTTGAGGGCTAAAGACAGGAATGAAAGAATGAAATGAAGGGTACATAACTTCAAGGATACAAGGACAAAGTTGAAATTGCAGACAAAATTGCCAATAATGAGATTGGAGTTATGCAGAGTTTGGAAGCTGGGAATGAGGATAATGAGAGGTTAATGAATAGATCATAATAGAGGTTGTCCATAATGCAGACAATTACTAGACCAGCATTTTGGATGAAATTAATAAAGGAAAAGCAAGGAAGGCCAGTGATGGAGCACACAACTGAAGCAACTGAAGATCAAGTTTAGACCATATTTTGCATTGATACTAAAGAAAAGCAACAAATTTTAAAATAGAGAAATTAATGGAATAAAAGGAATTAGAGACAATTTTTAAAAGAAAAATATGTGGGGAGAGAAAAGGGAGAATATCTGTATCGTATAAGCTTACAAAAAATCAAGGAAGAAAAATTAATAGAGAGCTTGGAAGAATGCTCAAGTCAAGAGTAAAGCTCAAGAGACAGATAGATTGTCCTATTGTCAGTAGGTTCTTATTTTCTAACCAACTATCTACCGCCTCTTCATTACAATCTGAAGAAATTCCATGCTTACACAACTAAAACTGGTTCAATATTTGGAGAATACTTACAGAAATGCTTCAGATGGCATTCCAGATCGATGCCTACAGATTAGCTTCCCAGTTGTCTCACCAAATTCTGAATATATTTTATATAACATATTGAACAATACAAAATGTTTATAGTAAACCTTCTATATTTAATGCATATATTATACAAGTCAACAATATATAACATGAAATCATATACAAACAAATATATATATACACATAGCATATAAATTCTTAGATATATGGTGTTATGTTAGTCCTAAATTAATACCACATAGATGAAGAAAAAGTACTCTGGAAAGTATTTTACAGCACATCAGGGTGAAAATGTATCAAACTCAGCCTTTGAGATCTTTGTGCAAGAGGTGAGGTGTGGTAGCTGAGGTGGTGTCAGTTATGTAGGCTGTATGATAGCATGGTCGTAATAGAAAAAGGTTATGGACATGAAAAGATCCTGGAGTATCTGGCTTTACGTGGCAAGGTTTTGATAGCGGGGTGGATACAGGGGTGGCTTCTAGGAGAAGCTGCCAGAAGCTTCCCACATGTCCAAAGAGTCAATGCCAGCTGTCTCCAAGAAGGACCCACCCCACTGGCCAAGGCTGAGCCCATCAGCAGCAGTGGCATCACCTCTGGGACAACATAGATAAGAAGTAGGGGAAAATGGCTGCACAATAGTAAACAGAGAGAGGACTGGGAATATGTAAGAAAAATAATCTTGCAGACACCAAGGTCAATGCAGAGATTCCCCTGCAGCCCAATGTGCAGCCCATGGTGAGGCAGCCTTGTCCCTGCAACCCATGGAGATCCACGGTGGAACAGAGATCCACCTGCAGTCTGTGGAGGACCCCAAGGGAAACCCACCCTGGAGCAGGCTTCTGACAGGACCTGGGACCCATGGAGAAAGGAACCCCCTCTGGAGCTGGTTTGCCATCAGGATTTGTGACCCTGTGGGGCACCTATGCTGGAGCAGTTTTCTCCTGAAGTGCTGCACCCTGTGGAATGGACACACGCTAGAACAGTTTGTGAAGAACTACAACCCATGGGAACGATTTACCCTGGAGGACTTTCCTGTAGCAGGGACCCCACATTGCAGCAGGGGGAGAGTGCAAGGAGGAAGGAGAAGCACAGACAACATGTAATGAACTGACCACAACCCTATTCCTCATTCCCCTGCACCACTGGGGACAAGGAAGTAAAGAAATCTGAGTGAAGCTGAGCCCAGAAAGAAGAGGGATGGGAGGGGAAGGTGCTTTTAGATTTGGTCTTATTCCTCCTTATCCTACTTCATTGTTGATAAACTAAATTAATTTCTCCAAGGCAAGTCTGTTTTGCCCATTACAGTGATCTCCCTATTCTTATCTCACCCCACAAGACTTTTATTTTCTTCTCCCCAGTACACAGTCCAGTTGAGAGGTTTGGTGGGCCTGTGGTAGCTAGACAAGGTCAACCCACCAGAGATATCAAGTTCTCTGATCTATTGTGACACAAAATAAACTGTGACTTTTGGGTTGTTGTAAGTTATCTGTTGAACTGTTTTTATCCTCTGCATTCTGTTGATTATAGAAGAAGACCAATTCAGCTCCAGGCTTTCAATGCTCTTTCCTTACTCCAACACATCTATCATCTTCCTAGGGATAAACATAGTGTGCACAAGGGTAGATGACAGCAGAGACCATTATTGGCACTTTCTCAGGGTTTTACATAAGAACACAGGAATCCTGTTGCTAAAACAGGTTGTCTAGGTCCGTCATTCAGACTCTGAGGGCAAGCAACAAGCTTCCCACAAGGAAGATGTGTGATGCAAACCATGGCAAAAATGCTTCATTAAATGGCTCATGCCTATTCCTTAAGTCTGTGATTTGCTTAAGGCCTGAAATGTGAATTTTGATCTCCCTTTCAAAAATTCTATTGTTGTTAGTAAATATTCTGAGACTAGATTTTTCTTTTCCTGCTAGGCATAAAAATATCTAACTACCATCTAAAAGTTGCTCAGCTATAACCTTCAACAACATTCTGTGACACTGATGAAAATTAAAGCCTTGTTACAGAGTGAATGTTTTGTTTTAGCAGTATGAAATTTGCCCTCTTTTGAATTTATTAAATATTTCTGTTCTTGTGCTAGAAAACAAAAAATATAGTCATAAAGGGCTTCATTGATACTGGGAGGAATTCCTGCATTTGGAGCTGACTTGAAGATGAATGGTAGTAAAAAAAAAAGGCTTTTACAGGCTTTTCTACAGTTATCTGTTTTCCCATTTAACTTCCAGTAACAAAGAGAAAAGGAGTACAAATTATACTGTACCTCAAGAGAATGATCAGTGACAAATGTCTGTCAGTAAGATTACCATTGCAGATAGAATATGTAAACATACGTTTCAAAACCAATTTTTCCTTATGCATTCTGTCTCATCACAAAGATGCCAACTGGATAGACTCACTTTGCACATAAGATGAGTATGTTTAATAAAATGAGAGTGAAGAAATGATAACATTTTATTATCTTGTTTTGGAACACTTTCTTTGGTCCATTTTTCTGTGGAAATAGATTAAGCACAGTTAATCAAGGTCTGTCATTGGGTTCCAGTGGTGACTTTGTACACTGCAAAATAAGGACAAACGTAGCACTAAAGGAAGGCACATATGGAGTTACTTGTGGTTTCTTACAGACTTCAAATAAAGAACAGATTTTTGCAGACTTTTAATACAGAGAAACTCAAAATCACACTATTTTTCTCTTCAGTTGTTTCTGAAAGCAAATAAAAATATTACTGTGCATATGGTGTGGCAAGTCCTTCAGCAAGGAAGGGCTTCCTACCACAAGAATCAGTACCATGGCATCACCCAGACAAGATTATAGTCTCTTGTTTTCTAATATCTTTAATTCTTTGTAGTACTGTAGAACTAATTTAGGTTCATAATTTCCTTCATGTTTATTAGAGTATGCCTGTTAGTTTGCACATTGTCCTTGCAAAGCTGTACCAGCACAATGAATAAACCCACTGCAATAAAACAATCATAAAGTTAAGTTCAGAAGACTGTTACTGATGGAAATCCAACTTTTCTTTTGTTTAGAAGTTTAGCTTAATTAATATTTATTAATTATCTGGAAAAGAACTACATGCTGTAGATGTGGAGTCTCATGAGGCTGTATCTACAGAAAGACTTTTAGAGAAAGCTGTCTTTTAGTAGTATATAGGTAACTTCATTAAGTTAACTTTCCAGATTTCCTCAGTGGACCATAGAAAGAACTAAGATGGGACAAACCATTCTTTAGAGGTGCCAAAGAAAGGAGTTCAATAAGAGAGATGTTCTTCCATCTGGAAGTGTTGCTTTGTGTCTACTAAGATGGAATCTACTCTTGACTAGACAAGTGGACAAATTTCTCTAAAAGTTAAAAAAAACCCTAAGGGTTTTTGTTGCTTTTTTTTTTTTTTTTTATCTGAATCAAACCCTAGGTGACTAACTGAACAGACTTTTTGAAGAATGTTAAACAGAATCCAGAAGTCCTTATGCACTGAATTATTCTCCAAATTGCAATTTTCTCCACAGTATTTTGGTAATATATATTTCTTATGAAATACAGTAGGGCTGAAAAATATGGGATTTTCTGGTTTGTCTCATCTAAACTGTTTCTTTTAAATATTTTCTTTGAATTTGATATTTCACTTTCTCTTAACCTACTTTTCTTATTTGAGTTAATACAATGCTCTGAATCTTGATGTCTCTGAATAGTTTAACTGAAGTTGGAATGCTCCCATTTCTTCTACAAAGTTCATACTTAGACATTTATGGGTTGGCATCTTTAACACCACTCACTGTGTGACTGTGTTGGCCCTCATTGTGAATTTCCTGATTTTCTTCTGGAATAAATTCACTCATTTAAACAATGCACAGAAGTGCAAGTTCACTACTGTTAATGGAAGTCTGCGCTGTTCACAAAAACAGGATCGATAGTATGTAAGTTCTGAATATTCTATAGTATGAAGTGTTATAGTAAACATGTGATTTCAATATGACAGGATTGATCACCTTTAAACCTAGGTCGTTATTTTTCCTGATTAGAAAGTTGAAAATTCTTTTCTATTTAGACTTTTAAGAGTTATCTTATTACTCTATTTTTCCATGAAATGTAGTAAAAGTTAAAATTAAATAAATCTGCATTAGTTCAAAAGGAGGTTATCTATGGAATAGTAAAGCTAGACAGAGAGGACCTTCTTTATGTTCTGGTGCAAGGTGAAGAACCCCCTGAGCTTAACCAACCTGGAAAGAGTTTATCCAATTTTTATGGATGTTTATTTTTTTTTTCCTTAGAAAAGCCTCTCTATGTTTAAGAGGGCAAACAATTCCTATTGATTACAGTACTATCTGATGGTGAGGAAGAAGTTTGCCCCCCTGCTTCTGACTTCAGATGAGAAGTCAGTCATGACTGGTACATCTGAATCTGGAGGAAAACTACAGAGCATTTTACTGATTGAAAAATGGAAAATGGAGGAAAAGGATTATGTCTTACTTGGGACCAGTAAGCAAGTAGTAGTGAATCTTTATTTAGGAAATGTCCTGTTTCCTAATATTTCATCACTTGGCACAATCCATTCAAATTTCAGCTTTCAGATGCAATATGCTGAGTGCCAGTACATGCACTGTTCAGAGAGGGGCCAGCTGTTCATGTGCTACCATGAACAAGCAACACATCTCAGTTGTACACAGACCTTCTCTGTTATTTACTGTCTTTAACCTTGTCACTTACTGGTCTCTAAACACTAGTCAATGAACTTCATGACTGGTAAAAAACGAGATGAAACTGCTTAAGAAAAGGCAGGTCAAGCATGAACACAGCTGGATGAGTTTGAGTCATTGCCAGTTATCCAGGTATTTGTTATCAGGTTGCAGCTTTCTTGAGCATGATGGCAGAAATAAGCCAAAAGGAAAAGGTCAAAGAGCTGCTTGAGAGATTAATTTAGTGCTCTCATTTCAGGTTTTAATGAAACTTATGTTTCATTCAAATATTTCACAACTATCTGAATGCAATGTAATTCCATTTGAAACACATTAAAAACTGTTAGTCTTTGAAATTGGCTTTGAATAATAGAATCACAGGCCTGAAAAGGACCTCAAGAGGACATCTCTTCCATATCCCAGCTCTAAAGCAAACTGAACTATGCTTGCATCCATCTGACTGATGTTTGTTCTAAAAATCCCCAGAGAAGGAGCCTTTACAGTCTCCCATGCCATTATCTTCCCGGTTCTCTCTATCCTTAGCACTGGAATTTGCTTCCTCACACCTAACTTCGTTGTAACTTAAATTCATTATTTTTCAGTCTCAGCTACTGATGATACAGACAAAAAATTGCTCCTTTTCTCTTTGTGTCAGCTTTTCATGTATTTGGAATCTATTGTCATATCTCACTTTAATTATGTACTGAGAAGTCTTAGGCTTCAAGAGAAACATAACTGATCAGCTGTTAAGGCAGTGATTTATTTAACAGAAACCATAGTGTGATCAAGACAACAAGAGTCTTGGTTAAGTGGTTACCCAAACTGATTAGCTGCTTCACTGGTTAGCCAGCCAGTCTGTCCTTGGAAGGTCCAGGATCATGAACACTGCTCTCTAATTCTCTGCTTCCTCCAATATGAAGAAATCGGAATTCTTTAGCCGATTTTTCTTTATTTATAAGGCCTACTGTTTGGGAAAGAGGCTGTGTTAACTGTGAAATATACCTCTGTTAGGCAGTATTTGTCACCATAGCTAAATATACAGCTATGTGTAAGCCAGACTAATCTACTCACAGAATCTAAATGAAAATGAAAAAAGAATACATATTCATTTTCCCCCTTACATCCTACCTTATACTGACAGCCTCTACATTACTTTCTCAATTAATTTTACTGCAAATCTGTTAAATATCTGAGTCTCTTCTGCCTAAGTCAGGAGCTTATGATAGTTAGTCTAAGGTTTAGGACTGTAATCCCCCTTCTTACTGGCTGTATGACCTTCTTGCAGGCTGGTACACTAAGCTGGCACATTTCAGTATCTCATGTATTCATTTTCATAATAAAGTGGAAAGAGTTTCTCCCTGCTCTTTTAAACAGTGTTCTGAAGTCACTGCAGCACCTACTTGCTGTCTGTAAGAGAATGCTTTTGTGGTTTTGTCCTTCTTTATCAGTATTTAGGACTCTATTTTTACCTTGGATATCAAGTTTTCTACCAACCCTTCAGCACCCACAACCCTCCCACTACCCAAGGTAACAGTACTGACTAACCTGCCTTTGAACAGTCTTGAAAGGATCTTTCTGCTTGGACTTGCAAGACCAAGTGGACTTGGTGGTGTAGACACCTTGTATAGTGACTGTTCTTCACCCTACAATAATTTCTTACAAAATACTTAAACAGCACACCAGGTGTCATATAAATACTGCAAACAAACTGATGGTAGTACTATATTACCATGAGTTTAATAGTTTTAAAGGCTACAGACATAATTCTAACAGAATTTTACTAGCAAATGTATCTTAAAAAGTTGTTTAGAATTTTTAAAAATGTTTTATTTTTAATGAACCTTTACAGGAAATGTTTCAGCCCATCAAGCTAAACTATGAAGACTGGAAGCCCAACAAGGATTTAGCTGATTCCATTCAGTAAACATACTGTTAGCAATGACTGACGTAGACATCGTATTAAAAACTGTGTTGAAGTTGCATGAGACCCTTGTTGGGTCTCAGAGAGGCCAGTGAGGATGACATTGAGGAGGAAGTATGTTACTGATCACCTGATCAATGTGGTAAGGTGGATAAAGTCTACTTGAAACATTCAAGGAAATCTTTGGATCCTAGGATACTGGTTCTCATAGGAACTTTAACATCTGTTGGAAGGATGCTGTGGTGAGAAGGAAGCTATCCAGGAGGCTTCTGGATTGTATTTGAGGTAAACTCACAAGACAGATACTGGAAGGGCCAACAAGGTGACTCTGACATTCACTAGCTAACAACAGCTCTTTGGGAATATGATAATCAATAGAAACCATGGCTGTAATGACCACAGAATAGTGGAGTTCAAAATCCTGAGGTGGCAGAGCAAGGCAAGCAGTGCAGTACAGAGCCTGCACTTTAGGAGGGCACACTTCAGCTTATCTGGGGAGCTGAAAGGTAGGATTCCATGGGAGACAGCTCTGACAAGGAAGCAAGTTCAGCAAATCTAGGAAGTCTGTAAGGACATCACCTTTCAAGCCTGTGAGTGTTCATGCTGATGGTCAGGAAATCAAGTACTTTTATCAATAGATAAACTCAAGACAGAGATCCACCATAAAAGGCAGCATAAAGGAGGTGGAAGCAAGGATAGACTTGAAAGGAGGAATTTATGAAACATTGCATTAGTATGTAGTGATGGTGTCAGGGAAACCAAAGCTCAAATGGAATCGAGACTTGTCAGGGACATCAAGGCAATAAGAAGAGCTTGTACATTGCTAATAAAAGCTTGAAAAAGGAAAATGTATGTACTGATTGGTGAAGAAAAAGGGTGATTCAGCAACAGTGGACACTGGTGAGGCTGAAGTGCTCAGGGCCTTGTTCTTTGACGCCTATGTGCTTAATGAGAAAGAAGAGAGGGAATACCAGCAGTGGACAAGGATCAAGCCAGAGACCACTTATGAGAACATAACTCATAAATGCTCATGGATCTGACAAGCTGTATCAAAACTTTATAAATGTTCCAAAAGGACAACCCAGAGAACTAAAGGCTGCTCAGCCTTACTTTAATCTCTGGCAAATACCCAGAGTAAATACTCTAGGAACATATTTCTGGGGACGTGAAGCAGAGGAATAATGTGATGGACAATATTTTCATCAAGATTTCAGATAAAACTCATATGGAGGTTGCAGTTGAAGGTCTTGAGGGACAGGCTGCCATTTGGAGGAACCTATGGGATGAATGAACAGGTTCAAAAACCCTTCAAGGAGAGATGGAAGGAAATAGAATTTTCCAGTCTGAAGAAGAGACAGTTTTGAGGGGACGAGCAGCCTTCTAATACCTAGGAGGAGGTTATGAAAAGGACATTGCAGGTTTTCCAGTGATGCATGTCAGGAGAACTAAAAGGATGAGTGAGAAAAAGAATGTTGCCAGTTGAGTATAATGCATGAGGACATCCAAGAAGTGAAGTAGGTTACTTAGAGAGGGTATACAGACTCTACTTTGAGGTTTTCAAGACCAGGCTGTGGAAATCTCTATGCAATGTGTTTAGAGCAGGATTTTACCCTAAATCCTTCCTGAGGTTCCTTCCATCCTGAAGTATCTTATGTCTCTATTAAAAGAAAAAAACCCCAAACTTTTATTTCTGAAACAAGTGGAAACTTGTTTTGTGCACTCCTTTTTTTCAGGTGAAACAGTGCTTCATTGGCTCTGTTTTCTATAAGTGCATAATGCCCTGATGTTTCCAACCATTTTAACACATTCAAACCATCTAGATTGTAAGAATGGAAGTTTAAACTTCCCAAACTTGATGATGGAGCATTTGACTATTATCTGTGGCTGTTTCTAAAAGTACTTTTTAACTCCTGAGTTACAGATTTCATGGAACTACAATACAAATGTTGCACGTGTCTTAACTATGTGAAGAACACGAAGAACATGATACTACTTTTAGCAGTTTCATGAACACTGGTTGAAGCTCTATTTGTGAGCATTCTGGATTGTATTCTAAATTGATATGTTACTATAGTGCTTTCTACAGTGCTAATTAATACTATTGTTCTCAAGAACATATTAGTACATATGACATAGTTTGTCTTTTGGCCATTACCTAACACAATTTTTAATACTGTGTCTAAGTCAGTCATTACCAAGAATATGTTTGCTGAATGGAATCAGCTAAATCCTTGCTGGGCTTACAGTCTTGATAGTTTAGCTTGACGGGCCAATAGCTTTCTATTACACAGCTTCATTTCTTTTACAAACACTATTTGCAAACATTATAGAATTGCTAGCATTTCTTGTTACATGTTGTGAGTCAGAAGAGATTTTATTCTTATGTGGAATTTCTAGAATTATATGCATTCTGAATGTTTCTATTGTTTCTGCAAAATTCAGCTCACATCATCTGGTTGAGACTAAAACTGGCTAAATATTTCCATATCTCATATAAAGCACATTGTTGGCATCACTGATGGTCTTATAGCTGTATATATTTAATCAGTATACTTTAATCCCAACTTCCTGTAGGATGAGGTTTAAGGTTGTGAGGTGGTTGTTTGTTTTCTTTCCCCTTTCTGAACACCAGATTTATCTCTGACATGGAAAGAGGGAACTTGTATCGTTTCATTCAACACCATAAACTGCATGGGAAAGTCTTTGTTCTGGCTCTGTGACTATACTCCTGTAGATGAACATGAATATTCTCCTAGTCAACTGAGCATTAGCTGCCTGACTGTGATTTCTCTGGAGATTAAGCATTTCGCTGTGGCGTGACAAGTCTGTAGAAAAACTCAGTTTATCCCACTGAGATATTTTGGTGCTCAGAGGCACAGAGGGAAGCGAATATTTGTCTCTCATATGGTCTGTACCTTTTTTTTAACCTTGCTGACAAATACATGAGACATAGGCCATTTGTCTTAGTTTTCCTTTTTTCTCCTGGCTCAACACTGCGCTCATTCAGTGTTCCCCAACTTTTGAATCAGAAGGTATTTGAATCAGAAGATGTATATGTTTGCTATATACATCAATAAATAAAATAGGTATAAAGCTGTTTTCTGGCTGTGAGGCTAAATGGCACACAAAGGCTGCAGGCAAACCACATAACACTTGGCCTTGAGTGTCACCTCAAGGGGACAAAGTGTCTGAAATAATGTGAGGGTCATATTGCAGCTTTTTAGCACAGAGGTTTTTCTACTATGGAAGAGAGAGAATTTGCAGCCTGCTGTGGTGTGTGGCAGGAGGTGTGTGTCAAGTTCCCAAACCTTCAGAGACGGTTTCAGAGAAACCATCAAGGGTGTTGTTGGGTATTGGGAGTGATTCCTGGCAAATGCTATCCCCATGCCTGGGCATTGTCTGGCAGGGTGCTAGCACCAGGCAAACAGAGGAGAACTAAGTCTGTTAGCAGTCAAGCAGTATGATAACCAGTGGTCCAGTGCTGGAATTCAAGCCCTGTTTACATAGCATTGTGGCTATATAGGCTTAATGCAAATGCATGCTCAGGCATTGTGAGTCTGTATTTGTACAGGTACATGCATGCTGAAGCCTTTTGTATAGCCTCTACCCCTCCTTGTTGTTTGCTGTGCTCTCAAGGATGTACCGTCACCTTTTCTGTACAGATTTCAATGAGATGCTGTCCTAATCTCGTCCCAAGAAGTTCTCAAAAGTTGTGACATATGTAGGCAGTGTAAACCTCAGTGGACCAGAGATAAGGGAAAATAGATGTATGGATACTGTTTCCTAGATAAAAAATTACATCTGACCATGATGATGTACATGTAAACTTAAAAAATGTTGAGGTTTCATTTAATATGCAAACAGTGTGCATAGATTTATCTGTTGGATTAGAGTACTTTGCAGAAAGAACTTCATGTGATACTTCAGATGCTACAGCTTTTATTAGCAATGGAGAAAGTGATGTCCTACACTGAAAGCAGACCACACAGTTATGAACAATTTCTGTATACTGTTAGGTTTTAAGGTCATTCTGTAGAAGCCTTTCTGTTATCAGCTCTAAGCTTCTTTAAACAGCAACAATGACCAGTTGTACAGTAGTGATGGAGTAGACAATTCCCTGATGCCATAGGACTTTTGCTAATATTACTCCAAGCTGGGTAAACATAGTATTCCTGGTGCACTAGAATGGATATAGTTAGTGTTACAGATTAAACAGCTATCAGAATATGAACTTCCCATGCCACTGGGACAAGAATCCTTTATGTTAGCCTCTTTGCAGGCTCCATCATCCAAAACTACCAGTGGATTAGCTGTAGAAATTGAAGGGCAAAGGCTCTGGTTATCAGCATGAGCAAAAGTAAGCATTGTACTGATAATACTGGGTAATAGCAGATCTCAAAAACAATGCAACAAAACTGGTTTTGGGTGGACATACTAACATTTGAGAAAACCAGAAGTATTTCAGGCATGAGTGAATAGTGGAATTAAATCTTGGTTATGTGTCTCCAAATAAAAGAGTAAGCATGCCTTGGACCTCTTGCTGCTGAAAATCAACAGCGAGTGAATACAGTGAACGCACTTCTGGAGCCCATTGATCCTGGGAAGAGAGGTCCTAAGGCAAATCCCGAGCAACATGTGTAGATTTGCTGTTTATGGGATGAGGTAAAACAGGATAGAAGAAGAAAACTAGTACATGTATTTGAGTGAGAAGAACTCAAATACATGTTCTCAGACTCTTCCCTGCCATGGTCTCCTGTAGTGTTTTATTTTTTATAGTGCAACTGTCTCTACTCCTTATTTTTTATCCAGGGTTTATATTTCCAGATTTTATGTTCCTCTGAAGAAGGAATCTGTTACTAGAATTGAACCTAGACACTAACAAGGCTTAGCCCTTTTAGGGATTTCTTGAAATCTAATAATTCAACTTTGTGCATTCTTTTTTGGGAAATAGGGAGGCTAAGAGGTGAAATACCAAAAGGAAATCTATTTTAATTTTGTATTCCTGCTACTACCTGGGAAGAGAGATACCCCAAGAAACTATCCCTTGTCAAATTTTACAG
Organism: Eopsaltria australis; assembly: GCA_034509425.1. Lineage (NCBI taxonomy): Eukaryota > Metazoa > Chordata > Aves > Passeriformes > Petroicidae > Eopsaltria > Eopsaltria australis. Next base: position 4,009,954 of record JAVTVJ010000132.1, on the reverse strand, counting down.
AGATTTTCCCCAAGCCTAGGGAACATGTCTAAGCCTTTGGGCTTCTGTGACTCTGATGGTTCACTCATCATTAATTATAATACATGCCACTAGTCAGGGAGAATAAGAAGCAAGCAACTGAGAGATGAAAACAAAGGGAAGTAGTGCTTTTACATTTATTTTTTTCCTACCTATAAATTTTCCTTTGATTTCATTTAATTTGGTAAATCTGGCAAGTTGCTGCCAGGTGGATCTCCTACACAAGCCTGTCTCAAGATTTCATTATCCTTTTTATTTCTAGCATCATCATTCAGACATCTCTGTTTTCTCTAGCTAATTAGCCCGCTGTTTAAGAGGTGCACATTTCTTAACATATGGTACACAGTTGCACTGCATGTGTGCTGTATTTTCATTTTCTAGTTTGAATCTTATATTTCTGATACAGTATGTCAGAAATATCAGATGCCCATCTCACAGAACAGCACTCACAGCTTCACATTGAAATGTGCCCTAATTATACTTTCGAAATCCTTACATGCCCATGTTTTCAATTAAGACATCACAGCCATTGCAGCACTGTGACAACAGATTGTGATTTAAAGATGATAGTATTTGGAGGTCAGAATTTAGCAGGAGATAAAAGTCACAGGAATTAAGTGTTTAAAGTAATTAAGATTAAAAAAATGTACCTTTCCAATTCAGTGGAGAAAAGTTAAACCCCATATAAAAATCCTCCACATGGCGTGATACTGTCTCTTTGAGACACTGGCATTGCATGCAGCTGTTATAAATCTTCTTCCTGTGTAAGACTGCAGAGGGAGGACCTGACTGGCAACACAAAGGAAGAAGCAGGTCTGTTCGCCTGTCTGGGAGAGACAGAGGGAGAGGAGCGGGTGGAGGGGGAGCGAGGCGCGCACACACGCGCAGCTGAATACAGAAAGATTCACTCCTTCTGCACAGCCCACAGACCATCTATGCCTAAGTGATTCTGGTCCACCATTTGCATGATATATTAGCCTTTCAAGCTGTCTTGTGGTATTATCTGAGAGACTGTAGCTTTTGCTTTCAGCTAAGCTCATCTGCAATAGGTTTTATCACCAGCAGGTCTCCATTTCTAACTAATATTAACCTTATTGCAAGGAAAACAGTAAACTTAGAGCTGTGCACATGCTGAAAATACAGCAGGACACTCTAATGGCTGAACTAAACAGCTACAGTTACATAAAATTAAATTTCTGTGTCATTTACTGTACTGGCAAAAATACTTTTTTTTTGCTTTATAAAAAAAAACAAAACAAAACAAAACAAAAAAACAAACAAAAAAAACCCAAAAAGCAACCAAACCCAACATTTCAGCTATATACAATATCTCTGTTAAATTATTTTAAAAAAAGAAGTAATAATTCTAGAATAAGAGTGTTCATATGGGTTGTTACACTCATTTAACCATATCAGCTTCATTGTGCTGGTGTAGCTGATAATATATGCTGTACTTACTAGCTCTCAGGTCTCTTGAGCTGCCGAGATGCAGATGTAACCTTAAATTCTTTCTAAAACAAATCCTGCAGATGCTTTCTACCTCCCTCATCCTCCCTCAAAAAAGCCTTCAACTCCCTCTATAGGATTAGCTCTCTTCTGTACCTACCCCCTCCATACCGCGTCTAGCCTGAATCGCTGTCAGTCATCCGGTTACTTCCCAGCTCCTCCAGACATCCCCTCCAGCCAACGCACACATCCCTCCTGCAAGCTCCTGCCTGAATCATCAACTGGCAGCTGGGAGACAGGTAGTATGAGGATCATATCCAAGACACGAACGAACATTTTCAGCAGAAGCAGAGCACCTATCCACTAATACACCATTTCCCTAATAAAAAAGGAAAATAACATGTTTTGGTTTTTTTTTTCTTGTATAGCCAGCTATTTTATCGTATACTGAACACAACAGAATTGTAAGATTTTGAGTAGTTTTGTGACAGCAAGTGTATCCACAAAATATATACATATCTGTGAGATGTACAGTTATTTCCAACATCTGGGTCAGACATGAATGAATGCTCCTGTGTTCTTACATCAAAGGTACAGCATGATAGCAGAATTTTATTTAATGTAAGGACTATACTGCACAGTGAGGGTGAGAATTATACCAAAATGGCTGCAAACATTTTCCAGCCTGTGGGTAGAGAACAGGGCACCTAAAGAGCAGGACTACTTTTCAGTAGTAGTCAGAGGCTGCAACTGCTATTGACTTAGTGCTTGGCTCATTTAAAATGCAAGCCTTATTTAGATGCTTAATATAGATTTAGGCATCTGACTGTAAACACTTGATTAAAAATATTGGCCTAGCTTTACAAATAAAGGTCAAAGGAAACATATTACTGAGCACTGAAAAGCAAGAGTAAGACGAGGAATAAAGACAAAAGGAGTTCCAGGGATTTGTGGAGGACAAAAGAAGGAAAGCACTTTGATGTTATTTATTATTTTTACTATTGGTTTATTTCAATTTCATTTACTGAAATTATATAACTCTTATATAGCCATTGCTACTCTCCCTCTTGTTTTTATTATCCCCATCTGTTCTCTCCACCTATTCAGCCTGAATAAGAGCAGAAAATTCTGTGTAGAAATCCTGAGAGAGAGCCTGTTCACATGAAACTTTCATCCAAATTTTAGTAGATACCAAAGGGTGAACCTTTAATTGGGCAAGGAAGAAACTTATGGATACCTAGCTAAAGCTGTACATTTTCAGATGTTCTCCTATCATAATGATATCCTGCTGCCACACTTTCTACTTTTTAGCCATCCAGCATGAAAATAATAAAACAGAGCCACTAGCAACCACCAAAAGAACAAATGCTTTTATTTATTATTCACCTGGATGTAGGATTTCAGTCAGACTTCTAAAGCACGTATGTGTAAATGCTGTCTGTGTGGCGGTTATTCAAGCTTCCTTTGAATTCTGTCCATCCATTTAGTCATCCCTGCCAAGTCAGTCTCTATTACCTGTACCTACTAAGATGTGTTTTAATGCTGAAAGTAACAGGTTGACTTAATAAAAATGCTGGCAGTGACACCAAGGAATGCTGGGACTTTACTAATGTGAAAAATAATGACCTGAGGGGAGCTTTGTTCCTCTTTCTCATGGGTCCCTGCTAGAAACAGCCAAATAATTATAAAAAGGAGCCAACTCAATAAACACAGTGGGAAGTATTGTGGATGTTATTATATAAATGTATTATAGATATTTTACAGCTTTGATTTTTTGGATATGAATTTACTGAAACTTTCATGCTGTTTGGATTTTTTTTTTTATTTTTAAATTTTTATCACTACTTCAATTTGTATTACTAAAGATTTTTAAAAATACTCAGGCAAACACTTAAGAAACCTCCACCTGAATTGAACAGGCCAAATACTCTACGAGTCATATTTTTGAAGCACTTTTAGTTGCACCAAACAAGATGCTCAGATAGACTTTTGTATTTGATTCCATACATATGGACATTTTCAGGGTAGATTTATCTCCCTTACACTAGGGACAATCTATTTTAAGCAAAGGCCAGATTTGGATTTATGTGGCTTCTGGGGACAGTGGAGGACACAGTTCCTATGGTGTGTCTATGGCTGCGCTCATGGAGATTAGGGAAAATATGGATGCCAGACTGAAAGAGCAGTTGGGTCAGGTGTAATACTGTGTAAACACGTAGTATTTCTATAATATTCCAGTAGCATTTATTCACAAGCCTGATTTCAAATGGAAGTGATTAATGAAATATTCCCCAAATTGATACATCTTGACTTTGACTGAAATCTGTTTTCCTAACAGCACAAGTCCACAGAACCATTTGTCTTGCTCTCAAAAGAGCACTGTGCCTATGGTGCAAAAAATGTCACCATAAAAAAAAGCATGTTCTCTGTTATCTCTTCAGTGAAATGGAGTATGTGTCAGATGTACAGAGGAGACAGGAATGGACGTGAAGGATTTTGCCCCCTTAAGCCCATCATACTGAAGAAAAAAGAATAGAGGTGCTCTTCCATCCTGACTATACATTTGGTTGATAGCTTCTTTTCTGTCTCACAGCAGCATATCTGTCATAGATATAAGTAGCCTCAGCTAAGTCAGTCAAAACAGAAAGCTTCTTGCCATCTAAATAAAATAGACCTGCAATAAAGCATTGATAAAAAAAAGAAAAAGTAATACATGTACATAAAAAATGTAGTTCTCTCAGGATCTGGCTTTTTTACATAAAGGTGAATTTTAATCCAGTGGCCAATTCCCTTAGAGCTCTTTGTCACAGCCTCTAGCATCTCTTTGGAAAAGTTTTCACCAGAAAAGTTTTCACCAGAAAAGTAGGTTAAAGGGAAAAAACAGCCATGGTAATTATCAGACTGAAAATCAGTGTCAAAAGGAACAATTTGAGTTTACTATCAAGATGAGAGTTGATTTTGATTAACCTCATGGTTTCCGTAGTGTTTAATCTCAACTCTTTCATGCTATGTATATATTTTTGCCATCTATAATGATTACACAATTATGACTAATACTGTGTTAGTTGAAAGGAGAACTCACAATTCTCTTCTAACATGAAAAAATATTTTAGCAAATTGAGGCACTAGAAACTGAAGCTGGCCTGCCACATGTTCAGAGGGAAATCTTTGTGCTCAAACAGTAGTTGACACTCTATTTATTGGGTTGTCTCCTTTTAATAATTATGTGTCTGATCCTAGCAGGGACCCGTGAGAAGAACAAAGCTCTCCTAAGGTCATTTTTTTATATTAGTAAAGTCATAGAATCATAGAATCAAAGAGAGGTTTGGGTTGAAAGGGACCTTAAAGATCATCTAGTTTCAGCTCCCTGCCACGGGCAGCAACACCTTCCACTAGAGGAGGATGCTCTGAACGCCATCCAACCTGACCTTGAACACCTCCAGGAATGGGGTATCCACAACCTCTCCAGGCAACCAGTTCCAGTGCCTCACCACCCAAGCATTTCCTAGTGGCACTGGCAGCTTTTTTTAAGTCAGCCTGTTAATGCCATCATTAAAACACATCTTAGTAGGTACAGGCAATAGAGACTGACTTGGCAGGGATGACTAAATGGATGCAGGGAATTCAAAAGAACCTTGAATAACCGCCACACAGACAGCATTTACACATACGTGCTTCAGAATCTGACTGAAATCCTATTTATGACATTCAGAAGCAGCTCTGATTCAAAGTTCAAGGTTGAATATGATACCTTGCATGGTATGTCACTAAAGGTAGTATTTTAGGAGCCAAGATCTTCAGCAAATCAGAAACAAAAGCAATTTAGATTGAGATTAATCATTCCTTCTTCTGCGTGAAGACATCCAAAAAACTTACGCATGCTCCACGGTATCCCAACTATTTTCATGATAGTAGCTCAGAACAAATACCAGGAAAGTTTCTTATTTCATGAAATAGTTTTTGTAATACGTATAATTCCTTTTACTGATTATGTTGGTGAGACACTGATGTGGGCAAGGCACAGAGTGACCCAGAGAGTCTCCTGAGAGACCTAAAATGATGAAATATTTTCATGGTGTGCTTTGCTTGATGTACAAAGTGAGTATGGTTTCCCCACAAAATCTCGTAAAGTTTTCACAGAACACATTCCTTGTCATGGCAACGTGATGCCAAAAAGGGTGCGGATATTAATAATCTCAATAAATATAATACAAATTAAAGATACTTTTGATCTCTAACTTCTAATAGCATGGAGAAAAATCTTCCTGTGCCATGCAGGGCAGGGATTGGGGTGGGGTGAGGTAGAGAAATTGGCAATGATGGAGTGAAATTGAGCATTGGAAAAGAAAGAAGGTGGGGTGGAGGACGGTGTTGTTTTAGTCTATCAGTGTTTCTCATTGTCCACATCTATTTTAATTGGCAATAAATTAAAATAATTTTCCTTTAGTCAAATCTGTTTTGCCCACAGTGGTAATTGCTAAGTGATGTCCCTTTCTTTATCTCAACTCATGAGCTCTTCTGTCATATTTTCTCCCCCTGTCCTGCTGAGGAGGGGAGTGAAAGAGCAGCTGCATGGGCATCTGGCACCCAGCTGCTCAAGCCACCACAAGCCACACCAAGTACACTAATAGGTAAAGTGGAATATTCAACTATATTGAGATATAATAATAAACTACCAGCCTTTAGTGTGCAGCACAGAGCTGAGTATTGTGTGTAGATGTTTAGTATGATTCAGATAAGATTCCATGTTAAGGCCATAAAAATCTTTCCTGATTAAAGCTTTTGCAGTAAAAAAAAAAAAAGTTACTCTTTCTTGATCTTCTCTCCTCAGCATTCTCCAACATCTATTTTTGTAATGCACTACCCAACTCATGTTAGAATTTCTGCAAAACACTGCCTGTGGGAAATTCTTGTAAAGAAAAGTAGTAGAGGAAAGTACAAACAAAAGCAAGAAGACTTTAGGAATTATAGCTGTTGATAAAAAGATAAAAAATAATATTGGGTTAATTGATAGTCAAATGAAGAATCTTCACCTTTTTTCTTGTAAGAAGGGACCTGAATAAATAGTTCATTAACTCATAGGAAAGAGTGGTAATATTGGAGGAATCAGGGAAGCAAACATGGTATTCCTCTCCAGTGAAATAAAAAGTGACACACTGCCACATTGCAAGAGCAGTTTCCCAGTAAAATAGCTGACTATATGTTTCAAAAAAGCAAAACAAAAGGCCCCATAAATTACAGGATGAAAAATTAATAACAATTCATTCCATAAAGTCTTTGACCCTGAAATTCTAAATGAAGTAAATACATCAAGGACCTACCCCTGTCAATTTGCAGGAAAGAGCTGTCATTTATTTCTATCCCAATCTTGTTCCTAAGGTCTTTTGTCCAGGTCCTTAATTTCAAAGAGGCTGTAACACATCTCCCATCCTGATTGGAACAAATTGAATCCACCTGACACTATCATCCAGGAATAATAATATTGCCCTTTCACAGAGATGTGAAGCTCCTGAGAACAGAACAATTCAGGGATTCATGTTCTTACAGTCAGTTGCTCCACTGGAATAAACTGTCATGGCTCTATAATGGGCAATGAACCTGTCACTATTTACACTATCTGAGATTTTTTTCCCTCTTATCTGCCATATCTGGCCTCTGGCTGCAGCTTACAACAGAACCGCCAAATGGGTAACAGCTGAGGTACACATATATACCCTGCATATTTAACAAGTTCTATTACAGTTACTCCACATATTTCAGTATTAATGAGGAATCTCATCACAAACTTAATTTTTGCCAAGTACTATAGCAACTCAGAATTCAAGAACCTATATTGTAATGCAAGAGACATGGGTTGGGTAGCTGAAAACCCAAATACGGTGAGACCATGTTAGTGATATTCTCTTAGTAATTCTGGTATTCTGAATTCAAATCATCTTGGATAGGAACACCATCACAGAAATGAAAACTATCCGAAAGATCTTCTGTGCATAAAAAATAACAATACACAGGAGCATATGACATCTTTTTACACAAAGTTGCATCGATTTAGTGTAGCTAATGGCAATTTAGCAGTTAACATATACTTATTCAGAACCAATTTCAGAATTTCTCACTTTCTGCTTAAAACAAAACAAAAGAAAAGGTGTTCAAAACAGCGGGAAAGGGAAGGCAAAACAGAGCCAAAAAGTGATGAGAAGTTTGAGGATGGTCCTTTACATTGTCTTAATGAGCTCCACAGATTCTGCCTACCAATAAATATTTTTCTCAGTGCTTAGTTACCACCCATGTATAAAAACATCATGTCCAGATGGTGTTTTTAAGAAGCAAAGGAAATCATGACAAGAACCAATGGCTGAAAGCTGAGCAAGGGAAATCCAAATAAATTTGAAAAGGAATCTGATTAACTTTTGCAAAGATATTAAGGCTAATGTTGAATTCTCCATCTCTTCATGTCCCAAATCAACACAGTCTTTAGAATAAATACAACCAAACTTAAGAGCAAGCCACTGGGCTTCAGGTAGGGTAGCTGAGTATATGGTGTGCCACAGCACCTCCTGTGTGTACAGGAGGTCTGACCCTTTGGCCTTTGTACCTGATATTCAGGTCTACAAAAACTTGTCAGCAGATTTAATTCCTGAGAGTAGTCCAATTATAACCAGAAGATGATTTTATGAAAGTGCTTTTCATAATACCAGAACTTAAATTTCCAGATACTGTTAAAAGGAGAAAAGTTAGTAGCAAGATACAAGATCAAGGGAAGGGAAAGAGATAAAATAAAGAACCCAGCTGCAAACCAAATTCAAGTAGATGTGAAGTGTCCAAAGTTATTCTCATGGAAATGGTATCAAAAACCAAAATGAAATTTCAATTTGAAAATGAAATAGCTATATTTATTGTGCTTTTCTTAAAAGTCAATACTTGTCATTTCCCACAGTAAAGTACTAGTATATATCACAAACGTAAACTTTTGAAAATAGGAAAATATATACTAAAAAGAAAATATTACTTTCCAAGTGGATGTCTTTATCAAATTGAGCAACTGTAGCTAGAAAACATTAATATTGAATGAAATATAAGGACAGTCAAACATGATAAATCTGATATCAGAGGTTTCAGCCTACATATGCAGTGTCATATCCAGAAGCTGATTTTCTCTTTGATTAAGTGGGATCACTGAGGTGATATCTGAGGCAATGAGGATCAAGAAATATCAGAAATCTACAAAGTGTTTATAGAATACTCGTCAAGGCAGTTGAGAAACTAAAGTGTAAGACAATAAATATTAAAAGAATTACAGTGCTGTGTTCTAAAAATGCAGTGACCTATAAAAATGCTCCTAATCCTAACATGAACAATTAGTCAGTATTGTAATTTTACTAGTCAATTTTATAAGTTGAAACTGTGTAGACAGTCACATTATTGATGACATACAGTCACATTATTCTCTCATGACACTAAAGGCAATGGGAATGAAACTGGGAGAAATTTCTTTTTCCAGCATTCTCAGTAATTTTTCTTCTGCCACATTCTATCAAAACAGTCCTTCTGTGTTTTCTCTCATGTTGTTCAGGCTGTCTGTATACCTTTGGGAAACCAAGCCAAACAGGATAACTCCCTGCCTTTGCAATGCATGTCAGTACAGCATGACACAGATATGCTTCTCATCAAACTTATGTTTGGTCAATGGTTTATTTCACTACAGTATCTTACTGCAAAACCCACCATAACTATTTCTTATATTTATCCTTGGGAAAAGGTTTTGCCAGCTTTCTTCAACAGCTTCAATCAATCACTGACAGAGCGGTAAAAGCAAAAGGTCCCAAGATTTTGAAGAGAAGACAGGAAAGTAGGAAGGAGGAATTTTTAATACAATCTACAAATATACAATGAAAAGTGGAGTCTAAATTAGGTGTTAAAAAGAGAGAAAATATCAGAAAATACTTTTATTTTCACCCTAAAATATGAACTTTTTAAGGAGGTTGTAAAAGCTGTTAAAATGAGGATGAGAAAAAGTAATAGAAATGATAGTGCATCAACTAACAGAGAGAGCAAATTATTTAAAACTATTTATTGTTACGATCAATTTCTTTGTTTCCTGTCCTTTACATTTTATGACATTATAAGGTCACAGTCCTATAATCTCGGTTTGAATACTAGTTTTGGACTACTGAACAGTGGCTATACTTATCTGAATTGAAGAAAGAAAGAAAAGTTTTCTACCTCTCTGTCCTTCAGAGTGTGTGTTTCTTATACATATCCTTAGAAATTTGTACTTTATTGAACCTTCCCAACATTTCTGAATGTCTCCAGGTATTTTTTCTATCTGAGATTTACCAAAATTATATCATGATTTTGTATAATTTTACCCTTTTTATTATTGTTGTTCATTCTGGAGGGTGGATTTACTCCGAAATAATTTCTTCCTGCTCTAATTTTCTTTATTGCATTTTAACAACTCTACAATTCCTTTGCTCTGAGTGTTTCTAACACGTCCTATGCAACTTCCTCCCTATTTCCCCTGAAATTTGCAAATACTTTTTAAAAATGTGAAAATATGAAGATGAGTGGTTCATTTTATCTGCCAAAAATATTCAGAATGTCATATCCTTTGGCTGTTTTAGCATTCTAGCTTCATGGTCATCTTGGACTTAGAAAATTATTATTTACTTTCCTAGTATATGGCTCACTGGTTCCTCTGTCCAGCCTGGAGAAGTACGACAGATTCCAGCTGGCTATATTTCCAGGAATGCCCCTGTCCCCAGGGCACTTTGGCAGCGTCCTGTAAACACTTTGCCAGAGAAACTGCGGCCTGCGTTGTGGTGCAGGAATGGTCCAGTTTAGCTATCAGCTGAAGATGAATAACGAGAGGGCTCTTGGAGTGCCTTTAATTCTGAGTGGCTTTATTGCAGGGTCTTCATACACAGAGGGAAGGCAGGAATCCAAGAGGACGAAGGGCCCTCAGACACAGCCTTAAGACTTATCTCATACAACCAATCACCAGTGGGTCTGGGGGAGGATAGGGAAGGTCCAGAGTTACTTGGTCCTATGGGATGGGGAAGGAAAGGGGCCCAGGAGATAACAGGGAATAGAACAAAGGCTCTTGGGGGGAGGGAGGAGATGATGGACACCAGCAATGGCTACTCTGGTTTGTCCTGGGTTAAACCATGGTCACTCCACTTTCCAGGGGGTTCCCAGCCCCTTTGGACTTTCTCCACCAGTTATCTTCCTCCTTTTCTAAGTCTTCTCCCCCTGGGGTCTCTAAGGACACATCCATGGCAGCTACACTAGTACATATGTTTTCTTTTTCAATTTTATCTTTCTCAATATTTATATTGCACGCATTAGTTTCTTGTTCTAATACCACTTTAAATGTTCCAGATCTAATAGGACAGTTAGCATGAGGCACAAGACAGAAACGGGTGCACAGGAAGTTCTACCTCAACATGAGGAAGAACTTCTTTACTGTGCAGGTGACCAAGCACTGGAACAGATTGCCCACAGAGGTTGTGGAGCCTCCCTCACTGGAAATTATTTCAAGAACCATCTGGATGCAATCCTGTGCAGTGTGCTCTGGGATGACCCTGCTTGAGAAGGGAGTTCAGAACAGATGACCCACTGTGGTCCTTTCCAACTTTACCCATTCTGTGATTCTTTGACAGGACGTCCACCATACTGAAGGGAAAAGAAAATTGCTATGCTTACCTTCTCCCAGATACAGTTCACTCCATAATATACTTAACATATATATCATATCATATATATTATATATATAATCTTTCAGAGCTTCCAGAATTCGGCCACAGTAAGACAATTAAAAATGTATGATTTGAAGTAATTCTTAAGGGAAAATAAGTTTTCCAGATGTATGGTCCAAAGAAGCTACAATCCATACAGAAGCACATAAACTAATGTGGTTGGAAGACAGGAACAGAAATACTCCTTTAATTGTGATAAACTCCCAAATATTTGCATTTGAAGAATTCAAGCTTCTTGTTCAATCTGTATGCTCCCATTCTTTCTACTCATTCTGGTCTCTCCTCGTCTATGATTTGCCATAGTCTCATGCCCTCATTGGTGTATTTCTGAAGATGTATTCTGGCTTGAGAATGTAGTTTATAAAGGACTATACATTCCTCATTGGATACACATTATTTTCTTCACCCTCTTCTCATAAATAACTAAATAGTTAGGCTATGAGCATAATTTTTGAAAAATATTCATTTCAGTAAAAGGAAACTTAGCTTTTGAAAAATCAACATTTTCCATAAAAGCCACACAATTTAATATAATGTTGATGATTGTGAAGACAATGAATATGAAAATAACAATATTAATAACAGTAATAATAATAATGTTACTATTTTTATTGTTGTTGCTGCTGCTGCTGTTGCTGTTGCTATTATTATAAACACTCAGTAAAAAATATTCAACTGGTCTAAGAAGGAATGAATAGCTAACTTTAGTTAGTCCCTGAAATTATGTTGACCCAAACTTCATTAAAGTAGTAAGTTTTTTTTCAAAAACTATAAGCAAAATGTATTATGAAAGTAGTTAAACCATCCGACTATACTATACTTAATTAGTAGGAATTAACTACTGAAAGAAAACATGACTAGAGATTGAGATGGAAAGGTTCATTTTGTTTAGGTAATTCTCATGATTAAAAAAAAATCTTTTTTTTTAGAATTTTTTTAGAATTTGTGCTTTGACAAAAATATAGTTAATTAACAAAACTCATCAATTTCTGTGAAGGGACACTACGCACACTTCAACTTCCATGATCTTGTGAAAGAGGCAGGGACCTGTTCTATCCATGTCTTCATTGTACAGCTTCAGAATATTAAATGCAGGATGGATTCCTGACCCTCCTGAAGACCAAGACTCCCACTCTTAGTAGCAGGGGAAGGATTTCACTCCCTCCTGAAGTATGGGATCTACTCCAGGCCACACAACATAATATTGACAGAAGGAAGATTTTTGTACACAGACACAAATATATAAGGAGAGGACATGTTGAAAACACAGAAAGATACGCTAGGTAGTATCTTTTTTTCTCCCCTAAGTTCAATATTTGATTGAGTGTTTTGATGATAGCATTATGGTTCCTTTACACAGGAGTCAAACAAATCTGGTTACATAGAGGCTAGATCAGCAGCTAAAGCTTCATGTCAGCAATAGAGGATAACAACATACACAGTGGAGTTTCCTTCTCAGTGTCACATCTGTAAAAACAAGCAAAGAGGATTACTTTTGGCTATATACAGTATTCTCTACATCTGTAGGAACCACATCCTCTCTTTCTTCATTTGCCTGTTACTGACTCTACATCTGTAACTATATCACATTTAAAAGTGAAAATGTCTTTTATGACTGGAACAGTCAATCTCAGCATGAGAGAAACACTGTTGACAAGACTCAGAGCTTGCTTGTTTGCCATACTGCAGCAGGCCGAAAAAAATAAGCAGAAGCTCTTTTATGTCTACTTTTGCACTGTGTAGTATGGAGCTGCAAGCTCCCTTTTGCTCTTACAGTGATTCAAGTTGCTTATTTTAGCTTCCATATCTCTTATCTTGACTGGGTGGTTACATCAACTACTACCATTAATGGGCTGCTAAACACATTTCTGTTCATGGTGTAGTGTATGGAGAATGTGTCTACCAGAATCTGCAGCAGTCAGTATGTGAGCAACATCAAACATTTTTCGGTTTATGCACTGATTATAAGTGATCCATGAAAGAAAAATGCAATATTTTCCCTTTACATGGGACTTCATGTCTAGTGGTCAAGTAGTTTACATAGTGAAGCTGGTGATAAAATTACAGACAGAACAATTCAGAAACTAATACCCTATACAAATAGTTTTTATGCTTGAGAACAGGTTTGAGACCTATGAACAGTATGCCTTCAGGAAAGGCTACTGCCCTAGCACAGCCTGTTACCTCCAGCTGCACCTCAGAATGAGGATGCAAACAGGAAGTAATTTTGAGATCAATGTTTTCCCCACTGTGTAGACAATAGGGGTATTTGAGATTTGGAATTGCAGCTTTCTTTGAAGGTCTGAGGGTGAAAAGATGGAGTGAGGAAAGGAGAGAGAGCGGTAGTTTTTCCTCATTCAAGTAACAGTTTTATTATTCAAAACCTACATATTCAACCTGAAATAAAAAAAAAAGCAACCAAACATACACATTCCTGAACATGGAATGTAAATGTAAACATTTAGATTTATAGATTTGGTCTAAGCAAGACAAAGCAGACTTCAAGCCTATCCTATGCCACTCATTATTATTAGCATGGCTGGGGTTTGGAATTGCTTACTGTTCATGCAATAATATGGTAGAACAATGACTGGCCTATTTGCTTTCTCAGACCATACTGATACAGGGTCCTTGAAAATTCCAAGTCACAGCACCATGAGGGACCTCTACATGTGTGCCTACTTGTGGGTATAGTGAGTGGGGACTCGCATGCTTTCAGCTGGCAAATTTGGCTACATACCAGCTCAAGAGGAAGAAGAGGACTTGGCTGTAGTCCTGTCAGTGTCACATGTGGGTGCTGCAGAAGGCAGCACCTGGTCTGTGGTGGTACATGTAGCCAGCCATGCCTCTTTTCTCCATGTGACTGCACATGTCTCTAAAGTATGTGCTCAGCCTACTGGCTGAACCTGCAAATGGGAAAGAAGTAGACATGTCCATCAGCTTGGGATGGAGACCCCTGGGTCTCTAGGCTGGTATCCAGTGGCTGGGTAGAAGAACCCTTGGCCCTGTAGCTGATAGAGGTGGCATCTGTTTATAATACGCATCAACAAGAGGTAGGTATGAGGAGATATTTTTGTGTTGTTTTCTTTTGTGGTGGTTGCTCCTCATCCAATTTGCAGGACCTGAATGAAAACCTAAAAGCTAAACAAGTTTTGTTGTGGCTAGAGCTTAAGACTTAAGCCTCTAAGGCTCACTGGTGCAATATGCATAGCCTCTCAGTCAGACCTAGGCACAGGCAAAACACTGAATCATGAGTCATATTTCATATATACTGTCACTTGTCGTAACTAGAACACTATTTATCTAGAACTCATGGATGTTTTCCTCCAGTCATGAAGTATTTGGACTGTGCAAGCAAAAAGACGTTAAAAAATGTGGATAACATGGTCTGGCTGTATGCAGCTACCAGAGAGCTGCAAGAGGAAATACCAGACAAGAAACCATACAGTGCAACAACACAGCCTCAAGAAGAAGCAGGTGGTGAAAAGCTAAGGAGGATGACTTAATTTACTCTTTCTCTTATGTGATTTGTTTCTGAGACATATCTTCATTATATAATTTGCTTAGTTGTAAGCTGTACATATAAAGTCTGCTGATTCTAAATTTAAATTTCAGTGATATCTGCAGAGCACACCAATTCTGAAGAAAATAAAAAGATATGCAAGAAATTGTAGTGCACATTGCAGTTACTGGATCATACAAACAGAAACTCTTCTTTTAGGCCAAAAGAACCCACTAAGAAAATGAAAATACTTGAGAATGTGCTTAATGCCTCACTTCATCTAGGCTGCTTTATTAAGCAACTTGAAAACTCTGTCAGCTCAGAACAGTTTTCAATGGTTTGGTTGTATTCTAACCAATTCTTCCTCTCACAAAAATAAATAAATGGACAATTCTCAAGCTTTCCTGCCACTGAAAATTATGTAAAAGTAAATTTTTGGCAGGTATTTAACACTGCTTCCCAGCAAGTGCTGTTGCTACCTAAATGTGAAGACAGAATTTTAAAATACTATAAAACCTAACACAAATAGAATTACTTAGACCATTTTTACTGGTGAACATTACCTTTATTGAAGGAACAAAAGTTTAAAGAGATGAGAAATGGCTGTGAGTGTACACAAAGCAATACAGATTTGTTTCTGTTGGACAGGTGAGCATAAGCGGAGAAAACAACAACCACTCTGTTACTGGTACTGATTCACCGAATACTTAGCATTATATTCGAATTCCACTTCCAAAGTATGAAACGAATACTTCACTTAAAAAAAACCTGTGACAGAGTCCTGAAAACATTTTTAATTATACATTTATTTTAAAATGGATATTAGGGGATTACTATTGCTGCGAAACATGTTTTGGTCCAACATCTGTGTTGTTATCCATGAAGTCAGATTACTGAAGTGCAATTATGTTTTGGGTTAACTTTATTTCTACATGGGTATTTTAGAATGGTTTGTTGTTCCTTTCTTTATCCTGCAGTGATATCCAGCATCTAAATTTAGCTAGTTACAAAAGGAGGAGAAAGGCACATAAATGTTGAAGTTAACATCCACACTACAAACTCAATTGACATGTCATGTGCATTGATCAACCTAGGTTCAACTTGTAAAGGCGCTTCTGCCTGATTAGGATTGCCTAAATTAGAGGCTGCACATGATTTCAGATATGGAAGATCCAGCAAAAAGAAATGAAGAGTGTTTTGTACCAGGAATGTCTACCTTGAAAAGCAAGCATGCAAAGCCTAAGTTGTTTAATCAAGGTAATTGTTACTGTATTAATTAGCCTTATTATATTAAATATTCGTAGATTAATTTCAAAATTGTAGCTAAGAACAAAGTGGAAGCAGTCTTACAATGGCTGAAAACATATTAAGCAAGATAACTGTAAAAATTCTGTGATTCACTTGTGCAGTTAGGCAAAATGTTTTCACAAAATTGTGGGATCGTGTGCAAAATATCATTCTGTAATTTGCTTGGCTGCATCTGCCCATTTTGGTCTCATTTTATCTCGCATTTTCAGTTGCTCTAAAATTCACCCGTATTGTGATAGTGCAAAATAATTATAGTCATAGGTGAGGGTAGTGTTCAAATGTGTACCAGAAAGGTTACAGAAGAAAGAGAGCTTATCACATCTGCTCTCTAACAGTTATCAGAGCATTTCTGACAGGATTCTAGAAGAAGACACTTTATAGTAGAACGAGAGGTTTCTTGTGAAGGACATTCCAAGTGCTCTTTTGAAAATGAAATTGTATGATCTCTGAGATGACATCATCTGTTGACTGAAGATGGGAATCAATATCCCAGTTCCATGTACAGCCTGAAGCAAGTTAACTTGGTATCTTAAAGCTCTTTCCAGAAGGAAAATATTCTTTGAATCCCAATTTCATGTCTGAGGCACTTGATGCCTTTTTCTGGTCTTAGGAAATAAAGGCTCAGACACGGTGAAAGGGCTGGGGGTTGTTTACCTCAGTATTTTAATAGGATCCCGTTCAATGGCTTCTGCCGTCCAGGTAGAACACGCCGCAAAAGCCCCGTCCCCCCAATAGAGTATACAATTAAAGACTCTACACATTAGCATATCTACCAGGAGGGCCCAATAAGGGGCCTGGGTGGGCTAACTTCTAGTTTACAAAATCTGTCCTACTAGGAGACCTTGAGGGCTCACGAAAACAGGGTGTTTGGTCTTCTAACTCTACGTGGTCTGAGGGGTGTTTAGTCTAGTGGCCTGCTAAACACCATGAAACCAGGCTAAACTACCACCTAAAGCATCACAAGTATGCATGCTAATACTTGTGAATGTAGGGAACAGTGTAAGAAATATTCAGAAGAAAAGCAGAAAAAATCCTTCAGGCATCACACTTCATGTACGGTGACTGAAAGAACCGAAAAAACCCCATGTTAATAAATTCCCCAGTTTATATGTAAGAGGTTATACCATTCCTGCATTCACAAGTGCCACATGTATATTACCACAACATACATGAACAGATTTTCATGCATGTGGTGTCAGACTTACTATTAGAAGTACATACCCAACCAAAGTGTTTGAACGTGTTCTGAGTCTTGTTAGTAGATCCAAGTGCTTATAATCAAGATAACATAATTACATAATTGCAGTGGATACTACTGCTTTATCTTGAAGAGCTTCCCAGGCAAAGTACTCTCAGACAATAAATATCTCTTATCACAGGGTAAGGTCATGTCCAGCAGGACATTGCAATGTACCCCACTGTTTTATTTTGAAGATTTTCCTAGGTGAGGTAGTCATAGAAAATTAGAATAATACATGACTTTCAGCACTTTTTCCCTTCTTATAAGGGGTCCCAGATAAATCTGGTTGTGATTCCAAGAAATTCCTTCTACATACCTTTTTGTGACTGGAGGAAAAGGAAGTGGCATTTACTGGCTGCTATCAGCACCACTGCAATTGCACAGCAGATAGCAATCAAATACTGCTGATGTGCTTCAGACTCTGCTGAAAAACGGATACTAAAGCAGATGGCACAAAGATCTGAGGCCCAACATTAGTGTCTGTAAGACCTGCATAAGACTTGCAGGGGGTGAGAGATGGCTGATTCCAAGAGCACATCTTACTCTGTTATCAAGCTGTGAAAACTCAATAAAAATTTTCATAAATAATGTGACCTAAAAAGAGTTTTTCTGAATCACAGGCTGACTGCTAACAGGGTTTTCCCTATTCACTGAAGACAAAGCTTACATTGCAAAGGTCTGTCTAACTTATTTTTTCCAGGGCCGAGTCAATGGACAGAGAAAGGTTCCTTCAGTAAACAAATTCAAAGCACATGAAGTAGGCTCTGAACTGCCATTCAGAGGAACCATTTGTCAATAGAGTCTTGGGAGAAAAGCCTGCCTTTGCCAAAATTAGACTTTAAGGTTACATTCCTTAATGCAATAAAGAAATTCTTTACAGCAAAATGCTAATGAAAAACAAAGTACTAAATCTATTACGGTTATCAAAAGGAAAGAACTTTTCTCACACTGGTTATGCATACTTAATACCTTTCAAAACCTTCTGTGATGAGTTAATTCCAATTGTTTTCAATGTCTTTCTACTTCTCAAGATGGACACTCAAAGACTAACATGTCCTGTGGATCCCAGTCTTTGCTTACAGCTTCTTTGATTCTGTACTTCCTTTCACACAAACACACTGACTTGCAAATTCCATAGGTATTTAGTGAATCCATGGAGAAGATCTAATGGTCCATATAATGTATTCACCTCATACCCACATGAGCTTTTACAGTAGTATGCCATAATCAAGTTTAAAATATAAAATAGCTTGCCTGTACTTGACTTGTGCTATTTAACTTTAAAATTCTCCTACCTATATAAAATAACATGAAATCCTAATTGTGCTAGGGATTACAGAAACATAATGGAATGCATCTGCCCCAAAGTGCTTGAAACATCAGACAATTGAAAGAGGGGAAACAGCAACAAGAAAATTTACTGCAGCAAGTCCTTAAAAAAACCCAAGTGCAAACTTCTCATCAGTTAGAGCACTGTCTTCTGGACCACACAATTCCTGAAATTTGAGACAAATGAAGAGGTGAAACATCACCAGCTTCATTATTTTTATTAGAATTATTTGTACAGAAGAAAACTTAAGTGAATGTGTGTAGGAAAGAGACTTCTGAATAATAAAATTATTTATTTTCAATACTTAATGAAGATGCAAGATATTAAAAAACTCCATACCTCCTCTCAACATATGATAAATATATGACCTTTGAATATGGCTACTCTGATAGATCATTAGCACAATCATATTTCTGTCAAAAGAAATCACTGTAGTCTGATCAATGCAATTAGAGTTAAACTGGCAGAAAAAAAATCTTTGACCAGAAGAGGATTTTACATATTATTTGCATGTATAAACTTAATTGTGTAATCTCATTCTATTCCACTGTTACGTTAGGAATATTTTCTTCTTTACAGTAAATATTATTCTTTGGGTTTTATCAATATTTAATAGAGATGTTGTTTTTGTTCCCCTGTTACCTCTCTTGGGAAATGAAAATGTTATATGTAGTAGGTCATTCTACATGACTAACATTTTTATGGTAGACAAAAAGTCAGTACACATTTCTGTTCCAGAAGAGAGACATCTGAAGTTTGTCCATGTGAAGTATTGCCATTTTTCTGTGTAAAGGCATGGGACTCAATGTAAATTATAAGGTCTTGTATTAAAATTATCCTCTACTTGTTCTTCTCTATAGTTGGCATGATAAAAATTTTCTTCCTTTTCCCATGGTACAGAAAGTCAGGAAGGAACACTAAGACAGCAAGTTGTAAGTCTACACAGTTTAAATTCGAACAATTTAATAGAAAGAGGGAAGGACCATAGGATGTGAGGTGATTCTCCCAAGCATCACAACCTAAAAGGTTACCTGACCTCTGGGTGTGTAGAGTTGCAGCCATAGGTTCATAGGGCCCTGTAATACACAACATGAAGACTTTATCCTCTAAGTTTCTCTGTTACAAATTACCACAAATACCACAAACATCGCTACTAGGAAATCCATGTAATTAATAAATGAATATTAATAAATATTTATATACCAAGCTATTAAAAATACTGTCAGCAATCAATAATTAGTATCAATCAATAATATGTTGTCAATCAATATTGCAGTACAACCAGTAACAGCAATAACCAAATATTACTACAGGTTACTACAACTTACCATTAGCGCAGCAAACATACCAGCAGTGTAACACCAGATATGACAGGTTACCTATAGGAATATATATATAATATCGACAAGAAGTGAATTGGACAGATTTCAGAAGAGGCCACACTATACAAAAAAGAGGGTGGAGGGATCCCAGAGGGATCTAGTCACCCCAAAAAATGGGGAGGACAGACTGAATCAATAAGGTAATAGTCTCCCTTCAAAACTGATCCATGTTATAGAGCCTGGAGTCAGGCAGGTGTTCCCTGTGAGAGTCCAAAAGTAGAAAGTTCATGTAGGAGTCAACTGTGAAGTTCTCAGAAACCAAAAAACCTCAATTTTAAATAAAAGATAGGTCCTCTTCATAACACTGAGATAGTGTAGGATATCCTACTTTGTGCAACCACAAATTTTGATATTTTTTTTGCCTGTAACAGCCATTAGATGATGGTGGTTTTTGTTCTTTCAGAGCGAGGTGATTTTCCACCTTATCAGATTCTAAACTGCCCTTAAAGTCCCTTGGGTTTGTGCTTATCCACAATATCTCTGGTTTCTACATACCCTGGCTGCACTTGAAAGTGACCAGCTGCACTTTTCAAAGACGTCAGTATTTTTCAGCAGATAGTTTCCTTTGTTCAGTATTTGTCACTTTCCTACCAGGCCACCTTTATGGCTGCTCACATCACCAAAGCAATTCAAATATGAGTGCCAGAGCAAAAAGGGAAAATCAGGAGTTGTTTTAAGTACCCAATAGTCTTTTTCACAGAACATCTTGCTTCCTAATACTGAGCTACTGCTTCCCACCTTAAAATATGAAAATATTATCTGCACCTGGCTGATAGGACCTCCATTCATTCTTTTGCAATGAAAAATTACACCAATGCATGGCAGAACGACCAGAGCAGCCAGCCAAGTGCTACTGAGTGCTACTGAGTCTAGTCAGTAAAATTATACTGACTAGACTGATTTGGGCATATATAAAAGCCAGCAGCACAACACAAATGGCCTTTAGACACTGTGCAACTAAAATGTCACATTCCCTCTTTGAATGCTTTGATCTTGTGCATCCTGCCTAGATGCAATAACCCTCAGGTTTTGTTGCAAGATACAGTTGCTCCTTTGCTTCATTCCCTCCTAATATAGATTAATATTGTCCATTTATAAGAGCTGAGTATGATTCACTGAATATACAGGCTCAGAAAAGGGACCACTGTTCCTTTATTTGATACCTGTTACTCTTTGCAGATGGAAATTAAAGGAAAAACAACAGAAAATGACAATTCATTTAACATATCAAAAGCAAGATATTAATGTCAGAAATTCTTTTTCTAATTTTCAAAAAGTTACTGACTTCAAGAAGGGCCACTTTTTTCACTCACTGCTTTTGCAACCGGTATTTTGTGGTAGTGTTTTCTAGCCTTTGTACTAAAAATTTCAGTCCTTTTTTCCCACACAGTGAAAAAAAAATGGACAGAGCTATGGTATAAGGTATTTACCCAACTGATTTCCAACCCCCCCCCCCCCCCATTCCACAGGTGGGGAGTGATTGTGTGGGGCTTCGTAGCCAGCTGGGGTTAAAACAAAATAATTGGTAATAAATTAAACTAATGTACCAAGTTGAGTCTGTTTTGTCTGTGATGGTGATTGTTGAGTAATCTTCCTGTCCTTATCTTGACCCTTGAGTCTTTTGTTCTATTTTCTCTCTCTCCTGTCCACTTGAGGAGGGGGAATGGCAGAGCTGCTTGGTGGGACTCTGGCATACAGCCTACATCAGATCACCACAAACAGGAATGTTTAACTCCTGACTGCTGGAAATATTCAGAAATGAGGGGATTAAGTAGGGAAAGTGGAAGTCAGAATTAAATTGGATCTGCGACCTGACATCAGGATGGTCAGTCGGCTAAATTAAGAGCTAAACTAATCCTGTGCCTGCTAGGAAAAAAGATTGTAATGAACTTAACAAAGCTTTGAATCAAGACCTTTATACTGGAAAATTAAATCTAAGGTACTCTCTAAAATCCGGAGCTGCCAGTGGATCTTTCTGAATATTCAATGTTTGTTACTGAACGAAGATATATTTTTCTAGGGTGTGAAAGCATCCTTCTCATAAGACCCCACCTTGAACACTGCCTCTAGTTCTGGGCTCCCCAGCACAAGAAAGACATGAACCTCTTGGAATGAGTCCAGAGGAGGTCACCAAGATGATCAGAGGGAAGAAGACCTCTGCTATGAGAAAAGGCTGAGATAATTGAAATTGTTCAGCCTGGAAAAGAGAGGGCTCTGAGGTTCCTTCCAGTACCTGAAGGGATCCTGCAACAAAAATGGAGAGAGACTATTTACAAGGGCATGTAGTGACAGGACAAGGGAGAATGGCTTCAAACCGCAAGAGAGTAGATTTAGATTAGATACTAAGATGAATTTCTTTACTGTGAGGGTGGTGAGGCACTGCAACAGGTTTTCCAGAGAAGCTGTGGATGCCCCATCCCTGGAGGTGTTCAAGGCTGTTCTGGATGGGGCTTTGAGCAACCTGGTCTGGTGGAGTGTCCCTGGCCATGGCAGGAGGGGTTGGAACTAGATGATCCTTAAGAACCCTTCCAACTCAGCCCATTTCATGATTCTATGATTCCAGTGATGCTCAGCAAAGTGCCTTGGATTCCCTGAGTAGGAGGCAGCAGGACACATGGCCAGATGAAAGGCATGCTCTTAACACATTAGAGCTCATGGGCAGGGGGAGGATGTGCAGGGTTTGGCTGCAACAAGAGTGCATGTGTGTTAATGAAGGCCTCTTTAAATCGGGGTCTTAGTAGGAAATGCCTCCTTGCTTTTGTTCCAGTGTTGTAAGAAGCTGTGGCCTATCACATAAACCAACATGCAAGGTACAGTTGCAGCGAACTAAAATATGCACTGAAGAGCATGAAGCATAAATCACCTGTGAAAGCTATGCAGGCACTGTAAACCGGCCACACTGTCAATGCCATGCATTAAAAATTATCATTTCGATTTCCAAGAACTCCTTAGGGAAGTCACATGTCTCTGACTTTTTAAACCTTTCTTCACATTTCCCCGTTTTGGCAGACCAGCCCTGCCTTCGACGACTGCTGAAGCTTCTTACTCACAGCTAGGCCCTGCCGGAGGCAGGAATGGCCGTGCTCTCGCCCCCAGGAGGGGCTGCTGGCCGGCTCCGCTGCCTGCTCCCGAGCCCTGTGCCGCCTCCCATGCCTCTGGCTTCCTTCGCCCTCGCCACCGCGGCAGGCACTCCGAGAGGAAGCGGGGCTGGAGCTGAGGTGCAAGTTAGGCAGCTGCTTCTCGCAGCCCTGCTCTGCTTTCTGCTGTGCAGCTGCTCGAGGTGAAGCAGAGTAGGAGGAAAGTTAAGTGTTCAAGTGGGAAGGACAGGGAACCCCAGGGATAGCTGTTCCCTTCCAGAACGTTTCCCCTCACCCTTATCACAGCGGAGCGCCTGACAGACGGCCCTGTGGACCGTTTCGGAACACTTCTGTGCAAACCCCAGCTCCGTATTTCACTTTCTGCTGGCATTGTTGTAGCAGAGACATGAGAAGCAGCTGCTCTGTCCCGCTGCTGCGAGCTGTTGCCAGTCGGGGGCACAGCACCCGTCCGTGCCGTGGGGACAAGCCATGTGTGTAGCCTGGGACAGGCTGCACACCATGCTCTGTGCATGGGGCTCTGTGTAAGCCCGGCATCGCCGTTTTTCCGTTGCCCTGTAAAGCTGGAAAGTTCTCTCCTCGGTGCAGCCGCTCCTGGAAGGAGAGGCCGCGGAGCCTCGGCGCCACAGCCTGCTCGGGTGTGTGAGGAGATGGAGGGAAGGAGCTGGAGGACTGAGTTGGAGAGATATTTTGTGGTATTTTCAAACATTAGAAAACCCTTTGGGGAGAAAGAGAAGTAAAGATGTGAGAGGATTTGTGGAGTGCTAAAAAAATGAGATAAACTTAACGTGGTCTAGAAGTGCAGGCGGAAGGTAAGAGAGCCTCTGAGGGGCCGTGAGGGTTTTGCATTAAACTGACAGAATTGTGATAAGGGAAAAGGCACCACTTGGACAAAACCTGCAAAGATGCGGTGAAAACAAGCTCTACTTAGAAGGAGTGTGGTTAATAATAATTGTTTTTGTTGACTGTAGGGTCGCAAAGGGTCAGCTATTTCTGTCAGCCGACTTAATTTTGACCATTTTGAATAAAAGGGACTGCACAGGGGTGGGCCTAGAGACCATCTACTCCATGGAAGCTGAAGGGCTGTGTTTACGTGCAAGTGTCTTGAAGTGCAGTAAATTACAATTTTTCCTGGTCTGTGAAGGTGGCTAAAATCACACAAGAAACCTCACCTACTGATATGGTAAAGAGAGCAGCCAGAAAGCCCTTAGCAGGAGACCGCATCCCTGTTATCAGTCAAGTAAGTTAATTGGCAAGTGCTCACCTGTCATTCTAAGGCATCATTTGCCTATTCCTCCTGGTTTGTGTCTTCATATGAAGCACACAACATACAAAGACATTCTGTATAGTTTTTCAGACTGATTTAGATGGTTTTACAGGGCTTGAAAAGAGCTTCAAAACCTCATTATCTGTTCAATCTGAATGCTTAAAGCAAGCCATCAGCGGAGTTAGCCTTTGAAAGGAATGATACCTGCTTGTTGCCCCCTTCAATTCGATGCCGGGTGGGCTGCTCTGGGATTTTTTGTTTTCCTCATCTTTTTGTCAGGAGAAGAGATCTCTTCAGCTGCTGAGCGACATTTTGCAAGCTTGTTGGTAGGTATGTCTCAAGGCTCTGTATAAGCATCTGGAGAGCACTGCCCTTGTACAGGTAAGTTTGAACACAGAGTTGGCTGTATGCTAAGGTCAGTGAGGAAAACACGTTGACGGCTCCCTAGCCTGCTCCCACAGGCTGACACGTTTCTGCTGTGTAGGTAAAGCAACATATGGGATTCTTTTCTGCAGTCTTAGTAAAACACTATTTGGAAGTACATACATGGGCATGTTCTTTTTTCTGCTGTGAACTTCCAGCAATGCTTGTATTTAGACAAAAAAAATGACATGTCAGTAGTCCTCATTTCTAAAGAAACCCCAAAAGAAACCTGGTTACTTACATGCAGAATCTTTTTTCATTCTAGCCGAAAATACTAATAACTGGAAAAAAACCCACATCTTTATTTCTTCCACACACATATGAGTGTTCTAGAAGAAGTGATAATTACCCTCACAGCTATTATTCTTTAAGTACTCAGAAACCCTGAGTTTAAAAGAAAACAAAAAATTTCCAAAGTGCTCTAAGAATTTTCTGTACATAACTTTCTTCTATTTTCTCTCTCCCAGTCCCTCAAAATGTAATCTTCTAGTGAACTGTAATGGCATTGGTGTTGTTTTCCTGAACAGTTAGGAGTTGAGGTAGGGGTAGTAAGCAAAGGATGGAGCACAGTTTCACTGGGAGTTTTGGAAAGGCTTTGAAATGCCCTTTAGGATGCAGTGAACTGCTTGTAGAACTGGTGTTAGAAATCCTGGTGCTCAACCACTGTACAAAAAGGAACTATTTTCAAAGCAGTTCAATGGATTTTTTTTTTCAAACACATGAGACTTTTCATTGTCTGCTGCATCTAGATTTTAAAGTAAAGTATCAGATACTGTGTGATTTTCAGTGTGATTAAAGCTGGCAAAATAGTGTTCTACTTAGCATAACTGCACAGGCTAGCTGTACCAGTAGAAATAAACTCTACATTTAAAAGAAATGCATCTTGGCTTTTACTACAGTGGAACTTGCCTGGGAGAGATGTTCCCTTCAAAAGTTAAAACATTTTTTTCCATAGTTCCACTTCTTAATTTGGAATAATTTCTTCAAAGGCTAGGGAAAGAAAAAAAGTTGATATTGAGAACTAAGAGATTCCATCCACAAATTAAGATACAGCTTAAACTGCTTCCGTAAAAAGACATTAAATTTCCTTTAAAAAATGAGAATATAATGAATAAAACCCTATTGATCTCATATATGGGCTTCGTGTGCAATTCATTTTATTTTAAAAAGTAAGTGCCTCTGATTTTAGTCCATATGAGTAAGACTAAAGGAAGACTGCCAAATGCTGTATTTTTACCACGGGATCTCCCACTCAAGGATATAGCATCACATGCAGCTGAAGCTGACTGCCTGGGTGAGCCTGAAGGACATAGTTTAGAACACAAGCAAGGCTCCACCTTAAAGCACCTGTCTTGTGGTTTCATTGATGCCCCTTTCCTGCCACCTAATCTGCTGCAGTGGTGCCTCATGTTGTTTTGTGACTGCAGTATGTATTTTTCACAGAAAAAAACCCACAGAAAATTTAATTCCTCCTGTATTTTCAAAATACAATTGTAAACACATGATACTTTTGAGTAGGCATAAATTTACTTGTGGAAAATACAGCTATGTTTGTGAAACATGTATTAGTTAAAACTCAACATATTTAAAGGGCTTAATAGACATTCACTGGGTAGTCATGTTTCAAAATGACTACTCTTTTGTATGCCTCCCTCAAAAATAAGTATGAAAGGTTCAGTCTAGAACACTTCCAGATTATTTTTGCCAAGTAAGAGAAAAGTTTTTCTGAGGCACCTTATATACAGGTTTGGCACTAAGAGTCTCTCACAGTCATACCTGGCATTTGAAAAGTCCAAAAGGTTTTTAAGCATGGTGTTAGATAGAGGGAAGGGGGTAATCTTTTGCATGTGCTTCTTTGCAGTCTGTAAAGAATGTCTGTATTTGGCTCCTTATAAAGTGTTGCAATTATTGATGATATCTGTAAGGCTTGCAAGCTTTCATGCTTGCTTTCTTTTACAATGGGAACTACCATGTGGCTGATTTGTTATATAGCATCTGACGAAGTGTGTGCATGGGCAGAGTCAGAGGCCAACTGGAAGGAAAGGAGCTGCTAGATTCTTAATCACTGTGTGGCACCAGTGAAGATTTCACTCTTCCTGCATGTGGTACATTTATTAATGTATCTTACTGGTTTAAAAATTGGATCTTGCGATTTGACCTTTTCTGCATATTTCTATTCCACAAATGAAGAAAAAAGCTTTTTGCTTGAGACTGAACCAAAACAGAAGTACATTGCCTTTCCTTACAGATCCATAATTAATTTCCTACATCATGTTCGCCTACTCTGTATGTCATTTATCCTTCTTTTATGTGCCTCTCTTTCTTTGAAATAGGTTTAAAGTCCTTCACCTGCTCCTCTTTTGCTCGCGTATAAAAAATAAAGGCAGTGTATCTTTTAATTCAGGATTTATGTACACATAGATTTCCAGTGACATTCAGCAGTCAGCAAAGGTCTCTTAATATCTGAACTCTGCAATCCTGCATTCGACAACATTTGAACAAAACCCTACCAGGGAAAAGGAGCACAGTAGAGACATTCAATGAGAAAATTCTAGTGGCTAAAGAGTAAATTTCACCTGTACTTTATAATAGACATGACCTAAAATGACAAACATATAGCTCATTGCTGTAGCTGTTTTTAAAAAATTTGCCCCTAGAAAGGGTGTTTCCAAGAAATAAGTTCCAAACTGCAATTAGATGTGTTCAGCACAGTCCTGCAAGTGATTAACACTGTGTAAGGAAAGAATACTCCATGTATCACAGAATCACAGAACAGATGAAATTGCAAGGGTCCTCTTGGGGTAATCTGGTCCTACCTCTTGTTCAAGCAGGGACATCTAGTGCCCAGGACCATTTCCAGATGGCTTTTGAATGTCTTCCAGGGAGGGAAACTCCACAGCCTCTCTGGGCAACCTGTGCGTGCTCGATCATCACAGTAACAAAATATTTCTTGATCAGACAGAGGCTCCTGCTTATCAGTTTGTGCCCATTGCTTCTGAACCCAGCACCACTGGAAAGTGTCTGGCTCTGTCCTCTTTGCATCCTCCCATCTGGTATTTACATACACTAATGACATCCTCCTGAGCCTCTTCTTCTCAAGCCTGAACACACTCAGCTTTCTCAAGCTTTCCTCATAGGAAAGATATTTCCATCCCCTCATCATTGTGGCCCTTTACTGGACCCTTTCCAGTATGTCCATTTCATCCTTACACTGAGGAATCTAGAACAGGAGCCAGCACTCCAGGGGTGGCCTCACTAGTGTTCAGTAGAAGGGAAGGATTATAGGTTTCCACCTTCTGCCTGGGATACCATTTGCCTTCTTTGCCTCAACTGCACATTGTTGCCTCATATTCAGCTTGGTGTTCACCAGGATTCACCCCCTGGTCCTGTCAAAACATTTGGTGGTTTGTGGGTTTGGGGTTTTTTAAAGTGAGAGCTGACTTTAAAAAAGTTGAAGTTAGGACCTGAAGATGAAGAACATTTTAGTGTAAACATACAGGCAAACCACTCAGTCTGGTTTACTGTATCTCTGTTTTGAAAGTACACATGTACTTTTCTGCTCTCCTTAGGGATGATAAAATAGCTGCAGCCATCCAAACAGCAGTGCATGCTTTCTGGTGGAACTATTTTTGGGAACTAACTCTGAATCCTTTACGTATTCCATAGCATCATGAAGCATGGAGAAGAATAGAAATATCAAAGCATGAAGTCTCTCTATTACTCAACACTGGCATAAACTGTTTTCTAACAGTGCATCTGTGTAATATGCTATGTAATATGCTAACCACTCCTGCTCTGTGGTTAGATCTGCATCTTACAGTTGTAAAATATCTAGATTATTTTGTCCTTAAGCATGCTTTTGCACAGTGTTTTTCATGCAGAAGCTGACAATCCAAATATCTAATTTCTAGCCACAAGGGTAGATATCTAACCTTGTGATGGGCCTTGTCAAAGTTCTGTCTGACTGTTGCTTTGGGAGTATGCTAAATTAGGAAACTTGGCTGTGAAGACAAAAAAAACCAAAAAGTATGTTTTAAGGATTTCTAACAACATTATTCTTTCCACTTTGTTAAAATATGAGGTAGTAGAATAAACCGCAAAATTTTAACTTCATAGTGAAATATCATGCGATTTCTAACAGCTCAGGACTTACATCCTCCTGAGCAATGTCAGTGCTAAACACACAACAAGTTTTCTTATTCTAATGGGATTCTTGGGTTGATCATTACTCTGGTATTGTTCTGCCTGTCCCCATCCTTATAGTGGGTACATGCAAAAAGGTCATCAAAATGTATTTCTTATTCTGATGAAAACCTATTTTTAGAACTAGATAAGTAAAGCAGAGAGAAATGCATCAGCTGGGTGAAACAGAACACAGTACATGTTCCTCTCACCAACTGTATCTTCGTGGGTTTTACTTTCAGTCCTGGTCTTATCTCAGTGACTTTCGGAGGCTCCCTGGGTTGCAGCAAATTATAGATGATCCTGTCTGATCCCTGGGAAAATATCTTTCTTTTCATCTTCTCTGAAACCTGATTGCTTTTGTGCATCCTGCCACTGCACTCTTATTCCTCTCTGCTGTGGGCATACTCGTCTTTGCCCCAGCTATGTCAGAAGCTTATTTGTACATAGTATGAGCAGTTTTTACTGGGGAAGGAGGTATCCCCCATTCACTCCAGATGGTTTCATCTTCGAGGTCAAAGTAAACAGCTGATTTTTTCCCTAAACTGCCCAGTTGCTTGCTTTGAAAGGAACACACATATTCAGGATACTGCTAGCAGCCAAAGGAAAATAAATATTTTCTTTCACAGCCCTACGCTTACTCTTTTCCCTTGTCTGAGATGTACTTAGATAAATACTATATTGCCTATCCTATTTGATAGCCCACACTAAAATCTTTCCGAAAACAACTTCATGTTTCCGCAACCATCTCATTACTGACTGCAGATTTGTGTGGTACTTACAGGGCTATTTACCCATATAAATAAGTAAATAAAAGTAAATATGTTTTTTTAAAAATGCTTTCTACCTTCATTTAACTTCTGGAACTAGATTATATAACACCTACCTAAATTATGTCAAAATGAAATTTTTGACTTTATCTGTGGAAGCCAGTAACTCATATAGTATGGAAGAATGGAGGACTTAAAATGCTGGAAGTCAGAGGGAAAGGCAGCAACAGAAACAGAGTTAAAATGTGAGAGATTGAGATGGGAAGTGGTGAAGTATCATTGGACCTTTGTGACAGGGTGTGTTTCAGTCAGTGATACAACCATAGAACAGCCTTTACTTGTTCATGAACATAATTTAGTCTGGCCAAGTTGTAAATTGAAATGTGGTGTAATTATTTCAAGGTGGGATATTTCAGATTTTTATGCAGTAGTAAATGGATCTGAGATGAGATTTACCTTCTTGTTTTGTGCCCATTTTCTCAATTCTCTAGAGAAAGTGCCTCCTTATTTCTAATATTGATGTTTTTCGTTTGTTTTCTTTCCTCATTCACATTGTACCTTATACTATCTATATTTACCTGAAATGAGATTTCTTCTCTTTGAAAGGAGACTTCTCACTTGTCCTTCACTTCCACTCTTACCCGCAAATGAACATGTAGTCATTTTAAAGAAGGAGAAGTGGGATTAACAGAAAAGATGAGTCAAAAGTTTTCACTCTGTGTATACTATTATATTTCTGGACCCTGTCTGGAAAAAATAATGCAGAGAAAGAGGAAAAAAGGGTTCTGCAACAAACTGGAGAAAAAAGGACTTCTCCCACTCACATTTTCCTCCTCACTTCCTGTGAAATTACCCTAATTTCTTGCTATCATTTTTATTATGAGTGATGTAAACTATATTTATATTTGATTTCTGATTTTTTTAAAAATGAGGATATTTTAAATGGGTAAGGGGACTCTTTATATAGTCAGTCTGTCACAGGCAGCTGATTCTTGTGAATGAAATACTGATACAGCCTTGCTTCAGGATAGCAGCGAGGTGTTGCTAGTTGAAGGTTTTCTGTGTAGTAGAACTTGTTGAGCTTAAAGAAACACCTGGACATTAACAGGAAAGGGAAAAGGAAAAGAAAAATGCCAGCAGCTAGAAAATGGAGGAGAAAAAGAGAATAGCAGTTTCTATTGAGAAGCAAATACTGTGTGCTCTGAGCACTGAAGGAAAGGGGAAAGAGCCATCAGGATGTGTGTAAGGAGGGCAGAGAAAAAGAAGGTAAGATCAGAAAGGAATTTAAAAGGAGGGGGAGTAAACAGGTGGTGTCTTTTTTCCTTATCTTCTGTTGTGCCTTTTTTAATGGTTTATTGTTTCTTCTTTTTTTTTTTTTTTTTGATAGTGGGGTAGCTAGCATAAATTTTCTGAACTGACTGTGTATAAGCTATTATTTATATAGCCAGTTACGAGTCTGACTGTTTATTAAAAGCTGCTTAGTAAAAATCTGGAAAATTGAGCACTGATCCCAATAATAGCTTCTCTTTAAGAACAGTATTAACAATATAAATTTTTTCAGTTTGGATTATTCCATAGAATCATGCAATATCCTGAGTTGGAAGGGCCCTAGAAGAATCATCAAAGTCCAACTCCTGGCCCTTCACAGAACACCCCAAGAGTCACACCACGTGGTTGAGTGTTGTCCAAAGGCTTCTTGAACTCTGTCAGGCTGGTGTTGTGACAGCTGGCTGGGGGAGCCTGTTCCAGTGCCCAGCCACGCCCTTGCGAAGAATCTTTTCCTAATACCCAAACTAAATCTCCCCAGACACAGCTCTGTACCATTCCCTTGAGTGCAGTCACAGGTCAGTCTTTGCTATTTCTTTTATTTTTCTATATACTATTTGACCAATTAATTTGAGCACTTCATTTTTAACTTCTCTTAGGAAAAGTTGCATCCCATCCTGTTTCACATCCCTCTTATCTTCCTTGAGGCTGACTTCTCCCCAATGACACCTTGCCCTCTGTAAAAATAGAGATTAAATCCCTATTGGTAATTTTATTTTAGTTTATGTCAGAGTTCAGATGCATGGAATTACAAATAAGTTTCACATGTCAGACATAACAATGCATACTCCAAATACTGGTTTACATTATGACTATGTGGTTGAAGGTGTAATCTTACCAGTAGAAATCTATTTCCTCATTTCCATTTTCTCAGCATAGGGTATGCCATGTAGACCATGCTTTATAAAGAGGCAAAACTCCAGGATCTTTAATTCTGTTTTCCTCATGGATTGTTTTGTGTTGGATAAGTTGTATTTCATTTGTCTCTGAGAATTTTTTTTAATTTGAAGGTAATTAATTTACTCAGTAGGGATTGTAAAAACTCAAACTTGATTTATATCAATTCCCCAAATATAATAAACTTTTGTAACTTTTCCTAACAAAAGCTCCAGTCACCTTGCTGTTGCCTGTGGTGGTTTTTTTTATGTACAAGGCCATTACTTCAATGAACCACAAAACAGAATGTAGCCATGTGGTAAAGCAAAATATTTTCATACCTGGTTTGACTCTGTACCAGAATGTGAAGTGACTTGCATATGCTGAGAAGTTCTTCGTTGACTTACGTGTTTTCAGTGTGCAGTGGGGTTGGTTCAGAGTACAGCTGTGCAGAAGCCAATGCAGAATGCATATCTTTTATTCTTTAAATAAAAAACTAGTAGCTGTGTGTAACTAATATTAATGAGCTTGACTTGTGTGTTCCCACCTGCACGGTCACCTAGAGACAAGATATGTAGCATAATCTGCAGGTAAAAAGAAATACAGGCTTTGTTTTTTTTCATTTCAATGAAAAAAATTGAATGTCTAAATAGAAATTTCTTGATGTAACCCCACCCCCAGAATGACAATGTCAGCTTAATTAAAAGAGCTGTAATTTTTTTCCTGTACTGCTTTGCAAAAATTGTTTGTGTAAAGTGAATTTTCAAAAAAAAGTACAAGTTATTAAAAAAGAATGCTCTTAATTCTTCAAAATTGAGACAACTAACAAATGTTTGCTTGCATAGTTTGCACTTTTATCAGTCTAACCAGAGGCAGAATTCTGAAGTTTTATACCAAAACAGAAAATAGTGTACAGTTGAAAAAGGTGAACATCTCATCTGCTTTCAACCTCCTTATACATTTTATAATGTTAAATGGCACTTGGGAGTAACTAAAAGAGAGAATCTGGAGTCTATGCATTCTACTTTCTGTTCTAGAAATATCCTTAAAGTGAACGCTGGTAGAAGATTTGTTTCAGTTTATCATAGTTGGTTTTTCTAAATGTACACTATTGATTTTTATTTGTCTTGAAACCTACATGACGTTGCCATTGAATTGTGGAGAACTGCAGGTAGAGATACTTTTTTAATATGAGACTATGAAAGTTTTTATTTCCATAATACCTACATTTTAAAAACAGATAAAGAAGCTCAGTTGGCTCTGTAAATTCCCTTGTACCTTTTTTATTTTGTTGCTTTTTTATTTTCATGCTTTTTGTAGGCTTGTGTATGACACACAGGCTTTGGACAGGACAGTGAAATGAAAAATTATTAATTTCGCTGTAGATTCTGATCAATTTATAGGAAAATATAGCATAATAGGACTTAAAGGTCAGTTCTAGCTTCACCTTAACCATAGGCTTTTAGTTTTCCTTCAGAGAGCTCTAAGCATTGAAGTGTTTATTCCTATCTGTAAAAAAATGTGTCCTTCCTGTGAACAATGGATAAAGGCAGTATATCTAGAAAACAAAAAGCAGTTGAATACAATGTCGAAGTATGCTAATCTCTCTAGTGCTTTTGAAAATTCATTCCTACTCCTTCAAGTGAGCTGAGAAAATGCTGAATCGTCACCCTGATTCATTGTGGAATTTCTGCCGATATGATTGCTTCTAATCATTGTATAACCCTTCTTTAGCAGAGAAATGAGAGCTCTTGTACAGATGGACTTTGCTAAAGATGAAGTGATAAGGAACATGAGAGGGGTTTTTTTTTCTAACTTGTTAGTGCATCTTCTGTTTGGGTTTCCTCTGAGTTCAGCTCTTTTATCCATTTTTCAGTTGATTCACAAAAAAGCCCTTATTTGAATTATTCCAGTTTTGTTTTAAAAAAGCGACGTCCTATAACCTATTGACAATTGTAATTACTTTTGAAGAAAATAATCTTTCTAACATATAAGAGTAGATGAGTATTAATTTTACCATACTCTACATTTTAATGCACAGAACCTTTTTTCTGTATAGTATACTCATGTATCCCTCCCCTTTCCATGTGTTTTATGTCCTTTCATTTCATGCTTGCTGTGTATCAGACCAATTTTCATTCATTTTCCTTCCTCCCCATGCTTATCAGCAAACCTGTGCCTGCTTTTCTTTTACCCCAGCTGCGAGCCACATGCTGTGCACCTGTCTCGGAGGGAATACACCTGAGTCTGTTCTGTGCCGGTGTGGGAATAGTTACCAGTATATTTATGGAATAAAAGGAAGAAGGTTTAACCATAAGGACATTACACAAGATATTCATATAATTGTGTGTTTGCTTGACCTTATTCTTGCTGAACAAACACATCTGATTTTGCTATACTTCCGCAGTAAACTCAAAATGGTGTTTGTGGTGTTAAGTTGCTTCTGCTTTTGTTCATCTGCATCTTCAGCTTCTTACAAACTTCTGATCTCGTGACACTCTAGGTCTTAACAGCTGCAGAGAAAGTAGGGCCTATTCTGAGTTAGCAATAACTGATTACTTTTCTCCTTAGGGATTTAAAAAAATGTATGGAGTTCAGAACTCCAGTTTGGATGTTAATTCATTTCTATGTACTCTCAAAATTCAAGAAAGGGCTATACCATGGTTTTCCTTTTACGATGCAAATATAGTGTCAGGTTGAGAACAGCTGTGACAACAAAAAAGAGCCATTTTTATTAGCACCTCTGCCACTATTGATACTTGTTAATTAATCTGTGTAAATGATTCTAGTAAAGAATTTTTATAGGCTATTTTTCAGATAGTCAGTAGTAAAGCAGAGCTTGGAAATAAATTCCTTATTTATAGGCATAAAAAGTTCGTTTCAGAGAGAGGGTTATAATCTGATCTCTTGACTTTGAATTTATAGCTAGTTCAAACCTGGATTCTAGAATAATTTTGCTTATTGTTCATTGGAAAATTTGCCATCTTAAAATCTTTTAGAGTTTTTTTCCCCTAGCTGTTCAATGAGTTACTGAAATTAACCATTGTGGCTCCATTGAAAAATAGTGTAAACTATTATTTATTATTTTGACCTAAATTGCTTTGAAGTGGAGAACATTGCACTGTGAAATAAGTTTAATTGCTTCAGCTTTGCCAAAAACACTTAAATATTCTGGTACAGGAAGTTCATGATCAAATTAATGTGGGTTTTGTTTAATATATAATTATATAGCTGTGATGGATACTTGAGTTAATTACAGAAAACACATAAATTAAGAAATTGATGAAAATTGCAAATAGTGAAAATACTTCAGAAGCAGAAGAAGAAGAAAAAATGACAATGACCTGCTACAGATAATTTGCAGAGCCTTAGGGTACAAGTTAAGTAACAAATCTTTTTCCCAGAGCTGATAAAGTTAGCACTGCGCTGACAATCCAGCCAATAACAGGACAGGTGCAGCTTTAACTCCTGGGCAGAAAATGAGAGACTTTCTAACATGCAGAAAATTGAAGTTTGGTGAATGGAGGAAGGAGTACAAAACAGAAAGTGTGTGTTCTGAGCCTTTTTGTGGCATTGCATTTTTAAAATCCTTGTAAGATAAGGCAAGATCTTCTGTTGGCGCATATTGCCGTAATTGCTGTAATTTAGAATATCTGCACTATTTTCACTTAAACTGCGGATTTAACACATTTTGACAGTCTCAATGACAGAACATGTTATATATATTTGCTTGACAGAATTTGTACAATTTAGAGTTGGCTTGCATGATTAATTCTTTGTGCTTGTGCCTGCCCCCTCCACCGACCATGCTGAGGGCTCTGTTACTTAGCTTGACTCCAGCCTATTCAATTGAGCAATGGCTGCAGGAGGCCAGACTGCACATGTCCTAGGGCCATACAAGTGCTATTTAGCAGGATGTAATCTGCAAAGCCAGAGACACTCAAGGGACTACAGAAAGAGGCACATTAGCGACATAACACTGAGAGCCTGAGCCATGTTGTGTAAACGCTCATTGTGATGAAGTGTTTGGTATTTGTTCTCATGCTGTTGCATGTATATAGAATAGGTTGCTGCTGTTTGCTATAAATAATTTGCAGCTAATGTTGTTGACAGTGCTATTGATGAAGTTTGAAAACGTGTTTGATGGCTGCTGTTCTCTTAAAACCTTTTTTACTTTATTGGATAACTTCCCTAACTTTCTGTATGCCACTAGAAAGGAGAATGGAATGAGTTGTTTGAGGTATACAGAATTAAGGGATGGGCACACATCCAGGGAATCTCAGAGGGAAATATGGGCTGTGTGCCATGCACTGAACTTGTTACATATGTGCACATCTGATCTAGCACGCGCACAGTACACAGATGGTTAGCAATTGCACAGATCAGCTCCACAAAGCATGTCCAGATCCCACTAACCAGGGTGTCTGGAAATCCTGGTCATATGGCCAGTCTGTGATTTCTCTCCTCTTTCTTCTTCCCAATCCTGAAATTCTGTCTAAAGAAGGAAGGTTAAGAAATGAAAATCAGGACATGCTGAGGCAGAAAGACATACTACTCTTGTGTTAATATTGGACATGTTGGACATGTTGAAAATGGTGAGGTTACCATAAAGCAATGAGCTTCAGGACCTCAGCTAAGCCATAATCTACTGTGTGTGTATTTTTAGTTTGCTGTTGCAGTGTAAAAAATATTCACTTCACTTAAGCTATGTCATAATAACTTACTGTGAATATTGAAATAAAATGCTAATTAGATACAGTGGAAGAGAGCACATGGCAAATTACTGTAATACCACTGATGGCTGGTAACTCATATGCCTACGGTGGCATGATCAGTTTTGATCAAGTGCTTTCTCTTTTAATCTACTTGGTCTTTAATAATAGGCCTTCTCTAACTAAAACCTGCACCAATTTAAAGTTCAATTAATGTAACTTTTATTAGTTAGAATGTTTTTCTTAACCAATTAAACCATAATTAAAAGTAGAATATTTCCTAAATCCTTAAGGCCTCTTCATTAAAATGGAAAAAGTTCTTCTTCACAAGACTCTGTCTCATTTTAAGTTCACTAAATAAAAATATAGTTTGTGTTCCAAAATAACTTCTCCTAAAAAATCTACTTGATACTGTTTTAAAGTATCGAACTAATTTTAGGTAGTCTGACTATTCTCTCATTGGTAAGTAGATGTTTATGCTAATATTTTACATTGGAAATTATGATGGATCAAATCAGGACTTTGAACTTTGTGAATGTGATGCTACATATGTACATCACACGACAACTTTGGGGGGGGGGGTTGGTTGTTGGCTTTTGTGTTGTTGATTTTTTTTTGTACTTTTGTGATGCATTTAAAAATCCATCTTCTTCCATCTCAGAATTTCACCAGCAAGTGTAGTCTCACTGATATCCATGGCAGTCTCCTTTTTTTGAGAGTACAGGTTTATTAATTTTCTGAAGAGTTATACATGTGAATTATGTATGCACTTCCTAATCCCAGGCTATTATGTATCCAACTCTGACTGATTACCAAAATTCTCAGTCTTTACCTGTCTAAATGGCAAGCTACGTGAGTAACTTAATTTCTGTAGAAGGTAAGACTTTTTTATCTCCTCAAAGTTTTGTTCTGATAAATCCTGCAATATAATCAGAGCACCAATTCTTATGGCACTGTCAGTCTCTCTTAAATTATCCTTCATACTTTTCAGAAAATATAAAGATAACATCTACAGAACAGAAACCAGTCTGATCCTTTGCACAGCACATTTACTGTTCATTTTGTTAGAATCATACTGCTTTTTTAATCATTGATCTTTGAATGAATTACCTAATGGTCACCTATAGGTGTCTTAGAATTTATTTTGTCTCTTTCTGAGGCAGTTTGGAAAATATTGGTAAATTGTGTTTAGATGAGAGAAAAACAGCTATTCCTTCAGGAACTGAAACTTCCTGTACATAGGGAAAAACAGCATCAGACTTGGCTTTCTCCCATATTATATTGCCAATAGAAAATACTAAATTAATTCAAGAATTAGTGTATGAATATTTAGGGACTTATGTCTTTCGTCCATTACACTCTGATTCTATTTCATTTGAGGGGCAAAACAGAGTTCATTGATGCCACCATTACTCATACTTGGGTTTAAGTAGAATTTGTGTGTTGCATAGATGTAGCTAAAAAAATTCATTTTCACTCTTTGGACCAAACAGCTATTTTTTTTCCCTCTTGTACTTGTTTTTGTAAGGTAATCAGTGGAGAATAATCACTCTATCACAGTGAAGCAGGAGTTCATCTAATTGAATTAATAATGCCTTATACAAGTGTGATACCTGCTATGGTTTTCTTCTGTTTTTCACATGCTGCCATTTCAACCACAGAAAGAGTTTGAAGGTAGTTCTCACTTTACCTAGAAGAGTATACATTTGGATTGCATGCTTGTATGGGAATCCTCATCCCTACCCCAGAGCACAGTGTTCATTAGTTCTTAAAAAATGTTATCTATTCACCTTGTGTTTGTCTTCTTACTTCAAGTTCCTCTTTCACTTTAGATGCTGCAGATGTTTTTTTTTCCTTTAAAATACACAGATTTTATCCCTATTCATTTCAGAGAATATGCTTTGCTTTACAGATTTATGTTGCCTATGAATCTCAACTACAAAAATTACTTTAGAGTGCAGTTAATGTCATCAGTTATAAATTTCATAAGCAGTATGTTCTTGTGCTAATTCATTTTTTGTTAACGCATTAGTACTTGAGGTATTCTGAGTACAAACATGTAAATTCATATGCTATATAGTGTGTATATACATAAAACTTTGGTCAGGTCACAGCAGACCCGTGCTGTCTTTTTTCTGATTATACTCAATATGCTTAGTTTGGTATGCATAGGTAATGCTGCCTTTTTTTCATATCGTATATATCTATATATGTACATATGTACTTGCTGTAATCTAGCAAGTACATTATAGTTAAAAATGGCTGTACATCTTTCTGAAGCTTAACATTAAGATTTTCTAGCTGGAAATTGAACTTTAACTTTGAAAGAGTCCTTGAACTTTTATTTTAAATATGTGATTAGAACTACTGAACTGTTTAGGTTGGAAGGGATCTCTGGAGGTTATCTGATACCACCCCCAGCTCAAAGTTGTCCTAGCATCACAGTTAGAACAACATACTCAGGACTTGCAAAGTAAAGTTTTGAGTATCTCCAAAGCTGAAAATCCTGCTACCATTTTGTGAACCTTTTGAGGACTGACTGGTCCTAAGACGAGGAATGTTTTCCTTAGGTACTTCCATTGTAGAAATTTGTGACCATTGCCTTTGTGCTGTTTTTGCACCTTTGAGAAGAGTTTGGTTCAGTCTTTTACGTAACCACCTGTCATGTTGTTGAAGACAGCAGCTGAACTTAACCTTCTCTCCTCCAAGCTGAACACATACACACTTTTCTTAGACTCTGACCATATGTCATATACTCAAGCTCCATAAGTTGGTGGCCCTCCTCTGGAGTTGCTCCGGTTTGTTTATGTATTTGTTGCAGAGTGGAATGTTCCAGAGATGGTCTCAAATGTTCCATTTAGAAGTAAATAATGATTTCCATAATCCTGCTGGTTATATTCTATCTAGTGCAGCTCGGTGTGCAGGCAGCCCTCACTGCCTCAAGGGTATGCCACAGACTCCTGCTTAACTTGCTCTCCATCAAGATCCCGAGTACTTTTCTGCAAAACTTCTGTCAGCCCTCAGTCTATACTGATGCATGCAGTTGTTTTTTTTCTCAGGTGCAGGAGCTTGCATTCATCCTCATTTGAGGGGAGGGGAGAGAGAGCGGAAAGGAGGTTACAGTCAACCAGCTAGCTAGGTTTAGCACAATGGCTGACAAAGTGATAGCAAAGGAAGGAGCAGGAGTTGTGAACAGGACTGGTAAATATGTGGATTAGAAGGTGTATCAAGTGACAGATTGTCACTGATGCCACTTGCATCCTGATTTCTACTCTTTCTCCTGCTTTCAGACTCTTCATAATGTTTCTTGTGGAGTTATGAACATATTTCAAGTTTGTAGTTTCTTTTCTTTTTTCAAGTATGTGTGCATAAGCAAACTTCTTAATTGCAACAACAAATGATGGAGTTAAAGTTTGTGTTTGATGGTTGCTAATTTTGGAATCAGCACCAGGTAACTTTGGAGTGTCTCAGAATGCATCAGTTTTCATGATTCTGTTTCCAGGTTCCAGATACAGCTTCATGTGAACTGAATTAAAAGAGCTTTTGGTGTCCAATTGTGAGGGAGGCAGACCACCTGTTTTAAAACACCACTTACTACTGTGTTCCTTAAAACTCATCAGCACCTCTGTTTGGAGGCCTGGGATTTAGTCTTGCTCTCCTAAGAACACTATCACAATATTCCATGCCTTCTTGTCGTTCCCCTGCTTCTAGAATTCAACTATGACAATTTTAACTTACTTTGACTTCTCATACATGTAAATGAAGTATCTCTTTTTTTACCTTTAACTTCTCTTTTTTTGCAGTTTTGGACTTTCCAGCATCCTTGAGATTTTTGCTCTTCTTTCAGTTTGTATTTGCATTCTATGAGTTTAACTTTTAGTATTTTCTCATAAGCTGTTTCTTCCATTTACATAATTTTTTATTGCTTTTTAAAAAAAATCTGAATTCTTCTGTTTGTTAATAGCTCTGTGGGCTTGCTCCTCCTTCTTGTTGAAGCTAGTGTGAAAAAACGAAGGCATGCTACTGCTCATAACTCTTTCCTGCAATTTTTATCTTGTATCCATAAATTCCTTGTTTTTTCAGCTGATTCAAATGTATGAGTATTTTGCAGTTTCTGTATCCAATCCTGAGTGAACATAGTCATCACCTAGCTCAGATGATTCTTCTAGCTGGCAGGTCTTTTATTAACTTCACTGTGTCTGACTGCCTTCCAGACCAGATAGTTTGCATTCTGCC
Source organism: Eopsaltria australis (assembly GCA_034509425.1). Taxonomy (NCBI): domain Eukaryota; kingdom Metazoa; phylum Chordata; class Aves; order Passeriformes; family Petroicidae; genus Eopsaltria; species Eopsaltria australis. The sequence goes on along the minus strand of JAVTVJ010000132.1, from coordinate 3,969,083 downwards.
AGCTGGAAGCATGGGCAAAATTTGCAACTCAGCGTGCCTTCATGGAAATACTTTGAGGACATGATCAGTAATTTTGAGCAGCTGAGGCCAACAACACTGATGAAAATACTGCTTAGAATCCTTTGCTAAATATCAGAAGTGCTGCCTAAATGAAAACTCCAGTGTGAATATTCTGAAGCTGTCGTACTTGAGATACCTGCTACTTTAGGTGCTTTCTCTCCAAAATAATGCTAAGTGTTCATATCATTGTAGACAGTTGTAAGAGTCTGGATGGAAATCCCTCATCTGCCTCACAACCATCTACAGAAGCAGAGGCTGAAACCCCAGAGACCCTAAGAGGGGGAAAGGACTTTTGCACAATGAAGTCTGGCCAGATCCTGGTGGGGTGCCTGCCAGGCGCCCAGGTGTGCTGCAGAGCTGTGCTGCAGAGGTGTGCTGATACATGCCTGTGGAACCGCGCCGCTCGGCTAACGGGGCAGAAAGGACTGCACAAGGACTATATGTTTTGTACACTTGCACCTGCACCCTAAAACAATGGGCCCTATTCCCCCACCTGCTGGCCATTTGCCCCTCACTTCTGGAAGGATTGCCTCATCTTTTGGTTACCTGCCCCTCGCTTTCGAAAAGACTATAAAGAGACTCAAAAAGTACCCCTACGAGATCTCCCTACAGACGAGACGGAATCCATCGGAGCCGGCCAAGAGGACTTCGTCATGCCATGGTAGCTATTAACCCCTTTCTTTTCTCTCTCTCTCTCAACCCTACATCTCTCTCTCTCTCTCTTATCGCATAACCATGTTGTTGGCACTCAATAAAGGTGCTTTTGATTTTCATTAAAGCAAAAATACTTGTCCCTGTTTTCTTTTGCACTCTGAGATTCAAAGTAACGAACCATTACGACCCCCGCTCCTACTAGCGGATCATGACATCAATAAAATGGTTTCTTCATATATATGGTGCCAAATGGAGAATGCTCAGGCTAAGTGTTTAAATGGAGTCACCAACATTTTGACCAGGAGTGGCCATTTGATCCCTGTGATTCCTTTCCCCATTTGTAATGGCTTTTGATATTTTGGACCATGTATTTGAGGAAAATGTTAGCTTGAAGGCTAACAGCAGTTACTCAATATTCTATGGGATTTCTGCACATACAGTTGCACTCATATACATGTGGTTTTTTTCGCTCAGTGGTTCATGGGAATCAGACACTAGACAGTTCAATATAAATACTTTATAGCTGCAAGAACAAAGCAGTGCACCCCACTTTAGATACAAAGAATATTTATGCCCCACGTGCCTGTAAATTACTCGTTCGCATACAGTGTGAGCTGTATTTTGTCTCATGACTGAGACAAGGTCTGCTTGAAATAAAATGAATTATTTTTCTCTGAGTCTTACCTGTATTTACATTTTGTCTGGATGAAGCCCACTTTTTTAGATGCACTTTCCACCATGTCCCTGTGCTTGCTGGAGCAGTATTTGCAAGACGTTCTGCTGAGTCTCATCAAAGTGATTTTTATAACATTTTACTGGAGGGTGATAGTGGCACAGGATGTAATTGGAGGCCTCTCACTAGTGATGTTCAATACTGGGCCAAATATTGTTGAACATATTTATCAGTGACTTGGATGAAGGTGCAGATGCCACCTCAGCAAGTTCACTGACAACACAAATCTGTGAGGAGTGGCTGGTACCCCAGAGGGCTGTGCAGCCCTTCAGAAGGACCTTGATGGGTTGGATAGATGAGCAGAGAGCTGTGAAATTCAACAAAGGCCAAGCCAGGGTCCTGCACCTGGGGAGGAATAACCCCATGGACTTGTACAGGCTGGGGGCTGATCTGCTGGGAAGCAGCTCCGCAGAGAAGGACCTGGGGGTCCTGCTGGTCAACAAGCTGCCCATGAGCCAGCAGTGTGTCCTTGTGGCCAAGAAGGCCAAAGGTATCCTGGGGTGCATTGGGAAGAGCTTTGCCAGCAGGTCACAGGAGGTGATCCTGCCCTTCCACTCAGCCCTGGTGAAGCACATCTGGAGTGCTGTGTCCAGTTCTGGGCTCCTCAGGAGAGGAGGGACATGGAGCTCCTGGAGTGGGTCCAATGGAGGGCTACAGAGATGATGAAGGGACTGGAGCATCTCTCTTACAAGGAAAGGCTGAGGGAGCTGGGCCTGTTCAGCCTCCACAAGAGATGACTGAGAGGGGACCTCATCAATGTCTGTCAGTATCTGAAGGGAGGGTGTCAAGAGGATGGACCAGGCTCTTCGTGGTGATGCCAAGCAGTAGGACAAGAGGCAACAGACAGAAACTGATGCACAAGAAGTTCCACTTGAACATGAGGAAGAACTTTACTGTGCAGGTGACTGAGCTCTGGAACAGAGACTGTGGAGTCTCCAACCCTAGGGATACTCAAGAGCTGTCTGGATGCAGTCCTATGCAGTGTGCTGTACAATGGCCCTGCTTGAGTAGTGGACTCATTGTGGTCTCTTGCAACCTTACCTATTCTGTGATTCTGTGAATACTGACCTGCTGCTTTAACAAAAGTCACTAAGCTGGGAAAATACCAGAAATTATAATTATATGGGCAAGACTGTTACAGACTAGGAAGGGCTGTTTTTCAGATACTCCTGGATTCGGAGATAAGGACTGAGGTACTGCAATGGCCAGTGTGTACTAAACACTTTGTTAGAACCAGCTTTACTGGTTAATCCTTGAGAAGAATTTAGCCGAGCAGCCCATGGTGCCCCTTCCCATCTAGAGAATTCATAGGAGCCAGACATTAATTACCAGAGGGATTGCTCAACTTCAGATCAAAAAAGTAGTTACCTGATGGACAGATACTCAGCAACTGCTCAGGCTTAGTGGCTGTCCTAATGCCCTGGGCTGGTGTTTTTGGACATGCTAAATGCCACTGTTAGGAAAAGATAGGGAAGATCAAAGATTGTAAGGATTAGTGGCACTGTAAGGGCTTTCTCTCCTTCGGCAGTTGCCACTGTTCATTTTCACTGACTTATTAATAAATACAGTATGAGCCAAGCTGTAGTACCCTAATAGCTTCATGATGTGGAAATCTGCTTTTTTTCTTAAAACCAATATAAAAACCACACATTTTAGTATTAGGTTATAGCTCAGACTCAAATTTCATATTCCAGGACAACAGTTAAACTGTATGCTTTAACTTTTGCCTATGATGCTGTGTTTATCTGTCTGGTGAACAGTCTACTGCTAGGCCAGGTGAGATACCTTGCAGCTTTTGAAAGAATACATATTTTAATAGACAGCAGTTACAGTAGTCACACAGCCTGAGCTTTCTGTCCAGTAGAAAAGGGGTTAAAACTTAATAGGGGTTGGGCAGGAGGGAGGGAAAAAATCCTAGGCAGAATGTCTCCACACGGAGGAACCGACAACAGTTAATTTGTGCTCCAAAGTGCTAAGGACAGCAGAAAAAAGCAACTAGTATAAATAATTAAAGCAGAGATTAGATAAATATTTGGGGAGGGGGTACTGTGGTAGTGTAATTGGTGATGTTAAGGAGAGGTGGACTTCTGTGCTTCCCTTTTGTTCTAAGGTTTCCTACAGCCCATTGCTTAGTAACCTGCCATATGCCATAATTTTTAAACCATGTTTGTTTAAAAGCTTGCATAAGAAAGAACTCTTGAACATAGGCTGGGATGTGACTTTGTCATGCAGTATGGCTTTATGATTCATTCATTTTCCCAGACTTTATTTCTCCAGAGCAGGTCCTGGGTTGGCATCCTGAGCCCTGCAAAAGATTCACAGGGCTGAGTGAAAGGAATATAAATGCTTCACTGGAGCCAGACCGGCTGGGGCAGTGGCTGTCAATACACTGAAGTTGAAATACATAGACAGTGAGGTGGGGGAGGTGTTTTGCGGTGTCACAGATCCCAGGAATACCTTATTTTAGGAGTAGAGAATTAGGGTTTTGTATGTTCACTAACAGGGTTGTTTCTTGTTTCAGAGATAAGCAGCTGCAAGATCAGGAAACCAAGCCTGGGATTTATTGTTTAAAAGGAGAAATACCCAAACATGTTTTAGTAACAAAGGGGTGGCTTCACACATAAATATCTATATAAAAAATACTTGATGAACATAGAAAATTAAACTGGAGACTAATATTTAGCAAATTAAATATTCTTCTGTTGAAGAAGGAGGAAGCAAACTATTTACATCAAAATATTAAATGTTCAGCGGATAATTTCTAACAAAGCCCTTAAAAATAAAACTTTAATTAAAATACTCTTCAGAGCTCAGAAATACTTGCAAACACATCAGAGGACACAAAAGCTCTAATAATCTATCAGTTAAACTGCTGTGATTGTGTCTGTTTTCCTATGTTTTTATTCTTATCTTTCACAATATGAATAACCTTATAAAAACATTCTGTATGAATTGTGGGGTTCTGTGCCTGTCAGTTTCTGTGGTTATCTGGAGATGTCCTCTGGTACCTGCACATACCCTGAGCTGAGCTCTCGCTCCCACACTGCAGCCAGCCTGTGCGGCAAGCCCATCCTGATGCTCTTGGAGACAGGGAGATGCAAGGTATGATTTTTTTTTTTCAGACTGTAAATGATTCCTTTTCTTTGCTCCACAGAACATCCGATGTGGTGCCCAATCGGCTGAGAAAGCTGCACGGACGTCAGTGTGTGTGTGTGTGTGTGTGTATGTGTGTGTGTGCCTGCACAGCCAACTGCAGCTGGAACCTCCATTAGAGCAGCCCTATTGATTTCTGGTTCACACTGCAGTAACAGGGCTAGAGTGCAGGGCGGGGGAAGAAGAAGGCAGGGGGGGAAAAAATAATCCCAGTGGTTTAAAAACAAGGCTTAACCAAAGGCACGTCGGGGTGTATGTGCATATGTATAGCACATACACGCCAGTTTCCAGAGATACGCCACTGAGCTACTTGCTTAAAAAACCACCACCAAAAATCCCCAGGCAGAGCAATTCCCAAATCTCGTGAAACAACAGTCTGTCCAGGTTTCAGATCCCCCCCACACACGGATTGATGTTTGATGCTTTGTCGATGCTGGGTTTGCACACCAGAGCTGGCCGCAAAATACTTCTGTTTTATTAAAGGACTACAGGAGATGCGCACTTTATATGGCTCTCTCTCTCTATGCACACATTCATCTGCTTGGGGACTGTGGGGGGGTCAGAAATCCAGCTTGAGTGTGTCAAGCACAGGGTATAGAGAGCTCCAGGAAGCTACTCTGCGTTTACTGGCAGTCATTTTCTTGTGATGCATAATGCACAAGGTGCCAATGCAAGCTGAGGTGCAAAAAACGGGCGGGGGGTGGTGTGGTGTGTGTGAAAATGGTGTGTCTGCTAGTGACTGAGCTTTCCTCTTCATCTGAGGTTTCTTTCTCAGCTAATATCTGGGAATAATTTATAGTTGCATGTTAATATGTTTTCTTGGTATTTCAGCACATCTGTGAAGAAAATCCTTGCAAAGCATGTGTGTCTTTTCACAATCACTGCATGTCAGTCTGGCAAACTCTAGCTGTGAGCAGTATACAGCGAAGGGGGGGAAAGCCCCCAGCACTGTTATCTGTTTAGGAGGTGGGGGAAGGGGCGACGGTAATACCTTTAAAAACCCGAAAGGCAGTAAGCCATTATTAGCAAAAGCTATATTGAGCATGCTTGCCAGACAGGCAGTGCAGCACAGCTCAGCTCTAGTTCCGCCCAGACATGTGCCTTGCCATTTTCATTTTAATCAGTCTGCTCAGGATGGCTGCTGATTCATTTTGCGGGATGGCCCCCTGGGAGCCAAGGTGAAAGCCTGAGGCGAGCTGCTATTGCATCAATGCAGCACTGCACATCAGACAGAGGGAGGGGAGGCAAGGCTTCAGCAGCAGATCGAGTTCAAAATACCAGCCTCACTATTAAAAAAACAAACCAGCATTCCCCTTAAAAAAAACCCACAAAAAACTCCCAAAACAAACAAAAAAACCAAACCAAAACCTCTCTGTGGAAGTAATAATACTAAAAAAAAAAGGAGTATAAATCCAACAACCCCCGTCCCAGAATGATTAATAAAACACAATTATTGGAGAAAAATCTCTTCTGCTCCTTCCTTCCCCTTGTACCCTGGAAGCTCTGGAGCTACAATTTCTTTTCAGTGCCTTGTTTAAAAAGGAAAAGGATGCTCTCTATTTACCTGATAACTAGCGGGGGGTGGGATACCTGATTTAGCTGGAGACTTTGATTTGTGGGATTGACAACCTTATTATGCAGTGAGCTTATTATTGATATTATTCTGCTCTCGGTTGCCATGACCACCTTGTGAGAGACATTCAATTTTCTCTCTTCCATCATCATTATCTATGAGGCCATCTGTTGTGGAAAATGAATTCAGCCTCATTTGCATGACTGATAAGCAAATTTTTTTTTATCTATTTAACAGAAGGTCATATGCCGGGGATTTGGAGCTGGTGAAAAAAAAAAAAAGTGGAGGAAAAAAAAAGGCATCTCGAGAGGATGAGTGGGAGTGCGTGCATTAGAGGATGTATGTGGAAGTAAAACAGATCCCTCAGGCCTGCTAGCCTATCCTACTGCATTTGTCATTCCTGCCAGGGCGACATTTTTTCCCCCTAAGCTTCTGCACACTAAAGAGAGTGAGAGCTTTTTCCCTGCAGTCTTCTTGAAGCCCCCCTGGTTTTTTTTACTCAGTATTGGTGGGTGTATTTTAATATATATATATATTTTTTAATTCCCTGGAACACGGGGTATCTTTTCAGTGTACAATGAAGAAAAAAGCAGCCTTTTCTGGGTCTCTGTGGTATGCTTCTTACTCCTCATCCTTTCAAAGTTGTAGTAAGCCAGGGCGTTTCTTAACCATGCTGAAATGTCTTGCTTATATTTAACTTGTAAATGGTTAACAGTGCAGGTGTGGGCTGTGTTTTGTGCAGGGTGGGGGTTGATTCTTGCAGCTAACTGGGAAGATTATTGTGATTTTTGTAGTCATTCTGTAGCTTGTACTTAAATGTCCATTGTTTGCTCTTTTCAAGTTCTTCTGGCAATACTGCTGTGCAGCTGAATTTGTATTGGGCTGTAGAATAGCTGATAAAAAAATCCTAAAGAATGTGTTTACTATATGACCGCATAATGTTGCATGCATTAAGCATGTTGTTGTTTATATAAACTTGCTGCATGTGGACAGTACTTGTTTGATATGGACAATCCGAGACAGAAACTTCACAGATTGGAGTGCCCAATGACAGCTGAATGCAATTAAATAAAAGATCATAAGATACTGTATTTTGCACTAAAATGACTTTTGAAAACAATGGATTTGTACTTTTAAGGGAAACACTTGTATATAAGAGTAGCATTTTTGAAACAACACTATCTTAAATGTTTCGTGTCTAATACGTTTTATTTAAAGAGAAGAAGCTTTGTAAATAAGGAGTGGTTAATTCAGTTAACTCTCTGAAAACATCACAGTATATATTTCAATTTTAAAATAGTTGTGATAAGTAGTCCATGTACATTTAGTGCAGATCTGTTAATCCTATTAATTTAGTGCTAAAATGTAGCCAAAGAGTAGAAAAGAAAACAACTTACATCAGTACAAAAGAAACTACCTAGTGTTTTATGGAAGAAGTGTTACACAGGTTTGTTTCTTTTAATTGTCACTAACAAAGATTAAACTCAATGGAATAGAAGCATGCCATTTTCTTCTGAGTTCTGATCAACATGCACAGTCTCATCTAGGCAGAGGAGGTTTTTTTAAACCTTTATTTGTTCTCTGAAGAAGTAATGTGTGGATAAAAGTAGGCTTTTTGCATGATAAATGCTATACTTGGTTGATGATACTCCTTTAAAGGTAGAAAAGGAGAAATGCAGTACTCTCTCTCTTGCAAATAAATACTTTTGGATTTTATTTGTAATCTATGGGGAATATTTTTTTATATTTCACAGTTGCAATGGAGAAATGGTCATGGGTGCTGGATTTCAGATGGCGAGAAGTTTCACTTTTATTGAGGTCAGCTGGAGAGTAGATCTCTGACTTGTCTACATTAAGTAACTTACCTAAATTATTTGATTAAAATTCCTATTTTTATGTGGTTTTTTTTGTTTCTTTTAGAAAACACTCTGCAATAGATCTAGCATTAATTTGTTGTGATAATCTATTGCTGATACTTGTTTAAAAGACACTCTTTTCTTCTATCCCTCTGATTTCAGAAAGAGTATCTTCCTTGTACATTTTTAAAAAGGAGTAAGATTTAATGCTTTTTTGGCATCCGCCATATTTATCATGCCTGTTGGAATCTGTGGTGGAAGTTAGCTCACAGAACTAGTTTCACACTCCAAGCTCAGCCCAGTGCATCTCTGGCAGCTGCAGGGAGTGGAGGGTGTCTGAAACGGTGCTAGTTTCCTCAATGGACTTCAGCTGGAAGTAATGGGATACTGTGCATTAGCAGGCTGTCTTGTAGCACGCAAAGGTTGAGGTCTCCGTCTCATCCCCACCTCCCCCCTCCACTTGAATTGTCAGCATCTTCCAAAGGCTGGTGAATAAAACCTGCTAAACTTCGGGAAAAGCCTAATACGTAACACAGTCGATTTCCTTCCCCAGCCCCCCAAAAGTTAATTACCGAGCTTGGTTGGATTCCTCCTCGCCACCCTGACATTTGACTGCTGCTAATTCACTGATTAATCTCATTAATGTGATTATAGCAGGATTTGGAGTTAGCTGCCATTGTTCTGCAGACAGCGCTATTCAGCCCCAGCCCTCGCCGCCCCCCTCGGCGTGTCGGTGCGGTTCCTTCAGCACCGGGAGCTGTCCTGCTCACCGGGAGCTGTCCGGCTCACCGGGAGCTGTCCGGCTCACCGGGAGCTGTCCGCACCGAGAGCTGTCTGCACTCACCGGCCCCGTGCCCAGCGACTGCTCCCGAAGGTAAAAGCAGGAGAGGCTTCATGCCTTCTAATTAGGTGGCGGGAAGATGGCTGTGGTAAAGCGCCAGTCTCTTAATTTGAATGCATTTAAATTCTTCCTCTCTTCCAAGAGCTGTCTCCGTCTGCATTCTGTTTTCTGGGCTCGATCCATGGGTCAGTGGAGTTTAAACAGCACTTCCTTGCAGCAGTGCAATTTAACTCTCAGAAGGTGAGGGACATTACAGGTGTTCAGGTGTTGTCATACTTAGCCAGACTTTTTCATCCTAGTAAAAAGTGCTTTGTTGAGCTAAATGTTTTCATTTATCTGTTGTCGGGGTGGTTTTTTGGGTTTTTTTTGGGGGGGTTTTCTTGGGGTTTTTTGTGCAACTCTCCCCCCCCCCCCCCAACATACTCCAGCTCGTCACCTCAAAAATTGTGTTTGCACTCACCAACACTATTGTGCTCAGGGTCCTTCCTGCATCTGCACTGCAAATGCCCATTTTCTGGAGTTTGACAATAGAAAGCATTTTATTGATTTAAAATTGATGTGGAAGATCTTTTTAAGGTCTTATTATACATGTAAATGACTTCTGCAGTCTTCAGTTGCAACACTATTTTATATTCAAGTTTGCAGGTTAGACAGTTCTAAATCAGACTAGGAATAATTTCTTTAAAGTCAGTCACTTTATGTAGCACTGGGGCTCTGCCCTATTTGGTATTTTTGCTTTTATTATCTAGAAGATACATTGTTATCATTTAATAACAGCCAATTGCACATGCGCAGTAACTTTTTTTAAACCATCTTCTCTTTCATTTGTATTCTTTATGAGCATGACCCTGTACTGGAAAAACTGAAGCCACACATTAAACTCTAGGGTGTGAAGGATTTGCCAGGACAAGCAGCGAACTCCTGCAAACCACTAAATTCAAAATACTTTTAAGAGAAAGTGTCCTGCTGAAAAAAATGGTGGGATCTGTTAAAGAACACACTGCATTTTAAAGGATTTGAGTGTAGTAAATGGCAGTGAAAGATCTGCAACCATTGCAATCCAGGGATAAATAACAATTTATGTTCAAAAATTGAGAAAGTGCACTTAACCCAAAAAAGTTTGTTATTTTCTATGACTTTCACATAGTTTCTCAGTCACTGATACTATATTCTTAAGAGGGTTTCCTGTTTTTTTTTTTTTTATTTCCTTCTCATTTCTTTTCACCCAAAATCAAAAGCCCAGTGAGTAAAGTATTGTCTCCTTAACTGCTTTAGAGAACTATACGTTTAAAGGATGTATAAAATAGGATTGCATAGGAACAGGTTTTAACAGTGACAGCCACAATATGCAAGCCAATTAAGGCTGCTCGTTAGCGGGTATATTCTTGTAATACTCCTGTCAAGCTGAAATTGTACTCCCTTATTGACAGTAGTGGATTCGTCTGATGCTTGAGTTCTGCTTTCTGTGTTTGTCTAATGTTTCAAGACTCACTAGAAACTGCTACTAACCAGAAAGTAAAAGAAATTGAAGGTTTTCAAGCATACTTTACCTGAAGTTTGCTAACCTGGCCAACTTAACCTGCAGGAAAAATACTGTGCTCTCATTAACGCTGCTTAAACATGACCTGCATCTCCTTTTCCCCATGGATAATGCACACTGACGAGACACAGGCTGGAGGAGGGAGAATCCAACCCACAGCATTAAACCCATACCCTAATATCTTATGGAGGATAATTAGGCCAATGAATTACTAGTCTCCCAAATTTCTTTCCACACTGTTTTTTTTGTAAATGCTTCTAATTTATGCAGTGGCCTCCCCCACCCCCCTTAACACTTCACCAATACAAGATTTATATACATTTTGTCCTGATTAGAGAAAATACTGGTTTTGTCTTCAGTGGGAGAAGCACTGGGCCTTTTCTTTGTGTCACCCCAAAGACTGGCCAAGATGATGAGGGTTTTTTTCCCAGATAAAGCACCTTCCAAAAGTTTGACAACACCTGCTGTGATACATGTACCACATAGTCACCTTCGCTACCCTATTAAGGCTAGCTAGGATCTAACATTAGAAAGCTAGCTCTAGCAGAGGGAGAAGACAAGCCTTGATTTTTAAAATGCAAATACCATTATCCAAAGGTTCTGCATGTAAACCCGACGTTAGAAAATGCTGAGATTCATTGGTAGGGGTGTAGATACCCTATGCACTTACAGGGGGGCCCTTTCATCGCCAGGTGTGTGTGTGTGCTTCTCAGGCTACGTTGATTTGTGTGGAAAAAACCCAAACTGACATGCCCTTGCTACGACACAAACATGGTAGCTCTCCCTCCCCGCTACGAGGAGGCTTTTCTCCCCGTAGACCGGCTCCCCCCTCCCGCCCCCGCCCTGCGCGGTGCCCTCCGCGCTCCCCGCCCGCACCTGCGGCCCGGCTGCTCCCGAGGGCTCCTCGCCTCGGTCTCGGGGGAGCCCTGCGAGTGCAGGGAGATGTAATCAGAGATGACAGAGAAAAATTAAGGAAAAAAAAACCCAAACAAAAACCCCAAACCACGAGCGAGGTGGAGATGGGAGGGCGGGGGAAGAGACACGTAAGTCCTTTTTTTTTTTTTTCTTTTTTCTTTGCTTTCTGAGGGAAACACTGCGTTTTCCACCAAAAGCGTGGATGTCGTGAGGGCTCTGCTATTGTTAGTCCCTGCCTCAGCAGGCTGGCTTTCCTCTGAATCCCTGTGAAAAACTCCCCCCCCCCCCCCCCCCCCCCAAGCCCCTCTCCTGCCATCGGAGTACGGCCGTGGAGCGGCTCTGGCGGCTCGGGGTGCGAAGGGCTGGTGCGCGGCGACTCGCCTTCCCTTCAGACCGCAGTGTGGTGCCCAGCAAGACTGGGTGGGGAGGGAATGGCAGCCTCTTCAGTAAGCGACATGTCTGGTGTTCACACGTCAGGCAGAGCGGGCTCGGCAGGGATTACCTCCCAGGGCTGGAGGAGGGTGTTCCTCGTGACTTTTGGGTCAGTCTCCCCCGCTTCTATCGCGGCCAGCAGGGGCTGCCCGCCGTGCCCTGCCAGCCGCGGGGCTGCCCGCACCGAGCACCGCGGAGCAGGGCGAGCCGCGGCAGGGAGGGAGGGAAGAAGGGGGGGAGGGCTGCGGGGAGGAGGAGGCTGCAGCAGCACAATGGCAACGAGGAGGGCAACGAGACCGGCAGGCGCGCGTGTGTAGGGAGGGCGTGTGGGCTGTATGCGTGCGCTAGCCAGGGTCCTTCCCGTGCGGAACAGCCTGCCTGCGGGGATGGACGCACAGGGCGGGCGGGACCCGGCAGGAGGCGCGGCGGTGCCCGGGGCAGGGGCCGGGACACAACAGGGCTGAGTCCGCGGGGGTGTGCGGAGTCGTGCCAAGGCAGGGGGGAGCCGCCGCCTCCGCGTAAAGATCACAGCCAGTCACGCTGCTACCGAAATGACATTTCGGGGACGGGTTTAAACGAAGCGACTCCCCACTGTCAAGCCTCTCGCGTCGCAGGGACATCCGGCAGTCCGGGGGCGAGCCCTTTAGGGACGCTGCCCACGGGCGGGCGAGCGCCGGAGAAAAGCCTCTGCACAGCCGTGGAAGGCGGTGAGGTGCCTCTTCCCAGTCATTGTCTTTGTGACACGTTTAGTAAAGCGGTCCCTGGCTAAGCGCAGGCAGCGAGAGCCACAGAATCCACGTCAAATTGCTGGGGAAACGCTGTTAAGGGCTTCTCCATGCAAAGCTGACCCTTTATGCGTTTGGCATCTTGATCACATAAAGTTGAGCCGCGCAAGTTGCTAATGGTGTAACGCTGCTAGTATTTTCTTCTGAAAATAGTTAATTTCTTTTGTTTCAAAGGGGAGAAGATGGTGTGAACAGGTAATATAAGCCAAGCTTCAGCAAAATTAACTCTAGAAACCCTGGTGATGTACCCCAGCAGAAAAACGATGGTTTTCGATGGTTATTTTATTTAAAAATATACATTTAGAAGCCTAATTGTTGGGACTTCTTTTTTTATTTCTTAAATTTTTTATTTTTTTTGTGGGGGGGAGTTCTCTATCGGAGACACCATTTTACGCCAGCACAGCGGCAGGGGAGTATTTTTAGCGGTCTCCCTTCCCGGGCTGCTGCGGCGTTTCGGCGTTCCCCTCCATTGGGTGGAACACAGCGCCGGCGCGGCGCCCCCCGCCGCCGGGGAGCCCGGCCGGGTGCGCGGCCCCAGCCCTGCCCGCCTCCCGCCGCGCCGCGGGGGCCGGGCCTGCGCGGCCGCGCCGGGCACTGCACCGCGCCGCGGGGCCGGCGGGATGGATGCGCGCCGCGCTGCTTAAAGGATGCGGGCTCAGGCGGGGTAAGTCAGCAATCTGCTACGGATGCTATTCTGCTGCAGTAATGTGGTCTCTAGGGGAACTAGGGCTTGATGCATGCTACGCTGCCTAGGCTTCCTGCAGCCCGTCGCCTCTCTGCTGCTCTTAAATGGAGGTTACAGCTGATCCATCAGCCACAGAGCTACACGCATGCCCACCTTCTCAGCCTTCAGTGGTGGAAACTTATTAATTTCTGCCTTCGACTTCAGGCCCGTTGGTTTCCTGTCTGAAAGCATTATTACTTTTGTCCATGTGGCAAAATAATTAGCATACAGATGAGAAGGGATCCTGCCTCTGAGCCTCAGTCGCAGGAGAAGATGTGCAGTGGAAAGTTGATTGGATGAATGGAGAACAAATGGTGGGCGTTCAAAAGCATTAGGAGAGTTTTGTTGTCGTGGAGCAGGTTTGTCAGTTTTCTGGGTGAATCTCGTAAGATGGAAGGCAGGGTGGCTGGTGCCGAGACGACTGCTTGACAGACTGTGGCCTACTTGAAGGTGCACGTTTGGACTGCAGGCATAGATAATTCCTTTGGACTACTTTGTTTTGCAATTCTGCGGCTTTCCCTTTCCTGTTCCCTCAAGGTAAATATGTCCTTTTATTACCGTTGTTGTTTGCAGGGCACTTTGCTGTTGTTGACAAAGTGATGGGAAGTTGAACTCTTTGGGCAGTTAACAAAGGAATAGCTTGTATTTCTCCCACCCCAGCTCCACCACACATACTCCTATGCATGGAGCTGGAGGAGGCTGAGCAGCTCGGGGCCCGATCCTGCTCTCCCTGAAGTCAACGGGGAGTTTGACATTGCTTCCAGTGAGAACAGGATTGAGCTCTCAGTGATTGTTGTTTTATTAACGACTGCTGGAAATGTCAGATTTCTGCTTCCTATTTTCTAGAACAATGTGGGCAGACCTGTAAAATTAGCAACTAACTGTTTCAATGAAAGCCCTGCTGTGATTAGTTTTGATTGGTGTGGTATGCATTTTCTTGGTTGAAAGGAAAAAAATGCTTATTTAACACAAACTCGCCAGTAATGCTAAAGCCCAAGTTGCAGATTGACAAATTGCTAGTGATTCTCTCAGCTCTATCTATCTCCGTTACATATGTGTCCTTATAAAGGCTTATTTTTTGAGAGAAGAAAACAAAAGAAAAAAATAAACAAGCTATCTGTGAATTAGATTTTTTTGTCAGATAATAACACTGAGTCAGACTGGAATCCCACTTCTCGAACAGAGCATCCATTGATATGGAATTCTTATATAATTCTGATGCTGTGTATAAAATGTGGGGTACTTGAACATTTAGTTATGTTTGCTTTTTTTTTGTGTAGTCACTCAGGAATATTTTTATTCAATTCTAATGATTCCTAATCTCCTTAAAAATGGTGATTTTCATTTTAACTGACCTAATTTTGAAACTGCATTTAAGGTTGGGGTTAAGTAGAAATTATTATCTGGTAATTGTCTTTACATAGTTCTTGTGACTGTTGTAGAACAGTTTAATAGATTATTTGCTTTAATTTGGGTGGTGTGGGGTTTTTGTTACCTTTAATTATATTGTTGGGGAGAACAACAGCTACAGTTCCAAATGATGTTTAGTTTTTACCTTTCTCTCCCTTTTTTTATTGCCATTTTAGTTCTGTGTGATAGTTTAATTTCAAAAATTGCCAAACAAATAAAAGTCTTTGTCATGTCACTCTGCAAACAAGAAAGCCCCCCAAATATTGGAAGAAACCGTTAACCCTTGCTAGGCAGTTAGCTGCTACCCCATATGATTTATTAAGCTTGATCAAGTTTGGAATGATAAGGTTAAACTTGGTTGCTGTAGTGTAGTCTGATGACTGTATATTTATACTTGTTTGCAATATGACACATTTAAAAACAATTAAGATGGCAACATAGCACTTTGAACATTAGAAATACAGAGTGATGCAAGACCATGTAAAAACCCAGGATCTTTCTAAGTAACTATATTTTTCTAAAAACTACATTGATTTATCAACTGAAACAAAGACAAGAGTAAATAATTACAATGAGTAAATGTAGAATTAGGTCTATTTTAAACTGATCTTAATAGTAGATTAAATTTTGTATGTATTTTACAGCTTGAACTTTCTGGACAGTGAATGTTCTTCCTCCCCCTTTCCCCCCTCTCCCCCCTCCCTCCCCCCCTCCATTTTCACCAACAAGGGCAATAGTTAAATGCTAAACATTTACAGCAGTTTCTTTGTTTTAGATTTAAATACCCAGTTACATGCCCAGATTTTCAAAAAGGATATCAGTTTTATTGTAGTAGTTCTTGGTTCATAGTATGACTTTGTTTTACTCTACAGTCTTGGATGTTACATATTACAAAATTGAGCAACTGTGTGTTTGGAGACAAAGACAATTAAGAAAGAAGAGGAGCTACTTCAGTATAATCAGAGATATATGATTTCTCCAGATTTGTAAAGGACTATGTTTGAGGGTTTCTGTTTTTCCTGTTCTCTTCTATTTTGTTTAATTTTTGTTTTGAGGAGATGAGTAAGATATGCAAAGGAATATTTTGATTATATAGACGTACATGCTACACATATGCGGCAGATATATATGCACATACTAGCAATGCATAGAAACTTTGCTATGTGAATGACAGAAAAGGAACTGTTTTGAAAACTGTTCTGAGGTGGTCAGGCTTTTATATGGACTCTAAAAGAATGAAAATATAATTCCCATCCATTAGCATTTCCACGCGAAATGAGCACGGGTATTTCTTTCTAAGTGCATTGCAGAAGCACATTTATAAAACAAAGTTGTCTATGTTAGAAACATTTCTTGATCAACTTTGAGAACAGTCATTGTTTTGTTGAGTCAGTGGTCGAAAAGTACTTCAATATTAAATAGGTATACAACACTGAATATCCTCATGGAAATTCTGAGTTTAATATCACTTTGTCTGAGCTTGATAAATGTTTGCATCATGTTGATCAACTTTCAGTAAAGATGTGAAGTTCCTGATAGTATAGTACCAGAAAACTTTATGGCTGTGGATTACTTACTGACCTTTTCTTTCTCGTAATAGCAGTGATGAGAAATGCCAATAAGATTATCAGTGGTGTTTTAAACAGAAGTGCAGTCAGATTTCTATGAAGTAAAAATGGATGCAGACCAAATAGCATCATCTTCTCAACATATCCTAGATTAAAAAGTCACAAGGAGAAAAAATCAAGACTTTTGTAGCTTGTTGACAAAGATTATCTCTTTAGAATCCTTCACAGTAGTTTGCTGTGATTAGAATAACTCTGCCTATTTTAGCCATAGAGGGAAAAGCAGCAAAATGTAATGAAACTGAAGGGGAAATGTCTTGTGTGGGGAGGGGGAGTAGAATGTGGAGACAGAAAAAAATCACAATAGGATTTTTGATCCCTTAAAAGGGATCATACTTCTAGTCATGAAACCAGTAAACATTATTATTAGATCGGATTTAAAATCTGATCTCGGATCAGATTTTCAGTGTGTATATACTACATGTTTGCACTGAAGCTGCAGATGTGGAACACAGTCACCAAGTAAGGAAACTGGCCAACTTGGTTGTGGAAATATCCAGGACTGCAGAGTGCCCCAGAGAGAACCATCAAATCAGGTCAGTATAGAACTGTCTGGTAGGTTGTAAACAATAAGAAATCAATGTTGTGTCTGCCAGTAGACCCTTTGGTTTTCTGAAACTACCACCTGTCTAATGCATCTGGGCAGTTGGTTTCAGAAACCAGTTTCATTCAGGATAAATTTCATGTTTCATGAAGGTCTATCATGACCAAATTGATTATAGTTCTGCACCAGGCAAACACATAAACATCTGTAAGGTCACAGATTGCCAACCAAACCTATTTTGTGAAGTATTAAAGGTCTGCATTTCTCATACCTTATGTCTTCATGGCATTTTTTATCAGGAAGTTGTTTGAAACAAATATATGCTCACTTGGTGTGGCTTCAGCTGGTTCAGTCTGAATCTGGCAGGTGCTGTTCCTTGCTTGGTGCAGCAGGGAAGAGAATTAGGGCAAAGCAGCAATTTAAAAAAACAAAACTATGAGGGGTTTTAAAAAGACTAGTGTTCTGTTCCTACTTTGCATGATCCTGCTTCTGACCCCAAAGAAAAGAGAGCAGTGAGCTTTGGAACAGGCTTGTAATATCATTTTATAGAATGATAGGCCAAACATATTTCTCATGTGGCTCCAGTAAAATCAAAAGAAAACATCTCCTCATTCTCTCTTGGTTTTGTTATTAATAAGATTGTTTACAGACAGAATGTAATGGAGAGTATAGTTACCATTCAAAAAAGACTTTAGACTGCTCACTGAATGGCTAATTTTTTCCAGGCTCTCTGGTGTTGTTGTCTCCCTCAGGTCCCGTCCTCCCAATAAAAATAGTGATACTATTGCAGATGTAATACTGCAATATTTATATTTCATATCAACAGCTTGTTTTATTTTTCCAAGGGAAATCCCCTTTTTTCCTCATGTCTCTAGCCAATACTGGAGGATATTACCAAGGGAATAAAATTTTATGCCTAATTTTAGTGTTCCTCTGCCTAATGTAGTGTGAATAAGTACCGTGTTGCAGCATTTAACCTAGTCCATCTTTGTCACTTTCTGAACAGTTCCTCAGTTCAAATAAAATAGTCAAAATGCAGAAAGAGAAGGTCTTCAAAGATCTCCAAGGTTTGTTTTGAGGATAAATTGTAGGGAGTAGATGTTCTGGCATTCCATTGGTGCTGCAGCATTCTCTCACGTAAGGAATACTACTGAAAGGGGTTTCCCAGGCCTCCTGTGATACTGTAAATCAGTGGCTCATCCTTTTATTTCATATCTCCTATGCCAGGATTGCTGAATCCAGTATCTTAGTTTTCAACGCTGGTGATTTGTTTTAGTAACATTTTCAGAGATACTAACAATTCCTCTGTTGTCTGAAGAGGAAAAGGCCATGTGTAAATATGAAACTATGTTTATAACAACTTTGCATACATTGTGGCTGTCATGTCCTATGCATAAATACTCAAGATTTTTTTGGGGAGTATGTGCATATTTAGGAAGAAATAATAATGTTGTGTTGTAGAAAATGATAAGGTTGACTACAGGACTTTTTACTTTCTTTATATCTTTATAATGCACTTGGTATCTCTAACACAAATTGTTATGAATTCGGAATTATATTTCTGCAGTGTCTTGGTTATGCAGCATAGGTTGAATTAAAAATCCAGAGAAACATGTTCCTTGGGCTGGGAGTTGACACTAAAAAGTAATGCTTGTGTTTTTTCAGCACGTGCAAGCACAAAGTCCATTCCGGGTCTTGCTAGGAAACACCCAGAGTTTACACAGGTCGAGTTAAAATATCTTCACACATAGAAAAAGATGTCTGTTCCAGCAGTGGTAAGATGCCTGCACAGTTGATATGTTACATATTTACTAAGAGAAACAGATTTACTGTTCTTCAAGAATTTCACAGTCCTCTGATCCTGTGATCAACCTGCACCCAGTCTCAAACTCCCGTTTTCATCAAACTCCAGATCTCATCACTTCCAGTGATGAAAAAATGTTTTTCTTGACCTTTTAAAATACTCTGCATGTTTGGATCTACTTGAGCTTAAGGGCTTTACTGTGTGTGGAGTTATTGGACCTCCATATTCCAGGAAAATAGCATACTTCAGTCCTCAGGGATAGTGGGTGCAGGCCAGGCTGCAGCATTCTCACAAGAACTAAGGTGGTTTTTGGACATTGCACGTGTAAGATGGAGAGGTTGTGATGAGAGGAATGAGTAACAATGTCACATCAGGGAAAAAGAATCAAACAGTCAATTTAAAGGAAACTGCTAGTGGAAAAATGAGGTTCTGTTAGCCAACATACAGAGTTTGGATGCTAAGAAGAGTTAGAATTCCAACATACAGAGTTTGGACGCTAAGGAAAATTAGAATTCCATGACCATTGGACATATGACCTCAAAAAAGAGAAGGAAAAGAACCTGAGAAGTGGATATGGACAGCAAACTTGTTAAGAAACATTATACAGAGGAGTCAGGAGATATACGTGGATGGAAGTCAAGAGTACTTCATGAACACAAAGACCAGCGGGAAAAGCAAAAAAGCCCAGGTAAGGTTACTTTTATATGGTACTTCTGCTAGTTTGTTTTGTTTGGTTTTTCCCCAGCTCTAAGAACTTGCTTTTTCTCTTCAGTTCTTTCATTGCTCTCTTAGAGTAGTGTCTGATTACAAGGGGACAGGAAACAAAGAAAAGACCTTTCAAATATCCACTTTATTTTAGCACTCCTATATGCACTGTCAATTTTAAGTAAAAAAAATCACAAAAGATAAAATACACCACACCCAGTATTCATAAATGTGTGTTAAATGTAGATAAGTATATGTGGGCATGTAGAATTTCTGTGACTAAATATCAGTTCTTTGCATGCAGAGGCAAAACCAATGGCAATGAAACTGACACCTTAGTATGCCATTAAACCAGATGGGAAACAAGACTGTTAAAAGTAGTCTTGTAATTGTTTGCTAAAACTGTATTTTCTGTGAATAAAATGTGTACATGTAGTAGAACCTTCATACATGCAGTCCTTTCTGTTTGAGAGTAAACCAAATTCAAAACATCTATTTTTTATTCAGGGAAACAGAGCCATTTTGATCTTGGTTCAGAGAAGCTACTCACTGAATTAAACAATAGCAGCTATCCATTTCCATTCATGGATTTTCAGGTTGATCTTTGCATGAACATCCCCTTTTATCTTCAGGACATTGTCCGCATTTTTCAGCAAGTATTCTTTAAATGCTGAGAGTGAGGAAGGCCTCTTTTACTTCTCGTTTCATGATGTGCTACTGCCTCACCTTTATCAGCTCTGGAGAAGTGCTCATAGGGGAAAGGCTAGTAACATGTCTAGGTGAACTCAGCTGCTCTGAAGAACCTTCTCATGGGTCTCTGCACTTTCTGAGCAGATTGCTGTCTGTTCAGTCACTTACTGCCATATTTCTACAATTGGTATCTGTGGTAGTCGACACTCTGTATGCAAGCTCTTCAAAAGGTGTTAAATTTAAAGTAGCCATCATTGACAGAGTTTCTGAACTGCCCACTATGAGGCTGATCCATTTCATATCTTATGAGGAAAAAAAAGTGAGAAAAGGTTGAAGATTTTTATCTATGACCTGTCCAATCTAACAGTGACTTTTTTGTTTTGTTGTTGCTTATCAGTGACCTTGCCTAAGAAGAAGCAGATGATGATTAGAAGAAAGAAAAGAAAGAGAAGGGTAGATATTTTCCATAGGTCTGTTTGGCCTTTGTGACACAACATGCTGGAGACAAGGCACACTTGAATGGTTTACCTTGAAGATTGAGCATCCCGATTTAGCAAATGCAGGCACTGCAAAGCAGTATGGGATAAACACCCAGTCATTTCACTGCAGCAGTCACTGTTTCATAGACAGCTCTGCAGAGCAGGTCACATCCCATATACCTTCTTCCTTTACCTCCTACCTGCCCAAGAGCCAGCACAGATTGCCACAGTGTTAATTCCGGCCAACTCCAGTGGAAAGTAAGGGCATATGACAAGATTGCACATATGCTAATGACTCATGCACCCTGCACTTTTTATTTGTCATTTTGTATGTTGTTTGATGTAGTTAATAAATTTTTATTTTGCTAAAACTATGATGGACTTGTTCTGTTTGAAAAATTGATATGGAACATCCTTTTCCTATGCTCATGCTTCTTGCAAAATTCAGTAAAATGTGGTTAGCTTGAAATTCAGTTTTTTAAGCAGTCATAGGTACAGCTTACTCCAAGAGCAGACAATCACATTCAAAGCAGTACTGCCAATAACACGTATCTGAGTATGCTTCTGAGGCTTCCAGGAATTGTATTCAGATTGACTCCTATAATTGGTCTTCTGTGTTCAGAATCATAAGTATTTCTACTTGTAGTGAAAGCATCTTCATTTTTGGTTTTAGAGGTGTTTTTAATTTACCAAATATACATTAGAAGCCACTGAGCAATACATATATCTTTGTTTCCAGATGCTGGGTGAATCACTTCAGGAACTAGGAAAGAAAAGATAGAGCAGCTTTTTGAGAATTGCAGTTAATGAAGTAGCTATCTTTATAAATGTTACAGTCTAGAAAACTGTCTTTGCATTGCAATATTGCAAAAGGATTTCTAAAAATATGAGCTCTACATAGATTTCATAATTAAATAGAAGTTAGTGAGCCACTTCTTGTAACTACTCAAAAGTCTCACTTGTGCTTATGTACTTGGAGGTTAAGGGAAGTGTGAATGGGATACCTTGCTAACTAATTTGCTTGCTTTTGTAAACTTTACAAGAGTCACAATTACACCTTTATAGCAATATATATATATATATATAAATCTACCTTTTTATATTATATAAGATTCGTCAACACCAAGTTGTTAACCACTTTCAGGGTTTGCAGGTTCCCAGAGCTAGCATGCCACTAATTTCTTAGTGTATAAGTTTTTGATTTTGCGACATTTCCACTGCAAGATTGATATAAACTTAGCACACAATTTAGAACTGGATTTGTAATGTCCTGTATCTAAAAGCTTTGTTTCTGCTATTGATGATGCTAGATTTGCACCATCATTGTACCAAGGGCTAAATATCGTGAGTCTTGGTGTGTTTAAGTCAGTTAGGGAGGGCTCCTACTTCATAGCAAGTTTTATTTTCTGCCTCCATCTTCTACCTTTACTCAATATTATATATTTCTTTAAAAACCTGATAAAGTTGAAACTCTCAACATGCAGGGAAAACAGGTACTAAAATATGAAAAGACATAGGAACTCCACTGATTTGTTTCATATATTTGAAATGGAACTATAGACTTGAGTATGAAAACATGGAAACATTAATATGGGGAAATGAAGGCAGAATCAGGGGCTCTCAAAAAAACCCCACAAATAAAACAGGAATTGGGGGAAGCAGAGTTTAAACTCCTTAAAATTCCTTAAGCAGAGTTCTGGGGTCCCACCAGGCCAAGAGTTTCCTTCCAGATTGTCTGCAAATTGCATAAACTATCCTGAATTCCAAAATCCTCCTGTCTAATGGAGTCTTTCATTTGCATGGAGCTTCATGACACGCTGTATGTAATTCAAGTAACATCTGGACAACACGCTTAGGCTTATGATTTACTCTTGGGAAGTTCTGTGAGGAGTAGGGATTTGGACTTCATCCTTATGAGTTCCTTCCAACTTGAGATAATCTATAGCTTTATGATTCAGATAACTTGAGTTCTAGACTACCTGTATTCCCAAGAGCTGTTGAGTGGCCCATCTGCTTACTGGGAAGTATTTCTACTGTAAACTGGAGTTTGAAAGTATTTGCTGTAGGAGAAATGGGGCTTTTTCTTACTCATCTGTACTATATTAATGTAAGGATGCAAGTAAGTTTGGAGATTCCACCTGTTGCTCATTTTTACCAGCCAACGGATGAATAGGAAACAAAAATTTAGGGCTAAAAACTGAGAAAGCAATATCAGTAGATTTCTTGACAGTTTTTTTGTTAATACACATTCTGAATTTTCAGATATGAGAATTACAGATTACAGATCGTAGCTTAATGTTTCTTAAGAAGAAATTTTGACTTTGCTGTTAATTGTAACCCTTAAATGTCTAAAAAATATCTCAGTATTCCGTCATACACTTTACTGTTGTTTTTCTGCTGAAACATCAGAATATTAGAACCATGGTAACAGCAAAAAGAATTTGCCAGACATCTATATTAGTACAGAGAGACAATACATTTGCATGGCTACATTTACAGAGCCAGTGGCCTAATCCTGTTCCACTCAAGTAATTGAGAATTTCTTGAAGGGAAGAAAGCATTCTGTATTAATTTCTAGGTTTTTCAGCTGTTAACTTACTTTTCCAGTATGGCTTTCAAAGCAATTCCATTTAAGATAGAATTATTAACCCATGCTTTATAAATTGAAGTCTTGTTTGCTGTATCGTTTTGCCCAGAGTTCTGAATACTAACTTTGAGTTTGGCGTTCATTGCTCTAAGTTGTCCCTTGATCAACCAGTACCTTGGTTGTGGTAAGCTCAAAAACAACATTCCCCAAGAGGTATCACACCCATGACATAAGCCAAGAAGTATTTTTCTGTCCTCTCTGGAGGCATGTTGCTGCCCCTGTTTACAGGTAGCCTAAATCAGTAATGATCAAAACAGAATCAAATTGAAAGGCATAGGATATCAGTATTAATCAGTCTTTCTCTTTACTAAGAAATGTGTAATTGATACGTTCATAATAATTTGTGGTAAGATCCTGAGTATAAGATAGTCTTTTAAATACTATCAGCCTCTTTTCCTTCATCTTCCTTGAAACTGTTTTGCTTACCTTGAACTATGCACAGAGATTTTACACACAAAATTAAAAAAAAATCTGAATGCAAATGAAAAACATACCATTCACTCTAAGTACATAAACTTTTATATTCATCATACAAGACAGTAGATAAGTTGGAATGCATTGCTGCAAATCTTCAGAATCAGCTACGTTATTTATTAATAATGCCGGAAACACTGGAAGGAACCTCACGCTTTAGAAAAAAAGATGTCTGTTTATTGATAGAATATAGCAGAATAAAATCCTCATTCTTGTATGACATCCTGGCCTGGGTGTTCATATTTTATAGGGTCTATCAGTCTGTTGCTTATAACTTAAATGTTTACAGGATTTGGACCTAAACATGCGAAGTTTTGAGACAAAATAAACTGCATATTCACTAAAACCAGCAAATGTTTTGAGTTCTTGATGTGGAAAATTGTAAGTAGGACAATAATGGAAAGAAAAATCACAGTATTTCTCCTTTCAAATGAAATAGTTTGATTTTCTATTAGAAGTGGGTCTCTTAGTACTTTCTTAATTTATGTTACAAAATGAACTACAATTAGTTAAAAATTCTTTTCTTTAAATCAGAGGATCCATTTTGACTCATATGACTTTACTACTGTTTGGTTTGTCAAAGATATGATTTTAAATTAGTGAAAATTAATACACTGGCCTCTAATGACAAAAAATTTTTGGAGTTAAAATTTGAAGGATTTATGTGGTACTGTCTCATACAAGTTTGCTTAGTCTAGTGGCACTGAAATCTGTGCATTCCTAAATTTTGCATAAGGGGCTTGGTTTTCCAAGCACTCAGCAGGTATTGCTTAAAAATCTCATGTCTCCGGGTAGAAGACACAAGAGGAAGGGGATTCTTTGAACATTAGACATCTACATTTAGGCCTGTGTGGTTAAAAAATTGTTTTTAGCAAAAGAGCTGTAGTCACTTGAGGGTCATTTACGGTTGTAGAGATTCCTTGTTTGTCACTGTATGGCAGAGATACAGAAAATAGATTTGGATACACCTCATTGCTTGTGTAACATTGTGCAACTTCTTCTATCTTGTGATATGGTTGTCTGAATTACAGTTAGCTTTGCATGTAAATTAGCTGTAAACTGCTTTGCAGTACATCATTATCCTGATCCTTTTTCCCTTTTTTCGCTTTTTTAGATCTTAAGAGAATCATGGAATGGCTTCTTGGGTTGGAAGGGACCTTAAAGACCATCTAGCTCCAACCCCTCTGCCATGGGCAGGGAGATTTTCCACTAGATCAGGTTGTTCAAAGCCCCATCCAGTCTGGTCTTGAATGCTTCCAGGGATGTGACATCCACAACTTCTCTGCACAGCTTGTTCCAGTGCCTCACCGCTGTCAGAGCGAAGAGTGTCTTCATCACATCTAATATAAACCTACTCTCTTTCAGTTTGAAGCTGTTCCCCATTGTCCTGTCCCTTGTAAGAAGTCCCTCTCCAGCTCTCTTGTGGGCTCTGTTCAGGTGCTGGATGGGGCCTTTAAGGCAGAACAACCCCAATTCTCTCAGCCTGTCTTCACAGGAGAAGTTCTCCAGTTGTCTTCATGGCCCTCCTCTGGACTCGTGCCAGTCACTCCATGTCCTTCTTATGTTGGGGACCCCAGAGCTGGATGCAGTGCTCCAGGTGGAGGTCTCCCAAGACTGATGTAGAGGGGCAGAATCATCTCCCTTGATCTGCTGGTCACGCTGCTTTTGATGCGGCCCAGGATGTGGTCGGCTTTTAGGCTGGAAGTTCACATTGCTGGCTCATGTCCAGCTTTTCATCCACCAGCAACCCCAAGTTTTTCACCTCAGAGTTGCTCTCAATTCCTTCTCTTCCTGGTCTATATTTGTTCTTGGGATTGCCCCAACCCAGGTTGCACTTGGTCTTGTTGAACTTCCTGGGCCCAACTCAAGCCTGTCCAGGTCCCTCTGGGTGGCATTCCTTCCCTCCAGCGTGTTGACCATGTTACATGGCTTGGTGGTGTTGGCAAACTTGTTGAGGGTGCACTCAATCCCATCTGTGTCACCAACAAAGATATTTGTTGATGCCAGTACCAACTTCTGAGGAACATTAGTTGTCACTGGTCTCCACTTGGATATTGAGCTGTTGACTGCAACTTTTTAAGTGTGGCCATTCAGCCAATTCCTTATCACTGAGTGGGCTATCCATCAAGTCCCTGTCTTTCCAGTTTAGAGATATGGATGTTGTGCAGGACACTGTCACAGGCTTTGCACAAGTCCAGGTAGGATGACATCAGTTGTTCTTCCTTCATCCACCTACACTTCAACCCCATCATAGAAGGCCACCAAATTTGTCAGGCATGATTTGCCTTCAATAAAGCAGTGTTAGCTGTCTCCAGTCACCTTATTTTCCGTGTGCCTTGTTATAGTTTCTAGGATGATGTTAGTATTAGTCATTGCATCTCTTTTTATACAAAAGATATCTTGCAAATTGACAGTGTGGCTTGAGAGCAGGTCTGCAAGTGTTAACACTAGCATTTCTAAGTCATGCTACTCACTAAATTTAGAGACTTTTTTCTTAAACCCATTTCTTTGGGCCAACATGGAAAAGAAAGTGAGGAGGGAAAATAAGAATATGCTCTCCTTGATGGCAGTAAATAGTATGGTGTTATCTTTCATATATATGACAGGTGCTACTGCTTGGAGGGATTTCAGTTTGATGGTACCACCTGAGAACTAATCTGAAAAATAGCAAACAGGCGTAAAGGTGTTTGATGAGTCTTTACTAGCTCTTGCCTGGTGAGCTGGGTGGAGAAATGTGGTTCCTTTCTCATTCCATTTGATGAGTTTTCTTTCCTTTCTGTCATCTCATTTTTCGCTAATAAGCCAGTAAAAGTGTGTCTCCATCAAAATGGTCAATATGGGTGCAGGGTGAGCTGGCATTAATCACTGACTTAGGGCTGGAATAGCTGTAGAAGGTGCAGGGTGGTTGAGATGATCCTCAGTTGTTTTTTTTTTTGTTGTTTTTTTTTTTTTTTAAAACCTGGTGAGAATCACTAATGTGAAATTTTATGAGGCTGATAGACTTATCAAGGTAAGCAGTCCAGTTGGTTAAATAAGCATAATTCATGTTTCCCTCATGTTGTGTGTTTTGCAAATAGGCTTTTTTGAGAGCAGATTGATTATTAAGTGCCTGAGATAGCATGTTATGATCAAGTGACATGAAACATTTCTACCTGATATGCCTTAATGAAATGTTGAAACTCTGTATGCTGACCTAAAAATTAAAGAAGTGTAAAGGTAACAGTGCTTTTTTTTGATGCCAAAAATAAAATTATATTTGTGCTAGTCCTTGTAGTAGCTCATCCAAGAGCTCATTTTGCCCTAGAGACCATATTGTGTATAATTTACAGGTTTGTAGAAAAATCGTATTGAAAAGGATATCTGGAGGTCCAGTCCAACCTTCTTATCAAAGGCACTGAAATCAGGATATAGCCATAATAATGTCCAAAGATCAGTCTACACAATAGCATGCAAATATTGTGGAGGCACGTGAGAGACTGCGAAAAAAAGGTGTATTTAAAGTCAGGCTGTCTAACTATTTAAATGTGATTATAGAGTATGCTGCTGTATATCTATATACCTATATATATATATGTATATAGATATATAGATATATCTAATGAGTTCACCTGATATTGCCATGTACAGGTAATTTTATTTCTGGCAACTCCACATGTCAGTGGGAATAGAAACATCTCTAGAGCCAAGAGCTGACTCTTCTGTTGGATCAGGTGGCAAAAGGGAATCCACAACATCTGCGTAGGTCAGAGGGTTGGGAGGAAAATGCAAGCTGAAGGCCGTTGTATCTGGAAAATACCTTTAAAAAATCCTCTACCAACTTCCTCTGTTCTGAAAAAACATTTGGGAAAGGAACTTCTGTTTTTAATCATAGAAACACATTTCTGTTACAAGTTAGAAAAGATGCAGTTGGAATCAGTTCAGCACCATGGGGAGATACCATGGTTGGCCAAATAGGTCCTCTCATTTTAAGTTCACATAAATTAAAGTCAAAAGTTTGAAAAAAATACTAAATGTCAAGAGAAGTTGGGTAAAACTGGTAGTCATACATTTCATTAAACACAGCTTAGACACAAGATGAAAGTAGGACATTTCAGATTGTTCGGTTGCTTAATAAATCTTTATTTTGTATTAAGGAATACTTTGGCTTTAACATTAATATTGACACTGTGGAATAATGAAAGCTAGTAATTTTAGTGTTTCCACAACTCAGCATCATGCTGCTATGTTTCCTGCCTCTTTTTATGCTAGTCAATGTTTGATCCTAAGCATTCTTGGATTCATGGGTCAGAGATGACACTGAGATGCTTTGATACAAAAATAAAATGGAAAAAACCCAAGATTCCATTTCTTGTGCATAGGGCACAGGTGAGTTTGTTTCATTTTAGAAAGGCAGCCTTGGACACAGTTAGAACATTAAGGATCAAACTTTTTTTTTTTTGTAGCACTAGTGTAAATATAGTATGTCCAGTGATTTTACTGGCTGTTTTGAAAGTATCCAGCTGCTGCTGCAAGAATAACTTAAATAACCTGGAAAGGACTGCAGGCCTGATGGAATGTCAGGTGTGAACA
Organism: Eopsaltria australis; assembly: GCA_034509425.1. Lineage (NCBI taxonomy): Eukaryota > Metazoa > Chordata > Aves > Passeriformes > Petroicidae > Eopsaltria > Eopsaltria australis. The sequence continues at coordinate 3,940,870 of JAVTVJ010000132.1, read as the reverse complement.
CAGACAAAGAACTACAAATTTTAATTAAATAGAAACCCCCTATAATTTATAGTCTAAGTTAAAAATTGAAATTTAGGAGATCCTGAAAGCTCTACGTCCTAAGCAGGCCTTCAGGCACATTTCTAACCTCAAAATACTCTGAGGTTTGACATTATTTAGCAGTTTATAGAATCGTCACTCACTTTTAAGGTTTAGATATTTTTTCACATGTCATACATGCCGTGACATCTGTTTTGCTCTCATAATAAAAATAAGATTGTTCTCAACGATGTCAAGTGGAGATAAAGATGGAGTCATAGGGGATAGTGGGATGTAGAATCACTTGAAGCTGTATTTTAAGGCTTTATGACTGACAAAGCAGATGTGCTTTTTCTGTAGGGACCATCTTTTTCTTCTGTGTCTTTACAGCAGTTAGCACAAGGTGTTCAGTTGCACAATTTGGACTGCTAGCAAGAATAACATATGCATGTTGGAAATCCTGTAGAGACAAGACTGCTGTTTCACTGATTCAAGGTCAACTGTGAGTGAAGAACATGGTGTCAACTTACTTGGCTAACTTGTGAGAAATCGACATAACTGTGTCTCTCACCATGGATTTGAGAGTGAAACAATTATGGGGCAGTGGTTTAAAGGAAACAACATATTTACTCTTTGTGTTGGCCATATCAGTAACTACATAGCCAAAACCACCCGAGGTTGGTTTGTATATAGTTATAGATATTATATAGTTGTCTTGTATACTGATGCCATCCAGCTGAACTCTCCATCATCAGTCATGCTTTACAACAGTGTATTCAAGGTCCAGCTCCTCACCAGCTGTTGGTAAGGTAAAACACACTGTTAGAACTGTAGATGAGGCACAATTCCCATTTGCCTCAAGTGCAGGTATGTAAGTGATCCTGTGCAGGGGATTGCTGAAGATAAGCTATTCCGGGACATCTTTTTGATGTACAGTGTTCCGTGTACTGAAGACTCGGTGTACTTTCATCATTCCAGACAATTTCAGCCATAATCATCTCTGATTTTTGTAATCTATGGGTGTGGATCTCTGTGGCAAGCTGAAAATTTGGCAGAAGTGTTAGTTAATTATAAAATTCCTAAATATATGATTTTTCTAAAAATATTTTTGAAATGAAAGTATAGCAATATGTCAGTCTCTGTAGTTACAGGCTATGGTTGTTATTAATTCTTGGAATGAGTGACTCTGTTTCTTGTACCCTAGGAAAGACTATGTGGTTACTGAGTTTTATAGATAAGTGGCAGGAAAAAAAATATTTTATTTATGAAGCAGAAAAAAACCTTCTAGTAATGAGGTAATACAATCTCATATATCTGTTCTTGTTTTGGGACAGAGAAGTGAGCTCGGTGACTTTTTTTCCTGTGGTCCTCTGATTGTGTAGCTGCAAAAGAAAATGTGAGAAAAATAAAAAGAAAAAGCAATGCAAAGAAGTAAAACTAAAGGATTTGTGCTGTTGAATGAGGCTGATCCTGCCTTTCCGTGAACGTGGAGCAGGTGGAGACTAATTAGGTGCTGCAGATATTGGTAATGATCTAATCACAGCCCTGTGGAACTTTGTGGTGAAGAATTTATCAAGGTGCAAAGTGAAAAAAGTCTTATCTCTGATTAACTTAAGCTTTGACTTGGGTCAGTCTTTTAGGAAAGCAAACGCTTTTGAAAACTAAGGAAGTTTTGTGGGAGAAAACTGTGAGTCACATTCTAATAAAAATATATGCAAATTTGTATACATCTGGCAGAATTAGTTGTATCATAGTAGCTGTGATAATCTAATACTATCACAATAGACAATTTTAGAAAGAAGGATAACCATCTTCCAATTTTTGGTTACACTAGTTAATATATTTGGCAAATAGACAAATCCTTAAAAACCAAAGCTTTTCTTTGATTCAGAATTGAAACATTCTCTTTCAGAAAGAAGCAGCTGTGGTCTGAAAGTGTGAGAATTTTTAAGCATGGTGCAGTGGTCCCCCCAGGTCAATCTCCACATTGTATTAGAGATACTTACAGTCATTGGGATCTATAAGTGGTTTATTATTTGTATTTCGGTAGTGCTCAGGGCATCAGCCAATTTTGGACTTAGGAGGAGGTTCCTCAAATATGGTAAGTAAAATCCTCTTTCCTAGTTTGCACTCAAGGGATGTGGGCTGAAATTGTGAATTTTTGGGGATTCATCTTTAAGCAGGCTGGTTCTTTTAATTGCAGCAACAAATGCCAGTTTTTTTTATATCCGGTGTTTGCAATGGGTATTTAGAGATTCAAAAGTGAAAGGTCTCTCACACCTGTACATGTTCACATGAGAGGTACAGTTTATTTCCTGCTGGCCTGTTTTGATTATTAGTTGGGCCTTTGCTGTACATGTCCAAAGACACTGGCAAACTGTACACAATAGTATTTAAAGACTAAGCCTTTGCTCTTTAGACTAGTAGAGAAGGCAAATAGTTTGAGGTGATGAGGAGAAACAGAATGGTAGTTGACCCTTTTCAATATGTGAAAGAAAGAAGGATTTCTTTAACAGGCAGAGTTAAGACCAAGTGAAGTAATTGTTACCTGAGATAATGAATCCTGTGGCCAAATTCTGATAGCAGATCAATATGCCTGTTTATATTGGTGATTTAGCATAGCAGCCTGTTGGTGACTAGAACTTTCCTGCACAGGGTTGTTTTGCTCACTATAAGCAAAACTATAAGTTTTTTCTGTGTAAAAACTGGGCCAAAACAGTTGCCTCAGACAATCAAATTGCTGTCATCTGCATATGTAAATACTGCATAAGTTTTTGCCCCAGTTGTGCAATTTTTTTGCATTTTGAGGGTTTCAGGAGGCTGATTGTGATTTTAAGACTGCAGCTGTTGCTGGGTAGCAGTGCAGGAAAAGGAAATCCTTGCATTTTTATCCCAGAGTAACAGGTATTTGCATGTTCATATATAAATATTTCAGGCAATTTCATTAGAAATTGAGAAATCTGTGTATCTTAGTGGTTGGTACCAATGCTCTCCAGTGATTGATTATTCCCTTACTCAGACATGCAGAGCTATGCCTTCCAGAAAACTCATCTCTGCTTCTGGCGCTCTTCAACTGCTTCTGCCTTCAGAAATGTGGCAGGCATGACCTGAATGGATAGTCTAGGTAAAACTCTGAAAGTCACGGGCATTTTTACTATTGACTTTAATTCTACTGGTATTTCATCACCAGAGTCCAGCATCTTTCAGACATTTTACTGATCAATTGATGATGATTACTTTGAAAAGAATGGGCTCACCAGTTCACATTAGGAGCACTGGGGAAGTTCAGCTTCTGTGGCATAGGTATTAGATCCAAGAGTGTTGAACACAGTGGGAGGACTCCCATTGTCATCTGTAAGTCTTGATAAACAAAATATAGAGGACTTCCAAAATTTGTAGGAGTTAGAATGTTTATTTAATGGACCTAGAATGCTACAGAACAAAATTAATTTTTCAACACTTTAATTAATGCTCTGAGGTACCAAAAAAAATTTAATACAAAGACAAATGTTCAGGCTTTGTTAGACATTCTTCCTTGCATATGCTCTATTTCTTTCACATACTTTCTTTCATATCCTCCCTTTCTTATATTCTCCTCTTCCTTTCTTTTTCTGATGGCATTAAATTTTTCCTTTTTACAGGAAAGGAAAGGAAAGGCCTAAAGATGCCTGTAATTCCATTTTTGGTTCTTTGTGCCTCATCCTGTGGCCACTGGCTATTGGGAAGACTTCTGAGACCTATAGCTCAGATTCTTCTCACAGATGTGTAGGAAATACATTATTATTTTCCATGTATCTGTTTTCTTTTCTCAGAACTACCATTTGCAACAATCAGTTGTGTGTCTGTTATGCAGTGATGCCTGTTGAAAAACAGAGAAGATCTGAAGAAAAGACCACATAAAGCTATTAAAAAGAGGTCTTCTTTTTGCCCTGTAGAATGCAATAGCTGTTACTGGATAAAGATTACAGGGCAAAATCTGACCTTTCAGACTTGTGTGATTGACTTCCCATCAGCACTTTCTGCAGTGTGGGAGACAGACCAGTCATCAAAATCAGTAGCGTGTTGTAGTGGAACCTCTTAGGGTTGGAGAATATTTCAGGACAGCAGGGAGTGATGATCACTCTGTCCCAGCCCACGCAAGGGGCATTTTGGCATCTGCTTCTGATGAAGCTGTTCACCTTCGCCCCTGCTGTGAGCAGAGGTGTTGCTGTGACGGATACCTGAGGTCAAGGGGTATGGGAAACGTTGAGAGAAAGGGCTCTGGAAGCGAAACTGCCTTTAAGCAGTGAATGACTTCTTTGGCTTCCATAAAAAAAAAAAGAAGCCCATACCAGCAAGCCCAATGCTTTCGTACAACAATAAGGATAACTGTAATTGGAACAAATGTCTGCACTTTTGTAATTAATTAATCATTAATTGCAGTGAACATTTTATAGGTCACAAATTGTTTAAAGGTAAATGCTCCCATTATGTGAAACAGGTATATGCAAGGCGTATATCCTATCAGTTTGCTGTATTGATTTTCACCATTAGTCAGTATTTTGAGAGGAAATGCACGTTAGTAGATGTGTCTTGGAAATGATTAGTGTTGGCTAGAACTAAGTATAGTGCAGGTGGGAGTGTGCAATCTCTCAACCAGTACTGCTCATGCACTGTAGTGCTGGCAAGGCAGTTCCCCTAATATGCCACTGTTGAATAGCAGCTATAATTTTTCTGCAAGCTGAGTAGGGCTTCTGTGACAGAGACAAAGCCAAGGACTATAAGTAATCTCTTTACATTCAGCTATGCCTTTTATCCTAAACTGGGCAGGGACCAAATGCTTAGAGGTGAAGTACCAATCCATTAAAACACTGCACCACATAGATTTCAGAGCCTGCAAGAACATGCTCTTGCACCTCAGTATAAAGTCTGCTGTCCTCAGACATGCTGAACTAAAGCTTGATTTTTAAAAAAGTACTAAGAGGGAGGTAACAGTCAGCTCTGGTAGCAAAGGGCAGCTCTGAATGCAAAGCAATTTTGTATCTGAAAGCAGTGCTAGTGATAGGACTACTCTGGGAAGTCCATCCTCCAAAGCTTCGCACAGACCTTTATACTCAGAGAAATCTTCCCTTGAGTCTCAGGTAGAGTGGCAAGAACATAATCCAAAACAGCCTTCCTTGAATCAAGCTTTCTAGTATGTGTCTGGGGATTCCAGTTCTTGTGTGTTTTGCACCAAGGGCTCCGTAAAGGCTATTAGACTTGGAAGGAGGCCACAATAGGCTCAATTAATATTTTATTCAGTCTAATCCTGCATGAGGTAGAATTTGGCAGTCCTGCAGTGAGAGGCTGCTGGCCTCAGTTGTCTTGTGAAGTCTCTTCCTGTCTCATTGGTTCCCTTCTTCCATTGTTGATAAAAGCTGTGTTTTTGTACTGTCTGATGGTGGTAGAATCCCCTTAATTATCTCCAAGACTGTCACTCAACCAAAGGGATTAATTCTTCATTTTTGTGGGATGGTAGAATCTATGCCTTGTTCATTGTTATCCCCATCTGATAACAGTAACTCAGAAAACAGGTTTCTGCATTTTCAAAGGGAAGAGGAAGGGTTATGGCTGATTAACCAAAGGATATGCCATCTCTGAATTTTGTTTCTGGGAATGCTCAATTCAAAGTGCAGATCTTCACCTGCATTCTTTACACATGAAATAGAAATTACCCACAAGTCTTCAACCATTTCCTGTAGTTTAGAGATCTTAAAGCAAGAAGAGGAATGTGATGTCCTAGGTCTGGTCTCTTCTGTAGTACACAACATAGAGCCTCAATATTTTATGCTTTGAGCTTAGGAAGTTCCAGCTGAGTACTTTCAGCTGGCTTTTCTGAGTTGTCATGTTCTACCAAAGATGCAAATATTATGAAGTGGGTATTTGATGGATATCTAATGGATATCCACTGGATAGATGACCGCATTGAATTGAATAACTCAGAATTCACAGAATCAGAGAATCAGTTAGATTGGAACAGACCTTTGAGATAATTGAGTCCAGCCTGTGACTTAGCACTACCATGTCAGCTAGACCCTGGCACAAAGTGCCATGTCAAGTCTTTCCTTAAACAAGTCCAGGTGCAGTGACTCCACCACCTTCCTGGGCAGCCCATTCCAATGTCTAATCACCCTTTCTGTAAGAAATTTCTCCCTACTGTCCAACCTAAACATACCCTGTCACAGCTTGAGGCCATTTCCTCTTGTCCTGTTGCATGTTACTGGGTTACAAGCTCCTTTCAGGCAGTTGCAGAGAGCCATAAGGTCTCTTAGACCCCTGAGCCTCCTCCGGGTCTAATAACCCTGACTCCCTCAGCCACTCATAGGACTTGTGCTGCAGGCCTTCCACCAGCTCCACTGCCCTTTTCTGGACTTGCTCCAGCACCTCAGTATTCTTCCTGAGTTGTGGGGCCCAGAACTGGACACAGGACTCGAGGTGCGGCCTCACCAGTGCCAAGTATGGAAGACAATTGCTGCCCTGGTCCTGCTGGCCACACTATTGCAGATACAGGCCAGGATGCCATTGGCCTTCTTGGCCACCTGGGCACAGCTGGCTTATGTTCAGCCACTGTCAACCAGCACCCCCAGCTCTTTTTGTGCTGGGCCACCTTCAGTTTATGTTGTGCTTATTCTTTCATATAACCTGTTTGTACTTCTTGGAGCAATATAAATATACAAGTCTACATTTGTGGTGCATTTGACGCTTTGAATGCTATAGTGAGTTTTGCTAGTTTCTGTGGCCTCTTGTCAACTGTGTGGTGGTGTTCTGCAGACTGATTTGGGGCAGTTTACTTTTCTCAGCTACCCATCTGAATGCATCAAACTTTGTCTTCTTGGAAGAAGTGAAGATTTGTTAGTAGTAGTAGATGCCAACTAGTATACTACTCAAATATTAAGGTCTTTCAAGGTCTTTTTTTTCCTGTTCTTTTTAAGTGATAAACATGAGTGTGAATGCTGATGCAATGCTAATGTGTGTGAGCAGATGAGTGATGTAACCATTTATTTGCAATGCAATTCATGAGCAGGAGCACATACAGAACTCTAGACAGTTGTGACTGGGAAACTGCAGGCCACTTATTTTTCCTCTTCCTTTCTTCTCCGTTGGGTAAATCTGAACCTGGTCCTCATAATTCTAACATGAAAATAATTTTGCATTGGAGAAAAAATGCTGTTTCTTCTCTTCCATATTACTCAGTGTTTTCAGAGAAGTATCCCAACAGGTCAACTGCTAATGAAGGATTCTTTTTATAAAAAGCACACATTATTCATACATATTTTCTTAATTTCTTGGGCAACTATGAGGTTAATTCAGGTACCTAAGCTGCTTCACTGAGGACTCATCCTTTCCAATAGGGAAAGAATTGTCTTAATTTACAATTGTCATAAAATAAAACGCCACATTCGTGCAATTAAAATGGGTCAAGTTAACTTCTTATTGCAAAGCAATTTGTTCATGCATGCGACTATGTAGATTTTAAACCTGTAATTGTTCAAGATGTTGTAATAGTAATCAAACACTTTTTCAAGAATCTTCTGTGATCTTTGATATCTACATTGAAATAGGAGTATTTTAGATATAGTACTGATAAAATTATCAATTGATATCTATCTATAGACTAAAGAAAAAAACATGTTTTCACGGTGATTTAATTTGGACAACAATTTCTGGACATGACAAAATTCTCAAGGGTATTTTAAACATATTAGCAGATACTTTATATTAGATATCCTGTAGCCAAAATGGTGCACCTCACTCTTGGATCTCATTTAAGATACACTGGTCTGAAATTATTAAGTTTCTAAGTATTTCTGGTCAAGATCAGGTTTCCCTTCTTTATGGCATGCTAAATACAACACCAAGAATGATATTTAAACTTTTGAAAGGAAGATGAGGCAAGGGATACATGCTTAATCTGGTATAATTTAGTGTTTGTGCCAGCCTCTTACATGGCTATAAAAAAACATGGCTATGGATGGCCCATTTTCTTGATAAAACATTCAAAGCGGTTTAGTAATTAATGCAGAGGATGTGTTACTACGATGGAAAAAACATGATCACCTGGTCTTATAGTGACCATAGAGCAAAATGCACTTGAATTTAATCAAATGCATCTATATGAGCAGCTGAAGGAAGTCTTTAGGTAATCATTCTAGAACATATTCTCTGGCTTGTATATATACACACATATATACTGTAACTTATGTGAAAGACAATAATGAACTAGTGTGTAGAATGGGGAGCCTGAATGGTTTTGTTCATGTTCTTGGATCATACCTGGCTGTCAGCATTACCTCCCACATACTCAGTTATTGGAACTCTGCAGTATCATGCCTCAGAACTTGGTGCAATTAGCCAGCCCTTGGTATGGACAGCACTCTCAGGCACATAGAGTGATTCTTGGGCTTTTCCGGTGCAGGGCCAGAACTTGAGCTTTGATGATCCTTGTTGGCCACCTTTCCAACTCTATATATTCTATGATTTTGGAGTGTGGTTTTTTGTAATTCATTAACACAAATGTTTTCTGAAATATACATCAGATATCCATGGCTGGGCACAGTTAAACATGAGATGCTGAACAGGACAGAGCATTGTTTTATAGCAAAACACATTTTTTTTTCTTTCTGAGAGGCCAGGCCATCGTGTCTTGCTCACAGTCTCAAGATCAAGCTCATTGCCAAGTAAGTGATCAGTGAGGAATTTTCCTGATGTCATTAAGAGAGTCTTCTGTGGCAGAGGCTTGGAGGATTTCTCTGGAGTGTGAGGCTTGTTGCACTTGCTGAATCATCTTGGTGTGTTCTGGCTGATCAGTTTCTTGCCATTTCTGAAGGCATTTCTTATTTGTGGCAAAGTCATAACCCTTGTGTTTTCCTCTGACACAAAGCAGATCAAAAGGTGATAATAATATTTCTATCTGATACCACCAAGGCCATAGTGATAAGCCTGAGCTTAGACTACATGATACAATAGTTGTTTAGGGTTGTAATGTTATTGAAACCTTTTGGCAGTTTGGATGCTAATAGTGTAAAATCTCTTGCTTGGCCCAGTATTTTCATTTTGGTTCATTGGGAGTACTGGAAAGACCTCATAATTAGCTTTATTTTGCAAAAACATTGAACTTCACGTTCATGCATACATATGCAATCAATAAAGGCAGAAGTGCCCCTGTAAATAGTGAAGAAGTTGCATCTTATGAGCAGATTTGTAACTTATATTTCACAGTATTGTTATGAACAGGAGTGTCATAAAAAGAAGCGTTTATGTTGAACTTAACAAAGATTATCAGCATTGATGGAAAACAAGAATTGGCTGAGTGCAAACGTATACATACATTTTGGAGTCTGGCAGCAGGCCACTGGGGCCATTGCCTCATGCTAGGAGTCCACAGTGATGAGCCAGGTTCTGAGGGAACTGAGAGGGAGGAATATTCCTGGTGTGTTTGTTGAGTGCACTGAGGGAAAAGTATTTGACCTTTTGATATGGATGATAGGGCAGACAGTGGCCTCTAGAGGAAGTTTTCGGGTACAGAGATTCATTCTCACTGGTCCTGAGAGGCCAGAGGCTGCTGGGCTATTTCATACCTTCTTATAAGTGACTCGGTTAGATTTGTCAAAGCAGCTGAGGATGATGAGAAAGTTTAGAGACTGGCAGACAGGCAGGAGAGGACATGACTACAAGGGAGCAGTGATTGCTTGGGAAGAGCAGTGATCCTGCACTACTTGGTAGCCTGCAAAGAGAAGAGTAACTAACCATGACTTTGGGGTTGGAGTAGTCCAAAGCAGCAATGAACTAACCCACACTATGTCAAATAACAAATATGCCATTACAGTAAGTTGATTTTCAAGATATGCACTCCAAATTTAACCTGATCTCTTCACAAGCATCCACATGTGTAGCACATCTGCTGTGTATGAAAACTGGATTTGTCAAGTAAGTAAAAGAAGACAAAAAATCTTTACATATTGTTTGAAAGATAAACTCACATTTAATGTTGTTTTCTTTGTTAATTTGGGATTTGTTCTTCAGAATGTGTTTATTACTGCTTTTCTGTTTACCTTTATTTGAAATTTGAAACATTTAAAGATGTAGGTGCCAAAGGAAAAAAATCTAATGCCATGGTATAGCATTTTAGCATGTCCTTAATCTGAAAATTATTAATAGTCCCATTGAAGAGAGGATGTTAATGATCTTCAGGCTGAGTATTTCTCTCTGAAAGATTTAAGACTCACTGTCCTTACCTTAATAGTCTTAGACTGGCTGTCCAACAAATTCCATCATGTGCTTCAAGTAAGAAATCTGAAAAAAAAGTGAAAGAAATCCTTTGTTAGGCTTCTTTTTTCTTTTTTTTTTTTTTTTTTTTGGTAGTCACGGTAATTTTATGGCAATTTTATAGTGATTACAAAATTTTCAAGCAGAAGCTGTTGGTACCCATTTAATGTGCAAGATGTTTATCCCTCTCTTAAGAAAATGAGTACATAAGATTTAGTAGGTGATTTCTTTCTCCTCCAGCTCTTTGCTGTTAATCCAGCACAATGCTATTTGCTTCTGTTTCTCCGAGGGCTGTTTGATGCTTTCCGAGGTGGTGGAGAGGACTTGTTTGCAAGTTACACGTGCATTTTGCTCTACATGTTTGTGCCCCAACATTAACAGTACAGCTAACTGGCTACGAAAAAAAGAGCAAGATTGGAACTGATGTGGCTAAATTGCATGCAAATGTCACTTCAAATTGAAAACATTTACTATTCATATGTTGAGAATTAGTGAAGCCCTGTATTCTGGCTCTAGTGTTTGCAGCAATTCAAGTCCCAGTGGGGTGAACAGCCTGGATGATCTGTCTCTGCTCACTTCTGTCCCCTGCTGCTTTCCTTGTTTTAACAATGTTTGACCTTCCTGCACTATTGTCATTTCCCCCTTTTCAAAATGTAAGTGTACCAGACCTTTATCAATACTAGGAAGGATTAGAGAGAAAGCTGTCTGGTTATATCTAATATGGATGTTGCAGTGAATCCTTATGAAGTTTAAGCAGTGCAGTATTGCTTAGTCCATGAGACGGATGTCTCCAACTGGGATTAATGTCCTAATTTTGCAGCATAACTAGACTTCTCTTACCAAAATCTGAAGAGTGTCAGAGTGTCAGTTTCCTAAGCATTCTCTCTCTCACCTTTAATTTACCCTGTAAGTGTGCACATCTGTGCACATATGCCTTCTCACATGTGATCTATTTGTATTCAGTGTAATCCCATTACTATGGTTCTCATGCATCTGGCAGTCTTTAATGTATTTATCTTCACGACAGTCTTTCCAGACAGACATGTATTTTTATCCTGTACTGCAGAGAGGAACCTATGTGCCTTTTTCCAGAGTCGTACAGGGAGACTGTGATGGAGTTGGCATAGGTATAGAACATGGCACTCACTTATCCTTCTTTCCTTTAGCAGCAATACTGTAATCTGGCAGGAGATTTGGGTACCTTTAGTTTCTGTGTTAGGAATTCTGTATCCCTCTATCTGTATGCAGCAGCCATTTTACTGGCACTTATGACAATGTCACACACTCAATGAGAAAATTTCTATGAGCTTTTATAAAATGTTTAACAGTTTTGTGATTTTGTTCCAAATGATCAGAAAGGAAGAACTACTAAAATAAGTGTCAGTGAAAGAATGAGTTTTTCAGGTGGAGAGATGACCGTGCCTTTGAGAAAACATGTCATGATAAAGGATTCGATGACATTGGGTAAACCAGGCAAGAGGGTAGGAGTGCATGAGAGATTTAAACAAGATAAGTAAGATAATGAGGACAGCTGGGATATCTATGCATAGCAAACAATTTGCTTGGCAAATTTGTTCTTATTCCTTCTTTGTGAATTGTGTATGAACAGATTTTTCTCGATTTTTTAGTTATTCAAAACTGTTTGACAAATGTGTCTTTTGAACAGATTTAACATACGCATTGCTGGTGGACTTTCTTTGTACTGTGTTCTCATTACTACTGTCAGATGGCTGGTGGCCATAGCCACATAATGTTGGTTCTGTTCCTTCACTAGTCAGGGCACTGAGCTGCTGCTGTGTGACCTGGCTGACCACTCTCAGCTGCTTATTCCTTGCAGTGTACATTTCAAGAACAATCCATGGATAAAATTGTTTTTAAGAATCTCTCTGATAAGATTTAGGACTACTGAATACTGTTGGTAAGGTCAAGGTCAGTTTACATGGCAGGAAAAAAGGGGCTATTTTTCCACACAAAGTATATTTGCAGTGAATAACTTAGCTAACTGTAGACACTGTAAATCCACTTTGGCAGATGGTTAAGTCTGTGTTGTGACCCTCTTTTCTGCCCCAGGGATTGTTTTCTGAGTATGGCCTCATCTGGGTTGACATTTTCATCTGAAAATATTTGTTAGCATGTTAAAAAACTGTCTAGATGAAGTTTAAAAATTTCAGTGAATAAGAAATTTAATTATTACTGGAAAATTGACATACACCTCACTTGTTTTAACTTTTCACCCCTCTCCCAACCTGCTTAACAGTGAGTATTATAGTAACAAGCACTATTTATGTAGAGAACCTCATAGGTTTTATGGGGAACTTATTAGTTTTATGTGATTATCCATCTGTCACAGCAAACATTGTTCTTATTATGTAAGAAATGCAAATAATGTGGTAGAAGCTCTACTGAAGTACTGCAAGCTTTGGCGATTCTAGTGGGTCTTTTTTTGCTAACAGAATGTATTTTGTAAAGAAGGCCAGCGCACAATGTTTAATCTTTTTTGCCCTTAGCTCACAGATGCTACTGTAGGAGTATTGCAGAGGCTGACGTAGTTTTTAGCAGTTATGTTGGTGTAACTTTGTCTCTGTATAAAAGACACAGTGAGGAAGATCTGTTAGGCAACAAATAAGGAGAAAAATCAAATACTGTGTAGAATTCAACAGTTTCCATGTTATTGAGGTCTTTGGGATCAAGAAAGGCAGAATTCGTTTAAGTAAAGACCATAATGTTACTCAGCTGGCTTTTATTCTTCATGAGGTCTCACCAGCTTTGTCAAGTGGTGCAGTCTCTACTGGGACACAGGTCTTTCTTTCCAAAGTGAAGGCAAGGCTGCATAATGTGGTCAGTATCAAGTATCTCTTTCTTTAACCTGTAAAGGACAATCAATACCTTTAGCAATGTTTGCTGGGTGTAGGTGGTAAGGTGTTAGAGGGAGGCTGCAGGGGTGGCCTCTGTGGGAGGTGTTCAGGGTCTGCTTTGCAAGTTTCAGGGGGCTCCACAGTGTACCCACTGCAGGACACAGCTGAGCCCATCAGCCAAGAAAGTGGCATCTCTGTGATAACATAAGAAAGGGCAAAAGCACTGCATAGGCAGAGAGGAGTAAGGTGTGAGAAACCTTGTAAGGATGAAGGACAGAGAAAGGGGAGGAGGGAGAGGATGCACTTACAAGCACAGGGCACCTTTCTGCAGTTCATGGAGGAGATCATGGTGGAGCAGGTATTTTCCTGCAGGCAGTGGAGAGGACCACGGTGGAGAAGATACCCACACTGCAGCCTGTGGAGGATCCCATGCCAGAGCTGGTGGATCTGTAGTCTGTGGAGAGCACATGGAGGAGGTTTATGGTGAAGGCCTGCAGTCTATGGAAGAACTCACACAAGAAGAGGGGAGAATTGGGAGGAGGAGTGGCAGAGAGGAGGTATTGTGGACTGACCCCACCCCTGCTTCCTGATTCCCTTTAGCAGCTTGGGGCAGGGAAGACAGGAGGTGGAATAGGAAGTGAAGAAGTGAAGTTGAGCCTGGAAAGAATGTGGAGGTGAAGGGAAGGTATTTTAGTTTTATCTTTCTCACAATTCAACTCTACCTTTAATTCTCAATAAATGAAATTAATTTTCTCCAAATTAAGTCTGTTTTGCCCTTACTGCAATTCTTAAGTGATCTCAATGTTCTTGTCTCGACCCATGAGCCTTTTCATCTTGTTTCCCCATTGTTTTGAGGAGCAGGTGGTTGTCATCAACCAAGAGCTATTGGGTGGTTGTCATCAACCTACAATCATGTTACCAAAGGTTGCAATTTTGCATTTCTGAAAGTAGTGTATCGAAAAGAGCAGATCAGTTATTTGTGCTGAAGAGCAGTGTAAACAGTATATAAACATTAACAAACTAAAAGAACTGGCATTGTGGGAAGGTTATAATGTTGCTGCAGGCATTTGGAAATACAGGTTGAATTTTCAGAGTTTGCGTTTTGAAGTGTTCCAGGATAAGTTCTGTGCTTTAACTTACATGATAATGTTGCCCTTTGGGTTAAGAATGAGAGGAAGAAGTGAGCTTTACTAGAGAAACTTTGTAACAGCAAAAGAGAGAGAAATATAGCCCAGAAAACATGATTAAGCTTGCAAATTAGTTGTGTTCGGGGGTTAGTTTTGTCCCTGTTCAATTTGACATTATTGAAGTCTAGTTCTTGCTGGTTCAATGAGGTTAAGAACTAACAAGTTTGGATAACTGAAGTTAATTAGAGATGCAGCTTGTTCTATCATGTAGATCAGTTTACAGACCAACTGTTGAAATAAACATTCACAAACATCTTAGACTTTTCTGAGGTTGGTCTGATAGATAGACAGACAGACAGACAGACAGATAGGCATTTCCTGGAGAAGTTGTGGAGCTTGTGGATGCCCCATTCCTGGTAGTGTTCAAGGCCAGGTTGGATGGAGCCCTGAGCAACCTGATCTAGTGAGTGGCATCCTTGCCCATGCCAGGGGGGTTGGAACTAGATGATCTTTAAGGTCCCTCCCAGTCATTTTGTGACAGTCACACAGACACATATATACATAAAAATATTTTGAAGTTTTATTTCTCTGTATTTGTTTTTTGAAAAAGAAGCATGGAATCTGAACACATGCATACATGCAGAGGCTGCTTTCTCTTTGGTTCATCTTTTCCACCTACGTGAGAAAAAAGTTTGCCTTGTGCAGTTTCTTGTGTAATTTTGCTGACCAAGAGGCTGAACTATTTTACTCACATGGAAAACTTCTATTTGATTCTGGGATAATAAGAGTAATATCATACTACAGGTACTGCTTAAAGAATGTATGTGATTGGCATAGGTGTATATGTTTTCTATAGATTTTTATGACCACAGGGATTTTTAAGTGTGTTTTACAAAGCTATGCTACATAGCATTTCGTAACCAACTCTTTTAAATCTTCCATTTTTTTAAAATAAAGACGGATATCTTGGTTAAAAAATCACATTTCATAAGCTGAAGCCAAACTTTTTCTGTATGAGGATAACACTAGAAGTTATCATTTGACAGTTATTTAATGTATTCTGTGAAAAGTGAGGATGATGTTATCCCAGTGTCTGGTGAAGGGTTCCAAATCACAAATCCACTACTTGGATTAGTGCTAATTGGCATCCTTGTTGGAAGTATCAGTAGAAAGGCCAAGGACTGAATAAGCAGAAAGAATGAATTAGCCTCTTGCTCCTGGGGCGTTATCCTCCAGAACACACATGAGGCACTCATACTCAATAGAATGTGGACTAAATGTTGAGTTGAAAGTGGAGGTTTAGGGCGGCCGTGCCGCTGCAGCCGGGAATGGGGGAGAAACCAGATGGAATTCTCATCAGATACATTTCCACCAGTATGTCAGCTACACTAGACAGGGCCAGGCAAGGACCGGGCCGGACTCCATCCAGCTCGGGCCAGGCCCTGCCCTGTCACCCCGGGCCCAGATGGCCCCAGCAGGCCGAGCCAGCTCCACAGAGCCAGGCACAGAGACTCTGAGAGCTTCTGCCATCCAGCTCGGACCTGTTCAAACAACCCGGCAAAGAGCACGGGATCATCACACTGCCAGAGAGAGAGAGATTAACTCTATCCATGCCTGGACTAAACTTACAGACACCCATCCTTCCTTGCACAAAGAGGAATGAGTGAGGACATCTACATAAATGCAGCATAGAGACTTTACAGTGAGGAAAGCAGAACCGATGCCTAGAGGGAGGTGTATGAGAAATGCTTTGAGAGTGAAGCTGAAAATTCTTTTGGGGAACCATGGTTGAGGACTGAGCTAATAAATTTCCTGTAATACATGAAGACATGGTCCAAAAGGGGGATGTGACGTTCTAATTGCAGCCAGTGAACTGAAATACCTGGATAAAGACAAGTAAGTGTTGAAATAAGTCCAGCCTGATGAGAAGCTTGACCAAAGAGAAGCGGCTGTGACCCAGAGCCCTGGTCCCAGGGGGAATGCCAGGGAACTTGTGTTGTCAGGCGAACCTGTGTTGCTCAGCACAGAAGAAGGGATTTTCTTTGTTGCTGCAATTGAACTGGGCATTCTTAAAACAGGAACCCTGTGGACTGTTCATAACCCACCATAGTGGCTGTGGGAAGGCTGCTGGGGGGAAAGGGATCCACCATTAAGCAGATCTTTCTTTGGGCGGCAGCTGACGGTGGGGCAGAAGACCCATAAAAAACTGTATTTTTCTTACAGAAAATCCATGGTGTAAACAAAAGAGATTTCTCTCCCTAAATGAACTGAAACAAGAGCTATTTCTGAGATGGTAAACTGACTGGAGGTCGAAGTGTTGTCTTCTGTATGTTGTTGGGGAGAAAGAAATGGAGAGGTGGGGAACGGAGAGGTGGTCTGAGGAGTTTGTCCCAGTTTTTCTTGTTTTTTTCCTCTGTCTTAGGTATATTAATAAACTTTCTTTATACTTTATAAAGTTTGAGCCTGCTTTGCCTACTCCTAATCCTCATCTCACAGCAAACATCAGGTAAATTTTGGTAAGTGTGCTGGCAATTGGCCAGAAACTCAAATAGACGAACTGAAAACCACTATACTTAGTCTCATTAGAAATATTTGTTTCTTGTGTTTGGTTAATAAATCTCCTTCCAGAGCTCTGACTGCATGAGTGATAGCAGTAAAATGCTCTTACAAATCAGAAGGAAAGTCTGCCTAGATCCTTGAAACTTAGGTCTCTCTCTGAGTTTCCCAGTCACTCTTCCTTCCCCCAGGAGAAAGTCATGAAGGATAAAAGGGTTTTGTGGTGTGACTTAGAAAGTAATGGATAAACTAGCAAAGCCATTCTAAATTAACACCACTGTCTCACTCAAAGTGCCCTGACTTTTGGTATCTCACCTTGTGTATTAGAGAAACTGCTAGCTTGAGTGCATCAGTTCCCAGGGAACAGATCAGCTTTCAGACGTTGTGGCGCAGCACTTGGTTTCTCACACGTTTGAAACTGTACCATAGACTCCTTACTGATATGCTGAACTGGGAGAAGAAAAAATGGTTGCTCTGGTTCTGACATCCTTTGCTGGAACCTGCAGAGACCTGTGCTTGCACAGCAGCTGGTACTTGGAAGTGCCTTTGCTTCGGTGAATTCAATGCAGTATAGATAGACACGTGCAGCAGGGAGAAGAGCTATTTAAGCGAAAGGCCAGTACTAGCATAAGAGTTAATTGGAAGTGCAAAGAGGATTTCAGACTAGGAGATCTGTAAGTCTCTGGACCAGCTTCCCAGAAGGGGTTTTGTGGGCTACTTGTGGGTTAATTTGTATCTATATGCTGTCTTCACAATAGGAAGGGCCTCTGTTTCATATCTATCCTTAAAAGAAGCCAAAAAATGGAATGCTGTCTCCCTTGGCCAGGTTTCTGCATTGAGCTCTAAGACAATATATATCTTTTGGTTACTTCTATCTGATTAAAAGCTTCATTATTAATTCAGCTGCCTGCTTGAACACTGTCTAGGTTTCCAGACTGCTGTGGCAAGACTATTGTCTTGTTCCAGGAGACAAGACTGTATCACCGCATCCTGTGTCACCTTCATTGGCTAATTCACCTGATCTCTCCCAAATCCAGCTCTGCCTCTGTTCCTTCCCAGACTGTCTCTGCTTGTATTTTCTGTTCTTCTCTGACCTTCTCCCTCCATCTTTTTTCCTGACAAGTTACTCGAGTTGTTTTTACTCTGGGGTATTGTCCCTCTCCTCTTCTAATGACAAATAGGGACAGGTCACAGGTGCTGTCTTTTTTATGCCTAAATATTTCCCTAGCTTCAGTTATACATCTAATCTCTACACTAAACCTTCCCATTTATCACTTTAGCATATGATGAACTTTAAAAGTTGTTCATTTAACTTCATCACGGAAGCCATCTGATCTCTCAAGTGAGTGCTCTATTGCTTTTCTTTTCAGCTTTTTCTTTCTCCTCAGTCTTGCTGCTATATTTTCAAAAATCTCTTACCTTTTTTAGCCTTATAGGATTATTAAATGTATTTGTCTCTGAAGGATTTGCCTTTTTTTACCTTGATGGAAACAGCCTGCATGAGGTGCATGTGTACAAGAATTATGTTAGAGAGATATTATGTTTTACATTTTATCATTTTTCTGTGTGGAGATGAGAGAAGCAGAAGTTGGTATATGCAGACATATATTTACACTTCATTAAATGAATTTTGGGGAAGACTAATAATTTCGTTTGTATTTGGACCCACATAAATACTGATCACAGTTAAAGAAAAAAGTCTAAATATGGGAATTGCATAAGCAGCCTAATTTTCATTCTTCAAATGAGGAAGTAGTCTGATTAGGGACTTGGTTACAGGAAGAAATAAAAGCTGTTTCTTGTCTATATCAGGGGATTTGGAAATGGTGCAAAGATTATGTAGTAGTTAAGCAGTAAGGAAGATGTAGTTTGGAGGCTTTGAAGAACTGCACAAATGCAGTTGCTGTCAGCATCTCTTCATAAGTCCTGATGGAGTGCTTTCCTTGACACTCACATTGAGTCAGTTCCTGAGTGAGCAGCCTTAGGCCCATTACAGAGTTGTGCACTGTGTAACTACACTGGCTTCAGTTTAGTTGTTCTTGATTTCTGATATTGTTTAGAACAAACAAGAAATGTCTTGTCACACAGATGTGCACAGAGGAATGGCAAGGAATATAATTGAAATGTGTATATAAAAATATTTTTCACCTGTCTACTTAAAAGTGTGTTTGGTATCTGAGTGATACCAGTATGAGCTGTTTCCTCACTCAGTGTCCTTATGAACTGCAGTTCAAACAGGTGCTACCCTGAAAGGTAACCCCAAAAGTCTGCACACTCTCAGGCCTGTATGCAGAGATTTCTGTTAGCCATTTCCAATTTTCCCTACCAGAAGACAATTGCTCCCTGAAGGACACTGGAGCAACATCTGGCCTATTCAGTTTAATGGGTTTTGTTCACATCTGCAATGGGCTGTTCTGAAGTGACTATAAATGTAGTAGTGAGGAAGAAAGGCCTGTGGCATAGACAGCACTCAGGTGGCCGTGTTCAGTTATCCCTACATTCAAATCACATAACATTGTTTTGAAAACAATATTGGGGTTCTTAATATACCATGCACAATTATTTTTGTGGGTTATTTATTATGTAGTGTATATAACTCTTCATAAAAGCCAAATGTCATTCATATAAAATGGTCATCAGTCACCTTTCAGTGTTGCTTGGATCAGCAATCCTACTGACTTTTGAACTGAAAAAGAAATATGATAAAGACAGAGTGGTAGAGTGCTGGTCCTCAGATAAAAACAGAGTAATCGATTTATACCTAAATGAGAAATAGAAATTGGATGATAAAAACAAGTTTAGGAAAGTAATTATTTACCAGAGAGTAATTAAAACAGGAAAAAAAAAACCCAAGAAAAGAACTGGTGTGTTGCAGTAATTAACACCTTTTACTACCCATTGTTTCATCTAACAAATTCCTTCAGTCTCTCCTGTTAGGCCTTTATTTTCTGTAACACCTGCCTTCTTGCCAGCTGCTTTGGAAAGAAAACAAGTAATAGTTTTCCACTTAATTCAATATAGAAAAAAAGACTTTCTGGACTTACAAGCTCACGTGTTTGCTTGGGCACTGTTGGGTCTACTGGCGCATACCACTGAAGTCAACCTGGAGAATAAGAAATTTTGTTACACTCTCTATTTCCTTCATTCAAATAAAAGGCAAGTTAACTTGGCTAGAACTGATATAAGAAGCATTACAATTATTGGATTGAAAGCAATATCAATTTTTTTTCTTGGAAATTAATTTCCTAAACAGACCTGTAAAGTTACATTAACAAGTCTTTACTAAAACGCATTCAGAAAGATTCCTTCTTCCCACTGCAATGTATTTAACTGATCTAAAATACAGGAAAAATACCGTGTGTGTTAAACAAATATAAAATACACAAAAGAAATGCAAAATGTTTGTTTGAAAGATTTGTAGCGGTATTTAAAGGTGTGAAATTAATTAGAATCAGAATGTTGCTTATATGTAGAAAAGCATCGTTTGATAACTGAGTACAACTCAGTCTTTCTTTTTAATCTTCCAGGATTTAAGTTCATAAGTCCTTTGTAAAGCTTTGAAAAGATGCCCTGTGTGCCACTGTGCAATTTTAGTTTGGAGAGCTGCTCCCTTTGCTTCAGTGTAATCTCTCTGAAGAACAGCACCTTTTATCTGGAGTCTGCAAACTGGCTGCGAGACAGAGGCTGGAAATCACACCATAGTGTGAGCAGGGTTCATGTGTTAATATGCTGATCCACTGTGTCAGACACCAGCTTAGAACTGAATCTTGCTAAAAATCACAGGTGAAATATGCTTGGTGAGCTGAGTGCTGCCCTGGGTGAATAGAAATTCAGAGCTCAAAAACAGTTAATGCCAACTGGGAAGAATAAGCAGGAGCAAATTTAGGTTGTAGGGAGGAAACACAGGAGCAAAAAATCATTACTTTTGCTTATAAAGAGTGCTGAGAGAACGTCACGTAGTCAAGGAATTACGTAAGAGAGTTTGCTTTTATCTACCCACACAAAATTTTGCCTGTGGGTGCGCATGAGGATTTAAATTTCTGTGCAGTGTTCTGAAATCTTTACCTCTCCAAATTAAATGTAATGCAGGTTTTGAGCCAGGTCTGTGTGCTGCCATAGCTTCCTGGTATGAGAAGCAGGACACAGTCTTAAGTCAGAAACTTGTCTTTTTACTCTTTAGTCCCTAGTTTCATTTGAAAACAATGCTTAAATGGGCTCGTGGAAAAAGAAGTATAGGGACAAAGGGGTTGGAGTGCCTAGCTGGATCCTTTGGAAGTTCAGGTAATTCAGACACATAATGAGTAATTTGTTAGTTGCTAACTAGATTTCATCTGTATTTTGATTGTGTTGAGGCTACTTTATGGATTCATTTACATACAGCTTACATCAGCTGGAGGCTGATCTGTATAAGGTCCAGCTGTCTTTATATATACACATATATACTACCATTTCCTTGTGCAGCCTGTTCCAGTGCTTGATAATCCTTTCAAAGGAATAAAATTTTCCTGATATTCAATATAAACCCCCTCTGGAACAAGCTTAGGCCATTTCCTCTTGTCCTGTTGCACGTTACCTGGGAGAAGAGGCTGCCCCTACCAGACTACATTTCAAGCATTCATAGAGAGCAGTAAGACCTCTTAGGCTTCCTTTTCTCCAGACTAAACAACCCCAGCTCCCTCAGCCATTCCTCATAGAACTTGTGTTCCACATGCTTCACCAGCACCTTTGCCCTTGTCAGGACTTGCTCCTCAATGTCTTTGGCCCAAGCTGTGTGTACCTTATGGTGTCCCCCTAAGAAAAGCCAGACATACGTGTTAACACTTCATAGCAATGATAATAATAAGACTTAGATTTTCACCTTCTACCTGAGCTGCCCAAACTTACTCTTTAAGGTTACATCTTTGGCTATATCATCTCCTAGGAGCCCAGCAAGCTAGAGGAATAAAAATAGCATGACGAGCCGCTTGATCCTGAAAAAGCAACGCTTCCTTGGACTTCCAGGAGATGTTGCCCTGGCAGGTGCAAAGGCACACCAAAAACTTCTGCTGATATTCTGGGGTCAGACAGTGCCTGAGAAGAGTGAAGAGAACAACCTTCCACTGCAGTGCCTACATCTGTACAATTTCCTGCCACTGTCATTTTATTGCCAAGCCTCCAAGATCTCCAAGATCTTTATTCTGGACTAAGGATCTACTTCAAATTGCCACACCACTCTGTACAATTTGGTACTAAGCACGTATGTTGTTATCCAGACACTTCTGTGGGGGAGATTTGGGTGGAGAGACCTGCCCTACCACCTCTTTTCCCTCTCTTCTGAAGCCAAGGCTTCCAAAGGATTCCTCCCATTGCACACCTGGAATAGCGCTGAGCCTGGCGGCTTTTGTTCACCTTTTGATTATACAGTGTAAGAAAGCTATGTGTTTGTATAAATGTGTATGTAAATATATTTTCTTCAGAATACTGTACATTTTTATGTCTGAGAAACCCAATGAGCAGATTTTATTGGTAACTTTGCCACTTGTTTTCCTTCCCCTTAAAGGCACTCCAACCCTGGTTTTGAAAGTTGATGTATGCTGGGAGACAAAAACTATGGCTAGATTAGGAATCTCTGAGGGTCACGTAACTGGAAAGATACTTCCGAAAGGCTTAGATCCTGTACTAGAATGAGTTCAGTATACAGATATTGAATATTCAGACTGATAAATGAATTAAAGCTTTTTTTTTTACTGCCTAGTAACGTGCCACTTTTTTCTATGGTCATTTCTCAGTTGTTAACTGTATTGCATGGTACCTTGATTGAATTATAAAATAGTAATACGAGTTTTGCAATTTCATGCCATAAATTGATATTTTTGAATATCAATTTACTGAAAATTTCCTACTTATCTTGCAGAAGGATTACTTAACTTTAAACTATTATGAAACCTCTAATGAGGTTAAATTTAAAGAACTTAGAATTCTGCTAAGGGTAACCTTTCAGAAAATTTGACAATGTGGTAAAACTACAGGGACGGAGTATAAACCTGGTGAAGTCATTTTAAGGGAGGTGCTGGAATAATAATATTCCTGATAAGTTTTTGATAGCAGTCTAGTGGTAGCTTTTTAATAGATACTTTGAAGTAAGTATGTGATTTTGTTTTAATGGAGTATCTTTATGTCTCTAGCTATTGGTATATTTTAACTACTATATCACAGCCACAATGCACATGCCAGGAACAATCCTAATTTTTTTTAAATAGTGTAAAGTATTGCAAAACCAAGCAGCAAGGTCATGTAACCCAGACGTGTGTTTACTATCCAAAAGCATACAACGGTGTATGGAATGCTTGTCATAGAAGACCTATTGGTGTGTGTGTGTGCACAGTGTACACATCTCTCAACTTGGAATAAGTAAGCCCTGCACATTAGTAATTCAATCACTTTTTGCAAACCACTGGACCTGTTCCACATTTCACAATTGCAACTGTTTCATGCACTTGTGGAATAAACTGTGCCTTCTTAAGAGCACAAACAATAGAGAGCTTCTGCGAACTCATGGTTTTACATAGGTTTAAGCTACCTCAGAGAACTGAATATAAAATGTGGTATTTGAGGATTCTATATGTTTGTGACAATGGAGAAATTGTTTAAAGTGGATAGACTATAGACTCTTTTATCTGTTTTGTTTTTTTTCAAAGTACTATGAAGTATTAGAATAAACCAGATTGGGGTGATTCAGAGTAGGTTATCAATATAAGTTGCAATTATTAGTAACTTCATATAACTGTGGAATATAGAATATGCTTTTAGAGATCAAAATTGAACAACTTATTTGTGCTAGAGAATAATTTACAGTAAAGACTTTATTCAGTGAATTATTTTTTACCACATTAGCCAGCTGATTGTTTGCCTTCAAAAATTTTGTTGTTTGGTGTTGGCAAACATTTCTTGGCCAGTAGCACTTATGCAAGTAAGATACACCATTTATTCATTGCAATATCTGACTGCCTGCCGGCATTTTTTTCCAGCGTTAGCTGCTCTGAACTGTTTATAAAATCAGGCAAAGAAAGATGAAATACATCCTGTATTTGGGGAATCCCTTGTACATGCATAATTTGCATGGCATGTATCTCTTAACAGATGCAGCAGAGTATAGGTATCCTAATTGCAATCACTCAAGTTTATTAATCCAAAATATGTTTTGCAAATTGACTTGTATTAATGGTAAGAAATGTGTACTTGTACACTCCATTACAAGTTCTGGTAGACATGCCTGAAAGGAGAATAAACACATAAGCAGAAAACAGGTTTTGAAATAGCAATGAAAACGAATATTCTTTTACTACTTGATCAGTACTATTGCTTAATAAAATGTGTGAGAGAAGTGAAATGTTACAATATTGGGAAAGTCTTTGCAAAGTGGATGGTCACATCACCTTCTGAATTGCCTGCTGAAGCATAGTGCTGCCAAAATAATCCATTTTCCCTGACTCATGTATAAGTTCAATTTCACTCAGAATCAAGGCACGCCACACAAAATGTGCTGAACCAGGATGCAGTGTTAAAAGGACATTGTGTTGCTCAGCTATGAGCAGTTTATGATGATCAGAGTTCAAAAATGCATGACAAGAAATTATTGCAGTTTGAAGAGACTTTGTGAATGTGGAACCTGCAGTGTCAGTCACTGGTTTCTTTGTCAAACAACAGTAATCTTAGTGTGTCATGCCAGGGGAAGAGAAAAGGATGTGTATCGTATCCAGCCAAAATGTGGAACACAGGTCAGATTGTTGAGTTTTTCAGTGCTTTTTTAAGACTTGTGAAATGCCTGAGTTCACAAGAAAACACTATTATAGTCATATATTGTGTCTGTATGGGGTGCCACACTGAACTTGTGTGATTCAGGCTGAGGAAAGGGGTTCCTGCATATAACTCCATGGACTACAGGCACAGGAAGCCAGATGAAATCAGTGCCAGGACCCAGTATTGTGCAAACTGCCAGATACTACTGCTCTTATCTTCTGCATCAATACTTCCAGTTGCCATTTTCAGTCCTCCATTTTGATGAATTGGTAGAAGTGCCTCTAAAGGCCTATTTTCCCTGTATTGAGGCAAATACATAATTTACTGAGAACACAAGGTGAACAATATCCTCTCACTCCCAGAAAATTCAAAAGCTCTCATAGGCTGTACCTACTAGAATGTGTACTTGCTTTTTCATTATACCCAGTCATGACTGATAATGAATTGAAGTGCTTCTTAGATTGTATCAGGAAGGATTTGATTACAAGAACATAAACTGAGATTATGTGCCCAGGAGTGGGTTAACTATTACATTATGTAGAGTTAGAGATGCCAAAACATAGAACTGGTTGTAAAGAGTGGTATATAATAAGAAAAGGAAACCTATTCCATCAGCTAAGTTTTCATACTGAGATATTTAGTAGAAGGTTGAGAACTGGGATTAGCTGTTCACCTCAATTAATAGACTATTAGCCTATTAACCATATGTATGTGTGTGTATTTGTGTGTATAATGTACGTGCGTGTGTATAATGTATATGTGTGTATTTGTGTGGGCATTTTTTCTTCCTGCCCTACCCTTTGATTTTCTGTCTTCCCACCATTTTCCTACCTGGCTTACTTTTGAGTTGGAAGCCTTTTGCTCCTGTCTTCTTTAATGACCTTTCCTCCCTCTTCTCTCCCGAGAAGATGTATAATTTAGAAGTTGCTCCTTCTCTGCACCTGATCTCATAGGACCCACAGTAACACCAGAAAAAAAAGGGAATGATGGAAATGGTTTTGACATTGTATTTTAGTAAATGTATAGTGCCAGGGAGGGAGGAGAAAATCCATTCCAGCATGCCTGTTTGGAAGTGAGAAGTGGGAGGAGGCTGGAGAAGATGGGGTTTTTTGTTCTCTGGCTTCAGAAGATTGTTGTGAACACACTGCAGGGACAAAAAAAAAAAAAAAAGCAGGGAAGGAAAAACATCTGTAATTTTAGCTTTTGGTCTTCTAAGCCTTATGAAATTGCAAATGAAGTGTGGATCCTTCTATAAATTCCAGGAGGAGCTCTGGTACTATGATCCTTTTCCTTAACTCACTTTATTTGGAGCAGGGATGTCAAGTTTGTTCTTTTAGAAGAGCTAGGGGCTCCACCCATGCAACTTCACTACTTGCCTTATGTGTCTTTAGGTGTTATGTGGTACAAAAAGTAGAAAAACGGTTGGGTCTGGGAAAAAATATCGCATGTTGTAGCTTCATCACAGTGCTGTTGCAATGTTGCTTTTAAATTTGAAGTGAACATACAGGTAACTGACTGTGTGGATTGACACTGCGGTGTTGTATAAGGACTGTGTTTAAAGCTGCTTGTAACAAAATGTTGATTACAGTTTCAGCTTTCTAACATGCTTGGGGTCAAATTCTGCCCTAATTTAACCATCGCTTAACCATTCTAATTCTCCTTGTATAGCCCAGATTGAAAATGAGAGCAGAGTGTCTGTTCCAGTTTCACTACCTGCCCTACTTACCAAATATCAACCACATATTTAGCGATATTGTCTGTCTTACACACATACACATATCAACAATTTCAGTAAATGCTGACATTCTAACAGGAATGACATGAACCATTTTGTTAACATGCACTTAAACACACCTGCTTTGTTTATATCTTTTTTTTTTTTTTTTTCTGTATTGATTGAATGAGTAAGGAAATTGTTAACGACAACTCAGGCAGGGAGACCCAAGCTGAACCTAAAAGGATTCAGTTGGATATACTGAGCTTTTGTTGGCTATTTATTTATTTATTATGAAAGAAAGTTAGGTTTGTCCATACTTCTTATATGACTTGAAGGCAACTGAATTCAGTTCTAACTATGGACTTTTCAGGAACATTAATGATCCAGTAATAATAGCAATTTACACAATTATGAATTGCTGAAATCCCCTATTCCTGCCACTCAGGCTGATTCTTTGTAGCACAAAATTAATTCTGAAGATCAAATGTGATATCTGCACAGAATTAAAAAAAAAAAAATCAGTGTTCTTTTCCTTCTTTTTTTAAACCTATCTTCAGTTTTCCCAGTTTTATTTGTGAATGTCTTGCAAATTTGGAAATTCAAAACTTCAGGGATCAAATGAAGTATTGGGTCTAAAAACTCCTAATTATTTGTTAGAAAACACGAATCATGCAATATTTACTAGAATTAACAAGGATATAGGGATCTGTATCTGTTAGGTGCTGAAACTGAGCATTTGCCTCCTTGCCTGTTCTGAAGAAATGTTTTACCTTGTTTATAAATATAGCTTCAACATTTAGGAACTATGATATCTTGAAAGCATGATACTTCAGTGAGAATGAGATAAATTCTTTACTTTGTCTATTTGAAAGGCATGACTTCAGCAACAAAATGTAAAATCATACAGGTTATTAATTTTGCACATTGTTTACTTAAGTCTTACCAATGTTTTCAGCACTTGAGAATTTGTAGGTATAATAGAAGCATTATGTATGTCCTTCTGTTGCTGAGAAAGCTTGTTGCTTTGCAATCCTTATGGGAATTTCATTGCAGCATTACAGAATGACAGAATGAACCATGTTGGAAAAGACTTTTGAGATCATTGAGTCCAACCTATGACCTAACACCACCTTGCCAACCAGACCATGACACTGAGTGCCACATCCAGTCTTCTTAAGCACCTCCAGGGACTGCGACTCCATCACCTCTCTGGGCAGCCCATTCCAATGCCCAGTCACCCCTTCTGTGAAGAAATTCCTAATGTCCAGCCTAAACCTCCCCTGGTGCAGCTTAAGAGTGTGTCCTCTTGTCCTGTCACTGTTTGCCTGGGAGAAGAGACTGACCCTTACCTGGCTAAAACCTCCTTTCGGGCAGTTGTAGAGAATGATAAAGTCTCCCCTGAGCCTCTTCTTCTCCTGGCTAAATAACCCCAGCTCCCTCAACCACTCCTCTTAAGACTTGTGCTCCAGATCTTTCACCAGACTTGTTGCCCTTCTCTGGACACGTTCCAGCATCTCAAAATTCTTAATAAGTTCTGAGGCCCAGAACTGGACACAGGACTCAAGGTACGGCTTCTCCAGTGCCAAGTACAGGGGAAGAATGACCTCCCTGGTCCTGCTGGCCACACTATTGCCAGGATGCCGTTGGACTTCTTGGCCACCTGGGCACACTGCTGGCTCATGTTCAGCAGCTGTTGGTCAGTATCCGGGTCCCTTTTTGCCCGGCCACTGTCCCCAGCCTGTAACACTGTAAGGGGTTGTTGTGACCAAAGTGCAGGACCTGGCACTTGGACTTGTTAAACCTCATATTTTTTGAAGTCAGCCCTTTGATCCAGCCTGTGCAGCTCCCTCCTACTCTTCAGCAGATCGACACTCACACCCAACTTGGTGTCATCTGCAAATTTACTAATGGAAGACTCGATCCCCTCATCCAGAGTGACAGTAAACGTATTAAACAGGACAGGGCCCAACACTGGTCCCTGGAGGACATCACCAATGACTGGCCACCAACTGGATGTGGCACCATTCACTACCTCTCTCTGGGCTCAGTCCTCCAGCCAGTTCTTAGCCCAGCAAAGAGTGCACCTGTCCAAGGCATGGTCTGTCAGCTTTTCCAGGACTATGCTGTGGGAAACAGTGTCAGTGTCAGTGTTTGCTGTAGTCCAGGTAGACACAGCTTTCCCCACATCCACCAGGTGAGTCACCTGGTCATAAAAGGAGATTGGATTTGTCCAACAGGACCTGCCCTCCTAAATCCATGCTGGCTGGGTCTGATCCTTTGGCTGTCCTGTAGGTGCCATGTGGTCACACTTAAGATGATCTCTTCCATAACCTTGCTAGGATCCAAGTTTCCTGGATCATCCTTCTGGTTCCTCTGGTGGATGAGCATCACATTGTCCAGTTTCCAGTCATTTGAGACCTTTCTGGTTAGCCAGAACTGCTGATAAATGATGGAGAGTGGCTTGGTGAGCTCTTCCACCAACTCCGTCATCACCTTACGATGGGTCCCATCTGGTCCCATAGACTTGTGAGCATCTAAGTGTCTCAGCAGATCACTAACTGCTTCCTCCTGGATTACAGGAGGGCTGTTCTGCTCTCCATCCCTGTCTGCCAGCTCAGGAGATCAGTCATTCTGAGGACCACCTGTCTTATTGCAACTGAGGCAAAGGAAGTGATAAGTACTTCAGCCTTTTACTCATCTTTGGTTTCTATATTCCCCCTTGCATCCAATGAAGAGTGGAGATTTTCCTTGCCCCTTGTTTTGCTGTTAATATATTTAGAAAAGCATTTGTATTATCCTTTACAGAAGTGGCCAGATTGAGCTTTTCCCTCTCTAATTTTCTTTCTGCATGACCTAATAACATCCTCAAGCACTTCCTGAGTGGCCTGTCCCTTTTTCCAAAGGTGGTACACCCGCTTTTTTCCCCTAAGTTCCTGCAAAAGGCAGTTCTTGCTCTGCACTTGGCATATATGGATTACTTCTGAACTGGGTTCCTCCAAGAATTTTTTGGCACTAACCTGGCATGGTTAGCATCGCTGTATCGCTGTCTACAGAATGAAACAATATTTTATGGGGGTTAACCTAACAGTTGTGTTTACTTCCTTTTAAATAGAACCTTGGGTAAAAAAGTGTGAAATAAGGTAAATTCTGTTTGTGCATTTATTTCCTGGCTTTAAATATTGTCCCTAACAATATTTATTGTGTTTGAACCAGCATTTTCTCCTCAGTTCTGCAACATACTGAAAGGGAAAGTTATCCAAGCTGCCTAATTATAATATCATACCAAATATCATTACTTTTCATAATCATAACAGTGTTTAGTAATGAATTAAGGGCCTTAGTTCAGGAAAAATCTATAGCTGAGTAACTCTCTGAAGGCCTTAGCAGAGGAAAGTATGTCCAAATGGGTAGAAAAAAATGCAGTTCGATTTGGAGAAGTATTGAAACACCACTGCTCATTCACATGGAATGATAAATAAGTCTTTTAGTATATAGGTTGCTAAAAAATGAATGGAGCAGTAGGAATAGTAACTACTTAAAAAAATCCCAACCCGACCTCTTTCCAGATTCAAGTGTCAAAGGAAAGAAAATGATGGAGAAGAGGGAAGGTGTGTGGACACGTACACATACACACACACACACTTAGACTCTAGAGAGAGAAAAGGAATTGTGTCTTTGTTACAAGAAAGAGTCTATTCCTGTGATCTTTTCTAAACTCAAGTAGTCTCTTACTAGTTCAGTCAATATCACACTTTCCAATCTGTGTAAAAAGAAATCTTCAATACACAAATGCCAGAGTGCGCGATTTATCTTTCAACTCACCTGTGAAATGCCAGCCACCATGTATCAATTGTGTTAAATGTCCTCAGAGGAGATAACTAAAATGTTTCCAAGCTTATAGCTAGACTGGGAGTTCCAGACAGAGACTCAGCTGGGGTATATCTGTATTGCAATCACAGTACAAATTGTGATGAGACACAGTGAAACGTAGAGATGCTTTATCTTTAAACTATAGCTAGGCTAGTTCAGATACTGAGAGAAAGGAGTGGGGTGTGGGCTACATGCCATGTTCCTCTTCAGCATTGTGAACATACTTTGGATGACAGGCAAGATCACAGCCTCAAAATTTATTTTTATTTTTTTATTACTGCTTCCTTAGGAAAAAGACTTGTGCAAGAAATCACAAGAAATTGTCAGTACAATAATAATAGTAAAATAGAAAGAAGTCAGGTCCTGAGAATCACATGGCAATCACCAACAGATATTAATAAAGGGGGGCGGGGGTTGGTGTGCATACAAATTCATCACACTTTGCCTTTTTAGCTAAGCTACATTGTCATTCCTTAAGGAAATACAGAGGGTGTATTAAATATCTTAGATAAATTATGCAGTTAAAGGCAAAAAGTGAAGTATTCAATGGTGTTCATCCTCTTGCATGTCTGCATATGCATCCCACAGATGTTTAGAAAAGAGCTTGGCTTTTGTTTCCCTAGCAGCATTAGCTCAGATGTATCAGTATCAGTTAAAACTGAGCTATTATGTTAAAGCTTAGAGACTCTGTGCTCCTCTAGGGGAACTAAGCCCTTGGGTTATGATAGTTCTTCCCCAAGCAGGATCCTAAAGTCCTTAAGAGTTATCTGTGCTGCAGATGTCTCTTTGGTCCTTGTGTTAACGAGCCTCTCTGGACTTCATTTTGCTGTTATTCAATCCCTGTTTTGAAGTGGGGGTCTGCCAGAACAGCAGCTTACCCAGACTAAGTCTTCCTTCATTTGACTTCTTTTACCTCCATCAGAATGGAGGCACCCTATGGAATCCTCTTTCATGGTCTTTCTTTCTGTGATTTGAATTTTAAAGTGTTTCTTTTTTACTGTGTTATACTGCTTCTTCCTTGTACTTAATGCAATATTTTCCTCTAAGAAATGGGAATAAGAGGGTTCAGTTGAAAATCAAAACTTTCTATGACCACTGCAGCTTCAGTTAATAGTCACCTGCCTCTTTGCATTTGTTCCCTAGCCTTTTCTGTATCACATTAACATGCATCACTGTACTTTGAAAGTCTTTCATAAGATACACTCTTCTTCTCTGTCATCTCATGTTTATTAGTGAGCTGATTCTTTCCTCCAAACTCACTGTAAGTCTTGCCTATATGGAAGCATATAGGCACTTTCTTCTGTGCTTTTCCTTAATTTTGAAAGCACTATTCTAATATTATCTCAGTTTTCTCTATTATTCCACTTCAAATCCTTCTTTAAACATCTCCTTTGTTGTGGTGCCTGCAGAATCTTCTCCCATTTCAGCCTTCTGAGCTAGACAGATGCTGTTCGCTTTCTGTTTTCTTTGCTAGAGTGCTTCAAAATCAGTCCTAAGGTATTTCTGGAGAGCTTCTGATTCTTGTTTGGAAACTTGACGTGTTTTATAATTAAGTGTTTTATGCACTGAGGTGAAAATCAGCCCCACACAGAGAGCAGATTAAATGTGCATCATTTAGATCCCAGAAACGCATTAAAGTAGAATAAGTGACCAACGCTGCAACAAATGTTAAATTCTCACATTTTAAATGTATGTATGTCTAACAGGTTGCTTTGGCTACTTACCCAAGAGATTTTGAATATGGACAGCTCATTTCAGTACTGTAGATGGGTTTTAGGAAATTCTCAGGCTTAATTACTTTAAAAGTATCAGCTTCTTTGAATATAGAGGTAGTAATACTTAGAGGATTCATATTTTTTTAAAGAATTTCCCCATACGATGGATTTGCATCTGATTAATGTACAGAGACCAAAGACTCATTCCACACTGAAGCAGTAGAAACCCTGCTGGATGCAGTG
Organism: Eopsaltria australis; assembly: GCA_034509425.1. Lineage (NCBI taxonomy): Eukaryota > Metazoa > Chordata > Aves > Passeriformes > Petroicidae > Eopsaltria > Eopsaltria australis. Next base: position 3,908,706 of record JAVTVJ010000132.1, on the reverse strand, counting down.
AGCAATACCTGGACCTCATTCCTGGAGTTTCATACACCATTGCTGTTGTAAGTCATAGAATCATAGAATGGTTAGGGTTGAAAGTGGCCTTGAAGATCATCTAGTTCCAATCCCCCTTTCATGAGCAGACCCCTTCCACTAGACCAGATTGCTCAATGCCCCATCCAGCCTAGCCTTGAGCACTTCCAGGGATGGGGTATCCACACCTTCTCTGGGCAACCTCTTCCAGGGCCTCAATGTCCTCTAAGCAGATAAATTCTTCTATACATATATATCCTAAACTTCCCCCTTTCAGCTTGTGCCCATTTCTCCTTGGCCTATCAGTACAGTTCCTGATGAAGAGTCCCTCTCTGGCTTCCCTGGAGGCCCCTTTCAGATACTGGAAGGTTGCTATGGGTTATCCACTCAACCTTCTCTTTTCCAGGCTGAACAGCCTCAGCTTCCTCAGTCTGTCTTCATAGGGGAGGTACTCCAGTCCTCTTACAAACTTCGTGCCCTTGCTCTGGATTCTCTCCAGCAGTTTCATGTCTTTCTTATTTTGGGAGCAGCAGAACTGGATGCAGCACTCCAGATGGGGTCTCACAAGAGCAGAGTAGAGCAAGAGAATCATCTCCCTTGAGCTGCTGATAATGCTGCATTTGATGCGACCCAATAGATGAAGGCAGACTAATGCAGTTTTGTATTTCAAACCGAACTTCTACTTTTTTGTCTGTTTCTTTGTTTTTGAATTCCTTAAAAAATTTTGCAAGCTGGGATAATAATTTGAGTTAAAGCATGCCACAGGAGGCCTACTTGGCTGTGTAATGCTGCTTGGCTGTGTAATGCTGTGAATATGCATGTCACTGCAGGGCAGTCTGCTTCCCCACTCACCACTGCGTCCCACCAGGCTACCAGTACTGCTGTGGGAGCAGCTGGGGATACTCAATGCTACCTGCTACCTCCAAATCATGATTTATAGTAGAAAGGTAAGACTTGTACAAATTATTCTTTGTCTGTAGATCCAAAGGGCTCTGTTAAATGCTGCCCCATCAAGATGTAAATCTTCCCATTTATTTTTCAGAAATTACACTGTGGATTTTTTTTTTCTGACTAATGCTAAAAATTAGCGGAGTTAATAATGATAGATACAGTCTACTTTAATGGCAACTTTTTATGCATGCAGAATTTGATTGTATTTTTAAAATAACACAGTAACTTGCTGTCATTTTGCTGTAGATTTTGAAAACTACCATAGTCCATAGGAATGTTAATTTTACCTGGAAAATTTGGGGTTGAGTACTGGGCATTTTATGCTGTCTTGCAGCTTACAGTTTCTGTTGCGTTGTTTCTGTGGTTTGATGCTGTGCTTGTTTAGTTAATGACTAAAAGCAGCTATCAAATGTGAAAAATAAAAAATGCAGTAAAATAGATGGACCCTGCTGGTCACCAGCTATGCAGAAGACAGTAAAAGAGAGGTAGTATGTTGGCACTGAGATGAACTCAGTTGGTCGGAGTGTGATGCTAATAACACGAAGGTCATGGGTTTCATCCCCTTATGGGCCATTCACTTAAGAGTTGGACTCGACGATCCTTGTGGGTCCTTCCAACTCAGAATATCCTGTGGTTCTTATTCTAAGGGAATGCATGTGACAGTTTGTGTTCCCAAAGAGGTGACAAGGGCAGCTTTGTGCTTTCCTATTGCCTCACAGAGGGAACTGGAAAATCAATGATTCTTCTTATAAGCACATGCAAAAATTACACTAATTACACTATTGAGTTTTAAAAAAACATTTCCATACTCAAATGAAGTAGTAGAATAGTCTTTAACTGCAAAACTCAGGTGTACTGAAGCCTAGCAGTTTGTTTTGTAACCCCTCATAAAAATAATGATTTTGAATGTGAAAAGAGATAAAACTTTGCTGGTATAGTAGCATACCAAGGGTGCATGTGTGAGCAAGATGCTGTGTTCTGTTTACCTGTTATTTTCTTTCGCTAAGGATTTGATGTAGATACTATTTGTATCATCTAATATGTATTTTCTAGATATAAGCAGGCACAGTTTTATATATGTCTCATTTATTCAGTCACCATGCAGACTCTAAAATGGATCCTAGCCAAGTTGGCAAGGTACAAAGCAGTGAGTGCCTGTATTTTCAAAACTAGAACTGAGACCCAAGGTTGTAAAGAAACCACAAACATACACCAAACTAGAAACAGAAAAAAAGAGAGACATTTTGTGTACACAATACACAAAATACACACAATACAGATTTATGGCAGTTTGAAGGTGAAGTTGAAAGCAGATACAAGAAATGTTAATACTTTAAATTGGCCATTTGTTTTCATAGAATCATCAAGGTTGGAAGAGACCAGCAAGATCATCCAGCCAAACTGTCAGCCCAGCACCACCATAATCACCCATCATCCATATCCCCAAGTGCCTCTTGGACCATATCCAGACACCTCTTGAACACTTCCAGAGATGGTGACTCCACCTCTTCCTTGGGCAACTTACTCCAATTCCTAACCCCACTTTCACTGACATTTTTTTCTAATATCTAATCTGAACCTCCCCTGGCTCAGCTTAAGGTAATTTCCTCTCATTCTGCCACTTGAGACATGAAAGGAGAGACCAACCCACACCTCCTTTCAGGTAGTTGTAGTAACCCATGAGGTCTCCCCTGAGCCTCCTTTTCTCCAAGCTAAACAATCCCAGCTCCCTCAGACTCTTTTCAAAAGATTTTGCTCCAGACACTTCACTGTCTTCATTCTCTGTAGATTTGTAAGTCAAGACAAAGCTCTTCACTGTTCTCTTCAAATTGCTCTGAAGAGAGGGGAAAAAAATTACGTGTTGTTCACATAGCAGTTATGACACTTATTAAAGAAGTATTTTTAGAGGACAATTCTAAATATTGGTGAAAATGTTCTGCCACTGGCTTTGATTTCCAACTGAATGTTGGCATGTTCAGTGTGACTTGATTTCTGTACTGAACTAGCCATAAATTGAGTGAGTTTTTTGTGCAATGTAGTGTTATCCCTTTACAATTCCAATGTGAATTATCTCAAAGTGATATTTTCAGAAAGAACATATTTTGCAACTCTTACTCAAGCTTTCATTTAATGCTAATTGTCTAAAGTTTTAGACCTCTGTCTTAATACAACCCCATAAGGGTGAGTATCTCTCTCCAGACTCTGTAAATAAAGCTTTTAGATGACTCTTCCTGTGCAGTTTGCCAGAGAGCCAGCTGTGTGACATGCATAGTCTGAGGACATAATTGAGACAAGCTTAGTGTGAAGAGCTATCTTGTTTTAGGTCAGATCAGTAGAGAAATATTCAAGTCCTTCCTTGCTTCTGAAGTATAGATACCAATCTGTGTTATCCTTAAAGTACTTTAGCCTGAATATCTGACTTTTAGACATCCATTGCTTTATTAGGGGACATGAATAAAGGCTGCAAAGACAACACGAAAAATGGCAGAGAAGGGAAATATATCCTGGGAATTAAATTGTGTTAAGTGTCTCTGAAAATAGGAAAAGTCTTGATCAGATTTAATCCAAATGTATATTACATCAGCTTGGGATAGGGTTTAATCTCTTGTTGTAGTTTTACTGAGTAGGAAATTAAATAGCTGCCGGATGCTGCAGACAGGTGTTTGCAGAAAGTCTGCTTTGGCACATTTATCACATACCAATTAACACTCAGATGTGGTAGCACTCTCCATCCTCTCTATGCTTCCTGGTTTTTAAGTGATCCCCACATAATTCAGTTATGCAAGGAAGATGTGCTCTGCTCTGCGTTTTTAGAGGCATAGGATTGAAAGAAGCTGAAGGAGGTGACTGTGTGTAAGAAGACATTCCACAAGCTGAATTAAAATGCAAGCAGAGTGGCCCTAGATAAAGGAAAATGTTTATTTGTAGAGCAGGGGTTCAGCTGCAATTTGAATGACTTCTGCTACTATTTCTTTATGTTAGATTCTCACCTAGTAAAGAAAATATGTAGGAAAACTTGAGAAGTGGTTTATCTTTGGTCTTTGTGGAAGAACAAAACAGCCATTTATGCACAGAGGTATTTTCTGATGTAAGCCAAAACGGACTGGCTGCTCTTTTTAATTTCAGTCAACTAAAGTGAAATTAGGCTTCCTGTTGTTTTTGTTTGTCTTCTTTGAGCAGAGTCCAGGACTGGAGATGAAATCTCTGCAACAAATATTGGCAAACTCCAGGGTCAAGCTCCTGTCTTTCATTTATTAAAAATGAGTGTGAGATCTTGCAATCATATTGTTTAAGGATTAGTTTTAATCTTTAAATTATTTTTAATTAATTGATCCTGAATATATTTATTTGCAACCAGGTTAATTAGTAAATATAGAAGAATATAGGAATATATATCTACATCTTCCAAAGCTCAGTATTGGCATGTCCTGAATTTCTCTGGAATTCACATTTAATGCTTCTCTTTTTTTGTCATTTCCTTTGCCCTATTATCTAATTCTGTGTGCAATGTATTTGAAAGTCTGTGGTCTTCAGATTTCTGGCAGGTAGGTGTTTGTATGTTATTTGTGCTCCCAGTGACTGATTTAATTGCAGTCCCTTTTCCCCTGCAGCACTCTCTTGCTGACAGCAGGATCAGCTGGTGATGCTGGGCAGTGCTATTACGGCAGGACTCCTCACTGTGTAACTCTTGCACTGAGTCTCCCATGCTGACTGCCAAACAGGCAGAATTTTTAGAGCTATGTTAATTTGTTCCAAGTTCTACAAAGGCATTTGTAGAAGATGTGTGGGGTTTATCTCTGGCAAAGCTCTCTAGCGAAGGAGGGAATGCAGCAGTTTCATCATGAAGGTGGCCTTGCATACAGATACTCTGATGGTGTGCTTCCAAACAGTGCTGTGAGCACCTAGCCTGTGTCCTGCATGCAGAGCAGCTTGTTATATTTCACAACAAACATCAATTAAAACTGAAGATAACAAATGTTTTCAAAGAATCATTTACTGGGGTTGACTTGGGGAGATAAACGGGGGAAGAAATTACAGTTACACAGAGCAGCAGAAATAAAAGTGCGATTTCTAACTGCAAGGGAAGTTCTCATCCTTAGAGGGCTAGGGGATGTTCCTACTCAAGAATTTTACATTAGTTGCTTTTAGAAAAAGGGATTTGCAGGTGTCAGGGGCTCTTACACCCTGCTGCTGATGTGGTGTCACATTTTCTATGAAGTGTAGATACAAATAAAGGTTTATGTTTGTGAATATAATATTGACTCTTTCACACAAAAAGAACAAGGCTGTAGTCATTAGGCATCAGAAAAGGTCAAAAACATTAATTTGTGAATTTATTTACTTAGAAAATAAGTCAGTTTCCCCTATATTACATCACCAGTACATACATACATATCTTCTTTTTCTTGAGCTTCTTGACTGCTACTGGCTACAACGAAAAAACTTCTAAGTTCAGGGGCATGCCAGGTAGGGTTTTTGTAGCATATTTATAGTATCACTTTGGGATATGAAATGTATCTTCTTCTTCTGCCTTCTGCTTTACCTGTATACAGGGAAAACATTTATTGTGCATGGGGACAGAAAAGCATTGAAAAATGAGTGTGCGCACAAATGCACGTGGTTTCATAAAGACTCTAATCAATCATTGCTGCTGCTTTTCCTGTGCTCCTCCATGGTAATAAGAACCACCACATAGCTTTTGTCATGCTGCTCAGTGCATTTAGACATTCAGATGCATCATTCTTTTGTAAAACATGTGTAAGTAAAAGTGCATCTCAGGTAATAGCACTGGAAGTGCAGATAGGAATTCTTCACCTCCAGTGCAGATTTGTTACTGGATGCCAAACTGTTGCTTTGGTGACAGTGAAATTTGTCCCACCGTTTCATCATGCAGGTTCAGAGCCTGCTTTTTAGCTCGCTTTCTCTATGCAAGTTTGTCTTCTAATCATACAGATCACAGATAATTGTTCCCGCCACCTTTGTCTGTAGCATCTTTGAAATTGTTTTCTTCTCTCTCTTATTAATGTGACGTTTTTTTTAAGTTGGAGACCACATGTGAAAAAAAGGGATACAGAATAATAAAAGAATTTATTTAATAAGTAAATTACTGATGTTTTAAGTAGTGTAATAACATAAAAGAATGATGATGGTATCTTTAAAAAAAATCTATGTTAAAATCCATAAGAAATTCACCAGTTTCAGAAAAAATTGCACAGAACCTCCAACAAGCAGAAAAGAATGGAAACACTATGAGAACAAATACATTTGCTAACTGTCTTGGAAAAGTTGTTTCCAAGTGTCATCACTTCTGTGAAAGTTCCTGTGTTGGCAGAGCCATAAAAGAACGTAATTTTGTTGTTAGTTGGACAAGCGCAACAAAACAAATTGTGATGTGAGGGGGTGAGAGGGGAAGGTGGTGAGTTTTTCTCTTCTATGTCCAATACCACCACCTGACCCTACAAAGGCTGCTGCTTTCCCAGTTCCCTAAATAACGTGTGTCAATGTAAATAAAAATGGAAGATGGCTTAACATAAATTTTCCTCTTGCAATGGTTAACACGGAAAAGAAGAAAACCCAGAGAAAAGTGGTCAATCTCCAAGAGAAATGCTTCAGTTCATTCACCATCATTCTGAAAGGCATGGGTCTTTCAAGAATGTGTCTGTAGCACTGTGTAATTTTGCAGAGATTATACTGACTTCTGCAAAATTTTCCTGTGCTTCTCTTTGAACTGCAACATCTGTATGCAATTGGTGATGTAGAGTTATGTAGAAAATATCAATATGCACAAGTTTCTAGACTTGATAAAAGAAATGGTAGCTTCTTTAGGTACAACCATAGCTGGGAATGGTGCAGTCTGGTTCCATACGGAATACTAGGGGCTGTATAAAGTATTTCCATCATAGATTTTGAATCTGCAAGACCCAGTTCAACTTTGATACCAGCTTGGACTCCAGTGAAATGGTGCCCACTTCTGCCAGGTCAGAATTTGATTTGACAGAGATGAAAAAGCTGGAATTTTCATAAGAAATTAGACTACTGTAGTAGTATATGGTGAATTTAGGGCTAACAGAAATGTTAGTAAGGTTTCTTTAAAATGGAGGGTTTAGCAACATATGCAGAGACAGAAAGCATCAAATTATTTGCTTTATAGTATGCCCTTGAGTATGCTGTTAGCATCAGATGCAAACAACATTTAGTCATTAGTGACCAACTCAGCTGCTTGGTGACTTGAAGGCGAGAGATCTATTATGAATCCACTGAAATAACGTCTACACTTACAGTGAATCTTCAACTCTGATACATTAAGAGAAATCACTGCTCTGTGGCCATCTCAGACTCCTGCCTATGTGATGATCTGTGTCTCAGCGTGAAAAATGAGGTATGGGTAAGCTGCCACCAGCTACTGAGAGCTCCTTTCCTCAGCCTGCCCTGCCTGCTTGTGCATCGATGCCTGCCGCGAGACAGACCTGCTCAAATCTTACCAACTTTGCAATTGTCTCACCCTCTAGTGGCTTGTCTGGGAAACAAGATGTAAATGATGGTTAAATTTGAGCGCTGGTACTTAAATTCTAGGATGTTGTTCCCTGTATTTTCAGCTGACAACCATGTGTGGATGTACTTGCAAACTACGCTGTAGTGACTAATTTCAGTCTGCCTAAAATTGAGATGCTGCCCACTATGCTAAAAATCTTGATTACAGGGAATGTCAGGTAGAATAGGGTTTTCCACTGTTTTCACCATTTATATAAGCTGGCCAGAAATGTGCCTATGGTAGTTTGAACGGGTGGTGTTTTGATATTACTCATATCTAACATAAAATCTCTTTTAGTATGTGCCTGAGACCTATGTTGTTGAAATGAGGCCATGGATTTTATTGTCAGAGAAGCATACACTTTATGACATAAAGTGACACAGTATCAGTGTGAAGCAGTGCACTTATTTTGTTACTTACATAGCTTCTTTATTTTATTTGAGCTCTGTCTCTTCATGTTGATAGAAGGACATCCTTCTTAAAATCTCCTGAGGTCCTGTTTTTTTATTTGTAAGATCTGTATGGACGTCTGAATAGTGATATCTGAACAAAAGAATTAATGAAAGCATGAGTGTGGTCAGGGTATTGACTCCTCACTGCTGAAGACTCTATTGGCATTCAAAATTATATGACAGGGGATTTTTTACCTACAGTGGATGGAGATAAAATATTTAATACCTGATGACAGGTGAAAATCAAGGTGTTAATGGCGTTACAGAGATTTAGAAGTATGGATCTGGTTTGTGCTAATTGTTTTTTTTGCCAGAAACATAGATTGTGTGACAACTGCTGAAATGTGTTGCTCATGGAACAAGCAAAATTGACACTAGTACAGTGTCAATTTGTGATATATTATTTTTTTAGCTTTGTTCCACTACTGCTCTTGTATTATCTATTTAGGTAGTATTTTTTCAGGGTATGAGGAGGTGGTCAACTGAAAAAATTTCCTGAGTTAAATCTCATTGTTCTGCATACAAGAAAAATTTCAAATTGTTAGATTTAGACAGTAAATCCTTCACTATAAACAGAGTGTTTTCAGATTTCAGACTGTTGAAATTATTGCAGTGCTGTTTCTGCCAAACTACTGTAACTGATGTTCATCTGTTTCCATTGCTACTTGTGGTCAATCTAGAATATATTTGTTATTGATTGCTCCTTACCTTCAACAGTACCAGTATTTAGGAGACTAAACACATAGATCTCCAAGTTCTGAGACAAAATCTGGCAAGATGGTAAAGCTGGGAACTCTTGCCACAGAAAATTTTCATATTAGTATTTCCAGGTTCTGTACTCTTTATTAAACTCTCCATCTCCTTGCAAATAATGCTGAGATAGTTTTTGCCTTAATCAGAATATACAAACAGGTGTTTCAACTTTTTTGCAGGAACTGTTTGTGGAAGTCAGGGGTTTGTTCTGCTTACGCTGAGGATTACTCCAAGGAAGCAAAGAAGAAACACTCATTAAAATGAGCAGCTACCTTCAGCAATGTAAAGCACAGGCAGGAGTTGCTGTGTGTTGCAGAAGGAGGGATTTTTGCATTTGGCATTCAGCACTTCTGTATCTTGCTGTGTCAGAGATCTGAGCCTTAGTTGTAAGGAGGTGTAAGGTACATGAATTGGCCAATATGGGATTATTTGCTATTTTTGTTAATTTCATATAGAGATCCCTGTTCTGAAAGGAATTTGGATAGAACTAGCACAAATTAGGATAGGGTCACTGGCTTCTGCCTCTGTCATGAGCTTAAGACTGTAAGTGCCTTAGAAGTGAGATATGTGTCTATGGAGTTTTGTTTGTTTATTTCCTAATAATAAGTGTGTGGTAACCAGAGCTTCCCTGAGTGATTCAGGTGCTTTCCCAGGCTCTGATGATATACTGTGTCTATTTGCATCGCAAATTCGAATGTAGTACAAATAGAGTAATTATTCTGTCTCTAAAGAACTTGATTAATCTTCCTGTCTGCACACAGCAGAACTGTTCCAGCTCAGCTTTATACTGAGCTGAAGGATATATATTGTAGTTGGGCATAGGAAAGCCCCCTTTATAGAAAATGTACAAGTCACTAGAAGCGGTGGGCCATAAATTTTGGATGGAAGTTTTGTTATTCACAGGTAGAATTCCTTGGAAATTTTGTCTTTTCAAGGCTTTTGGATAAGGGTGTGTGAAAAGGTGTTGAATGATAGATCTCATTTGCTCCAGCCATTATGACTAGATCAAACAGGCAAGAGGAAAAGGAAAAAAAAAGCAAAGAAAACCAAGCAAGTTTCTGGTAAGGGGAACTTGCTCTGGGAAGCAAAACTGCAGTGGCAGAGCTAGTCAAGAGGTGATACGAGAATTTGCTGGGAGGGAGGAGCAAGAGAGCTTGGGAGGAAGGGAAAAAGCAGCTACAGAAAAGAAGGAATAAAACATTTTGTAGCTAGCTTTGGAAAAAGGTTATTGTAGGGTGAAAAGAGAAGTCAAAAGGCTTTTCATTTGATGATGTAGTAGATTTGATAGATTCATTAGAGATTTTAGTCAATGTTTTTTGACTTGAAACTACTGAAGAAGGTATCACATACTTGTAAAACTTCTCAAGTATCTTCTGATTGGCTGTTAGCAATGATTTCAATACTGTAGTTTCAAACCCTGACACTTTGTGATGGGAAGCTCTATTTCATGATACAGCTATGGAATCTGTTGCATTTTGTAATATTTTTTCACTTATGTAAAATTTTATGGCTGTAACTTGCTGCTTACTAACCTTGAAGTATAATAGTCTCATCACTGAGGTGATGCCATGTTTTCTTTCATGACAGAAAAGAAATAATAGCACAAAAATAAGGACAGATTTTCAGACTTCATGAATGTGAACTTCACATGTTCATTGATCTGCTCTTTTGAAAATTTAGCGATGTATGCCAAATCAAACCTTAAGGCATTCTCATTTGGATTCTTGCTCTCCTTGGTTTTCTAAGAAAGGCAAAGAGAATTTGAGGATTGCTTGAAAGTGATTATAACCATCTCTTTAAACTTTGTTCTAATTTGGAAGATGGGAAATGCCACATCATTGGGTATCATCATTGTATTAGTTTCTGTTACTGTTGATCTCAAGATTTTTCAAAGTAGCTGCTACATTAATGAAACTGATTCAGTATCCAGGGAAATGAATGGTTAGTGAAAATACTGATATATGCTGACAAAAGTTCTTTACAGATTCTGCTTTGACTTCCAGGGGAAGCTTTAGCTCAGATAGTTTGTGTATTTGTTTTGTTTTGTTTTGTTTTGTTGGGGTTTTTTTGGGTTGTTTTGTTGTTTTTTTTATTTGGGGTTTTTTGGATGTTTTTACAATATAGGTTGGATTTTTGAAAGAGGCTCAACAGTGTCATAGTTCAGCATGTAATCTGTGTTTACTTGCTTGCAAAGCTGGATTGGAATACTATGGATGTAGTAGACCCAACAATTAGACCTTAATTTCAACCACATAGAAAGCCTAGTTTTGAGTACTTAATACCAAAAAGGGAAGCAAACACATGCATGACATGAAATCATGAGTTGGTATCATTTATCTATTGGCCCAAGCTTGATCACATAATTTGAATAGCTACCTTTGTCCATACGAGACTTTTTTGCTGAATCAGATTATTCTTACCTAAATTTGATCAGATTGCATGCAATTCTTTGCAATTGTCAGAAAGTCAGAAAAACAAAAAGGTCCATGAAGCCAAGACAAACTTCTACAGGAGTTAATTAAACAGAAATGTAATTGCAAGTTCATATCCTATCTCGAAGCATTTTATTGCCAAGAGATGCAGTATTACGGCATAAAATTCCATTTTCTGGGCTAAACAGAGGTGGGTTATAAAATGAAATGTCACTTCAAAAATTTGCCCTCGATATTTAGCATGTATTAAGAGTTGTAAAGATTCAGCTATTGTATAAAAGATGTAAGAAGAGATTTTTACTCTCTTCTACTGAGGCACATATTTTTCAGTAAAATCTGCAACAATCAACTATGTAATATTAATAACATAAGTGGTTGGTTTTGTTTGGGTTTTTTTTAAACTATTTTTTTCTAGTTTCAGTGCCGTGTAGGGGTAGCAGTCCTTTTGCGTGTGGGACAACTGAGAAAAAACCAGTAAAGTTTACAGATTGCTGAACTTCATGTTTTTAAAAAACACCAACATTTTAAACTATGCATAAAATTTTCAGTCCCACAAGTTTCAGCTTCCGCATATGAAAACTTTCAGTTGTACCTTAGAACATGCAATTAGTGCAATCCTGAATTGATTTTGGCAGGCACTAAGAATTGTTGACATTAAGTATTTTGGAGAAATCATGGGTCATTCCATGAAATGACTCCCAAATCTTAGTAAAATAAAAAGTCTCTGTGAAGATCTGGCCCACATTTTTCTGGACAATTAATACTTAGTCCAAATAAGAAAGCAAGTCAGTCACTGTTACTCCATGTCCCACACCGTATGTACAAGCATGAATTTTTACTTTGTGCTACCTTTCAGCATCCCCATCAGGCTATGACAAAAGGCAGAGCTTGTAAGGGCTCCAGGGACAAAAGGCTCCTGCTTTCCTTTGGCTTGGACTCATGGCAGAAGATCTGAAGTAGTGTCTCAAAATGCTGCAGTAGGTGTTGAATCAAGGTTTTGGCAGCTTGTGCAAGGTGAACTGTGCAATTACCAGTTTGTATTCTGTCTTGCAGTGGAAATCTGTGTATTTACATACACAACAGGATTTATTCTGACACAGGTGTAGTTTATCATTATCTCCGCGGGGCCAAAATTCAGTAAGTGCAACACTTGCTTTAGAGTTATTAGAAGGGAGGCACTTCATTATTTGTGAATAGCCATCAGATTTAGTTGAACTGATTACAGTTTTGTTGGGTCTGTTCTGGGACCAGCTTCAGTGCTGCTGAATAGGAGAATCTGGTAAAGATGTCATTGTTAACACATTCTAGAATTTGTAATGTATCCTATAATATTTTATATGCCAAAACAGTTTAAAAATCAAAAAAACCCTCCGTTTTTTATGGGTAATTAATTCAATTTTTAAGAAGAATTAGATTTGATTTTCTGAGTTATGTTGCATCTTTTGTCGTTAAAAAATGAAAGGAAATTTCTCAGTAAAAATTACTGTAGAGCTGTTAACATTTGAAACTTAGGAGCAGACATATTCAAGGAAGAAAAATAGGGTAACTGCTTCATTGTGATGAAATGCGTTATAGTAGCAGACCCTTAGGGACGAGTAACTTTCAGGAAAGAAGTAGGGAGTCTAGAAACAACTACACATTTTTCTTAAAGGTAATAGATGCTGCCCCTTACATGGGGATGCATGGTTTTCAGAGGCTAGATGAATTCCTAAGAGCTGGGCTTTTCAATAATGCCCCTTGAACTTACTGCACCAGCATTTGGTCTCTTCTATTTTTGCCCCAGTCCCTGTTCCTGCTGTGCTTTCTCTTCTTTGCTGTCATCCCCTCCTTCCAGTGGGGCATTCCTGGAATGCCAGCTCTCTGGCTGTTTGGGCCGTGGCTCTGCTGTAGGCCTTTGCTAATGACTATGGCAATCAAGATGGAAAGGAAGAGTAAAGTCATCCTTCTTGGGAGACTAAAACATCAATATGCAGCTTGAAAGGTACCTGCAGTTCTGCCTTGTGTCATGTACAGGGCTGCTTTTAGATCCTGCGTGATCTCCCTGAGTATCGCGTATCAGTCTGTACTGACACAGGTGTGTTGTGTAAGTGGTGGGAGAGGTTATCTCGTGCCCACATCTCAACTAATGCACATCATGACTCTCTCTTCATGCCATATCACCTCGTACTTTAAGAAAGCACAAACACACAGGGCTCATGAGAGATTTACAGAGGAACTTTTTCTCAGGCACATAATGATATGCAAATATCTTAGGATCAAAGGTAAGTCAAAGAAAAATGGCACTGAGTGGAATAAGTCAACTCAGCTAGCAGCCTAACTACATGACAGACCCATGGGCAACTCCAGACTTGTCAGCTTCATTATCTGTGGAGCCCACTAAGGGGCCAGATGCTGCTCTTGGATGACTGTTTTCATCAGTTTGGCATCTGAGCTCTGTGATGGCCTGTCTGTCAGGTTGGAGTGGGAACTTTCACTGTGCTTCTGGGGTTGGACACAAAGGAAAATAGATTTTCTGAGGTTATGGTAATTAAAAATAAATCATTGTGTCTAGTTTTAAGCCAGATTCTACCTGCCAGTTATTAAAGAGCAAATCCACCTCAAAAAAGAAGCCTGCAGTTTTGCTTTATTTAAAGGCACACGTTTAAATTGCTGTTGTTTATTTCTAGATTTTTGAGCAAAAATAGCAAGCGTATCCATATACCTGTATTCACATGTAAAAACTGGCTGGCCTGAAACTGAATATATACTTTAAAAAGAAAACAAAAAGTATTTGACTTACTTTTGTTGGGCTTGGAGGTCAAAAAAGGGTAGATTTCTTTTTTTAAATATTTTTTCATTTTTATTAACGCAATACCTCACTGGTTGAAATCAATTAAAAAAAAACAAGCCAGTGGCTCATCTTAGGAGAGCTCTTGCCATCCATGTTCTGGTGTAGCTTCCACATAAGTTGCTCTAGTCCACAGTCTTGGTAAAGATGGTGGGGTTTTACCCTTTATGGGTATAGGCAGCTGCAGCTGCAGGTAAATCCTGCATTGAGTGGGCTTTGCTGAGGGTTGGGCACGTTTCCTCATTAGCAGTCAGTGGCACTGCTTTGACTTGAATGCATGTTCCACAGGTGAGTAAGTGCAACCCTCAGCAGGGGACTAACATATAACCAGTAAATGGCTTGGATACTGTTTAACTCTAAAATGTTCACATGAACATGCCATTTGGACGAGAAAATGTGTAATTTGGGTAAGATAATTTGCTACCTGCAATTGCAAATTACTATGTTGAGTTGTTTCCTCAAACATAAAGGTCTTAAATTTCAATTTGATCATCTAATTTTTTTTCTTTTTTTACCAAATCTGACTTCATAATTTTTTTCCCTGTGAAAATGAGCAAGGACTATTTTGGTTGACTTGTGAATGATCAGAGAAGGGAGAACTTATAAGCACTTATCATTTCAAAATGCATTCAGAAGCTACCTGAGATGCAGAAAATCAGAATGCTTATAAAAGCCTTGAACTGGGGGACAGCTATTTGCTGTAATCCTCCTCTCCAACCCAATAGCCCTATGGCCCAGTGAATTATTGTAAACCCCATTCTAGAAAGGAGGTGTAATGGCCAAAACAGGAGTATAACAGACTTTCCAGAATGTTTATGACTACTCCACAGAAGCCACTTTGTATTTTCAAACATGTTAGTTTTCATAGATTTACAAGTAACAACTGAAAACTTAAACTTACCTGAGGTTTAAAGAAAACCTAGACTGGAAAACAAGGTTTTTTTGGAAATTCTCTTTCTGCTTTGATGGACTCCATCCAGTTTGCAGTCTGAAGTAAGATTTTTCTCTTATATTAGTATCTGCTATGATTTCTGAGTTATCTTGCATGATACCTTTCCATTGACTGTAAAAGGAACTGAATCAGATGAATGAGTTGACCCTTTTATAATTTATGGACAATTTGTTCCATTGATAAATATAAATTATGATAGATTTAATCACTTTTCATAGTGAAGGCAGTAAAGTAACATTGCACCCTGACAGGAGACCTTTTGAAATTCTAATAGTAATAATAATCAGGTAATTGGAGCCAGTTCAATGTTATTTTCAGTACTAGTGTATGTTTTCTTTCTGTTAAGTCAGAAGTAAAAACAAAGTTTAATAAGAGTGCTATAAATTAAGTTACTTCATTCCCTTGCTCTTGAATTTGTTGTTTAGCTGGTTCAAGAAGTTCCAGTTACTTGTATTCCTCAAAATATCCTAGAACCATAGAACCATTTGAGTTGGAAAAGACCTGTCCCAACAAAGGTAATATATTGTGACAGCTGTATATCACAACTATATTGTCTCTGTATTACCTGATTTTAATGGGAAATTAATTGTTTGAATCTATGTATTAAAAAACCCAAACATGATGTCTTTCTTGAAGTGGGCAAACAAAGTCTTGATCACAGGCTGGTGAATTCAATGCATGTCTCAGCTTTGTGGGTACAAAATGTTAGAAGAATGAATGGGGGAAAACAGTGCTGGTACAGATTGCCCTTAGAAGCTGTAGATGTTTATCCTTGAAGGTTTTCAAGACTCAGCTGACAAAAATCCCTGAACAACCTGATCTGGATTCAGTATTGACCCTGAATGGAGAAGGGAGGTCTCTTTAAGCCTGTGATTTTCTGATCTTGTAAAAAGTGAGCTTGTGAAAAGAAGGAAATATTAAAGGAAATGTTGGTATCAGAGAATTTCATAAATATGTCTCTGTATGAAGTTTCCTGTCTCTTCTTAGAAAAAAAGAAGGCAAGAAAGAGATTCCCTGTGCCCTGCAGGGAGTCACAGTGGGTTTGAGATTGTTCCCAGAGGTTTCACATCTTAAGGTTCCTGCTATAGGGGGTGGTGTTAGAACTTTGAAGATTACTCTGACACATCATTCCCAGCAGGTAATCCCATCCTAGGCTGGTAGTGTGATGAATGATGTCATATCACAGTAGGCCAAGAAGTACTAAGTTATTACCTCTGATTTAGCCAGAGGAACACTGAATTGATGAAATTGATAAATTGGGACTTTGGGAAAAGTAGATGACCAAATGCATATTTTTTTATACAGTTTGATCTGCCACTGTGTAAACTCTTGACATAGCCCAGAAACGTTTGTTGCATCGGTAGTGTTCCTGACTAAAACATCCACTGCTGTCATTCCAGAGGGTTCACAACTGGTTCTGTTTTTCTTGTTTTGTGTTTCGTCTCTACTATTATCTTCAGAGGACTTCTTGGACTGATATCAACCATCCAAAAGGATGCATATGTCTCATTTTTGCATAGATGCCACTTAATACCACTGAAATGACTTTCAAGTAGAACTGCTCTTGCAAGTTCTAAGTTTTATGACAGAATTTACTGTTTATGTTGACCAAGTATTTCTCAAATCAGACTACCTTAGAATTGGCCAAAGGCTAATCTGTCTCATCTATCAAGCTATTCCACAGAAATTCATAGTGCAGTAGTTTATGTCTTTGCTCTTCACTGTGTACTAGACTCCTGTACCAGTCTTAGCAAGAACACATGTTGTGGTATTTGGTGGTACCTCATATGACAAGAGCCATCAGAGTGCCTCCATCAATTATACTGGTCAGTGTATCTCATAAGATACTTTCTCATTCATTTGTCAATTCTGGAAGCAAGAGTTCACAATTGGATGAAGAACAACAAAGTTAAATTTGCCACGGTAAGGGTAGAGAGAGAATTCCCCAGTGCAGACAGAAGTATTCGTAATTCCTGTGTACTGAAGATACCTGCTTCCTTTGCCTTAAAACAATCTAGTTATATTAAATTGTCACAAAATTTTGTTCTTTAAGTAATAAAAATGTGCTTCTCTGTTTCCTGCTGGTTGGAAAATGTTCATCCTTCTGATGTTTCTTTTCTGATAGAGATTAGACCAGTTATGTCTGTCATCCTTGTAATAGATTACCAAAATTTTGTGCCTTTGGGGATTTTGCTAAATGTGATTGAAAGACTACACAGTATATAGAGAGTAGCACCTTTCTGGTGAGGCCTGCTATGAGCACCCCTCTGTCCCATTGCCTTCTACTCAGTGAAAGCCCACTTGTGGTGCCAGTTCCTGACTTTACTGCTGATGTGCAATTTGAGTGGTGTCATCTCTCCTATCTCCAGTAACATACTGACAAAACTGCCATTGTTTTGCAACAGTGCAACTTGACAAAGCCTGGGATCAAACAGGAAAGATGAAGTAAAAAGAAGTTTTCAGAGACAAGGAGTCCAGAAATTTCTAAGTCCATTGGATTCATCCCAAGTTTGACTTTTCTAAAAATAGATTGTGGGTTTTTTCTATTCAAGAAATAATGCTTTAATTATAACAATGTCAAAAACAATTATCTTTTTATTAATTTTTCTATCCAGATCTTTCTGTACCTTGTAGAGGATGAAGAATAAAAGGTTGAACAATGGATGGACTCTGTTGTAAGAGGTAGCATTACAATGAAAATGCTTTTACAATTAGCAGCACGTCACTTTCTATAGAAACAAAAAAGATGGAAATATGGATATACTTGAAATAAATCAATGGCAAAAGAATTTATTTTCCCAGAAGTGCAAAGGTGAACATGCATGAGTTTAACTGGAATTTATATGAAATTATATGCCTTAGATTAGTGTAACATTGGTTCTACCTCCAAGTCTGAGAAAGACATTTTCATCAGAAACAAAGCCTGAAATTTACCCATAGTTTTTTACTTGGTAGTGTAGAGAAGCATGAAACCTCTATGTTGCACTTTACATGAACTCATACACTTTTTTTTCTGTGCAGCTCTGTTTATGCAGATCTCTGAGTCAAGAGAATGATTTAATAAAGAAGAAAGATGTACACAATGTCAGTAGATGAGAGTAAACTATGAAGTAACAAATTTAGAAAGCTGGGAAATTGGCCAGTATTGATTTCAGACAACATGAGGGGAAATGGTTACTTTATGTCCATATAAAGCTATGGATAAGTATTCAGCTTGCATAATCTTCCACTATTAAAGGTCACAAATAATGATCATTGAGAGTTTTTCAGCCCTTGCAGACTTTCAAATTTCTGTTGTCTAGCCATAAAAGTATGAAATCAAAGATTTCATGAGGTGAGAGAAAATACTGCAAGAGAAAGAGCTTATGTAGTTATGGTCACATCTGCCTGTATTCTCTGGGATGTTACTTAGTCCCATTGAACCTGTCAGAGTTTATCTGGTAGCACCTGCTCAGAAGGGATATCAGCATTGCTTATCTTGCTCTGGAGTTACTGTTTATTATTACCAGGTAAAATAAGTGAGTATGTTAAATTACTATGCTCTGATACTCAAATACAGACCTAACATGCTCTCTTACTTTAAGGTGTACCAGGTTCTCCTGAATTTGTACTATCTAAGAATGAGAGTAGAGGAAAAGATGCAGATGTGTTTTGCTATGCATATCAGGCTTTTTATAAAGAGAAATCCAAGTCTTGTATGTACTGAGATGAATGGTTAAGCTTTTATCAGCTACTGCAAAATAAGAAATTGATCAAGAAAAGAATGGGAAAAAAAGAACCTTGGCCAATCCAAGACTTATATACAAACCTCTATATGATAGACACCTTTCTGGTCCATGCAGTAACTGCGTACTGAAATTGTGACCTTTGGAATTAGAACTGCTTTTGAGCTCGCTCATGTAAAGATCCAATTTGGCCATAAAATACTTCAAAATATTTATGAAAGAAATTTGACTGAATGGGTCTGGTGGATAATTTTAAAACTTCAGTATCTCAGGCACTTTGCCAAATTTATACCTCAACATTACTGCAAAGTGGTGGCATTGTCCCATCTTTGTGATGCCATTTGCTAAGTGATGGCATTAGGATCTTCTCCAGAGGATGAATTTTTGTTGTCCCTTTGTCTAACAGCTAGAGAGTATGGTATAACCAAGGCTGTCCAAAGTGTTTGGTTGCTTTTGTTGTCCACAATAAGAAATCATAACAGGTTCTTGTCTTTTAAATGGTAACAGTCATCTCAGGAACTCAGTATCATCTGATATGCACTACTGAGGCACTCGGTCACAAGCTGTGTGTAATCATCACAAACTTTTAGAATTAAATCTGTATTAAGCCCTTCAGACAATTTAAAGTAACACATAATAGATTTCTCCATTTTCTCCTTTCATCCTGGGTCTGTTTTTGTGAACTCCAAATAGCTTGTAGATCCTTGAAAACTTTTGGAAACAATTAAGAGTGTTAATCCTTTTTTCTTTTATTTTTTCTCGTGACTTTCTGTGTAAATTTAACAACTAAGAAGTTTTTTGTTTATTCAGGTACATTAGATGATAAAACTCAAGTTTAGAACTGTCAATAGCTCATGCAAGTTTGTGCGAACGTTTGCTCATGAGAGGTGTTGGATTGCAATTCCTCAGTATTCAGTATGATTTCCCATTGCCTGCCAAGTGGATACTGGTGCAGTCCTAACTGTAGGAATACGCTGCTGCAATAATTGTAAACAACACATACATGAAGATTATTTTTAGAACAGCAACTGTCCTTTCCAATGTAAACATATTTTTCCTGTCATAGTAGCAATTTTAATGTGGGCAAGCAGTATTCCATTGGATTTTTTGTAGGTGGTATCCTCAAATTACACAGAGAAGGTTTTCCGTTACCTTTCTACCCCAAGTATGGCTGTTTACTTCTAAGTTTAAAAATAAGTTGATTCATATAAAAGGTACTAGATTTTTGTTAAAAATAAGTTTGAGTTGGTTTGTTTTGTTTATTTTGTTTGTTGATCTTTCACTATACTGCTTAGCTGGAGAGCTGCTTCTTTTTACATACTTTCAAAAGCATTTAGTTAAATTTTTTTTACCAGGTAGTATTTAGGCAATGGTGTTTGAAAGAGTATCTTTTGTGTTGGATGTCAGAGATAGCCAGTATTGTAATGACAGAGTTCAGAAGGTAGTGGTTTGGGTCTTGCACTTGTTCTGTCACTCTAGCAAGGTTCTTAGGGAGTTGCTCAGCTGCAAACACATGAAGAACCCTCTGAATTGCATGGACTACAAATACATTTATAAATGAACTTTAGGAAAGCAGTGATCTCATGTAATTCTTTCAAACATACAAAGTCTATTGCTTCTGAAGAAAATGCTGTTCTTGTTTGCTGAGGATAAAGAGGGGAAAGATAGGCTCTCTGAAATAAGGAGGTACACCTGTACAGAAAAGCAAGGCATGTGATAGTAAATATGTAAGAATTTCAGTTATGCCAGTATATTAATATTTTATGTCACTCCTTTATTTTCTTACTGTCCTCTCTTTTTAATCTTTCAAAACAGGAGTATTTCTGAAATCACTACAACTCAGTGTATGGATATATTCTGTCATGCTCCTTGTAAGACCTTAAGTTCATTTGAAGAGAACAAAGTAGGCTTCTAAATAATTTGGCTACATCTGAAAATTTTAGTTTACTTTCTTAAAGGGTTTACTTTATAAAAATACTAACTTATTCCTGTAATTAATCTGTATTAGGAGAACTGTTAGCTTTGAAAGGACATTCAGAATTGGGTTCCACAGAATGGTTTGTGACCAGTATCTGTTTTACTTTTCATTTTATTCTTAGAACCTGTTCAGTTCTGTGGTAAGATATCTGGGTGTCTGAGTATACAGAGCATATGACACAACTCTGTTTTCAGCAAATGCTGTTATGAAAGTACCTTTTCCCTGCCCTTAAAAAAACCAAGACACTGCAGTCTAACCACATCAGGAACATCAGACTATGCCAGGAAACTTCCGATAAGCCATTGATGCCAGTTCCATTTTTCTTGTCTTTAGAAACTTCTGTGTTCTCCACATACTTACTAATACTTCCTCTAACAATTGCCTAAATCTTTTTCACTTTTAGATTTCAAATATAATGTGGCAGTCCTCTGATCTGGATACTCAGTCATGGGGTTCTTTAACTATAATGTGTGGATGACATTTTTCAGTAATCTTTCCACTTAGGTACATATCATATTCTTTCAGCACATTGTCTTATATATACAGTCCTTGATACTTGGTTGTTCTCTGTGTTCAGGTTCACTCAACAACATATAGGCCTGAAAGTTTTCTTCTTTTACTTTTTTTTTCCTCCATGAAGAAGTATAGCATTGTTCTGCCAGCTGTTTTAAATAAAATATATCTTACGATTTAGAACCTGAAATTGAGTTATGAAGAGGTGGAGACCTTTTTCTAAATGAAACAGACGGTGCTTGATAGAAATTAGTCAGGTGGACTTTTAAAATTACTTGGAAGGAAGAAGTTATATAACTACAAATAATAAAACTAATGCTGAAGAAAATTGAAATTAATAAAGCTTTTATAAGAGTTTTCTACACTGTTCCTGTGTCTAGAGCATTTTAATGGGAGAGTGGGAATTAGCTATTTAGTACTTGGTCTTTTAATGGAAATGGAAAAAAAATGTTAAACAATACTTAGATCTCAAAACATGCAGATAGAAACAGATACTGTAGTTACCTATACCATATTGAAACTACCTGAATATGTTTCGAATACATGGCATGGAAGCCTATTTTTTCCCCTCTTAAAACCAAAATTTATCATCAATTTTTAATCTGTTCTTCTTTTTTATTTATTTCTAAATGTATCAACAGTTTTTCGGCAGGTAAATCATTCTGTTATTTCCTAACTTTTGAGTATTTAATTTTGTATGTATTGTATATAATACCTATATATCCCATGGAAAAAAATCCAGCTTATAACCAATGAAATTGAATGACAAAAGAGATGTCTATTGTTGTCGTGTCCCTTTGTCTTCTTTTGTGTTAGTGCTTATTTTCTAATGTCATTTATTTCCAATTCTTTAATATCTTGCTGAAGCATGAGCCATTTAAATTTTCAGGATATGATGTGTTTCAAGAGGAAAAATGTATGTTGTGTATCTGTTGGATAAGGCAATGGGTAAAGAAAGAGCTGTGGGTGGTCACTGTTTCAGGTAAAATGCTTAACATTGATGGTAAAATGTTCACTGACCTAAGTGGTTTTCTATCTGCTATACATGTGCATATTCATTTTAGATATCAAAAAGGCAGACCAAGAACTATCACATATTTCTCTAGTTACGTAAGACAGGCAGAAGCAAAGTCAAAATATGGGTTTAAAAATCAAATGGCCAAACAATGTTTCATACTTATGATAACACTAATACTGTATCAACAGCCAGTTCCAAATCCAGGCCTCCTCCTAACAGTTCAGTCATTATTTGTCTTAAAGGTCTTATATAGGAAATGGTAAAAGAGGGGATATTTGGCTCGTAGTTACATTGTGGTACTTACTGATAATTAAATTGAATCGACATATATAAATCTTGTTGCTAATTAAGTGATGATTTCTCATCTGCTGTTCAATATGGAGACAACTAATCTAATGTGAATAGATAATTGTTGGGTAAGGGCTTGTGAATATGTGTACAGTTCTCTTAATATCTCTATGTTCAAGGTAAAGACAAGCAATTAGATATAAGGGGACAATGAGAACACTCACAGACATGCATTACTGTCTGAAAAACAGAATGCTTGACCTAAAGACAGACTTTTTGCAGTGTCTTTTGTGGATAATACAATGATCTCAACTGAAGAAGGTGTCTTGAATTATCAAACCACCCAGATTTGCTATTGAGTTAGGAAATACGTTTATAGAAAGATTTTAGGTACTGTTCACTAATTCTTTTACTATCTAAAAATGTATTTTTATATGTCCTTGTTTTTCCCCTCCAATCACATAATCAGTTAGTCCCTGTTTCTTTTCTTGTGGGGCTAAGCTGGCTTCCTCATTTTTGCAGTTCATCAATACAAAACTGATTTGAAGCTGAGCTGTATAATAATAAGCCTTTCAGCAGCCAGGCTTGACACTTGCCTTGTAATTAAGGCCTTGATGGTTGTGTTGATGGCAAATGAAAGAAAATGGCTTTGTTCTCAATTCCAGAGGCTTGATTGCTGGTTCTCGTTCTCACCTGAATTCGACCCATTCTGCATTGTGCACATGATTGCTGGAGTGTGAGTAATTGCAGTGCTGGCAGATGACATTTTCATGAAGCACACTCTGCACTGCTCCAGAGGGAATTTACAGAATTTATAGCTGGAGAAGCTCATCAAACATGGATTTAGGAAATGCCTATGTGAAAAGTGGGAGCCCACAACTAAATATCAGAGCTTTTCTTTTGACATTTGCTTTTACATAAAAAGGACTGTCTGCAACCTGTCTTACCTTATGGTAGCAGCCTATTCATGACTAGATTTTGTGATTAAGTGAAGTTACTGAAGGTTGTTAATGCAATTTTTTGCATGGTTTTTTGTAATTTTTTGTTTGCTTGGGAAAGTAGATGAAAAATCGTTTTCTCATTTCCATTCATATTTTTACATTTCCTTAACCTTTCAACTATTTAAAAATTTTCAGATGTCTCATGATATCTATTGACAACAATATGTGCTTGGTTTTTATTTAAATCTTCTTATTTTCTCAACCTTTTTGCATTACAACAGATTTTGTTTATTTTAAATGAAAATGAATGTACATTTTAAATAGTCTCAAAGTCTTCCACAATGGAAATATGCTCTGTCATTTATAAATCCGTTCTTTAGAAAGAAAACATTAATGACTTTTATATTGACAAGTTCACAGATATCAATGAAGGGTGTTTTGTGTGTTGTAAATAAGAATTGCATGCTGAAATTTTGCGTTATAGGTAACATATGCCATGATATGCATAATCTTTTCTTCTCTCTGCCTTAGTAGTTTTGCATTTTGCTCTCCATCTGACAGTCTTTGTGCCTGTCTCATGTTCACCATGCTCCTTTCTGAGCCCCTGGTGCTTCTCCTTGCTCTTGTAACACAATCATGCTGGGACGAATACCTGTGGGTTGTTGCTGTGCTTGTACTTTCCTCCAAACCTGAACCAATACAAACATTTCTGGAATCCTGTTGACCTTTTTCAATCACAGCTGCTTGGGCTGTCACTGAATTTGCACGTGAAGATGCATGGTTGCTGTGACTCAGATGTACTGCAATGCTGCTGTCTGCCTGGCAAGCCAAACTATCTGCACCTGGGTTCTAATATTACTTGAGGCTTCTCCATCATGGCAAGTTGAGAGCCTTTCCTCCTTGCAATTGATATTGCTGAAAGTCCTGAGCAATTGAATGATTGAAGGTTGCACATTTTTTTAGTTAGGTTTATTGATTAACTGCTAGAAAAAGTTAGGTGAGGAGTCCTTTGCAATAAATGTTTGATCCAGAGTAATACTGATAATTTAAAATACACAGAAAAAAAATCTGAGGTCTAAGCTGACGATGTTAAACTGCCAGTTGTTTTAGGGTCTAACATCCTTATTTCAGTACGAGAGCTCTATATCAACACTAATAAATGGCAACAAGAGTGTAATCAGTCTAATCTGCTGACAGTTGTTTTAATTTATGCTATACTTCTCAAGTAGTTGGGTAGCACAAGGGGAGGCTTTCTAAGTGGCTTACCTAAATTCATGGATGTTGTGCTGCTGTTGTTTAATAAAAGTAGGAGGGGTTTGTAGTCTTGAATGGGAACAAGATGAAACCTATTGTAAATATGTCCTGGTTTTAGTCATATATAAGAGATTTCCTAATATACTTTGAGTACTAGTGTTAAATACTGCTCCTAATATTAAATGTTCCTTAGGGAATCACTTAAAACATTCAGGTTCAGAACCTCAAAAGTTCTTGGACATTGAAATATTTGGATAATTTGGGTTTTAGAGAGCCACTTCTTGTCCTTTGAAGCCATGAAAATAACCAAGGTTTAAGGCTCAAGAATTGGAGACAGAAGTCTGTAGCTCATTGTTATTACTGCATCTCATCATTATTACTGGAAAGCTGAGGTGCAGAAAGATACCTGAGCCCTGACTGATACTCCTCTTGCAGGAATGTTCGGAACCTGTGTCCATTATGGCAGCCTTTTGAGGCACAGCTCTCCTCTCAGTTTGTTCCTTTTGTAACAATCCCACTCTTCTGTTGTGATTTGAGAGGCAACTCAGCCCCAAGAGGGGAAGCTACTGTTACATTTCACAGTGTTTGTAACAAAACAACCCATACCTGCCTAGGACTTCTAGTGGAAAAAGGGCAGGTTGTCAACCTCTGTGTCCTTAGTCAGGACCTGGATGTAGAAAATTATTTCCTGTGTGGGAATGAGACCTGGATCAAAGAAGAACAGGTGAGAAAACCCTGGAGATTTCTAACTATTTTTCAAATCTGTTGCAAAAAAATGAACTCTGAAGAAAGGAATGAAAACAATAGGTAATGGACTAGAACAGTGAAATATGGCAGTGAACAACTTTTGAAACTTGCTGAGTGAAGAGAAAAAGCTGCCTGATACCATTACCCTAATTATGGTGATGGTCTGGGATATATTTGGGATGGTGATCAAATATTACATTATGCTGACTGGTTTTGGATAATACTGGCAGCTAACACAGCAACTGTAAAGGTAAGAATCACCTTAATGGTTTAATGTAGAAGTTAAAATATTGCAAGTTATGTAAAATGTTCAACTGGTACTCCTATGGCCTTCTTGCCACTACTTCTGAACTCAAAAAGCTTCAGCTTATTTTGATAAATCTTTCTCTTACTCTATTTTAATTTTCACTTTTTACACATTTCATTATCTTTCCAACAAGAATGTTAATAAGATCTGATTTATTTTTCTCTGACACCCATTTATGCTTTTCTGCCGTATTTTCCTCCAACTTCTCTCATTTGCCTCAGTGACTTATCCCTAAGACATCTTGTTTTCTTTCCCTCGTCTCTCCTGGCTTGTCTCTTTGCTTTGCTGTCTCATTTGCTTGGCAATGCAGATGTAGTCTTCAGCATCTCAGCACTGACTCTAAATTGCTCATGTCTGTTATATTCCCTTCTATCCTTCACACCTAGGGCAGCAAGGGTCCCCATCTCATGCTTTATTTTCAGATTCATCGTGAGATGACCTTTTGGCATGTGACAGGGAGCTGACTGTGACTCACCCATGGCCCAGCCTATTGCATGAGACTATTGACTATTTTAAAATATTTTTCTTTCTCATTGTCTCTTTCTATAAATCTTAAACAATTTTACTGTAAAGGGAAGAGTTTCTTACCTGATCTGCATCTTCTGTGCCCATTGCAAAAGCCATTGTTTTCTCTGGTACCATACAGTATGTTACATTATCTGCTCCTGTTTTATTATTTTTCCATCCAGCACAATCATCAACAATTGCTTGTTACTACTGAGAAACCTGAAGTTCTCGGACAATACAAAGAGTGTGAGAAGTTCTGTAATTCAGGGGAGATGATAAAAGGGCAGAAGTTTCCTCCTGCTATTTATAAATGTTAGGATTCCTGTGATTTTTGTTGCATTTTCTTTTAAGCTAGCACCTCTATTTATTGCACCGTTAAAATCTTTTTGCATCTAAATAGAATTTAAGCTTATGTTGCAATATCTGTTAATCTATGAGTTACTTATTTAACACCTGGTCTACTGGCTTGTCAAGCATATTTGCTTTCTGTTTTGGTACAAATTTATCAGTACAGGGGTAGAATATGCTGTAATGTACTAGATAATGAATTCTAAACATATCTCAATAATGTTACAGTTTTTGTATCTTTGGGGACAAGTTATACACCTGTTGGTGTATCTGCATCTGCCAATTACTCTTCCATTCATGAATTCTTTACATTCACTCTACTAATATGCTAGTACAGCTCTTTGATATGCAGTTTCCACTGTGGCTGATACATCAGCCCACTTTAGTTTTCTGCTTTTGACACTATTGGAAGTAAGTCTGTTGTAGGAACTTGCCCTACGAATATCCCATTTGAGGTCTTCTCTACCAGCATCAGAGGACACCAAGGCTTTCTCCTCTTAATGTGTATGTTCATAAGCATATTTTGATGTCTTGTCTATTTGGTATTGGAAGTTCTATATTGTATTTGTGTTCTGTAACTGTTGCCTTGTCTGTCTCCAGTGAACTGTGGGATACCCCACCTTTGCATCTGAGGCACTGCTTTAAGCAGTGATACCAATTATTGCTCTCTTGCCTGAAAGTAGTAGTGAATATAAGGGGGAAGGAAGGGAGGATTTCTGAGCTAAGGTCATCTGAGAGATAGTCTGAAAGCATAAATTGCTTTAACATGCAAGAGTAATATCCGTGGGTACATTTGACTATGAATGCATTTTGGGAGTAATTTAGTGCTCTAATCTGTTCACAAATAATTTGCAAAGAAATCCAATCAGTAGGAGCATATTCATTTTTCTCCAGTATTTTTCAATGGTTTTTGTGGAAAAATGTTAGCCTTACAGGAGAGTTATCCTTTCTGTTTACACTTAAGAACAATTATTCTTAGTGTGTGAATACTCATGCATGGTTTTAGTCTTTGATTAGTCAGTATTTGTTACAGCAAAGTAATTGAAAGGCCATGAATAACTAGCAGTAAGTACTATTTTTCTTTTTGGGATGTATCATCCTGTAAGTATAATCCAAAATATAGGCCAGTTTGTAAACATTATTTAGACTCCTATGTTTTGTCAGATGTCACTAAAATATAAATTATTTGCATTTCAGGCCAACATTTGTGAGTACTGTACAAAGCAACAGTAAGTTTATTCACAATAGTACTTTTTGTGAGGTAAATCATTGCAACTGAGTACACATAATGTTAATTTTCAAGTCCAGAATGGTATTTTAGCATTAACTTGTATGATGTGCTACAAAAATGCTGAGAAGAACATTTCTTATATATCTGCTACTAAAATCCGTGTAGACCTAACATAGATTTTCTTTTGCATTTAATTCAGTTACACATAGTTTATCTGTTGCTTCTGAGAATTGTAACATGAAATATCTTTGTATAAATTGCTGTTTTTAAAAGAAGTCAGTTGTGATACATCAAATTGAACTGGCTAATGGACATAAGAATTTGCAGCTTCCAAGTGACAGCTGTTGGAGTGACAGAGTATGACAGTGAAGAAATCTCCCCATACATGTTTCTTTCTGTCCTGGCAATAGTAAAGCAGATTTCAGCAGAGGCATGCATGAGATTACCACTACTCGATCAAGCTTGTTTGATATTGCAAAACAGGAGTAAGGCTTCTGTGTGCCCTTCCTCCTTGCCCATGTGTCAGTAGATGGGTGACTGGAAGATAAAGATCTGTAGCTATACACCAATCAGTCTCTCTCTAATATACCTGCATCTTTGCTTATTAGACTTAAAAGATGTGTCAGTTTTTTTTAAACATGGCTCAGGTACAACATAGGACATTTTAAGTCACCATCAAACTCAGATACTGGAAATTAATCCAATGTGCAAATACAATTTCTGAATCAGGCTCTGTCTCTTTCATTTTGGTGTACTGAAAAGGCTAATTCTGTGCTCCTTTATGTTACAATATTGCAATTTTACTTTATTGTTCAAAAGATAATCTTGCTACTAAGTGATATCAGTTAAAGATTAAAGGAGAGAGAATAAAAATTTAACTTGTGACGAGAGATGGCAGAAATAAGCCTTAGCCCACAGAAGAGTCAGTAGATGCTTGGTGTTTTCACCTGTAGTCATTAGGTAGATCTGACCTTGAT
Source organism: Eopsaltria australis (assembly GCA_034509425.1). NCBI lineage: Eukaryota > Metazoa > Chordata > Aves > Passeriformes > Petroicidae > Eopsaltria > Eopsaltria australis. The sequence continues at coordinate 3,879,955 of JAVTVJ010000132.1, read as the reverse complement.
GCACAGTAGACTGTGTAAACAGCCCGGCCCAAAATCTGCCACACGATGCTTTGCTGCATTTGCAATAGAACTTTTCTCCAATAGTTGTAGGAGCGTAAAACTAAATCTGCTAAGAACTCTTACTGTATATAGTTCATAGTCTGCAGTGTGTAGGTCTATAATCCGTAGGTTAATATTTATTTTACACTGCCATTTTTCTAGTTATTTGTGGTTTTTTTTTTCCTTAAGATGCCATCACTCCCTCCAGTTTGGTTCAGATAACAGCAGGAAAGATCTGGAAAGGCAAATCAGTTCTCTACTCTACTCTTAATTGGCAAGTTGTTTTGATTACTTGCCTCTGATTTTCTTCTGCTCTCTGGGTAATACTGTTTTGAGAAGGTGGATCTGCTCACCCAAAGGTTGACCTTAGAAATGCCTCCAAATCAACAGCTTTTAATGTAATAGCTTTTTTTCCTAGCATTATGTGCTTTGTTGTAGGGATTTAACGTGCAGTCCTGTGTGCCATCCTCCTACTTAAAAGCAATTTTGGAAGTTCCATATTGTCCTGGAAGTGGACACACTGTTCACTGCAAGAGCCAGTAACCCTGCAAACGCTTTGTGTTTTCACCATCCTCGTTACCTTCTGCAGTCAGGAGAGCCCCGTTTTTTCATGCAGGTATTAGTGCACTGTTTCGCACTTTCTCCAGTGGGTCCCAGTTAGGAGATAACTGTTTATCTACCATGTGAGGGGTGCACACAGCCTTTCCAAAAGGTCCCCTCCAGTGCCAGTTGTATGTTTTGCTCAGTTTTAAATCCTTGTTTGGCAGTAACCAAACTACTAATCCTACCTAAGCTACACTTCACATAAGAAAACACGGCATCCAGTATTAACAGGGATGCTCGTTGACTGTCTGCTTTCAGTGATGGTATACGTAAATTTTCCAAGAGCACCAAATGTCAACTTTGGGCATCTTCTTCCTTGAAGAAGAGCTTTGACGCTCCTATGTTTATATACTTGGTTACTTTCCCTTAATTATCCTTTTTTATTTATAGATAGAGTTTTATAAGTTTAGGAAACATTTATTTCAAAGTGGGGTTGGCACTAAGACTGTCTATTGGTAGATCTACATGAAAATTAATGTAAAATGTCTCAAGTGCTTATAGTTTGTAGTTTGAAGTGTGTTGTTGATGGAAGAAAGTAATACACCAAACGTAATGATAAGGAAAACAATTTTCACCTTAAGTTCTTTGTTTTCACAGATGATTTAGAACTTCATATTCTGATTGAAAAAATTATTTATTTGCTATTCACTTAATGTTTTTGATTTAATTTTTTGTAGTTACATTTCTTGATCTTTGACTTAATGTTTGTTCTAGAGGTTGGGTTATGGTGTTATTTCCACTGAAAGTGAGACAGATGTCTGTCTAATGTCAGCAGTAATGGGACTAGGCCTCATGTATTTTTATTTATACATTATTCTGAATAATCAGAAGCATGACTATAGTGCCTGTAAATTCACGTAAATTTTTATTTGCCACAATCTGTTGATAATCACAAATAACCTCATAAATCCTAAAAGGATATAAAGTATTTAAATATTTTTTAAACCCTATCAAAGTATTGGAAGTAGTTGTAATTATTTCATCTTGCCTGAAAAAAAACCAAAGAACACTAAAGCAAATTATTGCCAGAAATAACTCAAGTGATCACCAATGTTGAAATATGCCAGAGGAAGTACACAACCTCTTAAAGGCAGGCAGTATTTGCATGAGAGCTGGACACTTTCCTGTGCTTTTATTTTAGTGGTTCAGGTTTTTTCCCATACCTTCAGGGATAATAAGAACTGGGGGCTCTTTATGACCTTTCTGGGAATTGCTTGTTCTCAGCATCAGTCAGAATGTAACCTTTTTGTCAGAATTTTCTTGTCTGCTACTAAAATATCCACTGCTTATAAGGATAAAGTATCCATTCCAGGTGTTTTTGCCATTCACTTGCGAAGTGCATCGCTTAGGGCATCTTAGAGCCCATGACATTTAATCTGTCTTTTAAATGTGCTTTGCTTGGGTGCTAAACAGTAAGGAGAATCTGTGCTTCAGCATCTTACAAGTGCCCTATTTCTACTTCTGCAAGGGTAGCTGAGTGGTTTTTTTTTGGTTCCTATAATGAAGCATTGTTATCAGTAGTAGAATAGAATTGGATAACTATGGGGGCTTTATTTTTCAGTGTCCTCAGCAGCAAGCAAGTTGACAAGGTTGTGTGTACATTCCCCAAGCATCTGGTATTGAGGCAGGTCTCTGAATAGGAATTCCCTGTGTGGAGATTTCTATATGCAAAACGGTGTTCCCCAAACCCACATGACTGCTGTTGGATATCAGGTCTTTGGCTTTGAAGTGGAGGGTCAGGAGCACATAGTGGAGGCCAGCACTTTCAGAGCCCAAGGTCTGTCTTGACGCGTTTCAGCTATCAGTTTTCAGATCTGTTAGTTCTCATTGTTTCCAAGAATTAAAAGTCGTAGGTGGACCTCAAAACGATGTCATTGGGAGAAGACTGGAAAAAACCTCACGCATGATTTCGGTCTTTGATCATGCCTCAAATTGAGCAGGGTGTCAGGGCACGGAGAGCGCTGATGGTCGCTGCTGCAGCCATGGGCGGCCGCTGTCCGTGGTGCTGCAGCCCGGCCCCGCCCGGCGTGCGCGACCGCAGGGCATCCTCAACACAGCTGGAGGAGGAGGCTCCATGGAGCCTTCTGCAGTTTTGCTAGGACATTTCTTCTGTAGATGACGATTTCTTACCTGAAGTTGTGTTTATAATTGAAGTTACACAGCGTGTTGCAGCTGCTTTCTCCACCTATGCTTATGCAGGAAAAGTTTTGTTCTAAGATCAAAGGCACAATAAGGTCACCATAAAGATGCATGCAGAACTGTATATAACATACTTCTTTTTAACCAGTAAATTTTTGGAATGACTGGTTTATGCAGATTTCTTAAGATTAATTTACTCCCTCAGAATGTAACCTAAAATAAATTTAAAAACAAACAAACAAACAAAAAAAATCAACTAACTAGAAATGAAGAATTTTGAACTCTCATGGAAAGTTACTTGGTTTATGCATAATTTTGTTTTAGCCAGTTGAATAATGCATGTGAGAAATTAATATTGAAACTCAGCCTTTAAATTATAAAATAATTTTATGAGAGAAATGATGATTCTTTTGTTTAAAGGCTCTGTTCCTGAGTATGATTTCAGAAATTTTCCCACATTATTTTGAAGTTTCAAAGACCCTCTCTTTGTTTTCATAAAATAGTGAAAAAATAAGTAATAGTAATTGCATGTAAATATTTAGTGTATTTACATGCAAAGTTTGTTTAGTAGAAAATAGTACCATCTTCTAATCTCATAGAATATTTCCTTGCCTGAAAAGTAGCAAATAAGGAATTGAGTACAGTGTCTTTTAGAGGATTTATGGTAATGCTGCTGAATTTAGCTGAGCATAAACAGCATGGTGAGCCCCTCAGGGTCTCTTCATTTTCCTGCCACACTCCACTGCTGCCCCATTAACACTTTGTCTGTTATTGCCATCTACTCTGTTTAATGAGTATCTTTGAATTTGAAGTTCTTCATGAGAAACAATAGCTAACATAATTGATGCACCTACTGTAGTTTTCAGTAGTCTATCTTATTTCCTTTGTATTTATTTTTTAAATAAAAAGGTACATGTATATTATTCAGCAGTATAGTTGCATCATGGCATATTCTTTAATTACAGTAGACACTAATCACAAGCATTGAGTAATGACTACAGAGATGATGCTGTATCTGTCTGTAGAAGGTAAATGAATGCTGAATAGCTGCTAAAGGAGGCTTTTCCATACTTCTAAATTCATCTGGTTAATACTTACTCTTTAATGTGAAGAAGGGATAATTCTACTGGAGACGGTGCTATCAAAGCAAAATATTTCTTCTAAGAACACATAAGACAGAATGACTAGATGCTGTTTTCTGGTATCTGTATTAATGCAGCTAACTGATGTAAAAAGTCAGTATGTGTCTCATTAGGTTGGATTCCTCAAACTGAGGTTATCACATTCCTCAGGATACATGAATGAACCATCTTAAATTATTAAACAATTACCCATATTATCACATGAGGACTCAACACGAATTAAAGCCAGAATAATGTTGCACTGGGATGCATCATAAGATTGAAGAACAATTCTGATTTTGCATTGACTACTAACAGGTTAGCAAAAGTGCTCTAAATCACCTTAGATATTCAGTAGATCTGGGAAGTCTTTGGAGAGCCAAAGAAAAGATATGAATAATTGAATACATTTCTATTCTAGAAGATTAAGGCAATCAGTTGGATATGGAAACACGTTTTTGTATTACATGCATTCATTGAAAGCATATTTTTAAAATCTAAAATAATATGTGAGTGATTTTATGTGTTCTGGTAAGCTTGCTGTCCTTCATTAAAGTTTTTTTTGTTTGTTTGTTTGTTTTTATTTTTAGAAAATGAGTCTGGAAGAAAATTGGTGAATCCAATCCAGAGGACCTACAAGCACTCTGACAGGCTCAGAGAGCAGAGTCTGTACCAAAGAGCAATTACCCCACCAAACGATTTCAGGTACAATTGACCTAAATATAACACTCTCTTGAGATTATTGACAAGAGTTCATTTCCTGTAGAGCTTTTCCCATTTGCTACCCCTGGTAACTACTGTGATCTTATCTGCCTGGTGCTGCATGACTTCTGGGATGCAGTTAAGAATTCTGCTGTGCATTATCTTTAAACAGACAATTCATGCTAAAAGAGTCATTTGCAGTTAAATTAGATGATGCATCTATTATTCTTGCTGCTGAACTTAGAAAGAGCAGGAATGAGTGCCTGAATTCTTTTGGACTTGGATGCGCTGGAATTCTTTTTACTGTGAAATCAGAAAGGTAATACTAATTAATTTTAAATAGGAAATTTTATTTAATTAAACAGTAACATTAGAGTCAGATGTGCAGGATGGATAGGTTAGAAAAGTTGCTATTTCACTTTATATATATTTATTCTTAAAGCGTGACTTCTCCTATTGTCATCCTACTATCTCCAAGCAATCACAGTAGTTCTCATATGCTGGCATGAAAAACAAATGTATGAATTGAGTGTGTAAGTGTACAAAATGTGGATAAAGTGAATTCAGAGGCTTGTAATGATAAAATGCATTTTAGTTTTGAGGAATGCATTTTTCTTAAGCATTACTTGCAAACTTGTTTAAAATTCTGGATGTATTTGCATTCCTTGTGTGTGGAATATAGAGAAAACAGATAGCATTCCCTTGGTGATCATCACAGGAGTTTTTCTTGAATAATTTTTCTTCTGCTGAATTTTTATTCAGAAAATCTATACCTTGTCCAGAAATTCAGAAGGTTAGTGTCAGATTCCGTGCTGAGCAGCTGTTGGGGGGCCATTTGTCACAGACCTTTATGAGCTAATATCACAGGACACAGTTGTGCTGATTTTCCTGCATATTCTCTATGTTTTCCTAAAAGAACACCAGAATACTTTTATTTTATTAGTAGACTAAATTCTTCTAATAATTGTAGGTCCTGCTCTTCAAAGAAAACTCAAGAAGTTCAATTGAAAGCTGAATAATTTATAAGATAGAGACATATATACTATATTGGCCTACTGACTTGGTTCCTTTGATGATGATGGACAGCAGTTATAAATGTAGTTAAACTCAGAAATTCTATACTAAAATAAGATGAAGCATGAATCAGTTAATTGCATTAGACAGTAATCAATTTATTATAGGGAAAATTTGGATTAGATATAGAAGATAATTTACCCCTGATTTATGTTTTGCCAATGTACTTTAAGGAGTTGATGAGACACAGTATGTCACAGTGGAAAGGAACAGTAATTTGAAATGGAAGTGTAAGAAGAAAGCATAGAAGAATATGTGAAGGTGGGATGAGAATATGCAAGGCATGATTAAATGAGTTCTCAGCTCAGGTTGAGCTCATAGAACTTCTTGTGCTATAGTTTGGGATCATGAGGAATCTGTGTAGTGCTTTCTGGTGGGCTACTAAAGCAAATAATTTTGAAGTTTGGAATGTGAGGGAATGTACATGAGAAATTCAAATGGATTCATGAAAGGATCTTTCTGTTGTAGAGTCTTCCACAGAACAAGACAATTAAGGGACATGGGCTTAGGGGTGAAAAAATAAATCAGTCCTGCCCTAACACAAAGAGAAAGAGAAAATTCATAAGAAGTTACCAGCAGCACCAGAGCCTAAATTGAAATATTTACCTTCTTATATTTGGTATTTTGCAGACAGAATTTCTCATATTGACTCTTGCAGTGCTGCAAGGGCTCAACCTTAAAACTTACTGATGTGATTTTTCCCATTTTCTTTTTGCCATTTTCTTTTAGATAAAATGTATCTAAGGTTTGATTTTTTTTTTTTATCTGCAGAGATTATCAGATGCATACATTTTGTTAATGGTTATCTTGACATTCCAGAGACCTGACATGGTTGACATATTATGTGCATTCTATAGATTATTAAATCAGTTTGAAATTTAGAAACTAACACTAGAAAAGCCAACATAAACTCATTTTTCTGTGTGAATGATCTTTATGAGGTCTGCTCACTTAAGCTGATAACAGATAAAAACATCATTCTGGGTCTTATGTTAAGCTTCATCCTGTAATAAATTATGGACCAAATGAAAGATGCAACATCTTAAGCATTTTTTATAGTTATTTTACATCTTGAGGTGATCTTCTGACCCCTTACAGGATGCAGACCCATAGAGGACAGTATCACAGATTAGGGATTTTATACTTGCTTCTATATTCAGTTTGCTTTGCCATGGTAGTGAAAAGACATAATAAAGCAACCCTAATTAAGCAATGTAGGAATCTCTGGTATGCAACATTTTTCTTAGCCAGCTTTATATTATTTCTGCTTGTCCTGTGGTGCCTCAGGGAATGAGAAAAGTCTGGCCCATTAATTAGAGAATTAGCTTAGAGTTGGGAAAGATGAGTTCATATTTTGCCTATGCCACAAATTTTCTACAAGACACCTAGCTAAGTATTGACCAGAATTCAGCATGACGTACGGATCAAGGATTGTGACTACTTCCTCTGCTTTTGAAGCAGAATCGTGTGTTCTTCCTTCTTTCTGGCATCTTAGTTACCCCCCTTAAATGACTGAATAGTCAGAAATCCTCACTCCCCTCATCAGCTGAAGTGAATTCTGTATACTTCTCTGTCACACTTGTCTTGTGTGAGGATATTGATGGAATGGCAGGGATGCACAAAGCAAAGAAATGCCTGATGTTAGTTCAGGTAGAGTATTACAAAGATACTGTCATGGTGACTAGTTCATGTTAGCTCTTGGCAGTGTAAGTCTTCCTAGTACTACCTTCTGAAAAAGCAAAGTTCATCAATCAAAGTGTCATATGCTACTAAATTTGCAGTTTATGAGTTGTCACTAAAACTGTAAGTAGTAGGAATCATCGCATAGAATTGTACTTCTTTTTCTTTGTCTCTTTCCAGACTTAAATGGTTTCAAAAATGAAGCAGTAGGATTTTAAAATTGCAGTTTCTAGGCAGCATCTCTGCTTCTGTGAGCAGGCATGGCTGTTTTATTGCATGGCCCAGCCCAATGAGATTGATCATGGGCTGCTGCTGCTTCTGTTGGCATGCCAAAGAGAACATGTGAAGTTAAAGGTGAAAATGCCAGGGTGGGGGAATATCATCAGTAAGAATTAGAAAAAAAAAATTCGAGTGCTTTATTGGATACATAGCTCAGCCTGCCATAATATCTAATCCCTAAATCATCCTGAAAATTGGTTGGGTTGTAAAATCAAATTAAATCCATTATGAAAGATCATACTCTGTCTTCACTGCACTTGCAGCTATGTGTACAAATCTCAATCCCAGATCAAGGGGAATGCACCACATAAGAAAAATGTTTTTAAGAGAAATCTGATTATGATAGAGCTGATTGTTCTTGTAGCAAACATTTAGAAAATACTGGAGTATTTTGATTAGAAGAGGTAAAAAATAATTTTGCTACATCATTACATCTTTTTAATGTCGAATCCCTTCTTTTCTCCTACTTTAACATTTTCTGAAGAAGGATTATCTTGTAGCTTTATTTTGATTAGTTATTAGTTACTGATGTTTAGCTTTGTTACATGAACTTAAATGATTCTTTCATTCTTATCAATACTGGGTGCTTACTTTTGGTGGGCAAAAGAAATCTTAGCAGCCTTAGGCAGATTTTGCCTTCTTCCACTGCAGATGAATGACTCTATTGCTCTAACTGAAGTATTCATTCTCAAGCCAAGGAAGACAGAAGACTAATTTGAAAGCCAAGTGAAGTTCAGAGAAAGACTTCATTGGTCAAGTGAGGTTTGGGTCACGGTTTATTTAGGTCAGAACTATGCTTCTTCTGCAGTAGAAATAAAGCTTTTATTAACAAGTCTACATTTAAAAAAAAGACTTTCCCATACTAAGACAAACTAAATGCAGAAGTGCATTTGTACAGTGCTTCATTCATCTTCGGTCCACTTAGGAATGTCAAGGAAAGGAAGATGATAAAAACTATAAAGATTCTTATCCAGTAAATAACTAAAGCCAAGAGAAGGTACATGTTCCCTAGCCAATCAAAGCTAGAAAGAAACTGTTTTAAAAGGAGTTTTTAAAAGTATGGCAAGAGGACAAAGCTATGAACAGATTCTTACAAGTTCAGCAGTCCTTTCTGTGTAGAAATAGAAATACAGTTTTTGACTCTGTGTTAATTTTATTGCAAATAATATTCAAAGAAAGCAGTACACTCTAAAAGTTTCCTCTTTTCTTACGAATGTATTTTTGGGAAGGTGTACAGGGAGTAGATACTACTATTTCATGGTCACCTTGCACATTTCAGGAGGGAGTTGCTCCCCTGTGGTTTGGGAGAGATCAGTCTGTGCTGCTCAGCAGCTCTCAGTCGTACTGTCCCCACATGACCTTGTGGATGGATTTCTATTTCAAAATCATACAGAAGTTAAATATTGGTGAAAATGTCATTCACTCCTGTTTTGCTTCTTTCATAGCTTCTGGGGTAAAATTTATCTGTCCCAATGTAATGTCTTTTCTATCGAAATTATCTTTTGCTAGGCTGCCTTTATAGTCAATGGAGAGATATAGACACTTTTAGGGCATGATTCATCTCCTCGGAAGGTAGACATCTAAGTAGGTCAGATGAATCAGACTGTACAATAGCACATTCCTTACTAGAGAGAATAAAGGAAACCTAGGGATCAGCTTAGATGTTGATGCATATATTGCAAATATCTAAAGTTAAGTGAAATGAACTTTATGTCTATAGGAACTAAGTCAGAGTTCAGAGTCAGAGTCACAAAATCCTACTCTTCAGGAAGCACCTTTTCTTCAAAGCTTGTGGTTTCACTTTGCTGGGGTGCATGTTCATAGTCATAGCCATGAGGTGATAAATTTGAAAAAGTACTACACCCCTCCTTCTCCTAACTTAATATTTTAAGGTGTGATGATTGAGTAGACTGAATTTTGTGACTAGGTAATTTGTATACATTTATCATCAGCGATTCCACTGGTTCCACAGTGGCATGACTAATCTCCACTAATAATCTGTATGTGCATGGTTTCACCGTGGTTTTGGTTAGTTCTTGTGAAGCATTTCAGCACCAGATACTTTTTTCTCAATCTGAAACTTCTGCAAGAAGAGAAGATATGCATTTCATTTAGGGTAGTAGACTAATTTAAATTGGTAGTCCATAATAATCGTTACTGTTAGTGCCAGAGTTTCACTAAATGCTCCAGCAGATGAGGTGGTTAGTGCAAATATACCTGAAAGTCTCAATAATGGATGTTTTCAAGTGCTAACAAATGAGTTTTGCAGAAAGGATCTTCACTTCATTTTGGTTGTATTTACTTGATGTATCAAGCATAATCAGTAAAATGGAATATACAAGAATGAACAACATTATTTATTATATATTTAAAATACAAAATCAACAAATAAAGACTCACCGGAACATCAATGCAGCTTTTTCATATACTGTTCTTCTTCCATGGTTTGCAAAACTCCAGATCCAAGCCAACCTGCAAGACTTTTGTCAGATGCATATCCAGGAGTAGCACAAGGATGACAGCCTGGAGTAAGCAGATTGCTAGTGAGGCTAGCAGGTGCCAAAACATGCTGTTTCATGACCCAGTGTAAAGATGCCAAAAATAATCTCAAATGTACTTCAGTAAATAAAAGCAAAAATCCCTCAGGCTTCAGAAATAAAGTACGTAGAACTGTCTGAGATTAAGCAAGAAACTTGAAGTTAGAAGACCAGTGCTCTGATTTTTGCCTTGCAACGTATTAGCTGTGTTCAGGTAGTGAGGCACTTTGGCCAAAATCTGTATTTTGCTACTTAATTAGGTGGCATGGTTTTCAAAAGGGAGTGGGAGCAGAATTACAAAGTATTCCACAGATAAAAACATGAACTTAAGTTGAATCACATGCAAATGTTGACTAAATATCTACCTCATTTCCCATGTCTTTCAGAGTCCTAGTATTTAGCTGTCCTCATTTCTGGTAATTTCAAATGTGTAAACAAAAATAAAAATTGCTTTGTAAGTTGAAGTGTTCTAAAATCACTTTGTCTTCAAGTGCAAGTGTTGTAAAATTACCTTATGTAAAATCATTATATCACTGACCAGGTTGCTCAGAGAAGCTGTGGATGTCCCATCCTTGGGGATGTTCAAGGCCTAGTTGGATGAGGCTCTGATTAACCTGGTCTAGTGGGTGGGGAGGGGTTTTGGAATGAAATGATCTGTAAGGTCCCTTCCAAGACAAGTCTTCCTATGATTCCTATGATTCCATGACCTTACTGTTAAAGGTAAAAATAGACTCTTAGCTGTGGCACATGTTTGTTTGAACAACCTGAAAACTATTTGGTATAGATCAAGTAAGATCCAAGTGTCCATATTAAACAGTTGCATTTAACTTTAAAGACAGCAATACCAGGACTGTGCTAAGTGAACTTGAACTTGCAAAATGCACTGTGAAATTGTGAGAAACATCGAAATAGTTGGTACTCTGTGTTTGATATGTAGAATAAGATCAATGCACTAAAATATATATCTGATATTGATATGGAGTCAGGGGTGAAAATGATCTAAAAAAAGCAGCTGAGAAATTTTAGTTGCATTTTAAATATTGTATTTAATTTTTAAATCCTTCTGGTACTGTAGACCTTTCCATATCTGCTGCTGATTATATATTTTGTAAAATATCTAAGAGTTTCTAAAAGATGAGGGATAATAATTATCATTGAATGAGAGTATTCTGGTTTGATAGTGACTAGAAGGATCATCGAAGTCCAATTCCTGGCCCTGCACAGGACCATCCCAAGAGTCACACCATGTGCCTGAGAGTCTTGTCCTAATTCTTGAACTCTGTCAGGCTTGGTGCTGTGACCACTTCTCTGGGGAGCCTGTTGCAATGCCTGTTCCAGTGTTCCAGAACCTTTTGTGAATATCCAACCTAAACTTCCCCTGGCGCAGCTCCAAACCATTCCCTCAGGTCCTGTCTCTGGTCACCAGAGAGAAGAGATTGGTTCCTGTCCTTCTTCTTCATGGGTCTACAGCTGAGAAAGAGGAATTATGACAGGAATCATGATTTCTGTAGTTTGTAGACCCCCAAAGAAGTGCCCATGTGCTAGAATTTTCAGGGTGAATAACTATTTTGATGGTAACAAACACTTTATCTTAAAAATCATTTATGAATGCAGAGCTAAGGAATCTAAAATTTAAGAGGTGATGTGTATTAAATGACATAGGAGTGGCAGGAATTTAACCTTCTCAGGTTTATGACCATGTGTGTACAATGTATGTTCTGAAGTACCCACTGAGCTGGCTCTGCGTTCTTTATATGAGAGATTAGAAAAGCAAAATCTTTCATGCAATCTACTTGTTCATCAGCAAGACACGTAACTTAGCTCTGGTAACCCGGGCAGTGCACACAGAAGCAAAACCAGCAAGCCTCTTTTAAAACTGAGGTTCCACCTTAAATACGTAGCCATATATTCATATCTTTGAGTGCAAGAGAAAGTAAAAAATGAACTCATACTACAAAATATGATCTCTAATTAAATATGCTGATGTAAGAGATACGATCATTCTTAAAGGTCAGAATATTTCAAGTGAAAGCCACTTAATTGATCAGGTAGATATGCAGATACATATATATCAATCTGTATGTACAAGGAGCCTGTGGTTTTCACAAAGAGAAAGACACATCTATATGAAAAAATGGAGACGATGGCTTGATTTGGTTTACACTTGTATGTGTTTGAGCAGGACTGATAAAAATAGCCATGTGTTGGCTCTACATCTCTTGAAGTTAATGGAAGTTGAATGTACTCTTTACTTGTGAGAATCATTCATAAATTTTGTCTTGAATTCATGTACTTTAATTAATTTAAGGGACAATGGTAGGCTGCAGGAACTACTGTGCTGTACGTAGTACATAGAAGATGGTCTCAAACTTGCTGCTTTTGCCATTTATGACCTAAAGGAAATTTTGGGCTAAAATCCAAACTCTCTGCAGAAAACATGAATAATTGGCAATGGAATAGTCATTCCAATATTCCAGTTGTTATAACTCATTCCAACATTGCATTTCCAATAGTCAAAAGTAAATTCTGTTCTGAACTGGATGAATAAAATACAGATTGCTAATATAGGTCCTTTAATCAGATCTCAGCTGGATCTTAAGTTATTTCATATTGTGTGTGGAAATCTACATTAAAAGAGTCCAAACACTCTAAAGCTAATACGTGCCAGAATTAACTTTGTTAAGGCAAGTTAATTTAATCTCCCCCATGCATATGCATTGTGAAGACTTCTTTAATTACATGATCACATATTGTTTTTTCTTACAAAATCTTTTCTTCATTCAGTTTACAGAATATATGATAGTTACTTAATGAGCAGCTGTTCCATATTTTGTTTTCACGACATTGTTCAGTGTGTGGCCCCACACCTTGTTTACTACAGAATATTTAAGCCCTGCTTTGGAGACATAGTTAATAATTATTATTAATTTCCTTTTGGGATTTTCCTAGGATCACTATAGTACCAAAGTGATGAGCAGACATTAAATTAGCATTACTGCAGGCCTCTGAGATTGGCAGACAGTATGATTTCCACTTTATGGCTGGGGGACCATCACCCAAAATACTGTGTTCAAAAAATGCCACTGATCTACAAGGATCATCATGAGCTGCTGAGGTCCAAAAGCCTTGACTCATTATTGTCACATGGAACTTTTCCAGCTCAGGTCTTCTGTCTCCAGCTATGTCTCTGAACATTCATCCGTTCTGCAAATTCAAATGCCTCATCTCAGTGAATCATGGAAAATGAAGAATATACTTTCAGTGACCACCTGTGAAAAAACTGATTTGAATTACTATAATGGAAACTTTATGTCAAGAAACGATTTCTAGAGTGCTTCATAGACTGACATTCAATTGCTTTAACTATTCTTGTTCTTGTTGTGATGGTGTCCCATTTTTTAGTGCATTTCTTCAAAATACTTTACCAAGTGAACCATCTACAGTACACAGTTCTGATTCATCCTTGCAGCAAGGCTATCTTGTGCACTGTATGAGGCAGGTGTGTTCTGGAAGCAATAGATATGAGTTGTGCCATTAGTCTCCATGCCCATTCACAAGATTAGGGAAAATTTGGTTATATAGGCAACCTGGCACTTTTGGGACCTTTGTTCTGGATTTGATCATGTTAAAAAAGTTATTTTGAAAATGTGAGAAGGAGATGAAAATAAAGAGAGGGAAAGATAATGACTACATACCATTTTAAAATAAAAACTTCTGAGAATGTCTTAACCCCTGTCTGAATTGTGAGATGCTTGGAACCTTAAATCCCCCACACAATGTTGTACCAGTCTTCTATTGCGTGGAATAATTTTCTGCAAAAACTACCGCTGAAGGAGTAAGATGCAAGATACCTATTTTCACTACACAGATATTTACTGATGGCACAGAAATAATGAGAAACTGAAATTTGGTTTCTAGAAGACCCCAAAGGAGTTCTTAGTCATTATTGATTCTCTGCTCAGTTCTCAGTGACCTTTCCTACCCCTGTTCACTATCTGTTAAAACTCTGAGTATAATCCAGTTCTCTGTCCTAAGGAGAACAGTTCTATTTCTCACTGCCCTGTGTTTTTTTTTTTTTACCATAAGCATAGTCTAAGTACTTTTTCTTTACCTCCTGTCTTCTACAATCAGTTGTCTGTATGTCTTCATCCCTCATTCCTCCAGAGCTGGATCCCCAGGCTTGTGGGCATCTTTCTCATTCCCACTGGCTCTCCAGCCAGAACTCCATTGTCTAGCTGTGTTTTCAGTTGCTGTGCCTCCAATCATCCATCATTTGTTTCTTTGCACTCCTGTTCCATATACTGATATGAAATGTTGGCTCTTCCCCTGTTTTTTCTGTCAGCTGCTTCATTTTCCTTTGGGTGGTAGGGAACTGATAGAACTCTTGATATTTGTAAATGTCATTGTAAATTTGAGAGCAGAGCCTCTGTGCACTCTAGGACATGGCTGCGTGAGCTTAATTTCTTTGCTGAAAATTTGGACTTAAATCTGAATATAGGAGACAGAAGCAATGCACCCATGACTGATGCTCAAGACCTGATCCTAGTCCAGGCAAACTTTTCGAGGCCTGCTGGATACATATCATGTCTACTTCTACTTAGGCATTTCTGCTTTTTTTTCTCCTTTGCTGGTCATACTTTATCTGATCATCAGTCTTGAATCCAGATAGTTTCTGCTAGATTAAACCAGAGTTTTGGGATGTTGAATGGGTGCAACCCCAGAATTCAACACTGAAATTAAACCTACCAGTTACTTGAGTTACAGATGCCTCTCTCAACACATTCCAGTAACAGCTGGGCAGGTTGATCTCTTTAGCAGAATGTTAGTGTAATAACTTGAACAGACTCTATGCAGAAAAACGCTGCAATATTAATTTGTGGGAATTGTACAGTGCCAGACACTATTCAATTTACTTACTGCATACTCATGAAAGATTTGAATGTGGAAGGGATCACTGGTTTATCTGGTGTCATATCTTGCTTAACATAGGTTGCATGCTCTTGAATCACTCTGTATCTGAAGAAGGCCTATTCGTTATTTGAACTTAAATTTAAAATATCTGACAATGGTGCATTTATCTCTGTCCTTGTAAAAAATTGTAAAGCTTTGCATAACTTCTGAAATATCTTTAGAATTTCTAACCAGCTCCGAGAGGAACTGAGCTAATATCTTCATGTGAAAAGTGGTATCCCGTGTGAAAGGAAACAAGATAGCACTGGAAAAAAACCACTTGGCATTCTTTATTATTGTATTTAATTTCCATGCTTTCCCAATAACTTGGAAGCCTCACAAGACTGCCCTCTGCTTCTTCTACAGTTTCTGGTTCTTTTACTCCATTGCACTTTGCTTTGTTATCTCAATGCCTTATTCTTTTCCTGGCAATAAACTTGGAAGAGCACATGACCAATAAAAGATTGGGGAAAAACAGGTGCCAGAACAGCCTAAACTTCATAACGTTGTCTGTGGGAAATATTTTAAATGAGGGCAAGGATATTGGATTTGGGGCAAGATGATAATGATGGTTAGATTTATTAGAATAATTATGGGAGATCTGTTCTCAGTTCGCTGCTTTGCTCACATCTGTCTCTCTGTGACACAGTTCCTTATCAATAAAATGGGAGTAACACTGTCACACAAATATTAAAATAGTTGCTTCAGAGATACCATAGAAAGAAGGAAAAAATTAATTATAGTCAATCTAGTGTAGTATTATGGCTTGTATGAGTATTGTAATACTGATGGTACGTCTCATATGAGAACTGTCATTGATGGGTTGAGAAGTTTTAAACCTAAGACAACTGAATTTTTCCAAATCTTTGTTCTCATGCTTTCATGGTTTGTATTACCTTTCTCACAGTTCCTCACTACTGCTCGTATTTCAACATTGCTCCTGTTCCTCCAGAATTCCCTCTGTCTTGCCCCTAGACTTTAAATTTGCACATTACACACAGTAGCTTCTCTCTTTGAGCTATCTGCTCCAGGTCAGTGTAAAGGGTCTTCTGAGCTGCATGAAGGTGGTGTGGCAGAGGGTGCATGTACCAATGACAAGATGAATGAAGTAATAGTCAAATTTAGTGCAAAATATAACTAGTCTGTGGAGAAGAAAAAACATACATCTGTTTTCACAGCAGGAGTCTCTTAGTTGTGTGAAGTAGTTCTTTGGTCTGAATGGCATGTTCTTAACTGAAGAGGAATTATTTGTGGAGTTAGGAAGAGCTTAGTTGCAACAGAGAGAAGCAGCTTGGCACTGACCATGCCTATACTCATTATGCTTCATGATGTTCTCTTTGTCTTCATAGTTGGGGTACCCCAAGGCAAATTCAAGCTCTGTTGATACTACTGTGTCCTCCCTGTTTTGTTGCTCAAGGTGTGTGTGTTTAGGAACGTATTCCATAGCTGTCCATGCTAAGGTGTTCTAAATTATTGCCAAGTTAATTCTACTACAGGAAGACCAGTCTGTTTTCTGGAAAGGAGTTGTTCAAACAGCAGAATTGAACCTCTGTGGAAGTGAGTTTCTTTTCTTGCTGCAAGACCTGCATAAAAAAGCATGGCCAGTTTCCAGCTCACACGAAGGATAATGATGTAGGTTTATGTGCTGTCAGAATTCACTGATTTTCCTATGAAGGGTTAAGACGAAAAATGTGTCAAGTCCAGATCAATGACAGCCTCGACAGCCACCACCACCTCACTCAGCTTTAAGCACATCAAGCAATTCGCACTGGTCTTAAATATTGACTAACAGGGCGTGATGAACAGCTCAGCATTTTGTAGAGGTAGCTCAGAATAATTTTGTAGAGCTAAGGGCCTATCCATGCTAGGTCACACTGGACAACAAGAAAAAACCAGCATTAATCCCTTCTTTCTCCAGGAAATTGGAATTCTGTAGATCCCAGCTGCTATGAGCTGGCAGTCAAGAAAATGAGTCCTCAGAAAAATAGCAACCAAGACTAAACTGTTTTCTCTAAACAAAGTAGACTGAAGATAGGCAAAATCAATCTACTTCATATATGGTAGAGGAAAATGGGACAAAGTGTCATGCTGGCTGTATTTCTTGCCAAATCATTGCTTAAAATGTAGCTGTGGACCAGGAATATGATCAATGCAGAAAAGTAATAAATTTTCTCCGAGCTAGTAAATGCTATCCTCCCACTAGGTTAGTACAACTCTGCGTGTTAAATGCAGAATTTCACACATGGGACAATATTAAATGGAAATATTCCTTTACAGAATCTTTTTTATCCTCACAAACATGTTTGAGTTCATACTTTTACATTTTTAATAAAAAACAGGCCAAATTTTCTGCTCATTTGGTCTGGATCTGAAAATGATTTTTTAAAATTAGGAATGATGAGCCTGATTCTACAACCTTAGTCCCTCGGTGACTACTCTATTTATCAGTGCCAAGGATATCTAAGATCAGAAAACTCTTTACTTTCATTTCCTGAACAGTAAAAGATAGAAATCTATTTCCAGTTCTCAAAGAAGCTTTAGGGTGCTTGGGGTCCATCATAACTGAGTTTACACTCCATAATAATGTGCAACATTATTATCTGTTTTGTTTCTGTTTGAGTGATGCATAATAAGTTCTTGAGCACAAACCAAGCTAAAATGAAAAGTAAAATGAAGTACATATTGATACAAATAGAGTATTATCCTTGGTCAGAAGGCTTGTATTCAATTGAAGGTATTTTTCATGCATTACCTGCCTTTCTCCTTTCCCTTAGCTGGCTGCCAAGGGAAGTGGTTGAGTCACCATCCCTTGAGGTTCTTAAAAAATATGAAGATGAGGGATTTAGGGACATGATTTAGTGGTGGACTTGGCGGTGTTGGGCTAATGTTTGAGTTGATGATTTTAAAAGTCTTTTCTAACCTAAATGGTTCTATGTACTTAGGTAAAACTTTGAAAAGCAAATATTCTTTATTTGGCATAGTTCGGTAAGAAGGTCCTTGTTCAACTGAAGTCACGTGCCGATTCTTGCGTTGTTAAAGGCAGGAGATGTTGACATCAGAAAATTGGCCTTTTGTTACCAAAAAAAAAGCAGCTTTGATTGTGTTGATACAGAATGTGGAAGACAGCATTTTACTACACCTATGCTTGCCAATTTGATTAAGATTATTATTAACATTCCCAATCCTTAGAAAGCCATCCTGACTCTACTTACCTCTCTGTCACTTCCTGTTGCTCCGTGATCACTTTTGCTTTTTGTGCATTCACATGCTGTTGTGTTCAAAGCAGGTGATTTCCAGTGCTATTATAAACTCCTTCAAATTGGCTTCTGACCTTCTTGTTAGCTGAAACCACTCTCACAAAACTACCTAATGATTCTCTCTTAGCCAATTCTTCCTCCTTCTCTCACACTGTCAGTTTTGATCTCTTTAAACCTCATAATAGTTTGTATCTTTGGCTCCATTCTTGTCTTATTTTCCCCCTAATCCTTTCATTCATCCTTTGAAGTTCCTGATCTGACTTCTGCCAAAATCCTAAAGATTTTTAGTTTTGATCCATATCTCCTCTCCTTTTACACATCACCTCTACAGTCTTTTCCACAAATAAATGCAGTTGACATGTCTGTGCTGCTGACCCAGATTTATATCTGTACTCCAGATATTATAATAACAGCTCAAGACAGGCATTATAAAAAAAGGACTTCCCTCTTAGTCCCCCATTTCAGCTTGTTTTCTTAGTCCCCATCTTTTCCGTCAGGCCACTAATACAGATGTTACTTTTCGTTCAGGCTTCTTCAAATTCTTCTGTCAAGGTTGTATATAAATGTCTCAAATTCCTTTCTTTGTAACACATCTAAGATGTGGTTCTTAATCTTGTACCGGTAGATCTGGGGATCCAGACCAGGGAATATCTACACCGTGTATTACAAAATACATTCTATGGACCTGGCACAATGTCCATACAGTTTTTAGGTAGAAATCTTTGGCAATATAATGATAAAAATAAATTATATGGGCAAATAATACATACAAGTGGATAAATTGTGCATTGTTTAAGTATGTTTGAATATGGGGCAGGTTATATAAGAGATTGGGGTAACAGGTGAAAAAGTTGCAGTAGGAAAACTCATCTCAGGAAGTCCACTTCATAAGTCTTAAATTTCAGTCGGGTTTTATTGTCTAACTTCATCCTTGTCTTTCTACTGCACTCAGCATGTACAAATGTGTGTTACTGCTATATTTTTATCCATAATTTCTGTTACCTCTGAATTTAGCTTGGTGTTACCGTGCATAGTTACACAACAGGGGGAAAATAAGGATGGATCCCTTGCATTGTTTTTTTTTTTTTTTTTTATTTTCACAGATACAAATGAATGCTTTAAATTCAGATTCATATTGCCATATTAAATCCACAGCAAAAATTTGCTCTCCCCATAAGGCAAACAAGATCCTGAAAATTTTTATACTGTTCACCTGGTGTGCTTGCTCTTAATCACGAGATTAAATATGCTTCTGAGGCTGAAAAATAAGCATACATTTACATTACAAAATCAACATTTATGCCAGTAATGTAGTAGAAAATGCAAAATGTTTTCAAGCTCAGAAGTCCACGTAGGTGCTGAAACAAAGTAATTTAATTGTTTCATGATCTAAGCATACATGTATTGATCCCTGGGCCAGACAGCTGGCTGTCAGAAAGATAAGAGGGAGGAAGGGTAGAGAGCAGGGCCATGAATTCAGTCTCCAAACAGTTTTCATTTCAAAAAGCATCTGAGAACTGAGATAAGAACAAAATGAGACTAATGAGTTAAATTCCCCTAACATAATTTTGAAGTATTTTATTTTTTTCTTAAAAATGTCCCAAATCATATAGGTATGAGTATGAATCAAATGATAAAACTTTTACAAAGCAACCCAAGAATGTGAAATAAATGAACACTTATTTTGCTTTACTTTTTAAAAGCCCACAAATTACTTTCTTCTTTTTCATCAGACATGTTTTATGGGACTGTCTCTTTTAGCTGTACTCTAGGTGACCTTTAGTGACCCTTTTTCCTTAAAATTATTCTCTATGTCTCCCTCTGATTTGAGTGTTATTCCCTCATCTGGCATTGAGGTGTTTGTCTGTTTCAGAGTAAATGTGATCAGATGTGGTTATGCTGATCTGCAGATGATCTGGTGTGGTACTGCAAAGCAGCTGAGCCAAAATTCTGTTGCACTCGTAATAGAGGCAGACGTTAGGCTTTCCATTTGTAAGGGCTGCTTTCAAGGCTTTAAATAGTCCTGAGAAAATATTTCAAATCTGTAGTAGAATTTTTTATGTATATATATCTTGGGTTGTAAGCAAATGCCCTGTCTGTATGAATATGCTTTCAAAATTACCTGCTGATGCATTTATTCTAAGCATTAAGTAGTCTATTGAAACTGTAGAGTATGCAAGAGTGGGGTGCTGAAAGCCTTCCATCAGTGTAGCATGGCTGAGGCAGAGAATTGCAATTAGGAATAAATAACAATCCACAGAGTTGATTTGTTCTTCTGTCCTTTCTCCTAAGTATAATACCTGTCTTTCTGAAGAGAGAGTCATCTTTTTTCCTGTGCTCATAGCTCATACTGATAGCAGTCAAGGTCCACTGGTGCTACTGCAATATAAATTGCTGTTCTGTAATAAATGTAAATGCCCTTAAGCTTATGGTATTTACTGCTTGCAGAGAAGGTAGATGCCATTCCTAGGGCTTTTTTTTCCTCTCTTTGTTGAAGTCTAAGGAGTCACCCTGAAGTGTAGGCAGAAGAAGAGTTGTGATTTGACTGCTAGTCCACAGGGTGCTGGTCCAAATCGTTGCATTTGTTTCACATGGGCCACTGAACAGCTCTCAGACCTCACCAACTTCTGTTATTTTAACTGGGCTGGATTTGAACTAATAACATAAAGGTGGACAGCCCAGTGGACCATTATCAATCCCTAGTCACACAGACCTCTTTTACCTGTCGTCTTAAATTTGTGCTTCATCAGCGACTGGGATTCTAGCACAAAGCATCCAGAACTTTTGATATGGACTACACAGACATTGTAAAGCACCTAGGGACACAAAGGGAGTTTCTCTTAATAATTCAGGCTGACTTTAATGCATCACATAAACTAGATTTTTTATACATTTAGTGCTTACAAGTCCCATTAGTTTCCCCCTTATTCCCGTACCTCTCTTTCTTTGTTTTATAATAATATTTTTGTGGTGATGTGAAATTTTATGAGATCCTCTGTAGAATTCTTGCTTTTAATTTGTTTGACTATTTTTTTCCCTAACAGAATAATGATATGAAAAACAATGGGAAGAAAAATGAAATTATATCCACTGTGATTTATTTGTTCACATTACCTCTGCTTGTGTGTGCTTGTGTGTGCATGTCCACATCCTTGTTATCTCTTCTTGGGATAAAGTTCTGGGCTGTATTATGAACTCCATACGGCAGCACTGAAAGATAGGACCAACCTTACTTTAGTGTTGCTTTTAAGTAACAGTGTAGGACCATGTACATACTTAATATTTAATTATCACTCTAATTTTGTGTAACCACACTGGTACCATAATACAGTAGCTGTCATTAAACCCAAATGACATCTTCCAAAATCTGCATATTATTTAATACAAAGTATGGAACACCAGTTGTTTGTTTGTGTCTTTCAAAGCCCCATAAATAGTAACTATTCAAAATCTTTGCAGCAACAACAAAAAAACCTAAACCAGCCAAACAAGAAACCATTGCCCATTAAAAAAAAATCAAAATTATAGGTATTATTACTAAATTATTAGGAGTTTTCTAGCTTATAGATGAATATCTGTTCCTGTTTCTTAGTGGGGAGAGTGTATTCTTTCCACATTTATGAGCACATTTAAGTGTTTAATTCAATTAAAGGATAGTTTGTAGCTCTAAAGCATGGAAAGCCTTGTAAAACCCTGGAAGCTGTGAAAATTGGCTCTGTACCCGGTTAGCTCATGCAGCAAAGAATTAGCTGAAATGGGAAGGCAATTAAGAGAGCAACTTTTATGCAGCACTAAGCTGTAGGCATTGGGTTAGTTGACCAGGAGTTGTACAGACTACACAGATGAATTCTTTCACTACTGACACACACACATACAAGGAAACCTTGCTGTTCCCACCTTACTACTTAGAAATCACATGTAATGGTGCAGAAACCAGCATCTTTTCAGAAGGGAGCTGTTTCTGTAGGTCTCCATAAGGCTAAGAAAATGGTCCCAGAGTTCAGGTGGTTATGAGTCATTAGACTGTGGTGATCATTAGCAAATATCCATCCTCAGAGCAGTATTCATATATTGAAATTTAGGCTCAGGTCTGTCATTGTTGGGACAGGATTTTCTTTAAATATCACAATTCTGGATTTTTTAAATCTACATGATGAGGGTGTCATTTCTACGTAGTACTTAGATGCTGAATCCATTTTGCATGCTGAGAGCAAGTGCCAGCCTGCCTAGGGAGGCTTGCTGTGCTTGCTGTCAGGACTGAGTGGATGTGAGCCAGGTCTGCCCCACCACTCTTGGGGCTTTGTTAGCACAACCTCTTTCCTGAGCTCATAAATCTCTGACCAAACCTTCTTTGTGTTTGGCCAAGTTAGAGCATGAGAAGAAGAGCTGGAGTCCTGGGCACGCATAGACAAGCTCAGAAGGATGGCTGGGTGGCAACAAAAAAAATTTCAGTAAAAGAGATTGGCAGCTTATTCCATAGATCCAAAATTGCATGAGCTCCCACAGCTTTTGTTTTATTGACATGGATTTCTGTTTTCCACCTCATTGTGCAGGGTCACACTGAGCGCCTCACTCCACAGATTAATGCCCTCATTACTCTGCATGTTAGGAGATGTTTGGCTAGGGAGGCTCTCTAACTACTACAGAGAGAGCAGGATGTGTCCCTGGGTGTTTAAAATACCCTTTTGAATTCCTCAGACAAAATGTGGAATATGCATACAAAGTGTTATTATTTCAGGGTTATTCAGAGGAAATATTGAGTGCAGGAAAATGAATTTAAGCTGCAATCTTGTCATTGCATTCTGTCTCGACACAATCAGGGTGCAGGATCCCGACCATAATGCGAATCTGTATTTGAACAAGGAGTTTAAAATCAGCTTTTTAAGACATATGAAAATGTGTTTTTTCACTCCTGTGATCTGAATTTGGCAGCATCATATTTCCTGGGGGCTGCCATTTCAGTGATAGTTCCAACAGAAGACTTGGCCTAATGACCTGTATCAAAGCGAGAAGAGCCATGCTGCAACCAGACACACAGGAAGCTGCTGCTGCCAGGAGACCCTGAGAGCCGGGGATGTTTTCTGAAACCACTCAGATGTGGGATTTGCCATTAGCTCCAGGTTGTATTTTGAGCAGGAAGTTCATGTCATTTGAATACAAGAAGCACAAGAAAAGTTCTAGAACTTGTGGAGAGTTGAGAAAAGTCTGGTGCTGCTTCATGTCTTTGGCTGCAGGTTTGATTTCCTTGAACTATGTTTTGAATTTCATATTCCATGTTAAAACATGTTTGAGATAATTTGAAAAGAAATAATTGCCAAACACAGCCTTTGGTCATTAAGAAAATGAAGCAACTTTCATTTCTAAAATAGTTAGAACAATATTTACAGTGTTCAGCTATCTGGTTTTTTTGCTCTCTAGGCTCTAAGGCATTTTGGACTTTCCTCTTAAAGTGTTTTCCTGGATGACCAGTAACATATATTTCTCTTAGCTGTAAGTCATAGAGGAGAAGGGCAAAGCCTTCTTATTTCTACTAGTCTTGAATGAGATCAGAAGTCAGAGAGGTCACTTTGGGAATTCCCTGCGTGTGACACTCAGTAGGAGTTATGCATCTCTGTTGTGCTAACCTGGGAGACATTCACTTTTCACTTGATGTGTTGCACACAGTTCATAAAGTCTGATATATCACCAGTTCTCTATTGGCATTGCTTAGTCTCAGAAAAGGTGTAGATGGCTATGGCCTTGTGATCATAGGAGGAAAGAGGAGGTATTTATACCACTGTAATTTTTGTTAAAATACATAATTTCTGTTGTTACACATGTCTTGATATTTTTATAGAACATTTGTCATACCTGTGTTATAGTGTATTTAGAACGTCCAGAAACTTTTTTAGCTTTTTGGTTTTCTAAATATCATTGTTTTAGTATAATACATTGCTTCGTACAATACAAATCTGCCATATACCAATTGCAGTTTTACTCCAAAGTAGCAAAGGGATTTGTCACATGACATTAAATCAGTTCAAACAGAAGTTTTTTAGTAGTTTTCTTCATACTTTGGTAGCTTGTGAAGTGTTTATAGACAAAGTTAATAGTTTTTAATTTCTTTAAATGTTGCTTTCTCCATTTGAAGACCACCTCAAAAAGTAAGGATAGCTGGTTACACATGAACAAACTGTTCCAAACTATACAGAAGAGCATGTTTCCAGTTTTCATCAGTGGTTTGAGAACAGCTTGCAGTGCTATAAGATGTGATCTGAAGTAGGTGTCTGGATCACTCTGGGCTCTTCATGCAAAGGACTACTGCTAGGATTTGACCTACTTCTCTCCTAGGAATTTCTGTAGGACAAAATCACAGCCTTTTGTCTGTCCATGTGATGTGACATTCAAGATGTGGTCCTGCTGCATTGCTTGTGCAGACAGACCACTGCTGTGTATTCCAAAAAATAAGTTAGGAATTAGGTTTTTCTGTTGTCATCTAAAGGAAGCGATTCATCCACTAGGCCAAACAGCGTGCCATTTAATACTGATCAGATTCTTCTTAGTATTGTGTTCCACTTTTCTTTCTTTAAGATTCTGAACTTCAGCCCCTTCCTTGGCTATGGTTAAAAGTAATATAAATTGGTTAGTTGATAGTTTGCTTCTGCATGCTCATGTCTTCTCTGGTCCTAAATCCCTCCATCAGTTCCACAGTGTGGATTTCAGATAAGCAGCCTCAATGACGTACTGGCTGTAATGTGTCAGAGGGTATTTCCAGGGCTCCTTCTCACCACACTGTTTGCCACTGGACCTAGACCACTTAGTACAAAGGCTGATAGGTCTTCATAACTAGACTTGTAATCAAATATGATAATGGTTCCAGAATCCAAGCACATTAGTTGCCTTTTACTGCCTTCTGCCCAGATTTCTCCTCTCTTCTGTTATACACAGATTAATGGAAGAAGACCAATGAAGAGAAGGGGGAATCACCAGCTGGGCTTGATGATTGCGGTTTCATTGTTCAAGTTACTTGCTATTTTAAAAAAAAAAAAATTAAGCTTGTGAAATAAGGCTGTCTGCTGAGACTGCTGTGAAGGAAACTGAAGTACCCTTCTTTATGCTGGTGACTTAATATACTACCTTCAGGTACTTAGGGTATTAGAGTTATTGAATGCAAATTCCCTTATTCTGTGCATAAACGGTGAGCTTAGAGTCTAATACTCTGATGAAAAAATTGTTAAGTATTTTACTTTATGCAAAGATCAAAGTACTGTTGTTGTACAGGAGGAGTACAAATAGAAAAGATTTAATGACTCATCTTGGAAGATAAAGATGGTATAGAATAAACAAAGCACTACATTTAACATATGCCAGACATAGGGGTGGACTTTTCTGGTTCCCCATGTAATTTATAAAGCTTCATTTTGACTTTGCAAAACCCAAACTTGTAGGAGTTATAAATGGCCAGATTAATGTGTAAACCACTCTAGCAACCACTCTTGGACCTTGTCTTCTTACCAATTAATGTTTGGGAATAAGGCATTTACAGGACTAAGAAAAAGTCTGTTTTTTTTTAGTAAATCAAAGTATCTCACTTCATATTTTTTATCCTGCAATATTTTTGGAATATTTAAAAATAACATAGGGATAACTGTGGTAGTTACTATCACTTGACAGGACATTTTTCATTCTCACATTAAACTATAGTCCCTTTTGCCTGTTAACATCCCTTAGTCTCACTGCAGTCACCTACAAAGATTAACTGGGAGAGTGTGAGCCATGTGTAGGATTTACATGTGAAATGGAAGGCAGGAAGTGTTGTGTGGGATGCTCACCTCTGCCCTGGTGCTGCTTGTGCCCAGCAGCCTGCCCATGAGGCCATTGTACCATGGGGATGCTGGGACCCAGGTGGTGCCCCCAAAACCCCTGCCCTTCCCTAAACTGGCCGTGGGGAGGGCTGAGAAGAGGCAGAGGCTGCTGGCAGTGGAAGCAGCTGCAAAGCAGCCAGAGCAGTGACATTCATGCAGTTGTTGCTGAGCGTTCTCTGCCTGGAGCTGAACAACTCTTGTTCCCATTCCTTTTTTCCCTCCTGCACAGACTCTATGTACCAGCTTTGTTCCATGCCTGTGCTTCCTTTTCTCTCCCTTGCCTGGTCCTCTTTTCATTTCTTTCAGTGTCCCATCTTGCTATCCTTTTTCCCATTTAGCTCATCTGTCTGTACCCAGCCCCCCCTAAATGGACCCAGATGGTAACAGCACTTAGTCTGCGTGTGTGCTCACCCCCTCGGCTGCCTTTTGTCTGCTCTCCCTCTCCAGACTCTCAGCTTTCCTGGCAAGTGCCATCTGATGCTCTCCACTTGTGCAATGCTTGCACAATAACGCCGCTGTCTTGACTGCTCCGCTGGTCTATGCTAATTAATAAGACAATTAAGGGTGTATTATTATCAACATTTCTATTAATTTAATATGAAACTATTTCAACATTATGGAATATACCCTTTTCCTTGAAGTGAGTTTGAAGATACATAAATGTTTTTTAGTTTTTTGCTGTTGTTCACTACTTTTAATAATGTACCACTCACAGTCTTCATTTCATCTCCCCTCTGAATGAATGCACCTATTACTGCCACATTCTGGTAAGAATATTAGCAGGCTTCTCATAATATATTGCCCTTTCTGAGGTTATACATTTTTTCACTGTACTTTTCTTTAGAAAAGAATGGCAAAATTAAGCACAGTGTTCAAATATGCAGTGTACATCCATTAGCATTGCATATTTGCAGTCTATTTTTATGTTGTTCAATATCCTATTTAAATTTTTCTTTGCTTTACTGTGCAGAGGCCAGATGTTTCTCTGAGAATATATCATTCACATGATTTCAATTTAAACTGGGGCAGGATGAATACTTCAGCCAATAACACCTAAAATATGAAAAAAATTGGTAAAATTCACCTGGATGTGGAGAAGGAGCACAAGAAACAGGAGAATTCTAAAAACACTAAATACTGAACAGATTCTTGCCTACAAGTGGGAATACACAAGCAGAATGGCTTTAGAAAGTAGGGAAATACTGTAAAATATTCATATACAAAATACATAGAGAAGCATCTTCATTTCTGAGAAAAGGGAATATTGGGACACATGCTGGATAAAAAAATTACAGAATCAAAAGAAACCAGGAAAGACAGGTGTGTTTGGCCTACTAAGCTTTGTCCTTACTAGAATGTCTTATGTTCCCAACTTTTGCAATTCTCGTTGTCACAACAACGCCTCTTCCAGGAAGGCTGGTCATCCCTGTGGCTTTAATGGACACTGTACCAGGGGTGACAGTGCTGCACCCAGCAGCAGCCTCTTGTCCTCCTCGCTCCTGAGCCTGTAGGCCTGATCTCCATAATGCTGTGAAGCTGCCACTATCAATGTGGTTGTCACAATGACCTTTAAAATATGTAACCAAGAAACTAAATGGAGGAGCAAAAAGGAACAAGTTGCAGTGGAAATGTTAGACTGAATGCTTTCTAGGTCTAAAGCTTATATAAAATGTATTCACTGCCTAGCTTTTCCCCTGTCATTTATTTATCATCATCATTAGAGGAAAGGTCTATGTGAGGCAGAAGTAAATTTATATATGAAAAATATTTCTTTATGCACCAAATATTTTCTTTATTCACATGCCAAACCTTCCTTTCCCCCCGAATTCCGTCTCACAGCCCTTGTAAGGCATTTTTTCCAACAAATGTATCTTTTTTCCTGTACTCCTTATTTTCTCAGACATTTTTAGTGGTTTAATACCTATTTATTTAGCTTTATACCTATGAACAAATGAATATTGTTGTGATTCTCATGTGATTTGCTTTCTCTTAGTTTCAGCTGAATGCATTTGTCATTCCTCCTCTAACCTGTGCATGGTGATATCTTTGAAACAGGTATTTTTTTCACTGAATATATGGCATATGCTTAAGACTTACAGTAATCCATAGCATTATATATGCTTTGAGCCAGTGGGATTCTCATATCTAATAAAATTCGTAGCAGTTGCAAGAACAACAGCAGCAATATAATAAATAAAACTAGTAATGGTAGTATTCTTTTCTTTCTTTTTCCTTTTCATGAAGTATAGCCAGGAAATATGGCAAACTATCACAGAATTCTGTCTTCTGAACTAAACGGCTTCTGGTTCCCTAGGGCAGGTCTTTGTATAGTTGCAGCACTGAGAACATGCCTAACACATGTTGATTTTAGTTTTAATGGTGTATTATTCTGTATTATTTATTCAGCATTGGCTGAATGTCATTATCAGGAAGTGGTTCTTTGTTTACAACCTAAACATCAGAGCAAGGCTCATCCTTAGTGAGGAGGGAGTTAGGGAACCCTTCCTGGATGTACATAAGTCCATGGGGCCTGGTATGATGCACCTGTGAGTGCACAGGTTGCTGGTTGAGGTAATTTTGGCACCACTCTTGATGTCAGGGTCACAGTGACTGAGTGAGGTTCCTGAAGAGTGGAAGAAAGCCACTGTCACTCTTGTCTTCAAGAAGGGCAAGAGGAAGATCCAGGGAACTGCAGTTCCTTCAATTTTAAATGTCTTAACTGGTTTCATTTTGTTGCTTGCTGCTCTAATACCTGAGCACAAAAGAATAAGGTTCACTACTTTTAGTTTATAAACATAGGTTTTTCAAAACACTTAGCATCATGTGGAACTGGTTATGCTGAAAGCAGTGTTTCTGTCGGCCAGTCAGGCTGTGTGGTGCCAGGCTTGGAACCAGAGGTGAAGAACACAGATGGGCATCGCCTGCTCCATGTCTGTTTGGAATGACCTGACTGCCATGACACGTGGGCTCTGTGGCAGAGGCAGACAGCTACAGAATCTTCTGGCAAAGTTCAGCTGCCTTAACCTTCCTGTTCTGCCTCATTCTGCTTGAGTTCTGACATACCTAGAGGATGATAACCTACTGCTGCCATCAGTTGCTTTATATGCTTGCATGGTAGTAATTAGTGCAGTGGAACAAATTATTCTAGCTTGGCAGATAACCAGTCTTGACAATGTGAGGCCATATGATCAAATACTAGGGATTTTTGTTTGCTCAGAAAACCAGAAAATATTTAACTACAAAAAAACCCGTCAACAAAAAAACCTTTTGTAAGAATGATCTTAGCACTGTTATTTTCCAGTCTTTGTGTGTTTGGATTTTTTTAACGTAGTGGAAATTTAGTTTTTTCCATTCTGGTCATGTTGAAAACAGATCCACTTCTTAAGAAAGTAGCAAGATAATTTAAAAATCTCCATTCTTGAGAAAATGTAACTGTATTTTTTCTTTTCATATTCTGTTCAACCTTACTGTAGTACATTACAGTGTAAGCATACCACTGTTATCCCTATTACTTGTTTTACAATTTCTCTTCAAGTGGTGAGTTTCATCTATGATGATGTTTAGTTTTGTGATAAATTATGATATATGGAGACGGCCTTGAAATTATATAGCAAGGCCAACACAAAATCACAAATTGCTTGCCTCTTCCACTGGAAACCTACTTACTTATGCCAAAGAAAGATCGGACCTTACTCAACTTCAAAGTTTTTTCCTTAGATAGGAAAGTTTTACTTTGTTTAAATTATCATGTTCTTACAGCATTATGTTATCCAACTTTTTCAGAGTTCTGTATGTTGGTCACATTACTGACCAGAGTAAAACAATGGCACAAAATTACAAAAGCAGATTAGTTCCAGAGTATTTCTGCTCCTTTTTGTTGAAGCAGCACATTCAAAGGGAATTTTAGTGCTATGTGTATTTAAATATATAAATCTCAGAAGGTGGGGGAAATAGTTTAGTGTGAATTGTTGGGTATTAGATCTTAAGTCTGTTATTATGCTTTTCTCTTTTCATCTTTCTGTCACTTCCTCTCCTGATTTCCTTTTTTATTTATCTGGTATTAATGGTTAGAAAGAAGCAAAGAATGAATGCTACTGTTCAGTGAAGGACTGTCAGATGTACTTGGGAAACAGAGAGGTGAAGAAATAGGTTAGATGGGTGGGAGCTCCTTCAGCCTTTCCATATCTACTGGGTTTGGGAGAAGCACTATGGGCATGGGCAGTATGGGACAGTCCTGAGTGTCTGTATAGTGCTCTCTGAAGCTGTGCTGAGTTCATGTGGATTGGGGTGGTAAGAGCCAAGGCTGGTGGACAGAGGAAGTAATTACCCCCTGAGATTTCATATATATATGTAGTCAGCAAAGAGAAGCTGATAGGACAGCAGAATTTCTTTGTGCTTGAGAGCCAAATAATTTAGTTGGTTGAGTTTATGTAAGAAGCCTTAAATGTGTGCTGTTGTGTCAATGTGCCTGTGAGGGAGAGTGGGTTGTTTTGGCATAGGATTTTGTATGAGGAATAGAGTATGTAATTCCCTGCTTTGTTATATTTATTTGGGCCATTTTAAACTTGCTGTATCATGTTAGAAACAGGGCTTCTGTGTCTGAAAAGGAGCCAGGTCATTCAAACAATGTGAATGGAAAGCCAGACAAACCATTGAAGCATAAAAATGTACAAATGTACAAATCAGTATGAGAGCATCACAGATACATACCAATAGTATTGAGAAGAAAATCTTAGAAAGTCTAAATGAGTGACATTTAACTTTGTGTGTGTAAACTGAGAGATCCTTTACAGAGAAGATGGGATTTTTTAAGATACGATAAATGACAATACCTGGCACACTAGCAACAATAAAGCTGAAGACTAATTCTTGTTCCACTATATCTCTTCAGTTTTGATTTTGTCTTAATATTACAAAAAGGTTTTTTTGTTAAATACTGATTTTCACTTTTCTCTTTCTTATTTTAAATTGCAATTTTGCTAACCAGTGGAGCTACCCCTATGGGTTTAGGGGCATAGGGGGCAAAATAGCGTGGGGAATTGTGCCTTGTGTCAACAGAGTTTTTTTCCAGAGAGGAAAAATCAAAGATACTCGAAAGTTCAGATTCAGTGTAAGGCTGCCTACTGTGCATCCTGGGGCTTCGAAGTGTTTGCTTTCTAATGTAAGTGTAGAATGCGGAGGTACTGCTCCTTCTTACATGATCTGAACAGATTAAAGACAGGCAACAGATAAATCAAGCAGGCTGTTGTGTGCACATTGTCCATGAGCAGAATGTATCACTGGGTTGTGCCATGCTGCAAATGACTGAACCTAGTCAATATGAATGAAATTGGTAGTAAAAAGATTTTAAAAATAGGAGAAAAAAAAGTCATAGTACAGCAGATGCTGTTATTAGCGGGTGAAAGTAAAATAGGTCTAAGTTACTTTTAAAATAAGATGATTGCCATATCTTCCATATGCCTCCTCACTCCCCAAAATACACACCCAACAGGTATAGTGATTCTCTATTTCTACGTATTTGCTATGAATGTTTTGCTTCCTTAAAGTGAGTCATAGTGATGTCAGAAACAAATCAGTTTCAATGTGTATGTCTATACAAAGTAAATAAAAAGTGCCCTGGCTCCCTGTCTTGGTCTGAGGACAAGTGGCAGGGCATGGCTTACACCCATATGGCTAAATTTTCTACTTCACTGAAACGTGTCAGCCTTGCCTGTATTGCATATTGGGAACCATCCCAGGCTTGCCCTCCAAACTGTGCCCAGGTGTTGCCTGGAAGAGTGCTAGTTCCCCTGGCTCAAATCTGTGCCAAGCTGACTACCAGCAATTAAATTCTGTGGACAGTTTCATGCCATAGTGCCCAGGCCCTGTTTTTAGTTCAGTGGTGATGTCTGCAGTGAAAGCTGCTGGCACAGTTAAACTGGTAAGAGCTGTAACTGTTGAACTGTTGGGATACCAATTAGCTGGATCTTTACAGGGCCAGCTGTAGAGTGAAGAGAATTGGGGGTAATCCTTTCAGTATGAGTGTTGTCACTCATAATAGAACTAATAATAGTATTGTTCTGGAATAAATACTGAACTCTAATGTTCAACTATACCATATCTTCATTCTTTATTAGAAAAGTACACATTCAATGGCGGCTTCATATCTTTATTTTTATCATTTCTTTGCTGCCTGTGGCCAGTTCTCTCATAGAATTGCAACTACTGATTATTAGCCAGTATTTTCTATGGATATATGAAGTAAGTTTAGCCAGTTTCTCTAGATAAAAAACAATGACTGCTCCTTTTAATTTTTTTAGTCTCCCATTGCTTCCAGGACAGACATCTCTGGCCTTACATTGCAAACATACATAAGAAGAACTTTTCAACTGCTTTCATCCTTCTTCCAAAGCTATGAGACAGTTGGCAGCTCTAGCTAAGCAGAAGCTTTCCACTTCAGCAGTCCATTCAATGAAATAAAGCTGTAATTACCAAGTGATTCAATACATTTTTCATCAGGAAAAAAAGACAAGGACTATGGAACCTTATGGTTCAGAAGAAAATTTTCCAGCATGAATATTCAACACCTTTACTTTGCCTCTGTGAATGCATATATTTTAGTGTTGCAAGGCACACTTATCTTCAGTCTACACCACTGCAGCATTCACATGTAGAGGACTTGCAGGTACAAGATTAAATCAGAGTCTGTGGGACATCTATGTTGCTTTCAAACTTTATGCTGAAAAACAAAGGTGTGTCCAAAGAAGAACTTGGAATACCATGGGCATTTTTGTCCTGATTTTTCTTTTGGAAGCTGTATGGAAATTACATTGGAATGTACTGAGATGGGGCAGCGAGAGGACACAACCTGATTATTACATCTTCTGCTCTTTTTCAAACTCTTAAGCTAATTATTTAGCAAGCTAATTATTTATTCTGATTCCACACTCACTGAGGTAAGGACAAATTTATTTGGATGCTGATGCCAGTTTTGTGTTTATTCGTATGTCATGTATCACAGACAGAGCCATGTCAAATTGAAGGCTTATCTGCCACTGGTGATAAGAGGAGGCTTTATATAGCATACATAGGGCTTTTTCAGGCTACCTAGGAAATAGTACATGTAATCCCATGTAGTTTTAGACTTTGAGAAGAACAAAGACAATCTCCTTTTGAAATGATTTGTGGGAATCTATTGCCACTAATAGAAAGCCTATGGGAAAACTAAAAAAGCGGGAGACTGAATCTGCATAGATATGAAGTAAGAAAATCTAATGTTAATAATTCTTTTCATGACATGATTTTTAAAAATTCAGCTTTGAACATGAAGTTGATATTAATTTGACTGTAAAATGGTCATCCTTGTAGGATCTGAACTTGACCTGTGTGGAATCAAATCTCTGTGACTGATTAAGAGGAAAATGAGATTAATTGTTTGACCCAAATAACAAACAAAAATCTTTAGGACCTTCTCTTCCCACTGGATATCTACTCCAAGCATGCTCAGTAGTAATTAATGATATTAGTGATTCATGACTGACAATCTACTTATAAAACAGTGCTTTAAAACCTGCCACATTAGTTTCAGGCTTGCAATTCTTAAAATAGATTTCTGAAGTAATGTGTTCTCAGATCAAACCCCTGCCTTTTATAAGACAGAAGGAGCTTTCCTGAACATTGAAAGATGCAAGAAGGACTCTTAATCGATGATATATTATTTCTTCTGATAGTGGAAACTGATCCCTGAACACTTTTGCAACAGAAATAGGATATAGTGGATAATTTTGTTAAAGCACCTTTTTAATAATGACAGTAATAGATGTATTTCAATAAACTCTGTTTTAGTTCTAAATGTATTTCTGCTAATGTTTGCTTACTATTACCTACAAAATGGGTTAGTGCTGTGCTTTCTCTCCCTGAGGAGGTTAAAGTTTATATGAAAGCAGTTACACTGTTTATGTTTATGTTTGATTTAAAAACCTGTTGGCCATTTGAATGACTCCTTCAAGAAATTAGGGACTTCTCCTGGAAACTGCATTCATTGCCTAAAGTGAGAGTAAATTCATATTTTATACAGAATACAGATAACATAGTTTGATTTTTTTTTTACCATACTTATGGCTTCCTGTCTTTACTGTGGTCTTCACCCAGATTGTCTCCCTATAAGCTTTTTAATTGCACCACCAAAAGATAGTAAAATATTAAAAGCAAAGGAAAAGTATTCTTTGAAACTTCACATTGTCTGCCAGTTAAGATTTTTACGGTTTCTCATTTTCAAGAGGCATGCAGAATGTGCACATCCATTAAAATTATAAATCAATTATTTCCCAAAGTTTGATCCTTCTTAACTTGTGCCAGTCCTGTGACACGGTTACTGAATGACCTGATGTGGAGGGAGTGAAGGAAACAAACACTTTTACTATTGCTAGTTTCCAAGAAGATGAGATGAAGAATTCTTGTAGGGAAGTGCTCCCTTTTACATACACTGGTCTTTCATCCCATAAAAGATGTCTGCTTGCGTGACTATTCATGGAAATATTTTAAAAATAACTTCTTTATCATATTTGATGACAGAAGATGAGTGGGAAAGAGAGAGGCCACGAAATTTTACTTTTAAATAAGAAATTCAGATAGAAATAATTGAGTGAAGTGTTGCTTAACCCTCTTTTTTTCTCCCAGTGCATTTTACTTTTTGCCTTTCTGTATTGATAATTTCTTCTAGCTTTTTGTTGCTTATTGTAGCCATTACCTTGTCTTGTTCTCCTAGTAGCAACTTACAGTAAGAGCATACAGTATAAGATTTCCTTGGATTTAGCCAGGAATGCACCTGCATGAACAGCTGGAGAACTCAAAAACAAACATTATCATGGCCATTCTAAAATTTTATAAACTCCAACTTGAAGTCAGATGGAGAGAATTTATCCCTATGGAAAAAGCATTTTTCCCAGGCTCTTCATAAATTTCAGCCTGTTTTTTTAAGATACTGATAGCTGCAACTGTCATAATCTTTGATTTACAAAACCGCAACAATTGCAGCTGGTAGCTTTTGAACTCTTCACTTACTTATTAGATGGGAGTTAAGCTCTCTTGAAAATCTGGCATCAAGATTATAACAAGATTTGAAAAAAAATAAATTCTGAGTTGCAATTGTGTTAAGATCTCTAGTTTCTGACTTGAAGGGTTATTTGTTAATGTTTGGGACTGGCATCTGTATTGGAGAGGAGAAAGCTGGGAATGGCCTTACATGAAGAGAAATTTCTGCTGAATAAATCACAATTAAGCTTTTCCAGTCACAAGAACAGCATTTCCCCAAAAAGGCTTTTCTTTAAAACAGGACTTCACTTCACTACTCCCCCACAACAAAATAAACGTTTGAAATGTTTCCAAAAAAAGCAGGTGTATGCTAAAGGCTTCATACCATCAGCTTTTAGTATGTAAACTGTGTTCTCTCAATGAGACTAATCACATGATACTGAGCATAATAGTGGTACTGGGACCCACTTGGGCTGGCAAAACTGAATAGAAATCAGACCAGTCACTTGGCTGGGACCTGTTCCAATTTTATTTTGGATGAAAATCAACTTTCTCTGAACCATTCCCCTCCGTTTTCTATCTATCCCCTCCAATCCTCTTCCTTCTGGAAAAAAAGAGAGTAATAATTGAATTGCTTATTTAATTATTATTTAAGCATCCAGAAGAGATTGTTTGTCACCTACATTTTCTTCTATTTCTTTTGGGCTACCTCAGTGGTGGTACTTTTAACAGAACTACTCTTCATCTCCGTGCAGGACTGATCTCTGTCATCTGTTTTTACAAATGAGACTAAGTTTGTAGACTTCAGGACTTCTGATGTTATCTTAAAACTAAGATATTTTGCTTCACATGAAGTCAAGGATACTATGCTGGTGGCTTAAGTCTAGGTGTTGGCCATACTGTCCTGAGCCCTAAAGGTCCTGTCTCAGCTACTGCTGCCAACTTTATCCTTCCACAGATATTGCTGCACCAGTGTGTTCTGGTATGCATGTAATTGGATGCATTCAGCAGTCTAGAAGGATGAAAGCTCCAATATAAATGTAAATTATTATTATTACTCAGCGTATTAACCCAATATTAAAATATAGGGGGTAGCAATTTCAAAATAAAATATGGCAGGGAGACTTACAAAACCCATTTCCAGTCCATATCATTCATTAATGGGATTGTATATTTGGACCTAACAGATGACTTTAACAGTACTGGTGCATGTGGCAAGTATGAAATATGGCATGAAAGTGACTTATGATACATAAAGCCTAGTGAGTTTTGAAAAGAGGTGGAGCTACCTCCCCACTCCCTGCTCCAAATCCTGCAACTTTGACATTTTCTGCTCTCTTGAAAATAATTCAAGAATAAGAGCACATCAAAGGTGGAAAGGCAGAAACCCCAAATCTACAGTGAAGTCTGCAGTAGGAAAAAGAGGTGCAAACTTTATCTGCTTATGTGACCAATTTGTGGGCAACAAGGAAAAAAAAGAGTAAAACCCACTATTCTTGTGTCAGCCTGAAGATGTTATTCATGGCTGTAATGCTGGTAACAGAGCTTATGATGTGGAAAATACTTTTCCATCCTTATGCCTTCTGATTTCTCTCTGTAGCAATTTGTTGGTAGCAGATCCTAAATAGTGAGTAAACAAATTCAGCTATCAACAGATGCAGGTTCTGATAGCCAGTGTCTTCAGGAGATTTTGACCGTTTTGAATTATCAGAGGAAAAGAACCTTTGCTTTATGAGCTGATAAAAACCCCTTTGAATAAGGTTAGTCTTTGATGAAGAGTACTAAGCTCTTTTCCAGGCCCCAAGGGCTCCTGCAGCCCTGGTAGCTCCTCCTGGACTCTCCTCAGGTCCCCCTCTGCCCTGCCAGTGGGCCCAGCACTGTGGAACCTGATGCACAGGCAGTGTAGTACCTTGCCCCTGTGGTGGGTGTTATGAGACATGTCCATGCCACAACACCAGACCTTATCTCAAGAGTCCTCCACAACTCCAAGCCCTGCAGGTCACTGCAGCCAGCCTCCAGAGTGGGGGGCCGTAGCCCTGCGCCTGCAGCAACCTCTGAACCCAGAACCCTTCAGAGGTGACTGATAGGGCTTATGGGGATGTTTTGGTCAGATGTGCCTAACCTTTGCTGCCTATATCTTGACAGTTCTTG
Organism: Eopsaltria australis; assembly: GCA_034509425.1. Taxonomy (NCBI): domain Eukaryota; kingdom Metazoa; phylum Chordata; class Aves; order Passeriformes; family Petroicidae; genus Eopsaltria; species Eopsaltria australis. The sequence goes on along the minus strand of JAVTVJ010000132.1, from coordinate 3,842,567 downwards.
GTTCATGGTGCTAGCTATAGACTGGGTCGTCCCTGCACTCCTGGCCTCCAGAACTCTGTCAGCACCGTGTCGAAGAATAGACTGTGTCGGGAGTAGCATCTAATAAATTCTTAAATGAAGTAAGAAAATGCAAATGGAAAACAGACATAATCCAGAAGCACTGCTATAAGGATAGTGGCTGTACATACTGACTTGTAACAATAATTTGCTGACTGTGTGTTTAAGTCACCAGACAGGTCTGAGTTGAGGGTGAATGACAGATACTATGTTCCAAGACGGTGCAAAACCTAGAGAATAACCTTTCTCTTTTGGGGCGCACTTCCGTGCCTTAGTACATTGTTGTATTGGAGTTTCCATTCTAGGATTAGGAAACATGGATCACTTTTGGGGTGGACAGCCTCACTGTTGTTGACATACTTCAACCTCTCATGGACATGAAATAGCAATGGACATTTTGCACTGTTCTGTTCAGGATATTTTGTGCCAATCAAGATGTGTAGATATGCAGGAATGTTGTTTAGTGCATCACAAAAAGTAGTATGCTTGACTGGGATTGATTCCCCACCCTTACTGATAGCTGCTGTAGGAGGGATAAAACCCTAACATATGGACTTACAGTAATTGCTAACTTCTCACTTCATGAAGGAGGGGAGAGCTGTCTTCCTTTTGTATGACTGAGTTCATACAGGCCCAAAACCCGTCTGATTTATAACTGGGTAAAGCAGTGCATCCCAAACTGCAGAAACAAACAGCAGAAAGACCAAACTGGCCTAGAGCTGCCACGAGCATGAGGCAAGCCATAAAACTTGTTTGAGAATGAGCAAGTACTAGTAGAAATAATGTGACTGGCACAACACTCCAGTAAGTCTTGCTGAGTAACCATCCCAGCACAGTGATAAAGCTTCCCCACTGCAGCTGCTCTGTTCAGATGGTGCTGCACACCTTTTATTTACCAGGTGTAAGCAATGCTATCCAGACGGTGTGCTGAGGTCATTGTACAAGGGATTACCAAGAGGCATGTTCTGCTGGTTTTGGCTGGGATGGGATTAGTTTTCTTCACAGCAGCTTGTATGGAGCTGTGTTCTGGATTTGTCACCACAGCAGTGCTGTTAACACATTGGTGTTTTAGCTATAGCTCAGCAGTGCTTGCACAGTATCATGGCATTTTGTGGTTTTTGTGCTGCCTCACTAGCAAGTAAGGTGGGAGTGCACAAGTAGTTGGGAGGAGACACAGCCAGGACACCTGATCAAAGGGATATCCCACACCATATGGTGTCATGCTCAGCAATGGAGGTTGGGAGGGAACTTTGCCAGGACTGCTGTTGCTTTGGGACCTGGCTGGTCATCAGTCAGCTGGTGGTGAATAGTTGAGTTTCTTTGCATCACCTGTTTTTCTTGGGTTTGTTTTTATTTGCTTCGTCTTCATTTATTTATTATGCTGTCTTTATCTCAGCCTTAAAGTTCTCTAACTTTTGTCCTTCCAATTCTCTCTGCTATCCCTGTTGGAGAAGTGAGCAAGTGGCTGTGTAGTTTTTAGCTGCCTACCAGGGTTAACCCACAACAGATGCCCAGTCTAGTCCGTACAGCATTATATGTTTAAACATAAAGAGATAAATACGGAAGTTTCTAAAGCATGTTTCTATACGTACTCTTCTTAAGAAGAAAACCTACTCTCTAAACAGATAGCTAATGTTTACATATGTAACTGTAAACACTGTGTACTTAAAATACTGGGAGCTAAGGGTTACTGTAGCCATATATATTAATCCATAATTAATCCATGCTGCCAGACTGTTAATTTTTCATGGTTAGGAAAAGACTTTTTTGGGCAATATAACTTTATCATATAAAGTATTGAATTTTGCCTTCCTGTATACATTTCCCCTTTTCTTGTCATGGAAAGAGGAGATAATAGCTCCCATCTAGTAAAAAAAAAAAAAAAATGTGCAATAGTTGTATGTTTTTTGACAGAGTAGAATAAGAATAGGTAGTAAAATAGAAATACAAGTATAACCACTTATAACTTTGTTGTGTGTTCTCATTTGAATCCTTTAGGACCATCGTTACTTGTATTCTTCAGAACAAGTTGAAAGATTTCAAAATTTTAATTTCAGTTCATTACAAAAAAAAAAACAAAAACCCAAATGTTTGCTTTCAATATTTACCTACATACTCTGAAAGCTCTGTTACTTACTCTGAAGTGCTCCTATATTAGAAGGGAACAAGAAATTTCCCAGATTTCTGCAGTTAGAGACTTCTCTAAGTAAGAGCTGAAAGAAGTCTAGTAGAGTCATCCAGCATGTTCCTGAAGCTGCCAGGCTGGGAAAAGAAGGCTGAAGTTATGCTGCAATTGATCTGGGGCTTAGCCTGATATGGTTTTGAATAGCTTTGAGGCTGTTTTAAATTATGTCTGAGACCAAGTTATGCTCTCATGTCACAGAGACATGAATAACTTCTTGCTTTCTCAGCTGAATACTGAGGAATTTTATTAAAGGAAAAGGGAAAAAGTACAGCTTCATGAAAAGGAAGTATAATTACTACTTCACAAAAAAATGGAGAATATGTATTCAACTCTGATGTACAAGATAAACACATTGATCCCTAACTGAGATTGGTATCCTATTGTGCCATATGGACACACAGATGCAAAATGCTACCAGCACAAATATATTGCTATCTGAAGAGACAAGACAGGAGGAAAATCAGGATAAAGTATCATTATTCCCTTTGCTAATAACAGGTGAAGTGAGGAGTCTTGTGTTATTCTGAAAGTTTCCATACAGCCCGAGGTTGGCACTTGGAGGTTCCAGGTGTGCCTTCTGCCCTCACCACTGTACAGCTCTGACTCTGCTGGGGGACAGTGAGTGAGGGCTCCAACCTCCCCTGCCTTCCTCCTTCCTTGGTGCCCCATGTGTGCCCTGTCACTTAACAGGCAGAGCAATTTTGGACTAATATAAAACGTGGTCCAGGAAAGAGTAAGGTCTTCTATGCCTTACTTTATATTGTATGTACTTCTAGTGCACCCATTACTTTAGCTTGGTGACCACTATTGAGCAGTAAAAGAAATTTATGCATTTGTTGTTGAATATGGTTAACTTTTCCTGGAGCGTGAGGTGGTTAAATGAAGATTGAGCTGTTAAGAGAGGCACTATGTATTTTCATGTCTAAAATCAAACCATGGGTAGCAGGAACTAAATTTTTTCTTCCAAAAATGCTTACAAAGGTAACTCTCGACTGTTAACCAGGTGTGACTGAAGCAGTGCTGACTGAATTTTGCAGAGCTTCCAACAGTACCCAGTAAGTGGATTCTATCATATTCAGCTCAGTTCAAATAGGCATAATTTACATTTCAGTAGTGTTAGCTGTTTCAAAGCTGATTAATGTTCATTAGAAAAATGTGCCATGCTGTGGAGATCATGACAGTCTACTGTGAGAGACATGTCCCTGTAAGGTAGAAGGAGACAAGTTCAATCTAGTCCAAGAGCCTTGTCAGAAGTTGGAGTGACACAGAGGAGGAGCCTAACGGTCGTAGGCAGGGATAATGTGGATATCATTTAAATATCTGTATAATTTTCTATGAATTTCAAGTTGCTCCAAGATAGATGAACTCAGCCTTTTATGTGTCCCTGAGTGCACCAAGTGTGTTGAGGCAGTTGTATTCTCTCTGCCTTCATTTTATATAAACCTATTTTGCATTAAACTAATACATTAATCTACTGCATATCACAATATGAAAATACAGCACGTTAATCACAACCTAGGCAAGGGCTGCAGAGAATGGCTGCCTGTTTGGCACTGCCTGTTCTCAGCATGCCAGCCCTCTGTTCCAGTTAAGCCTTACAGCCCAATGTCATCCATGCATCTAAGTGGTAATCAGGGGACACTTCCAAACCCACCAGAGCCATCTTGGGGTATTTTGTGTAAAGGTTGGGCTTACAGATGGAGTTGAGGTTTTCTACTGCTCTCCAAAACATAGAATCACAGAATCACAATACAAGCTGCGTTGGAAGGGACTCACAAGGATCATCAAGTCCAACTCAAGTCCCTGCAGAGCACCATCCCCAAGAGTCACACCATGTGCCTGAGAACATTGTCCAATTGCTCATTGAGCTCTGTCAGGCTGGTGCTGTGGCCACTTCCCTGGGGAGCTGTTCCAATGCCCAACCACCCTCTGGGTGAAGAACCTTTCTCTAATATCCAACCTCAACCTCCCCTGACACAGCTTTAGGCCATTTCCTCAGGTCTTGTCAGTGGTCACCACAGAGAGGAGATCAGTGCCTGCCCCCTCTTCCTCTCACAAGGAAATTGTAACTGCAGTGAGGTCTCCCCTCAGTCTCCTCCAGCCTGAAACGGACGAAGTGACCTCAGCTTCTCCTCATACAGCTTCCCCTCAAGGCCTTTCACCATCTTTGTTGCCCTCTTTTGGACACTCTTTATTAGTTTGTATCTTTCTTTCATTGTGGCACCCAAAACTGCCCCCAGCACTTGAGGTGAGCCAGCCCCAGCCCAGAGCAGAGCAGGACAATCCCTCCCTTGCCCGGCTGGCGATGCTGGGCCTGATGCCCCCAGGACAGGGTTGGCCCTCCTGGCTGCCAGGGCACTGCTGACTCATACTCAATTTCTGTCATTAGGACCCTGAGGTCCCTTTCCATGGCACTGCTTTCCAGCATCTAATTCACCAGTCTGTCCATACATCCAGGGTTGCATTCTGCCAGTGCAGAATTCAGCACTTTCCCTTGTTGAACTCCATACGTTTGGTGATTACCCAGTCCTCCAAGTTATTGAGGTCTCTCTTCAGGGCCTCCCTGCCCTTAAGGGAGTCAAAAGCTCCTCCCAGTTTTGTGTCATCTGTGAATTTTCTCGGTACCCTGTCCAGTCTCAGGTCCAAGTTGTTCATGAAGATGTTGAAAAGCACAGGCTGAGGGGTGAGGATGGAGCCCTGTGGAGCCCCACTAGTGACAGATCGCCAGTCTGATGTCATCCCAGGCACTACAACTCTTGCCTGACCCATGAGGCAGTTGCTCACTCATCATGTGATGAATGCTGGATGTTTTATCCAGATGGATATTATGAGAGTATTGAAAGCTTTACTGAAATTCCAAAAGATTAAATCAGTTGGCTTCTCTTGATCAACTGTGTGGGTTATCTTGTCATAAAAAGAAATCAGGTTTGATAAGAAGGACTTGCCTCTCATGAAGGCAGATTGGCTGTGACCAGTGACTGTTGTCTTTTAGGTGTTCTTCAATACCTCCCAGAATAATCATCCCCATAATTTTACCAGGCACTGAAATAAGACTGACAGGTCTGTAGTTTCCAGGGTCTTCATTCTTTCCCTTCTTGAAAACTGGGACATTTGCCAGCTTTAAGTCAGCTGGGACCTCTCTGGATTCCCAAGACCACTCAAAAAATCATCAAGAGAGATTTTACAATGACATCAGCTATCTCTTTGGAATTCTTGGATGGATATTATCAAGTCTCATAGATTTGTAGGGATCCAGTGAGAACAACAGATCCCACACAGTTTCAGGGTCAACTGGGAGTTATCATTCTCACAGTTGTGGTCTTACAGCTCAGGGTACTGAGACCCCCATGGTCTGCCATCTGTATTGAAGATAGAGGCAAAGAAGGTGTTTTACAGCTCTGCCTTGTCCATGTCCTGTTTGTGAAATGACCATCCACATCCATAACTGAATGGATGTTATTTTTACACTGTTTATTGCCATCAATGTATTTGAAAAAAAATGTTTCATTGTCCCCTACAGTTCTGTCATCTTGAACTGCAGTTGAGCTTTGTCTATATTAATTTTCTCCCTACGGTGGCGAGCAGCAGTTCTTTATTATTCCCATGTCACCTGATTTTGTTTCCACTGGGCATATGCCTTCCTTTTCTGCCTTACTTCCAAGAGAAGAATCCTGTTCAGCCAAGCTGGCCTTCTGCCTTATCTGCTTGACTTAGAACATTTGGGAATTGCCTGCTCCTGTGCCCTTTGGAGGTGGTGTTTAAAAAGTAACCAGCACCCGTGGATTCCAGCACCTGCAAAAACATTTTCCCAGGGGACTTTAGTCACTAGTTCCTTGAGCAGCCTGAAGTCTGCTCTCCTCTTAATCCAGAATTAAAGATTTGCTGGCACTTCTCCTCCTGTCAACAGAGATTTTGAACTCAGTCACTTCATGGTTGCAATGGCCAACATGGCCACCAGTTTCTGCTTTGCTCATGAGATCCTCTCTGTTGACAAGCAGCAGATCAAGGAGGCCATCTTTCCGAGTTGGCTTCCTTAAGGCTTGTTCCATAAAGTTGTCATCCAGTTTTTTTAGTAATCTTCTGGCCCAGGTTGTACCAGCTGTGTGATGCTTCCTGTTAATTTCTGTCAAGTTGAAGTTCCCCACAAGGGGAGACTGTTTGACTTGGAAGAGCATCCCTTAGCTCCTAAAGAGCAGTTGACTTGGAAGCATCCCTTAGCTCCTCAAAGAATAATTCATTGGTGTCATCGTCCTGGCTGGGAAGTCCATAGTGGACTCACATGATGACATCCACATGATTTGTTTGCCCCTTGATTCTTACCCAGAGGCTCTCAACTGTGCCACTGCCGACTTTGAGTTCCATACATTCCAACCCTTTTGTCACATACAGTGCCACCCCTCTGCCTCCTCCACCTTGCCTATCCCTCCTGAAGAGCCTGGAGTCGTCCAACAGGGCACTCCGATCACAGGACTCATCCCACCAGTTTTCACTTATGCCAATGATGTAAAATATCTGGGACTAGGCCAAAGCCTTGAGCTCCTCTTGTTTGTGCCTCATGCTGTGTGCATAAGCATAGAAACATTTCAGGTGTGTTACATTGTAGCATTTTATGATGTTTTATATGATACCTTTTTAAAGTTTAATTTTTAGATCTTTCTCCTCAATTTTTAAATGATTTTTGTGGTTGTTTTCTTTTTTTTTTTTATACCAGACCAGGTTAGGGTTAAAATTAACTAAGGTTGGGCCTTTTTTTTGTCTTAGGAAGCTTATATGAAATAGTGGATAAGGCCCTAGGAGACCACATATACACTCATTTAATTTCTGTATTTGATTTCCTATATGAAATCAGGAAATTGTGTTGTCTTTAGCAATGATTAAGGTAAGTTGAAGCTGAATTACTTTCTCAAATCAATAGGGTATTCTTCAAGAAGTTAGCATGATTGCTGACATAATTTTGGAAGGATTTCCTGATGTTGTATATGGAAATCTTTCTGAGCAAATCTGGATTCATTCTCTAGTGCTGTCACTCAGTACCCGATACTCAAAACTCATGTGTCCAGGATAAAGGCTGGAAAACTTTTTTATTGTAATTTCTGAAAAGAACAGGTTTTATGTTGATGCAAGGTGACTAAAAAGCTTCCGAGTTTGGGTCTGAACAACATTTTGCCAAGTTGTAGGCACAAAGTAGTATAAACAAAAGGAGAACGGTACGTTTGTGTGTTGGCTCTGTACCAACAGTAATTTTGGCCATGGTAAGCAATCATTTGAACCAAAGGAATCTTGTCACTAGCAAAAATACCACGGTTCCAGTTCGAAGGCATGGGAATAGAACCAATTCCTTGCTATACTTAGAAGTTAACCTCTGCTGTTACGTTAACAGGCCGCATCTTATCAGCAAAGTCTTCCTTCATAGTTCTCACTTGTACTCTGCTGCTAAGATGGTCCAGCTATACGCCAAAGTATTTATCGCCAAGAAAATTGTATTGTGTCTGCAATGTGTTCACATTTGCTTGGATATGAGATAAAACCATGCCTTTGTGACATATGAGCTCGATATAATGTCACATCAAGTCAGTATGATCTACTGCATTGTAAAAGCTTCGTTTTCTATATTCTCTGGGTTAATAGAATGTACTCAAAGTGAAGATTTTTTTAGAATCATAGAATCATCAAATATATGTCAGCGGCATTTAAGGGTGATGAGATTAGAATGTTCTATATTGTAGATATCTTTATTTGGTCAGTGAATTCTAGCAGTCTCCAAAAAATGATATGTGAGATGTTTGGTGTAGTAGGCTGTTGAAGCTTGGCTTTGAATGCCAGCAGTAGTTTATAAAAAGATTCTCTTCAACATTTTTAAAGCTACTACTACTTTTTTTTTACTTAGAAGAGCCATTTGTGTGGAATATCAGTGTTTATAATGGGCAGTGCTTTTGTCAACACCAGACTGAGAATTGAAAGCAGTGGCAAGAAAATTTAGAGGTATATGATTCAAGGTTAGGTGAGAAAACGTTTTTATAAGGTCTTTGCTTTATCTGTTCTGTGAATAGAGAGTAGTGGATTGATTACTTGCTACTTTACCTTTTGTATGTATATTTACACCCATTAAAAGGCTAAAAATCATGGCCACATTTCTTTCAGCGTTCTAATTGCACAGATGCAGATGTCCAGACCACTGTCTCTCATGCACATACATAAATGCTTAAGGAGTACCTCTAATTACAACATGACAAAGAAAAGCCATGTTCTAGTGGCATGTTGAGTTTGATCAGAAAGCAAAAGCTTCTGCTTATAATTGCTTCTATTAAGATCTGTACATTTTTCTCATTTAGGGCACCAAGAACTACGTGGGGATTAAAGTATGCCTTTTAAATAGTTTGTAAGCTGCTTGTTCTGTTCCTTAAATTGACTTTGAACACTACTAGTTTATGAGGAAATGGGGTTTAGTTTTTTGGATTGTTTTGTTTCTTAGTGAACATTTAAAACTTGGATAAGATTTCTATAGTAACCAAATTATATTTTATGCTATGTAAACAAAGTTGTAAAGAGTCGTACATTACATGTAGCTCTGGTGGTAGCAACATAAAGCTAATATCAGTAAATGAGGGAATGGGAAATCAGTTGCCTTCTCTTTCTAGCGTGCAATCAGAGTAAGCGCCTCTATGATGGGCAATTACCTTAACTGCCTGCCTAAAGCAGCAGCGAGTTGCATGATCAGTCCAATGCACAAGATTATACCCTCCCCACTACTTAATGAAGAAATTCAGTCTGCACTGATCGCTATCATATAATTCCAGTGTACTGCTTTTAAATTTGTTAAGAAGCAAAAAAATAGTACTAAGATAACCCGGTTGGAAAGCAATGGGAAAAATAATATTTCAGTTATCACAGAACTGCCCAGGCTAGAAGGGACCTTTAAAAGATCATCTGGTCCAACCTTTTGTGGGAAGGGGAGCCTCAATGAGACTGTGTAGTGCCCTGTTGAATTGCATCTTTAAAACAAGTATAAAGAACTCAAATGTCAAATACCTATTGCCCATAGCTCAGAGTGATACGGTGATGGCTCAGAAACAGACTGTAAAAGCTTCTTCTTTCTGCTGAAAAATGCCAGATATGTTCATTTATTTCCATTAATTTTATTTAACAGATTTGACTTTGCTCTAGTTGAAATAGGTAGAAAAAAATAAAATGTCATACTAAATTTATAATACAGGATATCTCCTTCTAGTTGTGGTATTTCTAGCAAAATGAAATCATGAGCATTCCTAATCCTTTGTTTCAGTCTGTGCTGTTTAGTAATCTGTGAGGGAAGAAAGCCAAATAAACAGCTGGCATGTTTTAGCGGTTACTACCGGCTTCTCTCTTGGCTGTCTCTGTCAAATATGAGGGATTGCCTGGTGAATTTAAAGGCGGGGCTGAGTGCCACACGTTTTCATCTTACACTTTGCTGTTACGCTGAGCAGTTCTGGCACAAAGGAGCTCTTCAAGCAGTGCGGCTGCTCCTTGGTAGAAGACAGCGAACCCTCTCTGGGGCCAAAAACACACTGTGACACCAACTCCTCATAAAAACTCTCACAATCTTTCACAGTTCTGCTTCCAGTGTAGGGCCTCTGCCTCTGGTGATAGTCACTGAAGTAAATATGCTAAAATAAGAAAAGTAACATCCCTCTTTATCTCAAAAGGGCAAAGGGATTGTGTGCTTTTTGTGGGATGATGAAATGAACGTAAAAGGGATATTGGTCATGAACAACAGGTGGTGGGGATGCAATATGAGAGATTGCAATGAAGAAGTTTGTTTCACTTCCGAGAATGACTTTTCCAACAAGGAAAGACTTAGACCTAGTTAATATTCATAGTTAGTTTGCATTGTAATTGCAGTCAACAGAGTATTTGCACAGTGTAGCAATATGCAGAGTCTTATTGATTATTTTAATTCTATCTTCCATAATTTCTATTTTAATGTTGTTTCAGTCTGTAGAAATTGAGATCAATATTACTTTATTGCCTCAGTATGGTTTTAAAAAACCTCACCAATTTTGAATTAATGATCACCAATCAATTGCACATGATTAATTTTCATAATCCTATTCCTGAGAATATTTTATCTCCCTTTATTTCTATTCTTCTGTTACTATCTCAGCTTGTTGCGTTTTCATTTCACTTCACAAGTAGCTTGTATTGAGTTACACACTGATGTGAAATCAACTCTACCATTTGAGAAGGGAAGTGCTACTCTAAATTTGTAATCATTTATATTTATTAGTGAAAACGAATTTACAGAAATTGCTTAATTGAATTCAGTAGTCATTTTGTTCAGCAGGCACTTACAGGCTTGTGTCATGGTTAGCATGAGGAGGTTCCATGTCTCAGTCTGGCATCTAGTTGGTGCTGTAAAATCTGCACATTGAGTCACGAGGTTTAACAAAGCCTGAGTGTTACCTATGGAGTGCTCAACTCTGGCTATGTGTCTGTTTTCATTTTTTATGGCAAACTTTTTCACATAGCATTTCATATTTCTAGATATTCATTTTTATTTTAAAAATGGTTGTAATACTGTGCAAAATGGTGTGATCCCTGATCTCAGTTTTATCTTCCTGGTCTTTATGTCATTGATGACCTCTTCTCTTTAGACAACTGCATATTTTTCTGTAACTTGTTCAGAGATCAACATAATGACTTAAGTCTTATGTCCAGCGTAAATTTTAAATGTGAAATTTATGCTAAAAAATGTAAAATACATGTAAATTTTCAGCTCAGGCCTCCTGTTTTCACTAATTTAAGTCACACCGTTAAATATGGGTATTTCTATATTTCTTTGTCAGATTCTGAGTCTGGTGCAAGCATCCATACTCTTACAGATATCTTGTCTTCAGTTTGTGCTGGGTGAATCCTGTACTTGTTAGTATATCAACTGAATTGCAGTTACGCCTCAGAATATTGCCAAGCAATGCATGCATATAGGTCCATACAATACTTTTCTATGTAAAGATTTTAAAGACACAGGTGATCATTTTTAATTTGATAGTTTAGTTATCCAAACCCTCTCTTAATTCTAAATGTTAGATTCTTATCACATGTCTATATACACAAAGATACAGTTTCATTTAGATATGCAGTGTGAAAATACTGGCTTCTGCAGCCAGTGCTCAGAGTCTGCCTCATTTCAGAGCTGCCTGCTCTTTGTACCATAATCCTCAACTGTTCTAAAGTCTTTTGCCTGTAAATCTCCTTTAACCCATCCCTCAGCCCCTAATGAACTCTGGTAAGTGTGGTAAGTCATGTGCCTTTTCTATTGATGGTAATAAATTTATTTCCTAACTTAATTAAAATGTTCATAAACAGTATCTTTCTGAATGCTGGGATACAGGCCATCCAATACTAGAATTGTATATTCCTTTTCACTGACTGATTCCTTTTTACTTATTCTGGTGTCACTCTTCATTTCATTAATTTTTCATTTTCTGCCTCCAGGAAACTTCTCTCTGATTCTGGCATGTTTCCCTCTTTCTCCCTAGTGAACATACTTGAGACAAAGAAATCTTTTAGCTTTACAGCACTCTGTGCCTCATCTGTCAGCAACTCGCCTCCATCCATCACACCAAGAGACTACAGTCTCCCTCAAAATCTCCTTATCCTTATCTATTTGTAAAACCTCTTGTTTGTCCTTATATCATTGACTGGAATAGTTTTTAAAAATTCCTTTTTACTGTGATGGTTTTTGTTTTTATTGTTTCAACAGATGTCTCAATTATAGCAATAGTAGTATTTGACTACTGTTTGTAAGCAAAATCTTGTGAAGAAAAAGAAAACATATAGTTAACGGCTGCAAAATGCTTCAGGACTGTGTCCTCCTGTGGATTTTGCACGAAACGTTCATTGACTTTTCTGAAGCAGCAGAAGGTTTGCCTTTTATTAAACAAAGAAGCCGAAGTATACATAATGCACTGTTCATGGTAATGGCAGGGACAAAAGCTCAATGCCTCTGAATTGCCTCAGCTACACTAAAGGTCATGGTTTAAACAGTTTCCACTGGTTTGCATCAGGCGAGCTTATTGTTCACCACAATGTGTTGTGCCACCAGTGAAACCAAAAGTGTTGTGTTAGGTGACCAGAGAATTGAATGAGGCTCATATTCCCAACTGTGAATGTTAGCTACTAAAGATAACAAAAGGAAGAGATGGTCTGAATGTATCCTGGCTGTGAACTGTGGCCAGTTATATTAAATTGTCTGCCTCCACAAGACTGTTCAATATTCACCTGATTGTGAATAATTTTAGATTTTAGATGAAGAGATAATTACACCAATGGATTTCAGTCTTGTTCAACATCTTCTTTGATATCAGCCAGCTCAGTTTTGCCAGTACAGTCTGAAGTACTATACCAAGAAGTTCTTGGATGTGAGGGACAGGGCAGGTGCTCATGTACTTTGTGTAATGGATGAACAGTTTAGAATTAATGTGTAAATTGTCAGTAGGAAACTAAAAAGCCTTTATTTTCAGTAGGTTCTCATGAGTCACATGAATGTGTTTCAGCGAGCCCTTCTTAGATAAAAGTTACCATTCTTTTCTCTTTAAACAATCCCTGAACTGAGTGCCCCTAGAGGAGACAAACTAAGTAATATTAAATCAGCTACATCTGACAGTTTAGTAAATAGTTTAATTTTTGTTAATTTTACTGTAAGTGGCATTTTATTCTTGTCTATGGACAGAGGTCAGTGCCTGCCATCAGCTAAGGAAGACAAATACAAGTAGAAAGGCAGTCCTTACAGTAAAGAACTAGGACTGTGTAGGTACTGTAATAGCAGGTAAAAAGCACACGGATGGTGAAGTGCAAGCAAACTGGAAGACATTTGATGTCTGCAGTGCAAGCAGTGATCACACAGTACCCCTGCTACCTAATCTTTGTCAAGGGTTTGCCCGGACACCACCACAAATGAGGGACTCTAGGAGCAATCAGAGGTGTTCAATTAGAGAGCTGTGCATATGTCACCAGGAAACAATAATGTACAAAAGACAACACAGAGGAAATGTCAGAAGGTGTTAGAGTAGCTGGATGATAGAGGCTAGCATTTTCCCTTCAGAACTTTTCTTTCCAGGCAAGACTAATGTATACATGGCACTGGCTGCAGGTTTCTTGTTGTCTTCTGAATCTGCATGTTATCTTCTAAGTCTTGCATGCCTGAATACTCATTATCACTGTTACATAATATTGTTTTGATTAACTGATACATTGTCAACTTAGAGTTGATTTTTTGCAATTCTAATCTGAGATTTTTGCTCAAATCTCTGAATTACCAACCAAGTTATATTTGCAGATAACCCAGTCTTTTGTTTAAGAATATAGTGAGTTATATTGGAATACATTTCTAATATATACTATTATATATTCTAATAAATAAATATAGTAAGTATGGTTAACCTCCTCCCTCAACCCATCCTCACAATTTCTAAGCCTAAAATCATATTCAGAACATATCTACTGTCTCCAAACTGGTCATTTTCTTGAAGACTTTGTATTTCCACATGTAGAATTACAGAATCACAGGTTATGGATGGAAGGGACTTCTGGAGGTATAGTCCCATCTACCTTCTCAAAGCATGATAAGTTAGAACAGATTTCTCAGGGTTATAGCTGTGGTATTTCAAGGTTATGTTCAGCTGGACTTTGAATGTCTCTGCAGATGGAGACTGCACAACTCCATTGCCAACCTTTTCCAGTGTTTGATCTCAGTAAACAAAGCCTCAACAATTCTAATGTTTAAGTGGAGTTTTTTGTATTCTGCCCATTGCTTGTTCCAATTGCCTCTTTTCCTGTTATTGGATATCATTGAAAATAGTGTGGCTCCCACTTCATTTCATGTCCCAGCCAGGCACTACATTTCATATACATAATCATTTATACACATTGGTAAGATCCCCCTAAATCTTCTGTTTTCCAGGGTAAACAATCCCAGCTCTCAGCCTCTCCTTGTAGAAAAGATGCTTCAGTCCCTTCATCATCTTTGTGGACTTTTGCGGGACCTACTTTAGCATGTCCATGTCTCTCTTGTACTGAGGAGCCCAGAACTGGATACAGCAGTCCAGGTGTGGCCTCACCAGTGCTGTGTAGAGGAGAAGGATTACCTCCAATAACCTCCTGGCAATCTTGTTGGCCTTTTTTGCCCACAAGTGTGCATTGCTGACTTATGGTCAACTTGTCCACCAGGAGCCTTGGGTTCTTCTCTGCAAAGCTGCTTTCCAGACAGTCAGCTCTCTGACTTCTCTAATGTCTGGGTGTAGGAATTTGCATTTCCCAGGTGATCAGGTCCTGCATGGTCTCTTGCTAGCCTCATTTCTATGAAGTCTCTTACTCTGCCTTCCTGAGATTCCTCTTTCGCATACAAAATCTCAAGTTTACGATTTTACATTGTGTACTTTTTGAAGACTTTGTCATGTGTGAATCAGATTCAGTGATGATCTAACTGAAATTCTAGGGGTATTCACATATTGATTTGATTTCTTTCCTCAAATTATTTTGGTTTTGGACAACAGTAAATGTTTTCTGGTTCAAAGTCCCAGCTAAAGATTTTGAAATCCTTGCCCATATCTCTCTTTGTGGAAGACTAAGGACATAATAGAGTTGTACATACCCCTTTCTGATAGCATTTTTCAAGAATTCCTCACTGTCTGGTTATTTGTTTTCCTCTTACACTTTCTGACTTTATTACTAATTTTCTACAAAGTATTGGGTACCAACTCCTCTGTACCCTTCCTTACCTTTCAATAGACTTAATTATAAAGCCCCTCAAGGTTCTCAGCACAAGACCACTTGGCATGACATGTGCTACTGTGTTGTCATATGACACTTGATATTTTCATGTGTGGTATCTTCTTCAAAAATCCTGTGGTCTAGGCAGAAACTTCATGTCTGTCCTTTAAAGTGGTGTGGAATTGCAGTGCCAGGTCTGTGATGGTAGCAGCTGGTAACCTGGAGCATGTAGTGCCTGCAGGACATATGGTCCTTCTGTGGTTGGAGAACTGTCGGTACCACAGCTTTGTTGAATTCATGCGAAAAACTTCCTGCATGAAATAACTTGTTTGCTTGGCCCAATAGGGCTGGCAGTTGAGAAGCAACTAATTTGGGATTTGGAAATTAATAGAAACACACAAGGTCAGGAAGGACAACTTTTGGTTGGGACAGGGAAGCATTCAGTATTCCAGAAAGTCTCCAAGAGGCTGATATTTAGTGTGCAGGTGGCAAAATGCCATGCTGGGAGAGACTTCACTGGATAACCACACACTTCACTGGAAGATTGAAAGGCAGAAAGTTCTCTTGCTATGTGCAGTAACACAGTTCATAGTTGGTACCATATCACCAGCTTGGCTAGGGACACCATCCAGGAGCAGTCAAGCGCCTCCCTCCAGTGTCAGATAAACTGCAGTCCTGGGCCTGCAGTAAGACACTGCTGGTGGTCCTGGGTTTCCATCACCCAGTGCAGTCTGCTTAGACACCAGACCACTTGCTCCTCCCAGCCTGAGGCCACCATCACTTACTAGGCATCCACTAGATCCCAGCTAGATTTTCAGCTTTTTTTTTTTCTCCAGCTGCCCTGGATGACACAAACTTCTTGGTATTTGTTCCAAGAGCCTGCTCCAGCACTATTGGGAAAGACTAAAATGTCAGACAATGAGAAGCAGCACAACTTGGACAATGAGAAACAGCAGAACATTAGTGATTCTTTTTGGGTTTTTTCAGTTTCAGGAACTGGGGACAAGACTATACCAAGAAGAGAAATAAAAGGAATACAGTTTTTAAGTGTTGATTACACAAGACAAAAATGGGACAAAGATGGGATATACTCCACAAGCAAGCCTTTCCCCAACCTCACATGGCAGCATTTGTCCAAGAGCCCTTGAATAAGAAATTACTGTATATTTATATGTTTTAAAATTTTACTACTTGTTAAAACTATCCCTCTTTGTATCTGGCAGTGAGTATTCTTTGTTTTCTTAAAAACGTCTTAAAACGAAACCATCAGGGCTATTTTCTGGACATAATGACATTTTAGTTTTAAATTTATCCTTTACTTCTCTCAGCCCAGAAGACAAATGCCGTCACTGTATACCCTCATTCTGGGTCAAGCTCTCAGCTTCTACTATGTAAAAGAGCATCCTCAGATGACACTGAAAGAGGGATTGGACCAAGAGTGTGTTTGCAAGATAGAGCAGAGGCATCTGGCATCAGAGCCGGGGAGCATGTGGAGGGAGGAGAAATGCTGGAGTGTGGCTGGGTGACATCCTCCACCGAGGCACTCAGAGTTGGCGGGTGCTTGGGGCAACTGTCTCTTGCTCCGTGCTAGGTGGTGAGCACAGCAGTGGTGCCTACTCACTGCTTTCACAGGTTTGAAGCCATGCTTTTAGCATGACTACTGGAGGAAGGCCAAACAGGAACAGATGGGTAGGGAAAGATGTGTGTGAATATCGATGGTGGAGATGGCATAAGCCTTCATGCAGAGGAGCCCAGGGTACAGTTAAATTGTTTTTTAGAAAACTTACTTTTTCAGTTTCAGGCTGAGAATCTGTCCATTTCCACCATAAGGTGTGTCCTAACCTCTGCAGACAGAGGAGAGAGAGTACAGGGCAGAAGAACAGGCTTAAGTGTTCAATGTTGCATCTTAGTAATGTATGAAGGCAATTCAGCATGGGTTGGATCATCTTGACCTGCCTTTTGTGGTACAGCTGGGAGAAGTTTATTAGGTTTGGAAGACAATTAGTGGAGAAAAGTGGGTTACTAATGTTGGGAGAAGAGGAGGAGAGATTTAGAAGGAATGGTGAGAGAGGTTTTCCTTTCAGCTTTTAAATAAATGAGTGAGTTAGGGGTTGTAATACGAGTTGTGGATGTAGAGAAATTAACTGCCCGATGTACTTGCAGTTTGAATTTGCCTCACTTTTGTTTCTGAGACTATGTCCATTGAAGTTTTACTCAAAACTTGTTGATAAATAGGTGAGGGCCTTCCAAAGACTACAGTGAGGCAGAGTGTAAATTGGATGGGTTCTGGTGTTCACAGAATCATGAAATCAATTGGGTTGGAACAGAACTCTGATACTGAGCCCAACTTGTCTCTGAATATCACCATGCCAACTAGACCATGCCACTAAGTGCCACATTCAGTCTTACCTTAAACACCTGCAGGGACAGTGACTCCACCACCTCTCTGGGCCGCCCATTCCAATATCTAATCACCCTTTCTATGAAGAATTTCTTCCTAGTCTCCAACCTGACCTTCCTCTGGGGCAGCTAAAGGCTGTGTCTTCTTGTCCTGCTGCTGGTTGCTTGGAAGAAAAGACCAACCCCCACCTGTCTACAACCTCCTTTCAGGTAGTTGTACAAAGTGCTAAGGTCATCCCTGAGCCTTCTTTTCTCCAGGCTAAACAATCCTAGCTTCTTCAGCTGCTCCTCATATTACTTGTGTTCCAGACCCTTCAACATCTTCATCACCCTTCTGTGGATTTGCACAAAACTGGACACTGGTCTCGAGGGGTGGCCTCAGCAGTGCTGAGTACAGGGGGACAGTCACTGTCCTGGCCACATTATTGCTGCTATGGGCCAGGATGGCACTGGCCTTCTTGGCCACCTGAGCACAGTGATGGCTCATGTTCAGCTGCTGTCAACCAGCACACCCAGGTTCTTTGGCCACTTTCCAGCAGCTCTGCCCGCAGCCTGTAGTGATGCAGGGAGTTGATGTGGTCCAAGTGCAGGACCCAGCACTTGGTTTTGTTAAACCTTTGGTCTCAGCCCATCAATCCAGCCTGTCCAGATCACTCAGCAGAGCTTTCCTATCTTCCAGTAGATCAACACTCCAACCCAAATTTGTGTCTATGAATTTTCTAATGATAGATTCAATCTCCTCATCCTGATCATCAATAAAGATATTAAACAGGACAGGCCCCAACACTGATCCCTGGGGGACACCACCAGTGACTGTCCACCAACTGGATGTGGCACCATTTACCATCACTTTCTGAGCCCAGCCATCCATCCGGTTCTGATCCCAGCGAAGAGTGCAGCTGTGCAAGCCATGGGAAGCCAGCTTCTCCAGGAGCATGGTATGGGAGACTGGCATTGAACCAGTCTTGTGGGGACAGCTGGCAGGCCTTGTCCTGTCACCACCACTGGGTTTCAACCACTCAGCGCGTTGGCTCCACAGGCCATCTTCTGGAGGTTGAGATACCCTTGCTGTCTGCTGGAACAGGGTCTAGAGGTAGGTGTGTCATCACTTTAGTGTCACTGCTAATTTGATGTAGAGACTGGAAGTTGGTCTTTCATATTACAGTTAATGAGTAATTTGAAGGACGTTGAGAACTTGTAATGCAGATTGTGAAGGACCAGTGCTATTCAGAGACAGTGACCTTAACTTTGGTGATGGTAAGTCTGTGCCTACCTAGGCTTCAGTGAGGCCTCTGCCTCTTCTTCCCTCCACAACATAAATATCCAATTGTCACACAGAAAATGTCATAGGCAGCTGAAGGAGAGAAGCAGACGGGTCTCTTTATGCAGGGTTCACTAGTGATTCAGGACTTTGGATGTGTAAAATTCAAGGGGGACATACACCAAGTGGTACAAAGGCCTTTCTAAAGAATGCAAGAGAGCTTAGAGGACAGATACCACTTCTGGTGTTACCTCATTCCTAGTCCTCAGATGCCCTAAAAAGCCTGAAACATAGACACATGTGAAATATTCCCATCTGGGAAGCTGTCTTCATGCTGATTTAGCCAAGGAGGTCTCCTAGATGGATATATGAGTCAGAAACAAGAAAAAAATCTTGTAATTGGGGTATGGCAAAGTTAAAAAAAACTTTGTACTATGAAAGAACCCTTAACTTTTAGATCTTAGCTCAAACTTGTAAAAATGCTTGTACCATGAAAAAGAAAGCTTCACCAAAACACTAGTACAGAAGGTAAGGTAGCTATCTAGTCTGCCTCCACACAAGCATTCCTACTTGTTTGAAGTGAAAAGGGAAGCCAGAAAGTTGTAAAGCAGCAGGTATATCCTTCCCTTGTGCTGAGATGCCCAGGCATCTATTTTACTACGTAAGTTTTGCACATGGGTCAGTATGTTTGAGAAATACACACTGCTTTTTTCTTATAAGCTTTAAAAGTTTTTATGGTGAAAGACTAATACATTTTCCACACTAAGACTTGGGAATTGAGATCTGCTTTTCTGTAAAGTATATTGATAAATGCTATTAAACAGTGTAGAAAACCTACATTTTAAAGTTAAACTTTGATATTATAATGTTGAGGGGTTTTGCAATAGAGAAAAATAAAAAAATACCCCTGGCCTGAGCTTGGGATTGATTATACATGTATGTACTTTATTTCATCATGAAAGTCCAATTACATACTTCCATGTGATTCAAGATAAGATGAGGGGAAATCAGTGTTGTTGCCCAAATTAAGATTTCTTTTTAAATTTGGCTTCTTAGTTACATACCAATACATATGTTTATTTCTGTAGTCAGTGAGAACAAAGGGATGTGTTTTCCCAGTGACACCAAAACAATGTAGTAAGGGCAGTAGCACCTTCTGTTCTGTTGTGTGTGTCTGTTGCATAGTGCTGCTTAAAACATTATAGAAGGAAACTCATGCTTCCAAAGCAATAGACAATGTCAGCATCTTACTGTCACAAGGAAAACATGACCTTAAAAATATTTTCATCATTAGACCTTGCATTAGTGGGCTATTAAAAGTATGCTCCAGGTATTTTGGTTCTTTGTCACTAAATGTTAATTGAAAAGATCCTCTAAAGTAACTTAATTTCACTTACTTCACATATTTTCCGCTTAATTTCACATATTTTCTTCTTTCTTGGTGCTGATCAGCAGCAAAAATTTGTGTAATTCATGTATTTATAACTGAAAGCTATATAATAGACCATGTTAAATAAACTGATCCACAGTAAAACTGTACAGACTAACTTATGTCTTAGGGACACAATCTTAGGGACACATCTTTCAGAACTACTTACTGATGGACACACTGAGCTATTTGTATTTTTGTTGAGTGCTCAACTTATTATTGGCATATTTGCAATATTCAATAACAATATATATCATGAGGCATTTAATATAAATGTTACAAACGGAAAGCTATGGTTTTGGTGGTAATATTAAAGAAAATGGCCTGCATGAAATGAGTATAAAGACTCCAAATAATCTGTTTTTCTGAGCCAAATAAACAACCCACATGTCCCTCAAAAAAAAAAAAAAAAACCCAAAAAACCAAAAACAAACCCAATAAAAAAAGTAAAAAGGAAAAAAAGTAAAGAAAAAAGCATCAGACACAGAAAGGCAGAGTAAGAGTGTTGCAATTTAACAGTGTTATGGTCAGAGGTTTCTTCCCTGCAGAAGATGATTAGGCTTTCAGAATGTATCAAATTAAACTCTGGAGTGATGCCAGTACTGCAGAGTCCTTAAGAGAGTTCAAAGATGTAGCCTAACAGCCTTTACCTTTGCTGTTCTGTGTCTCCTCTTTAGATCTTGCTCTGGTGTTGTTAACTGTTTAATTACCAAGTGAAAATTGAGATCTAATCCATAGGGATCCTTTATAAAGCATATATCTATCTGATATGGGTTATCTGATTTTACTGAGTAGAACAATTTTGTGTTCTATCCTTGAATGTCATGGTGGTAGGCATACTAGATATAAATATCTAGTTAGAGAAAAGCAGTTATACCCACTGATTTTGTATTTTCTGAAAGTCATACTTGCAAGCTCTCTTTCAAAAATAATTTTCAAAACTTTGGTTTTAGAATTCACCACTATCCTTGGACCTGAGAGATCCTAGTCTCCTTAAGACATGAGCAGGTTGGTTAAGGAAGGGAAGGTCAATAAAGTGAGAAAAATAGTAAAGTATTTTATTCTATCTTACCTGAATGCTTGTTGTCTATATGATGTTTATTTATAAGAAATATTGAGTATCTATGAGCAAAGTTTTATGTCTGTTAAAGTTAACCCACTGTGCTAAAATGTCCTTGAAGCACATAAATTTAGGACAAGTAGATATAACACAATGACATATAATTTCTTCCACCCTGGTCCTCCAAGGTTGTTATGAGCAACTGATTTTTAAATGAAAAATGGTACAGATTACCCCAGTATATGCTGTATACCTCACTTAGGCCTAGAGCACTTGCTTTTGCAATACTTACTGTCAATATTAATCTTTTGGAAACTTGTGACTTGTTTGGATTATATTTTAGAACTCAGTTTTATAGAGACTTGGGATGTTTCACATTTGAAAGATCAGGTTAGAATGATTAATCTTAGTTGTGCACATCTTCTGTTAAATTATGCAAGTCTTGACCTATAATAGGGTTTGAGATGACAAAGGGATTGAGAAGATTAAGTTTCCTTGCAAGGATATATGTTCATGCAGAGCTGAATCCAGATACTCAGCAGTAAAGGTCTTGTGGTCCAGTGCTGGAACAGCTTGACATGTCTAACTTCCACCAAAATCAATAGGGCTAATAGACGCTGAATAAGGGCTATTGTCTTGTAATTGGTACAAGACTTGAAAACAGAAATATAAATCTTTGCAGATCAATTCTCTTTACTGTGTTTTAACCCTTATTACTGGCTTTTTCAAGTTTTGGCAAATGTACAAATGCTTAATTTACTACCATAAGTGTTTCCCTTTAGCAGTCACATTAAAGTTGATTTGTAGATAATTGCAGATTGGAGCCTTACAGTGTACTTCATCTGTGTAAAATTGTCACGAGATTGAGTCCACCATATTGTTGTACAAAGTATCATGATAATTGCCATTTCTGGTTCTTGTTACAATACATGTCACAAGTAACGGATTAAATTTGTGACATTTTTTTATTGCTGTCCTATTTTTGCTACTGAACCAGAATGGATTACCAGATTACTGTGTTGGGGAAACCCCCAAACAGAGACTCCAGCCATTAAAAAGTGAATGTAATTCCATTTTTGTCCCAAAGTTTTGTAAGAAGAAAACCTGACATATGGTTAACACCCAGTTATGGAATAAAATAATTTAATATTGCCTCAAAATAATTATGATTACTGAAAATGTAATCAACCTTGTTTATTTATTGGTAACACACATTATAGTATTGTGCTATAATGCGTTAAGGTAAACAGATGCATTTTAAAAGTATGTCCTTTTAAGCAGAATACAGTTATATTTTTGAATGCATCTGGTAAATGTTTGAGATAAATTTTAAAATCTATATAAATTGTGTAACATTATAGCTGGTAGGAAATTAGGCTGATTTTAAATTTAGTTTTACTTTTAATGTCAGTCTTTTTTTTTTAAATACTGTTTAATGATAGTCATCTTTATTGTCACTGGGGATTAAATTAAAGGCTTTAAAAAAAAGTTAGAGTGAGCATTTAGAATTTGAAATAGAAAAAGGTAAGATACAATCCACCAGCCTTTTAAACATCAGAAAAAATATTCCTTCTGACTTTGGTGAGAACTGGATCATGAGAGAGAATGGGCATAAGCTGTGGCAAATTCATTTTTATGGGGCAGTCATGAAAAATGAGGCCGCTTCTGTGCTGCAAAGGGGATTCCAACAGTTGTCTACTAAATAATAATGAGTGGTTAATCAGGTAAAGGCAGGAAAAATGGGAAGACTTAGAAGAACAAAAAGTGTCCTTTAAAGGAAGCAAAGATGTACTGAGAAGAAGGAAAAAGAAGTTAAAAGCTTATTGGGAGAAAACATTTTCCTAATGGAAAAAGAGAGGGGTGAAAAAGATGGTAACGTGCTGTGCAGTGTAAAGAATGCTGGGAAGAGAGATGGCTGGTAGGGATAAAACAAGGGACCGTGGAAAGTGGAAAACCAGCAATGATGATTTCCTTCCCTGCCAGTAGCAGCAGCTCAGGAACCTTGGAACAGATGAGTGAAATCATGACCTCTGGCAATGGGTAAAAAAAATCACCTCATGAAAGGTGGGAGAGGAAATCTGGGACATGTTGACTAGTGGAGGTAGGTAGGAAATTGAAAAGAGGATTTCATACAGTAATTAAGGCTGTTGCTGTTACGTTTTTAAATGTGTGAAATTTTAAGGAGTATTTTTGACAAACTAGCAAAACTTCTGTGCTCGTTTGGGATCTCTAGTTGCTCAGCTTGTTAAAATACTAGGCAGAATGTGGACCAGAAGTATTCTGTAGGCTAAATTCCTCCATTCAACCTTATGTTTAACTCCATTACTTCTTCAAGGCATTATACATGACATCTCTGTGTACTTATGAACCAAAAAGCTAACTAATACTGACAAAAATGCCAACATTTATCCTTGGTGTGTCTACCAGAGATGAATTTCCTTTATATTCTTAACTCAGGCATTCAGTGTGAAATTCAGCTTATCCTAACATTATTAGCTCTGCTGTTCTGTTAGAACTGGTTGATACTACAGGCACCATAGGTCGTATTCCCAATTTATTTCTATGACCATTAAGTTTGTGTCAAGAGTTGTGGACAAGGATTAAATCTAAACTGTTCAGTGCATTGTTTCAAGTTTCATAACTGGAGAAATGTTGAAAAAAGCAGAACAGATTTGGTGATCTCAGTGGAGCAGCTGGGAGATAGGACCACCCCCACCCCAAGGTAGAAATTAATAGTGAATTAAGTAGTAAATGCTGTCCTGGGCACTGCTAATAACCCCTGGTCAAAGCAGAGCATTAGCTCTGAATGGCACCACCTTTTCATACTGCATAAATGCATAAAAGTGATGTGAGGTTGAAGGAAAATAGGAAAATGCTGCATTTGGCTTCAAATTCTAAATGGCAAAAGAGGATTAAGAAAACCTCCAACAATTTATTTTCTTGAAAGGATCTCAGTGGCCGACTCATGCACAGCTTAGACTGCCTTCTATTGGAATGTTAGGGCCTGGGAACAGTCTGTTAACTGCAGGCTGTTTTAACTTCTCTTTTGCTGTCTATTTAAAATATAATACAGTTTTTCCAACTTTCAGAGGCCACGTATTCTATGGCTAAAACAAGGTCCAAAGTCAAGAGCTGCTGAGTTGTCTGCCTCTTCTCTTACCAGGTTTTCTCATCGTGAAGTTCAGACATCTCTTCAAGTACAAATCTGTGGAATGTCACAGCCAGATTTCACTATGTGAAATAGGCAGGTTGTTATGAGGATTATCCTGTCTCACGGAGTTTACCCAAACCTGATACTAACATCATGTGCCTGTCTTGATCTTGATAACAGTGGTCAGAATGACTCAAGCTGAGTAGACGGTTGCTGATGAGTAAAGCTGATGGAAAAGTAAGAATTGCATCTTTCTGAAATTACCTCTGTATCAGAATCACTTTCCTCAAAGCAAGTATGTAAAGGAAATTTCTGTCAAATGAATTATCAGTGTTATATTATTTTCCACTTAAAAGAGAATATTTATTCCTTGCGGTATTTTTTTGAAACAGTACAGAATTGTGTTGTGTCCATGTGCACCACCAGTGTCTCCCAGAGAAGTCAAGAGTTCAGGAATTTTCGTGATACATTTTGCTCCAGGGAACAGTGTCCTTGTCTGGACAATATCTTCCATTGTGCCTTGCAGTTGTGATAGTCCTGTGTTGCCTTAAAGGTGTTGATCTAGATGACATAATAATATGGATGGGTTTTGGCTTACTGATCCCAGAACAAAAGCAAGTAATGTCGATATCCAGAGCACTGGTAAATGTTGTGAGTATCACACTGCTTTACTTTTGAGGTTCTTCTATATCCTACTGTGAAGTACTGATTAAAGTCATACTTCTGGTTGATGTGGGAGAATAAACTCCTGGAACAGTTAAGGTGGTGCTATGGAATGCTATTTCTATCACTTATATGGGGGGGAAAGAGAAAAAAAGATTCCTAGAACCTGAATTCAGACAGATAAAAGAAAACTTAATATAGAAGTAGTCTCGTAGTTCTTTCTTAACAGATTCAGCTAAACAAGGACAGATTTAAGGTCTCAAAGTGCAGTTCAGAAGGTGTTGATTAAAGAACGTCTAAATAGGCACAAGAGGTTTTTCAGAAATGGAAAACATTATATAAATACTGTTTTGTCTGAATTAAAGTATAACTACATTTAGCTTGTCATTTTTATAAGGCTTCAGTTTAATCTAGCTTTGAGGGAAAAGTGATGGTTGAAGAGCAAATGCAAAACCACCTCTCAGTACAAGAGAATTAGAGAAAGAATGAAGGAGAAATGCAGAGGAGACTTCTGATGCATCTGAAAGTATCGTGGTATAATCTTGGTCAAATCCAAAAGCTATAGCTACATGAATACAGAAGAGGAAAAAATAGTGGCTGTAAACTTTTATGAAACAGATTTAATTCAAAGCAGAAAAAAAAAAAAGAAGAAATAAACCAGACCACTTGTCTCTGTGAAACAGAATTGTAAGAAGCGAGAGCCTTGTATACGAAGGGTTACATTGGTTCCAGAAAAAAACCATTTGCTCTTAATGAAGACAATCACACAATCATACCTGTGTGGGTGTAGATCCATAGTTGTAGCTTTGCCAATACTGTAAAGAGGACTTGCCTTAATAAAGAAATCACGTACATGGTGTTGAAATATATCAGTTTATTATCTCTTATGTAATTAAGAACAATGTTTACAGTCAGAACAGTCAAGGCCTACAGAAAGAGAAAATAAATATCTTTTTGATTTTGAATAATTGTAAATTATCAATTCCCAACCTATATTTGACATTATCTGAGGGTCACAAGTCTCCTTCTGGCAACTTTAGGAAGCAAATTCTGGAATTGGTAGGTCCTTGTATTCTAAAGTGGTTATTCTTTTTCAACAGTGACTGTGTAAGTTGCTGTGCTTCATAGTATCTGTATACAGAGGTGCATTTTTGTACTTCAGCTGTATATACAAAAATACACAGTAGGAAGAATCAGTTCAGGTATATATTAGCTTCATAGACTGTGTTAAGATATATAATGAATGAAAAATTAATAACTAAATGGACGTTAATGTATGCAGTGATAGATGTTTATGTATAACTTAAATGCACCGAAAAAGTAACAAATGTAAATGGGATTTTCACTGCTGACACAAGGAGGAATCCAAGCATTGAAGCATGTAGTACTATGGTCAATATTTTCTCATGCACATGAAATTTTCTTTACCTCACAGAGTAGGCAGTACTTTCAATGCAAATACACAAAAGAAAAAATAGCATTGAATACAGTAAGACTGAATCTATTTAACATGTCTAACTGATGAGACTCATGAAAGACTAAAAAATGCCACTGTGAGATTAGTCTGAGCAGAGAATTTTTGTCAAGTATCCAGACAGTAGCAAAGATTGTATTTGGAACCAGTGTTAGTAGCAAAAATACATATGCTGATGACTTAGATGTACTTTATCATAATAAATCATTAAGTTTTTATAGAGTATGTCTGAAACATTGGTTGGAAAAGTACTGCAAATTCTAAGAAATAAGAACCTTACTATTTCCTCTTGATCTAGCATTTGTTCCAGAAGTTTGAAAGCAGATAAGTAGTCTCTTTTTCTTGAGGACAACAGACCAAGCCTAAATCTTGTTTTGCTAGCTACTCTGTTATTTTATACTTATGTTTTCCTGGAAGATAGGGCTTAATTGTACTGTGTGTGGTTTGTTACTAAAACCGCTGGGAAGACTTAATTGCTTCTGAGATGATGGAACATTTATAGTGAACGTGTATCACAATGGGATCCATTCTTATTTGGGACACTTCAAAAACTTATTGGACACTATCCGTAGCACGTGCACTAGGGAGCCTCTTATTTTGCATCCCTCTGTTTAGAGTATCTAATAATCAGTGCTTATAGTAATTATGTGATCTTATCCTAGACCTGTCAATAATGAGACCTGTGCAAACCCTTCCTTGGGTGGGACAGGGTGGACAAATCATGCTCCCAGCTGCACTTTGGATTGGACACTTTACGGCTCTGCTGAGTGCTTACAAAGAGCATGGAGGGAACAGCTGCTGTCCTTGGTTCATAGTCAGAAACTCCAGACTGTAATTATACACCTCAGCAAGATAGATGAACTTGGCATCAAGAACTATTGTTTGCCTTTTCATTAAGGCTAAGTAGTCTGGACAAAACTGATGCAATTGTTCGCTTGGTCTGTTTTATTTGACCTCTTTCCACACTGGGGCTGATGGGAGAGCAGCAGTGACACAGGTCACTTAGGATAACATTCACTGGGCCATGATCATATTGTCAGGTCATCTCAAACATACCTTCATGAGTAGTCCTGTTTACTTCCAGTAAGACAAATTCTGTTTTGTGAAAGAACAAGAATGTTTGGCTTTTATTACAGAAAAGATGGACATAAACTTGACATATCGAATGCGAAGCAAAACAAGATATTCATTTATCACTTTCCATGGACAGGCAGGTTTTCAGCTATGTCCAGGAAAACAGGACTCCATCAAGCATAACAGATACTTGGAAAGACAAACACTGTAACTCTGAATGTTCCCCCTTCTTCCATCTTTCACCCAGTTTTTATCACTGAGAATGATGTCATATGGCATGGGATTAATTAGGATCAATTTGATCAATTGGGTTCAGTTCTCCAGGCTGATCTACCACTGATTCTACCTCTTTGCTTTTCTAAATTGAAATATGTTTTTAGTTGATCTTTTCAAACAAGTCTAACATGATGAAAACCTAAAATACTTATTGGTGGTCTTTTGTACCTGTCTCAGATGACAAGTGCAAGAGGACAGGAAATGCATTTGAAAGCTGATAATCTTAATTGAGACCAATCTTTTAAAAACCTCTCTTTGGCAAGCTGATATTCTGCTGGCAGATGGCAATTGGACTTTCCTTATCTGACCCCATTTTTCCATATTGAAAAAAAATAAAGATACTGCCTTCAGTTGCAGTACTATTTGATTTGTTAAAATGTGGCTTGCTTATATACAGACTTAGTCTTACTGACACAGATTTTAAGTCTGGGACTAACCAGACCATTTGACAAGCTAAATTATCTGTGTTGATGCTAATGGGTCCACTAGTCAAATTAGGTATATTTTTTTTATTGCATCTCCTGCTTATCAACTCTTTAGCTGACTGAATAAAGTTAGAACTATTTAACACTGCATCTCTGCACTAACTTTGTCAACAGAGCTTCCAGATCATTGAATGAGTAGCATTGTTTCAATTGGATGATGCAGTGCAGGTGAAGTCAAGGGACAGTGACAAATTTTCTGCACTGTTAAGTCAGGACACTTACTAGAGTAGATAATTACTGGTTTAGGGCACATAAATGCAGCTATTATATTTTTAAAATGTCTTTACTGTCCCATAGCCACCCTGGACCCTTTACAAATCCATGGCACTGTTGCAGTAAATGACCTTGCTCTCTCTATATAGACCTTCATCTGTCTTTTAGTATCCTATCCAGGAAGTGGTCATCTCAAGCATATATGAAAAAGGCCAGCAGTTGTCATGGCAGGTCTTTAGAGTCCATTGAAGACAGTTTATAGTAAATGGTAAAGATGGCCTCTGTGAGGAAGGGTGTGCAGTAGGACCTTATATACCAAGTTCAGCAGCTGGGCCTGGGAAGATTTTTCTGTCTAGTTACTATTATATTTCATGGGGACTAAAGTATGAGCATCGACAGAAAACTTTCTGCTGGAGCCTGGGCACTCCCAATTTCCAGCTGGGCACAGTTCAATCAAGTAGATTGTACACCCCAGCTGGCTTGAGTGCTCACAATAAAAGTAGTTTGCTTTGATATGATTTACTCCAGTGGTACTGAGTAGAAACTATTGCCAGAGGGTAAGATACCTGAAAATGAGCGCGGTAGACATTTTAAAGTATTTTAAAAATGTAAAGAGTCATATAGATTCATTCAAAACTAAATGCCTGTCATCTCCAGAGAAAAGCAAAGAAAGAGATCTTCAAAAAGTATCTAGGAAAGTGTCCTACAAGATTTCCTTTTTGTGGGTGAAATAGTGTTCGAATGGGTAGTAGGCAAGATACAAGCTTTTCAGCATCAACATAGTAGCATGAAGTTTTATCATTCCATGCTTTAATGACCAATGCAGAATCTTGTTGTAAAGCTTGTCTGATAGCTCTAGATATGTCCTGAGAAAGTATGTTTTACAAAACTTTTCAGTAATGAATGTATTAATGTGTTTTATACTAAAAGCTGTATGCTAGATGTTTAATTTATGGGGAAACTGAGGCATATAAAGATTATGTCATTTGTGAATAGCAACCCAAGAACTCATTTGCAAAAATAAGATCAGAACTTGAACTGCCTGAATTCCTGTGTTCTATTCACTGTGTCACACTGCTCTGCATTCCTCAGCAGAAGTACTGTGCCAATTCTGAGTACTCTATTCTTCATTGACCCTTTCCCATGATAACCCAGAGCTCACTCAAACTAGTGTGTCTTTCCAGTGAGGTTGTATGATTTTGTGATGATTGGTAATACACTTCCTTATTATACTTTGTGAAAAAAATACTTCATTTACATTAATCATGCCTCTGAAGTCATATGGCCAGATACTGTAACTCATTATATTTATGAATAATAAGCAAGAATTACAGAGTTGCAATCAGTTCAGAAGTTTCCTTCTTATAATTCATAGAATGGTGATTATTGTATTCAGAGAGTTTGAGGACTGGATCAAAAAGTTATTAGAAGCAATACAAAAACCTAGATCTTAAGCTTGAACCTTCACTGAGACTTTTACATGGAAGCATTTTTGCTTTGATTTGAGTTCATTCAAATCCTGTAAAATGAGATCATTGAAAAAAGGAGGGGAAGAGTAGAGGAAAAGAGAAAAAAAAGGTTATACATCTCTGGTGACTGGCATGTCACACAGTTTAAGTAAGATGCAGTTTTAAACTCACCCTCTTTCCTGTTTCTGCTTAACTCTTCATTTCAAGTACTTAATATTTTAAGTTAGTTTTATAAGGAAAGAAGGCCCATGAAATCTCACTTTCTCTTTCACTGCCCTCCACAGCAATAACTCTTGAGACTTCTCATCAATTAAACAGTAGAATAAAAGCCTTCAACTTCAGAGAAGCTGGTCATACAAACTGTTCATGAAAACTCATTAGTCAGGAAGAAGAGAGACACACTCACTTAAAGCCATGCAAGACTCAGATCTCGTGTAGCCTGGTTGGCCAAAATTACACACGTGCTCACTGGCTCATCAGTGTGCCAGAAAGGCAATAGATGTGAGAAGTTAGGCTGAATCAACTGAGTTCCTGCTGCAGTTCAGAATGACTCTAGGAAACTGCATCAGAGTTGAATTTTGTTCAGACTTGTTAGAAAGGAGTCAGGAGCTCTTTGAAGTAGTTGCAATCATAATAAGCATGGCTGGGGCTTGATAGTAGCAGAGACTTCCCAATGAGTAGCCAAGCTGAGCTAACAGGTCATGTCTCAGGAGCAGTGAACCCACCTGCAGGCAAGGGGGAGTGGGCAGTGAGACAGGCTGTTTCAACAACAGCACATCGAGGAGCTCCAGAGACAAACAAATCAGTTCCTGTACAAAGGTAACAGAGAAATGTAACTTGAAGCTAATGAAGAGGGAACAGAAGGTGAAGTATAAAAATACTGGAATTTTACTTCAAATACCTTCCAGTAGGTAACAGTGAAAGCACTACCAGGTCTGTTTAGATATCATCTGTAGAGACTGGGAAATAAGCTAGGCAGATGTAAGGCTTGACAGCCATTTTCTTGGATATTCTGGTTCCACATTATGTGGTGGGTTTGTTTTAATTATTTAACTTAGTCTCCTTTGAAGCTATTAGGTTAAACTATAAGAAACAAAGAAAACCCCTTCGAGATGCAGATTACCTGTTCTTGGCCATTTTCTCAATTATTGTGGGTCAACCTCAGTGGACAGCTAAGTACCACACCGAATGCTTATTCTGTTTCCCCCTGCTACCCCCAGTAGGATGGGGAAAGAGGAAAGGAAGATTAAAAGCAAGAAGGCCTGGGATCAAGAAAAAAAAAATTTAAAATAAGTAAAGGAGAAGTGAAAGGGAGAAGGGAAACAAAAGTGATACAAAGACAGTTGGTCACTACCTCCCGCAGGTAGCCTGATGCCCACTCAGTTGCCAAACAAAAGACTAGTAACTTCCTACACTGTCTCTTTCCTCTGCTGCTGCTGAGCATGATGTGATATGTTGTGGAACATGTCTTTGGTTAGTTTGGGTCATCTGCCTCCTAACCTATTACGCTCTCTCCTATCTGTTGCTGGGCAGATTGAGAAACCAAGGAAACCTTGATGCTGTGCAGACACTGTTCAGCAAAAGCTGGAACATTTGTGTGCTACCAGTATAATTTTGCTCAAAAATCTAAACCCCGTATGAGCTACTATGACTAAAATTAATTCTGTCCTAGCTGGACCCAGTATACTTATGTAGGAGATTCTTAATACCAAGCAGGTGTGCTCTTTTACTCTTTCTTAATAAAGTGTGATTTCAAAATATACTTTATTGCCATTCTTAAAGAAATTTTAGGAATTCCATTAAGACTTGGGTGGATACAGAGACCTCAGGATTCTTGTGGGAGGAAGGCTGGGATCTGTCTGTCGGTTTAAATGCATATTTTAAGATGACTTACATTTTGTTCTATCAGGAAGTGCTCTTTCCTTCTCTTCCTACTGTTTTCCTACCAATACATCCATGCATGGGTGCTGCTCATTTCTCAATTCTGACGCTGTCACTTTTCTTTCTAACCAGCCTTCTGTGCTGGTGACTGCTGCTATAGCACTTTTGCTTTGGCTGGGCAGGCAAAGTGAATCCCAGTGAAGCAATTCATCAGTTATGAAACTCCCACTAGAAATTTTAATATCAGCACCTGTGATCGATGAAGCCAGTCTTCCAATCAGTGTATGGAGGATTTTAACACATAATTTTCACAGTGTTAAAGTGAACTTCTCACGTAAATCCCCAACTCAGTATATGTATGTGGGGAGCCTAGCTGCCTTAAAGAAATGCTAATGTATAATGCATATTTTATTCAGCATTACCATTCTTTCTCCCCATCTTTCAGGGTTTCTTTCCTTTGTCACTGCCCTGTCCTACACATATGTAATTTAGTGCCCTAATTTGGTCACAGCTCTTCCTATTTCATATATACCCATGCACATTTATGTACATGTCAGCGTAATACACGCCTAAGCCATCTGGTATCTTTCCTTGCAAATGTTCACACAGAAAATTGACTGTGAGTAAGGTTCTGAACCTGCCTGTCCAAATGGTCCATATTTGTTTGATTTTTCTAGCAAATGCATAGATCCTATTAGTGAGACTGATCCAACATATTTCCATGTGTCAGCTGTACCTGCTGCAAGTGTCATTCTGTTCAGTGATAACAGGACTTGCATCCTAAAATAGAGAGAAAACAAGAACATCAGGTCCTTTTGAGGATCTGAATTGCTTTTTCTACCATCTGCTGACCAATGCTTTGAAAGAAAGAAAGTCTGTGTCTGGATTGACACCTTCCTTCTTTCTAAGCCAATAAAAGATCGGCCTGTTAAAGAGCCCAGACATGCCACGTTTGCAAGAGAAGCTTATTAGAACGTAAAATGTCACTTGTTTGCAACTCATTGCAGTATACAGGAGCTGATACAGGTATTCTTTTAGTGTATTTGTTACATTTAATTATTCTTTGAAATGGCTTAATTTAACTGTGCAATAAAACGATTTTTGTTTTATTTTACTGTGATACAGAAATTGCAGAACGAGTTACCCAATGGGAGAAAAAGATGTGGAGAGAACTGATGCTTGACTCCCTTGTTTTATTGTTACATATACTTTGGAAAGATCTTTTAGATATTGCTGTATGAGTATTTTTTCATTAGTAGGTACCTAGCCAAAGTTGGAAATAGTAGAAGTTAGAAGATACAATGCAGGACCCATTTTAATTGTCATTATGAGGTATAGACATGTTTGCATGGCTGGAAGGAGTGTTTGGAGCAAAGCAGTTCCTTTCTCTGAAGAATCTGATGTTATCTAAAGAACAGCACTATTTTAGGTGGATCAATTATCTATTCTAGCAGTGTGTATAGAATAAGGAAAATAAAAAGTTTCCCTGATATTCAGATTTGGATAGCCTGCATTTCATATATGTAGCTATACATTGAGACTTCATCCATTGTTTTTTCATGCACAATTCATTTTATGTGAAATCAACCATTATTAAATTCCATTTTATATTATCCAATAGGGCATCATCAATCACCCAGGGAAAGGTGATCTTATATGTTAGTCCAATAACATCTCTCTTACATAACACATTACTTTTCATTGTAAGCATTTCATTAAAGCAATATTTACTTGGTGTTAACTCCCCTATATTCAGTATAACACTGACACAATGTGCTCTTTTTGTAACTGCATGGAAGTTCTCCTGTATTCTAACCTTAAATAGATTCAGCTGTATTGAATTACTGTGGAATTCTGCCTGGAGCCTGTAGTCATTGCATCCCTAACCTCGTAGACAAAGGTCTAGTGCTGAATCAGCTCACCTTTGTGCTTTCACATTCCCAGTATGCACTTGATACTGGGACAGACCATGGCTGTTTTTCACTTCTGTTGGTTAATGAAACACTCTATTGCTTTGACTTGAGCACAGCCACAGCACTACTGCTGTGTCAAATTTTGCTGTTCCTGTTATACAGTCCAATTTTGGAGGCAGTCACACAGTCACCATTGAAAAATCTTCCTTCCAGGGCTTTTCAGGTTGCTTTTATTGTTTAGACAGGTTGGAGCTCAGGAAGAAATCATTTCACTGATCTCAGAGTGACCATGCTAAGAGGTGAGCTAAGCAGCTATGTCTCTGCCTCTGCAATCTGTACCATACGTGTTGTTTTCTTTGCCATTTGTGACACAAAATGCCTGATGTTAGCTGAACCAATATGTATCTACTGATTAGCAGGGACAGCTGTAGCAAAATTAGTGGAAGGGATTTGTCTTTATACTTCTTACTGCTGGGCTATTTGAATGCACTACCTTGATATCATCTGCACAGAATTTGCAGTTTTCCTATAACTTTATTAAACAGTAGAAGGAAATAGTCATGTGCATGTGCACTGTTCTTGTAGGACAGACACACTAGACCTATGTGGTGTGCCAGAGTAGCATGGTGCTGCAATGGTGTGCATCTCATGACCCAGAAAAATCGTAACTGTGTTAGCATGTGAGCAAAGGCTAATTATCCCTTCCTTTGATTACTGTAAGCAGTCTGACTGCCCTAAAGCGCCTGCGATTACTGTACCACCTTCGGTGCCAGAGCTGGCTCATCTGGTGCTATCTGGGAGGAGGGGACTTCTTGCAGCAATTTATTGCACAGTGTAGGCATATGCTTGAAATCTTCACACACATTTTACTCTCTTCCACTAGAGGCAAAGACATCCCTAAAAGTTTTTCTTACAATTTTCCCTTGTATTCTTACCTCTCAGCCATATCTATCTCCCTTAATCTGTCAGCCTCCTGTACTTAGTACTGCCTTTCTTATCTGCCTGAGAGACCTTTCATCCCACTTCTGCTTATATCTTTTCCTTGCTGAGTTCCTGAGCTGGTCCTTATGGCTGCTGGTACTGGACCCCTTCTTCAGTTGCATGATGGACTGTGCTTGGCTCTGCTTGTGTGCCTCTGAAGAAGGTGGCTACTAAACATTTTAACATTTTGTGCCTTTTATTTCCTGCCATACACCCATCAGCTTTGTCTTTTCATCTGGCTTACGTTTAATTTCTTTTGCTAAAGACACAAGAGGAAAGGTGATAAACAATGAGGGCATGAGGGGTAGACTCACAGCACTGACCTCCCACCTGTTCCCATGCTGTGGGAGAGGTGAAAATGAAGAGAGAAAGTAGTTTGGGCTGATGGCCAGCAGAAGCAGGTGACACCAGCTGCATTGCAAGAGAGCAGGGCAAAAAGCCAGAGCCTAAGTGTAAATGCTAGGGTTTAGGCAGGCCTGGGTTCCAGTCAAACCTTCTTGCATGGACTCATCAAAATCCCAATCAAATTAACATAAAATGTGTATATATTTTAATGCTGTTGGAATCTCATACGCCATAATTCCCCTCATCATGCATTAAAACCCTTCCACTTCTTCCATTCTCCCTGTCCCCCAATCTATTCTCACCTTCCTCTTGCACCTAAAGGCATTTTGTCTGTGGTTTCACTGGCCTGTGTTTCACTAGTCTGTTCAGAAATTCACAGGAAATGAGCTCAAAATTACTATGTGGCCATCCCTTATCCAGTCTGCAGAAAGAAATGTGATTTTTTAGCAAATCATAGTAAAGCAACACTTAAAAATAACATATATTAGAATGTGCAAATGACTGTTTATTGAGTGTATTTTGAATAATAAAAAGTGATTTTTTCATGTAGATTTTACAAAGAAATATACTAAAAATATTGAAGACAGTAATCAATACTTCAGCCACTAGTGTCTAAATAGTCTGACATGATTACTCCTGCAGGTTCCATTTGCTGTTCTTTCTCATCATCATTTATTGTAGCATGCAAAGGTTATGGGCATGTTATTGGTGAAGACAGATATAGAAACTTATAAATGATTGTATTTTATAAAATGGGAAAAACAAAGCATGTTTAGCTTTTCATCAAAGCATGGCTTAAATATTTAAGGGAATTTTCAGAAGTATATTTCCAAGAAAGCTGGAAATGCAATGAAAATGTGTCTGCCTTCTGCATGGCTCATTGCTTTTTCACTTGAAAATTCCACATCACCCTGGGCCTGAGACTGCACAGATGTATCTTACAATGAATAAATTTTGTCTGCTAGTGAACTATGGACAAATGGCAGTGGCACAAAAACCAGAATAGCCATGGCAGTGATATCACCTGCTACCACCATGAATCCCTTCCACTCCTTCCAGTCCCATCTCAGCTCTGAAATGACTAGGTCTTACACTACTTGCTTTAACTCCAGGGAAAGTTAGTTGTTTTCATTTCTCTCATGTCTCTGTCTTTCTTATAAACCCCCTTTGGGTACTGGAAAGCCTCCCTGGAGCCTTTTTTCTCTCCAGGCCCAACCATCCCAACTGTCCCAGCTTGTCTTCATAGGAGAGATATTCCAGCCCTCTAATCAGTTTGAGATAGAATTAGACCGTGTTTAGACTTTAATCCAGATAATTAAGGGTGCTGGAGAGCATTTAGTTTTAGGAGATTGTTTTAGGAGCACCAGAATGTGGGAAAGCAGCCAGTAGTAATTCTGGTGAACCTGAGGTGGGAATCACATATTCTCTTTTATAGCAGCGTGTACCTGCAGGTGTGTAACTATTTCCTAGGACATCTACATGGATGAGGGCTGAGAGACTCCCTCAGTTTCATTTTGTTCTTTCTCAATGGCAATTTCAAGGTAAAGCACTTCTAATTCAGGAACTTTATATTTGTGTCAGCCTAGCTGTGTGGAAAGAAATGTTCTCCACCTCTAAAATATACTTGTGCCCCCCAGATAAGCTGTGGCATTATGTTTTTCAGCACTGAAACAATTTAAGGGGGTATTTGTGCATATCTGTTTCTGGCTACTTATTTCTGCCCCTGTGCTTCAGGTTGTCATCCCCTTATTTATGGTAATACAGCTAAGTGGTGTTTATCTGAAAACCAAAATAATCCACCAAAAGAGGAATAATTTCAGTGACTGGGTTTACAGCCTAGCAACACAGACTGCTATTTGTCAAAATGCCTTACAGGCATAGAAATGAGAGGTTAGATCAGGAAATGGGCTTTTTAAATCTTTCACTGCTAATTTATCTCATTCAGGAAAAAATCCTGGCCTTCCTCTCCCAGTCTTCTCTCTCCTCTAGTTTCAGAGGTGTTGTGTCCTGAGCTTGATCACGTGAAGTTATCACATGCCCCAAAGGTAAACAAAGTTAAATAGGTTTGGCTGAGCCATCAGTAAATCATGAATCCATTCTCAAGTAAAATGTTAGTAAGGCACCACTATTGGTCAGAAGATGCTCAAAGCTCAGTATGATGTTCTTGACACACTGAATCATGTTTTTCATATGAATGTGCAAATTGGTAACCACATTTCATAGAGGCACAAGTAAGATAACTTGCTACCTCGTTTCTTGTTTGAGAATGGCTTAGCAGTGACTGAATCACTTTGAGAAGATAATATGTTCAGCTTGCTGGTTAAGTTTTTAGGAAATATTGTTGACAATGGTTACTTGAAAATGTTTTGCTGTCTTATGACCTATAGGAAGGAAATCTACACCTGGGTGAAGCATGACTGTGCAAATGCAGTGATACTGAGGCACAGTTCTCCTTTGTTCCCCTGGGGAGGCTGCGCCTCCAAAAGCTTTGTGAGCCAGCCTACAGCTCAGGCTGTGCTTTGTTCATCTTTTGATAGAGAAGTTAGATACTTTCCTAGACCCTGTGGTCAATCACTATTAACATTCAATACTTCTGTGTTGTATTCTTCCTCATGGAGAATGTAATGGAGGAGGTTTGTCCTTCTCTTTCTGGCAACTCCTTCATCACCATCTCCTATTCCTTCTCTCAGTCTGAAAGATTTCGTTTGCTTCTTAATAGATTATATCACTTGGGAAGGACCTATTCGTAATTTGCTGTTTCCTGCCATGTGGCTGACAAACCTAATAAGGAGCAGGAGATAGCACTGTCTGCAGTCTCTCTGCTGGGCTTAGCATATTGTTCTGTGTACTCCAAGACTTCCCATTGAAAAGTAGCCCAAATACTTTTCAAAGACCTCAAACATTGTGTCTATCTGATCAGAAAAAAATAGCATGCCATGTCCAGCAGTGAGCCTGACACAGTTGCACGGAAATCAACAAATATAATAGCACAGACTTGTTGCCAGGTAAGAGAGACTTACTTAAACTGGCTAAAGATTTTTGGTTTTTTTCCCCCATCTGAAGAAGTTTAAGGACTATGCTGGTTCCAGTTTTCAATAGTTCATTAACAATAAATAAATAAATAAATAAAGAATTTGTGTGCCCATACCAACAATTACATGAATCTTAGATATAATAGCAAATAAGGAAGAGCCATATGACCCTGTAATTTTCATATGGAAAGGCAAAAGAACTGGCAGGAATCCTCAGCATCCAAATAAAGGCATGGTGTTGCTACACTGGAAGTTCTCTGTAAAAGGTCTGTCATTTGTGAAACCCGGGCTTGCACAGCAGTTGATAGGTCTTTGGATATTAGTATTAACAGAATTCTAAAACTGTACCTTTTTTTTTTTTTATTCACCATCTGAATAGTGAAGTTCATAGTAGAAAAATTAGACTCTGCTTTGAATAGCTGTGACTTGCTCAATTAATTCATTTCAGAACATTATACAGTACCTGTATTCCTATCCTGGGCAGCTTCAAAATTGTATAAAACCT
This sequence comes from Eopsaltria australis, assembly GCA_034509425.1. NCBI lineage: Eukaryota > Metazoa > Chordata > Aves > Passeriformes > Petroicidae > Eopsaltria > Eopsaltria australis. Next base: position 3,803,966 of record JAVTVJ010000132.1, on the reverse strand, counting down.
TAATTTTTGCAGAGTTTGATGCATCTACTACAGCAGTAGTTTACATGTGTTCTTTTGAGGTGCAGTCGTGGCTGGGTTTTTTGGCTCCAGTGTTATGTGTAGTATTGTATTCTGTGTATTTTTGTTCTTGTGATGACTGCCTCACGTATCAGCTGTTCAGGCATCCAGCACCATGGTGTGAGTTGGATAGCCTAGTTATTTTTCCCTTGTGTTGGGATTCCCACTCATTTCCATGGAAACCTGAAAACCTGGAGGAATAAAGCACAGAAGCTATTGCTATGTTACAGTATGTACAGCTTGTGCCTGTGAGTGCCAGTTGTAGTTGTGGGTCTGGCTGGATTTCCAGTCTAAAACCTGTATTTTAAAGGGTTTAGGTTTGAGATTTATTTCTTCTTCAAATCTGGTTTTATTTTCCTCTTGAAGGGATGTGTTATAAACACACGTTCTTACATACATGTTTTTTAATACTAATAGAATGGGCACAGATGCACATAAATGTATACTTCAGTATATATATATATATATGCATGCACTGATACACATACATACACAGACATACATACACACGTCTCAGACAAAAACACATTCAAAAACAGAGGTATTAAAATCTGTAAGAAGCGTATAACTTTTCACATAGTAATTTTAATAGCTGTCACTTAGAAGGTTTTTCTTAATCAAAAACAAACAAAAAGTTAGTAGATTGACAGTGGAAGATATATAAATATGACTAAATACACTTTTTAGTGAAATAACCTAAAATATCTGTACCTCCTTCACAAAAAGACCAAAATTTAACCATTTCATTTTGCTCCTGAGCAGCTGGTTCACAGCAAATTCTGTGAGTGCAGAGATACACAGAAGAGGTAACAAAATGGAAGATGAAAAAGAATTTAGAAAATAAATTAACATGAAGTCACAGATCAAAAAAACAGGCTTGATCAGGGCAACCATCTTGAGTATTATTTTTTCTGTGTTTTCTCTGTGTTACTTTTCAAATCTCACTGAAACCACCAGGTAACTTATGATACTGGTTATTTGGCTTTCTGCAACCTAGTTTCTACCAGTTTTTACTCCCTCCCTTTATGCTGTAGCAGGAATATCTGACTGCTCTTTGAAATCATCTGTACTATGGTACGCTGCTATTTTTTTCAACTACAGAGACACAGAAACTGGAATACTATGACTTAATGTGAAAATTTAATTTGGAGATACCAACTGTGATTAAAAGACAGTTCCCCCTTCAGATTGGTTATGCTCCAATTCACAACAGGGTTTGATGCATGAAATCAAGACAGAAGAAAGAACAACAGCGTGATAGTAGTATCTAAAACTGCTGTTACAAAAGCTATCCGTAGATGTCCTCAGTAATTTCAAATAAGTGTGAATAAAACTTATGAAAACATGTATTAAATACAAAGATCTTAGTCTACATCTAAATTCCTGTACCTTTAATTTCCTACTGCCTGGTTTTCAGCTCTAGAAGCCACCTCAGCAATAGCAAGCACAAGGTTCTAGGACTGAGATGGAGTTTAAGATTTGTGACTGCATACTGTAGGTTGTCAGCTAATTCCATAAACATACTATTGTAGATCACCTTTGGAGGACTTCGGAAGAGGCAAGTGATTGGAGATTTTATAGGCTCTTCATCTGTGTCTTAAGCATGAAAAAAACTTCTCAGAAAAATTGTCATTCATAGTATTAGATGATTTTCTGAAGGATGCTATTTATAGCATCAGTTGGACATATATGTAATTTCCATTAAAACAATAATCTTTGCAGATGTTTTTGTTACAGAGAGAAGCTTGAGTGCTTTTACATAAAGTGCTGATAGCCAGAAGGCAAAGCAAAGGAATAGGAACTTACGTATTTAAAATCTTGTAGTGCTAAAACCAGTCCATTCACTGGAGGAAGCTGAAATATGCTTTGTGAAAGTTGGGAGTGGCAGTCTGCTGGTGGAAATTCATACAAGGTTCTAGAGATATTCACTAGTAGATTTCAATCCTTTAGGCAGTGGAAGGTGCTTGACAGTCTCCCTGGAGCTGCCTTTTCTCCAGTCTGAACAACCCCAGCTCTCTCAGCCCGTCTTCATAGGAGAGGCTCTCCAGCCCTCCAATCATCTTAATGGTCCTTCTCTGGATTTCATCCAGCTGATCCATGTACTTGTTTTGGGGACCCCAGAGCTGGACGTGCTCAAGCTCTAATCTAGAGCTTTGCTTTTTTGTGGCTTTCTTCTCTGTATGCATGAAAACAGTTGGATGTTTTCAAGTAAAGGACATCATGGGTATGCATTCCCTACCTTTACTCATTGGTGCTAGGGAGTTGTTAGGCTAAATATTCCTGCTGGGCTTTGAAAACGTGAGTGTACATGCACATGTAATCAGTTGTATTGCTTGTAGTGTTATAGTGCATATGGACTGCAATCACAATCCAGAACTTTATTTTGCCAAGTGCTGTACAAACATATGCCCTGCTCGGAAGTCTTACAGTATAAACAGATAAATATGTTTCAGTTTTTACGTCAGTGTGACATGACATGAGCTCAAGGATCTGCATATTATACTTTATTATAGGCCAGTGTGGTTGAATATACAGAGCAAGCATGCATGACTTTCAGCACGTTGATGTGGTCTATCTTTTTATGTTATTGGGTAGAGATGTATTTTCAGATATTTTAATTCTTTCATTTGTGCATCTATATATGTATCTACTTACATATAGATTATATCATTACATCTGAGTTTGCATGCAAGTTTAGTTTTAGTTCTCTATGTATATAATAATGGTATGTGATACCTGCATCATGTATCAGCTCCTCAGGACATACAGCTCAGAGGAATAATTTTTGATTATACCTTTAAAATATGTGGTGTTCATTATTTTGATAAATCTTTCGACAATTTTGACCTTCTTTTATTCTGAAGGTCATCTGCAGACATGCCAGCCATTGGTTTATGCAAAAAGTTGTCAAAACTTTATAAAAACTTCAATAATTAGAAGCACTGAGCCTTTTTGCTGTTGCAAATTTTATAAAGACAGATTCCCATCCTTTTACTGGCACTGTTCCTTTCCCATAGGTGGTAAGAACAGCCAGAACTCTGGCCATCCTGTTTCAATGTCTTTGGGAGCCAGAATGCTTTTACTGCATAAATGGCTTTCTTTGCATTTGCCAAGAAACATTCTCTCACCCAGACAGCATAATAACTGTATTAAAAGTATATTGTCTCCTCAAAAATGCTGCCTCAGATCCTACATTTCATGTTAAGGATTTAACATGGAATTTGGGAAGAAAAGAAGCCTGGAAAGCAGGGAAGCACCTGCACTTTACAACACTGTCTTTGTCCTGCATCAGATCAACTCTTTCATAGTGTATGTAAAATAATGCACATACATACTTCCATAAATCTTCTTAGGTTTATCTCTGTTACTCAAGGATGAAAGGGACCTCTTTTTATGCAGAATTCACTTCAGTCCTTTCACCTAGTTGTCAAAACAAAACCTAATGATGCAGTTTCCCATCATTACAACATGAATCAAGAAGATAAAATCTATACACCATTGGTGTGGCTGTGTGGCTGGTGGTATAATAGGAGAGTATGTCACAAAACTGACATTAAGGATGCAGAGACGTAATCTTTACAGTCTTAGTTTTCATTCTTTTATCCTCATAGCATACAAACATGAACAGAGTTAATCAGATTCTTTCTCACTGTTATTTGAGTAACTGTATTAACTTAAGTCAGAAGGCAAAGTTTTAACTGAGGGCAGAATATGGATTGTTCTACCAATTTGGTCTTGTTTGACCGATTTGAATTATTTAACAACAGTTCTTTCTAGATCTTGAAACCACTACAGACAGCATAAGAATCTGAAGCAGGAAATCTCTTTCGTGCCTTGTTAAGAAAAAATGTGCTTTTCAATTTGCTTTTAAAAATCCATATTTATAATAATAGAATTTACAGGTGCTTTGATGTCAGAGTGACAAGAAGAAATGAAAGAAAATTGAAAAACATAATAAATATATATTAATAAATTAAAATAAAATCACTTCCTGGCCGTCCTTTCATTCCAGGAGTTAAAGGGGCACTCTTTATGCCAGCTTAATTGCATTCTAAAACTCATGCAATCATCGAAATTGCTACCTGTGCTGGTAATAACAGGCCTACTTTAATGTAGCACTTTTCCAGGCCTTGTATGGGCCACTAGGTCACTGTGAAATAGCTATCACTACCCTTGTTGTCATTTCTGTCCACAAAGATATCTGGGGTTCACTGTACATTATGCTACAGAATCATGTCCATTTGGGCTGTGTTTCTTCTTTCCTTTTTTTCCTTTTCCTTTTTTTCTTTTACCCCAGAAATTGCTATAAACAAGTTTTGAGCAGAAAATTACCAATGAATATTCATTATTCTTGTGGTCCCTTTTTTATGTTTTGAGTATTGTGAGGCATAGTTTTAGTGTTAAAAGTATTCAAGTTATTGAACAGCTGAAGTAGGTGCTCTTGTTTTATGCAAAAACTGCAATAATCTGTGATCCTGTGTAATTTATGCTAATTATGTTAGAAGGGCCATGATTGATATTTTGCTTGCCTGTCTTATTAATTTATCAGTTAATTGTTGCGCTTCTAATAGCTGTAAGCTATTTATAACATACCCTTTGAAAAGCATAATGGCTTGTACACTAGTAGCAACAACACTTCTGATACCTTGTAGTTCTGAAATAGTATTCTTGCCATTGCTGTGATTAGACAAAACCTAAAACCAGAAATGAGCTTTCATTATTGTGGAGTAGTGTATGGGGAAGAAGGGATGCAAGTCTGTTCCCTTAATAGTGGCCGCAATTAACTAGTTTTAACAGACTAAGATTTTTTTTCAACTATCCTGTTTTCAGTGTGCAGACTGTTCGTTTGCTAAACTCAAGGCCTACATAGTTTTCTTTTAGAATAAAAAAGAAGATATAATTAATAAATGTGTCCTTTTCTTTATCTGAAATTCTTGTCTTTTGCATGGTACATATCTACTACAGTTAGCTTATGTTTAATTGTGTTTAATCAAAACCTTAAACACGAGTCCCATCTTTTTAATAATGCTTATTTCAGCTTTGGTGCTGTTTTGTTCAAAAATGCTTATAGGTGTCTTCAGTAGTTGTCAGTCTGATTCAGTGCCACTGAAAATACTACTCTTTTCTACACTGGAAGCAATACTGGTTCAACAAACCTTAGAATGTGTATTAGTTGTGATATATTTTTGAGTTTGGGGTACTAGAAATGAGATTTTAAAATCTGGTATCCTAGTTTTTTAAGAACACAAATTGCATATGTGTATGTTGCAGCATACTTACACTCACGAATACCGATTTGTGGGTGTGGTGACTGGCTTATACAAAAGCTTGTTGTGGACATTTTATATCGTACATATCTGTGTATGCTTCTCAGTGAGAGACTATACATGACAGTACTTAATATGTTCAAATTGCTTGTTCTATTTTCTCCTTGGATTCAGAAAAATACGTATTTTTATACGTTCCTTATTTAAAGAGTGAATAAGTCAAAGACAAGCCAACAGTCTCTTCAATTCATTACAGACTTAGATAATGCAGCTAAGTTTGAGGGGAGTGAAACCTAACCCAATTAAAAAAAAAAAATCACATGATGCACAAGCAAACATTGTCTTTTTACTTCAGAAACCCTATTTCCTCATTGAGAGAGGGCAGGGTGAGCCTGTGGCAGATTTGGAAGCAAAATTTGCCAAGCAAAGTGAGAAAATTGAAGCCTTTACTTTCCTCTCTTATTTTCCATAATGATCTTTTGGTTTACAGCTTTTAAGGGCTGTAACTCTTACAACTCTGCTTCTGGCTGAACTGTGGGAACAAGTCAGTGACTTTATGTTTCTGCAGAGCTGTGTTCTTTTTTTCCAAGCAGTTTGCCAGGCACAGCTCTGGGAGGTTGTTCCCCATCAAAGGCCTCTAGGCCTGACCTAAATGTAGGTGATTCAAGGCAACAAAGAGGTTGAAACACAGCGTGATTGTGATTGCAGTCATTAGGACATTCTAAGATAAAACTAAAACTCTAAAGTTATGACCACTTTGACCTGAATTTCAGTGAATGTACTTTGGCTTTTTGTTGTCTGCTCTTATTTCTGCATATGGTGATAGGTAGTACACTGCATGCTCCTCAGTATTGGTGCAGGCCCCATATTTGGCTTGTTCTTTATTTTCTTAGGATTTTAATGATAATTCAAAGATGTGTAGTGCTAATACATTGAATGAGAGTTACAGATAAAACTCCTAGAGCCCGTCCTTGGTAGGTATCTTTCAGCTAATGAAACAGGTGCTTTGATAAACATAGACCTAAAAATATTAGACAAACAGAAATATGGAAACCTTCATTAGGTTGTTGTGCCCAAAAGACCATTGTATATACATCTAAGATGTATATTAAGTAAAGATGTTTCTCAGTTTTGGTGCTTGTCCAGAACATAGGCTTCCATGAAATTAGTCTTTGATGTGAAATCCTAGGAGTTCTATATAAACCTGTCTTTTGGAGCCCATTGTACCTCAGAACTTGCACATAGACAGTGCCTGCGCGGACAAATTACACACGTGCCAAGGGTGGAACTGTTTTATAGAGACTTCACATCTGCCTTGTGCACCTCACCTAAGCTAGTGGGTTTTAAGCCTAACACTGGAAGTGTAGAACATTTTGTCTTACTTGTGAGCCCCGTGTCTGTGAAATTTAACTCTTTGTATTTCAGCAAGTCGTATTGGCTTCCTGATTTCTAAAAATTAAATATTTTAATACATTTTTTCTTTTAAAGCACTCTTCTTACCAATTTTCTTTCATAATATTATGAAAAATCTAGATCTGTCATGAGCTAAATTATTTCTCTGCCTTTGTTCCTGTACAAAATATAACGAATTGCCACACTTTAAATTTAGAACTAGAAAAATAACCTTTCTGATGCCTAATGTATGTAATTTTTGAACACATTGTGTTTGGGGATGGGATTTTAGAGGAAAATAAATCATGCCAAATACAACAACTTGAAGAGAAGCAAGGCTGCTGCTGATCCCTGTCCCTGAATTCAGCCAGGAGTGAGGCTGAAGATTCATTTACAGCAAGCACATGTACACAAAGCACATGTGTGCACTATGTGTGCATGTTCATCAATACATGCATGCATGGCTGCTCACACAGACTCTAGACACTCAGAGAACTCGTGTGAGCACAAACATCATGCACACAACCACACTCCCATCCAGACAGAAGGAGCAAGAAGCCACATATTTTATATCATTCTAAGTGCAATTAAGACTTTTGGATAAAAAATACTATTATGTCTTGATTTTTATGGATGTAACCCCATGCTAATAGAATTTCTAGAATAAATTCAGTGAATTTGGTGCAAATTTCCTTCAGAACTACAAACAATACAGAAAATAATCTTCAAGAAATTTCATTTTATGAAGTTACTAAAGGTTTAAGTTGTTTATTCCCCCCACTTGAAAGTAGCACCTTCTAATAGAAGAAGTATGCTTATTCTGTTATGACAAGGAAATTACAGTTCTTTTAAGTCCAAATTATTTCTCTGTATTTTTTTTCTGATTTTTACTATAAATTTTATATTCACCACTAATCTGTGCTACTTCTGAGTGCTTTGCTGACTGTACTGGAGAAATATGTTGGCCTATTTTTCCTTCTGTTATATTGAATTTCTTATTAGGAGGCCTTCGAATCAGAGGCTGCTTTCTTTCGATCTCTGCATCTATTGCAAGGAAATGTGAATTCTTGTTTAAGCCTATCTGTATAACCAAAATATGAGTTGTAACAGGAACTTTAAAACCTTTAAAACAATGGGTTTTTTCTTCTCATGTGAAAAATACATACCTCCCAAGTCAGAAATGCTTATAAATAGGGGTGAAAATGAACATGACTAACTATAAAGCTCCTGAGACTGCAGTAGGAAGGTCCTGTCAGCATGTGGTGATGTTCACCACCCTGACCCTTCACAGAACAAGTGGTCTGGAGCAGCACCACCCTCAAGGACTGGTCAAAGGATGGTGCAATTTGAGTTGCTCAGGTGTGTGGACATATTCTGGATGTCTTCTTCCCAATGGAAATTCTGGTTCATGTCCCAAAGCCTATTATTCACTGAGCATATCCAAAGTATCTTTATGGAGCCAGACTGATGAGTGGATATCTTTGCTCCTAAGAAAGAAGTGCTATAGATCCAGTGCTATTTCTTCTTACCTCTTTTTTCCATACTGCTTTCTCATTCCTCATATCAAAGATAAAAAGAGGTAATAGGAGAAAGATGCTCAAATGATCTGTGTGCACTTTGGGTCTTTTCCACTCTAATCTGAGGCCAATGAGAAATACTTCCCTGCCGTTGGGTTACACTTTGTGTGTGTGATAGAGGAGCAGGCCTTGAAGGTCAGAGTGAACCTCTTTCCTAGACCCAGAGGGGATCCTGGGACCCATGGAAATACATCCAGGTCACCAGGGATGGGCTAGGAGAGGATTGTGGGTTTGCAGACTGTGTTAGACCTATTAGAAGTGAAGGTTATTGTTTGTAACCTTATAAGGCATTGTTTACCTGTTACCATTATAGGTAAAAACTCTGGAATAGCCCAGGTGATTGGGGAACACTGTGGTGAACCATTTCCTGTTCATATGATGATATATCCTGTTTGTGTGATGGTATTTAAGGAATTTTCACTGCGCAGTAAGGGTCTTTGCACAAGGAACACTGCATACTAAAGGTCTTTGCACAAGGTCTTTGCATGCTGTCATCTTGTGTGAAGTCCATGCCTCTGCTCAATCCCACATGTGCTTCTCTCCAGGTTACTTCATTGAACCCCAGATGTATTTCCCCACAAAAAAATATGGTAATATATGAGGAACTTGTGAGTTTAACCAGAATTCTGCTTATTCTGGCCTGTATTTACAGATTTGGCTGCAGCCTGCACTGTTCATCTGAAAATGGAAGGATTGGATTCCCTCTGTGCATTACAGCAGGAGAATGACTCTTATTCAAAGTTTCAGGACAAGTCCTGAGGATATATTCTCCTATTGTTCTGCAAGAAGGACTCTCCTTGATATTAATAAAAGCTTTGTGTGTTCATCACAAGTGGAAGAGAGCAAAGGAGTAATTTATATTCTAGGCATTAATTTGCCCATGTGCCTATTTGTTCACTTTGTGTTATGTACCCTCAACTTGTTACTTTTACCTTTGCCAAGTTCCCCCTGGAACTGTGCTCTGGTTGTATGCTTGTGTTTTTCTAAGGGGAAGAGTCAAATACAGTAATTCTTTTACAAAGTTTGCATTTTCCTGAAAAGGGTGCTCTAAAATATTTGAACTAAATTTCAGTTGTCCCTCTGAAGGCACCTGGGTTTGTGGGGGAGAGGGTCTGAAAGGATAAATTAGCATTCTGTACTGCCTAACTTTTCCTGAAACACTCCAGTAGCTTCTTAGAGTAACTTTCTATCCTGCAGTTTTGTGTCTCTTTTGCCTAGTAAATCTTAAAATAAGAAACAAGTACATTAAACATATTTGGGAGAGTTGTAGAGGTTTCTGTCGAAATCAAAATGTTGAATTTTACTGTGCTCTGTTAATAACAGTAATAGACAATATTTAATCAAGAAGATTGAAATATTAAGAACTGATTTTAAAGAACTGACTATGCAAGTACATTTATAATGAGACACAAGAATACTCTGTCAAAAGCCTGTTAAAATTGAGCTAAATGCCATCAACTACTCTCCCTTCATCCACAAGTACACACATATTATCCTAGAATACAATTAATTTGCAAAACTATGATCAGTAAGGCATAAATTAAGGCTCAGATATTGTTACTGATTCAGGTTTGTCCTGCTTAGGGGAGAGGAAGAATGGCTGAAGCAGATAGTGTTATGCAACAGAGGTATTTGGGACCCATTGAAATAATTGAGAAATGTCTCATTTACCAGATAGGTTAAACAGTGTCTCCAAACATATCCAGTTTATAAAAACATATTCAGATTGCCAGGAGTCATACTTGAGAAATTTATTTATTTTGGAATACACAGACATACTGGAAAAGTAGTTATGTTAGAATTTGGATTTGCCTATTATTTTCTGAGGAGAGCAATAGAAGGTCAGTTTGCAGTTTTTTTGGAAGATTGCACAAAGTACTTACATCATATGGGATACACTGCTTACATAAGCTTTTCATCATTTTTCAGGTCATATTTCTTTGATTATGGGTATAGGAGCATTTTAAATGTGGGAAATACATTTGACATATTTTGTTTAGTTCCTTGAGATACTAGATTAAAAAAATTCTTTGAATCCTTTCATTTGACTTTCACACAGAAGAAATAACTTTTTTTTTTTTTTTAATGTTATAAAAAGAGATGCTGAGCAAACCTTGGCTATAAAAATAATAAAGAAATTTTACCTGCAGAAATTTGAATCTGGCATCATAGGGGCATCTGATCCAACCTCCCTGCTCAAGAAGGGTCATCCTAGAGCACAAGCCACAGGATTGTGTGCAGATGGTTCTTGAATATCTTCAGTGAGGGAGACTCCACAGCCTCTCTGGGCAATCTGTTTCAATGCTCAGTCACCTGCACAGACAACCTCCCTTCAGATACTGACAGATGTTGATGAGGTCCCCTCTCAGTGATGTCTTCTTGAGGCAGAACAGGCCCAGCTCCCTCAGCCTTCCTGTGTAAGAGGGGTGCTCCAGTCCCTTAATCATTTTTGTTTCCCCCTCTGGACACTCCAGGAGCTCCATGTCTGTCTCGTCCTGAGGAGCCCAGAAATTTTTACAGTATAGACAGTGAATGCTCTGCCTCAGTAAACAGTGGACATCTTTTGAGTGTTTGAGAATCCAGATTTTGGATTTGAAGAAATACAAGTAAGAAAAAAATTAGGAAAGGAGAATTTTGGAAGTCCAGATCTAAGGCCTTCAGCTCTTTCGTGGCTTTCCAGACTTCTGTGACATCATGGCTAGAAAGAAACCATAATAATTCACTAAGAAATTGACCTGGAAATTTAGGAACTTGGGACTGAACCTTGCAGTCACCACGCCTCTATCTAGAAATTCAGATACATTGAGAATTTTACCAGGAACGATCATTTTCAGGACTATCTGCCTTCAAGGGAAGAAAATGTTGGACTACTTCCCCACAAGGGAGGAAAAATCGCAATTTGTCCTGGAAAGGAACCTAAAGCTCTCAATCATTTACTGCTGGCATCCCTGAGAAAGTTCATGTGGTAGATATGTGAGTGTATCTAGAGATAGGGAGAGTGGTGCTAGTTGTGAAACTTTTAGGAGCTCAGGTAGATCTATGATGAGACTCAAAGCCTTAAATACTTTAAAAATCTGAAGACTCCAACAGGGTATCCAGCAAGCCAGCAGATAAGGTCCTGTTGAAAACTTGCTCTCTGTTCTTAGAAGTTACTGACTGTATCTGAATAATTTGGTGGTTTTCTGGAAAATTAATGCACCCTTAAAGGCTGTGCAGCTACAGATCACATTCTGCCCTTCAGCTGCAGCAGGGCAGAAGTTGCTCATGCTCATCTGGTTGTCCAGGTCCACTTCACTGTTACTGCCTGGCAGGTTGTGATCTTCTGTCTCTTAACCATGGCCCACATGTGTTATTCATACATACAGAAACTTGGAGCCAGCATGTTCTTCAGATGGATCAAATCTGCCAAATGACGCAGGCCAGTGTATGTAATTGGCGTGTCCCCAACATAGTTTATCACTCTGTTAATTTCTCTATTATTTGCATATTTCAGTAGCATATAATCTTCCAGAGTACTGATGAAGATACTGAATATTGTAGGGCTAAAATACTTACCAGTGGGATTATATTAGAAATGCTCTTATTAAGTATATATTTTTTCATTTTTACAGTTAATTCTGTATAAAAATAACTTTTATACAAAATACTTTTTCCAGAAAAATATTTTAATGCAGAATTATTTTTTTCTGGAGAAATATTTGCTAGCTGTTATAAATATGCTGATTTTATGAAGCATTTGTTTTATTGTCTGAATGCTCAGTAAGAGAAAGCAAAATGTTTCAAAGCTGTCTAAGGATATGAAATCCTGACATAAGTACCTTTACTGACAAATTTTAAAGGATCCTCAAAGAGCAGTACCAAGTGTTTTTGATTGCAGATTTTCCATGATGAAGTGTTGACTGGTGCTAATTATGTCATCATCTTGTATCCCATATTGCTTTTTTATGACATTACTAAGGGTCAGCATCAGGAAGATTAACTTAGTGAGCCACATCATCCTCTCAACAATTAGTAAAGGTTAAATTTAAAAGTTACAAGTAAAATTTTTTCAGAGTATATTTTTTGGTTCTCCCTCATTCCCCAAGTGTTCCAGGCTTATCTCTTAACAGCAACAACAATGTATTGAAGACCTATTAGCCTATGTTTATTTTGGGGGGTAAATGTTGTCTGAGACTTTGATTTTAAAAAGACAAATAGTGACAAATAGCCCTTTAAAAAAATTCTGGTTGATTACTATTACGACGTTTTCAAATAATAATCAGTAAATCTCTTTTATTAATGAATTCTTCTCTTATGACTATGTACCTTTTCTATTTTTGACATTTAATGAAATACTTTCAGCTGCTCCTAATTGTAGTAATTTTATAAGATTGTCTTCTTCTCAGTTTGTCTCATTATTATTTCCAGCTTTCAAATACTGACAGTTTAAAAGCACCCTGTGTTTGTGTGTGTATGTGTGTGTGTGTGTAGTAGTTATTGGTTTAAGATTCTGTACAGTATGATGTAACAAGTCTTACTATCTGCACGCAGGTGACCACATAGACATTTTTTTTGGTTTTACTCACAAAAGTTGTATTTAGTATAGCTTCTTGTGGTTTATTTGTTAGAGCACTATAACTATTCAGGTCCTGTTTCTCTAAATCTTCAATAACACAAACGCATAGGATCTCTAGATAGAGCGCACAAACTCTACAGTTCCTAGATCTGCCTCTCTCTGCCCATTATCCTAAGTAGAGACATATCCAATAATTTAGTTATTTTAAATTTTAACTTACAGATTTCTTTTCTACCTAGACCTCTTTTATCTTTTATTTCTGAGAATTGAGAATCATAGAACCACAGAATGGCCTGGATTGAAGGGGACCTTAAAGATCAGCTAGTTCCAACCCCCCAACTTTGCATAAAATGTTCCACTAGACCAGGTTGCTCAGAGCTCCATCTGACCTGGCCTTGAGCACTGATGGGGACGGGCATACACAACTTCTCAGGGCAGCCTCTTCCTTCCAGTGTCTCACCACCTTCATGGAATATCTTCCTGATACCCAATCTAAACCTACTCCGAGAGTGAAACCATTCTCCCTTAGCCTGTCACTACAGGCCCTTGTAAAAAGTCCCTCTCCATCTTTCTTGTTGGCTCCGTTCAGGTACTGGAAGGCCACAATTATGTCACCCTGAAGCCTTCTTTTCTCTAGGCTTAGGAAACCAAATTCTTTCAGCTTTTTCTTGTAGGAGAGGTACTCCACTCTCTAATCAGCTTAGACCTTTCCATTTTCATTTCTAGAGCTTCTCTTTGAAGAAAGTTTAAAATCTTCTTCTCTCCTACTCCTGATGCCTTTCTTTTTGCTTTGATACATAATATTAGATGCCAGGCCAAGACTTACTGTAGTCAGCCTGTCCTCCATTCCCCAAGTTCTTTTCTGGAGCAGAGGCTGAGTAAGAGCTGAGCTGCAGAGCCATAATTTAGAGGTCATGAATAAAGTAGAACTACAAAGGTGAACTTCTTGTGAGACCAAGGTCCACATTTCCTTTTTCTGCATGTGCAAGTGATGTGGAAGTCCATGTTTGTGTGAGATTGAGGGTCTTGGGAGCAGAATTCTGTTCCTGGCCATGGAAGTGCCAGGGGTGCCGCTGAGGACTGCTATGGTGGGCTGCCAGGTGATTGTACTTTTGCAGTACAGCACATCTCACTAGAATTTCAAGAAGTTGCTTGCTCCCAGCATCCAACATGCAATACATGGAGGAATGAAGGCTGAAGTTTTGACATGACTGACAAAGATCGGTGAGCAAGCTTATAAGTGTCAAGTGAAAGCAGAATTCCATTGACTAAATGCAGTCACCTATCATCATTTGATGTGTCCTAGAGCATCCAAGACTCACATTGCCATATAGGAGAGGACATCTAGGTCACAGATGATGGCAAGTCAATTTGTGCCTTTCTGGAGAAGCAGCAGACTGTGGGGCATACATAACAAAATCTAAAATAGCATTGTGTACCAGCAGCTTTTATAATGTTTTTATTTCTTTGACCTGCTTCTGGATCTGGATTGTGTGGATCTTATAGGGACTTTTCCAGCCTAGTGATTTCTTCTGTGGTTGTCAGTGTAGTTAAAAGTGTACTATGCTACCCTCAGTGTTCTTGAGTGCTTACTTTGTTTTAGAAAGACAAATAAATCTGTTTTGTAGTTTGTCCCTTATAAATTTACACAGACTGTCATAATAACTGGAGCAGCATTTCCAAGTTAAGATGGTAATAGTTCTTTCAGAAGGTATTTCATTATTGACAAATGAGGCTAGATAATGTTTTTTCAAACATTTTAAACGCATACTAGTCTGAAGATCAAGTAACTTCACTTCTGGTCTCCTGTCAAGTCCTTACACATTCAAGAGTTATAGAATAATACAGTGTACTGTTTTCTTGTTAGTAAAAGGAAAATAATATCATCATCTAGCAAGTAATTTTTATATTCCAGAGATGCTGTTATGTGCTTTGATATGGCAGCTTTAAAGTTAAAGCATTAAATGCCTTTCAAGTCATTGGAGGTAAGAAACTGGCTAGGATGTGAACTCAGGATGTAGAGTAGATACTATGGGTGGGTTAAAGTTTAAGATGCAGTTTAGGCGCCTATAGGAGGTATCTACAGGCATGCCAAGTGTCTCCTGCAATAGTTGATGGAGAGCTACACAACAGAGACAGAGGTGCCTAGAGACTGATTTTATCCAGCCTGAGGTAATATCACATAGCTGATCAGAGGAGTTGGTCCTCAAGCCCTGGTGGCTGCGTTAACCTTAGGGGTAAATTCAGTTGTCTAAGCATAGGCAGTTAATGCCATTTCTGATGCCAGAGGATACCTGAAACTTCTGCACAGGGTTGGTAGATACAACAAAGGATCTATCTGTACCCTTCCATACTTTTCCGGACTGGCAGTTGAAGGTTTGATGGAATACCTTAGATAGCATGATTGGTTGATGAAGATGGAAGCTTATGCTCCGGATGTATCTGCACACAGCTAAATATAGGTATCTTAATTTCAGAATGAAACCCACTCAGAGTTACGCAGAAGACTGACCTGAAGCCCCCTAAGAGAGGCTGCTGTTCTATTAGCTTTCATAATATCAGTCTATTTTAAATCATCCCTAAATCATGTGGAATATAGCACACTACTAGGAATCAGATGATGACTGCTGAGAAACAGAACTACATCAGTAGCACAGTCTTGTGAGAGTAACGCTTTCTTTTTACCAAATCCCTATCACCCACAAATTTTGCTGAGGTGATTCTTTCCTCCTGTTATTACATGTTGAGGGAGCTCTGTAAAAATGTCCCTTGATTTCTTCCTTCCTAGTTACTTCTCAAATTATTTGTGTTAAGGTACTGACCAAAGAAAGTTAGGTGATTAAAGGGTTAGCTGCAAGTCACTTGGACCCTTTTCCATGTTTTTGCATGAGATATATGACATTCTTACCAGATATCAATCCAAGGATATTGCTATAAATGGGGTGATTGATTTTTTTTTCCCCTGGGGGAACTACAGCTCCATGGTCTATTTCTGTGCTTCCTGACCTTTACAGTATCATCACTATGTATGAAACACTGTAGATCCATCTTGCCATCTTGTTCTTCTACAGCCAAAGGAGCTGGTGATACAGATATTGCATATATTTTCCCTGACTCAGTCTCTCAACTTAGTTCAGTGAAATTTGTTTCTGTTAAAATCTGAACTGTAGCTAGCCTATTTAGTTTACCTTTCAAAGTCTGATGACAATTGTGCATGTAAAATCAGAAGAAACTATGTGACCCTACATTAACTTTCCAAGATCTGTCTGCAACCTTGCTCCATCTGGTAGATATAAAAGATTTCTATATATTTATTACTGCACGGAAAGCTACACTGGACAGGCAAGCTTTTTGTAAAATGAAATTAAAAATCTAGTCATGTACCAAGTGAGCACATTCCTGAAACTTGGAAAACACAACTAAACAATGTAACATGCTGGCAAAGATTTTAATGCCATATTAAATAACATGAAATATTTGAAGGTCTAATGGTGAATCTTCATCTCCTTTTCAGTCATTATTCCTTCCTCTCTTTCCCATTGTAAAGGGTTTGGTTAGAAAACAACCTGTAGTTTGTGACCCCTTGACTTTAGTTTTAAATTGTATAGAAACCTATTGAATCCTTGTTTTGGAATATTTGGAGTAATGAAAGGTTTATGTCAGAAATATCCCCTTGAAAAGAGGAACCAGCACTTAGTTGCACACAATTTGCTATGAAAGCAGGGCACAGAAACTGACTGTTTAAGCAGAAATTACTGCATTTTTTTGTTTTTAAATAAAGACGAAGATCCTAAAAATCCCCTGTAAGGAGAACTTTCCCTTACAGGATAAAATGGAATTAAAATAGTGTCAATAAATCGTGTGAGAGACTGTATCAGTCTGTGCATTGATAGTCTGTGCATGCAGGATAAGAACATTGACTGCCTGCTAATCTATTCCCAGATGGAGGTGGATGCAGACGAGAAGCGCCATCGCACACGCTCCAAAGGTGTTCGAGGTATGTCTCTTGCTTCAGTAAATCACTCAAGGCCCCTACTCAGGGTGACCTTCATCCTCCAGAATCTCTTTGCACGATTCATTCTGACCCTTGCTTTTACACAACCTTTCTGGTAATTTTCTGTAGAAGAGGGGTACTTGTAATAGATGATAAATTTTTATATGTTTTCCATCTCTCTGCAGTTCCCGTGGAACCAGCCATACAAGAGCTGTTCAGGTTAGTGCTCTGAGTGTAAAATGTATCCCCATTAGCAATTTAGAAAATTCATGCCTTTTAATGGGTATAATGCACTTTCAAGTTCATTGGTGGTTTGCTCATGCCCTGCTGCACTGATGAAATTAATTCCCTCGAGACTTGCTAATAAAAAGCATCCCCTCTTTTTTTTTTCCCCTTCAGTTATTTGATTTCTCTTTCTGTCTTGGTTGCCCTCCATCTCTGTAATACCTATTGCCTGCCTGCTTTTAGTATAATCTTTTTGCAGCACACCAGCACCTATATAATTAATTCTCTCTTTTGCAGCTGTCCCACGCCTGGTTGTGATGGCAGTGGTCATGTTAGTGGCAAATATGCAAGACACAGAAGGTAATATCTGTAATTTTTCATAATTTAGTGAAGAGATTTGGTAAACAAGTTATCTGGCATGACCTTGATAAACCAAAGAATGATAAAAATTAGCAGTTATATATTCTAGGAGCCATTTAGAGTCAGGATTATTTTTTTTCTTTCTGAATGTCAGGAAATTTAGCTCACATTTTTGCTGAGGAGTCTTGCTCTCATTGTCAGTCTTCTCTCAGTTTTTGCATACAGTTCTCCTTCTTATGTGTTGCAAATTAAGATTTGGCCCCACTTACATGTTGGCACTCATGTTCATGTTATTTAATGTGTTTCATAACTGAATGAGAAAGAGCTTCTGACCATTTTAAGTTCAATGATCAGGTTAGATTCAAAGGTGAAAGCTTAAGGCAAATCAGCGATAATAAGACTTCAGGGTTCAAGTGTTATACTGTATTATAAATACCTTTACTTCAGTTTCTAGACTGTGAAATGTGGAGGCATCTCCTTAAAAAAAAAATTTCCAGCTGTTTATGGTTAGTAGTATACAAGGTAGCATATGTTACACATACTGCACGTGCTTCAAATTAATTTAGACCTCAATCTTTACATTTCCATGTCTGCAAGGTCAATTTTCAGTAGTGTTGTACATCTGTATAAACACCATTCCTTTCCTGAATCATTTGCCCATGAATTTTTTGTGTAATATTTTGAAAATTTAACCGCTCTAGAGTACATGTATTTTTCTCTCATTGCTGTGCATTTCATTTGACATTTTTTATACAGCAGCCTGTTGTAGGAGATCAAATGGCTGATGTTTGGGCCATCTCTTTTCTGAACAGAGGGAAGTATTCAAACCAGTGTTAAATTATCCTGAAACTCTAAAGATTTTTTTTCATTCTTGATTTTTCAGCTTATAAAGCATTTGTGGTGTTTATAAGCGTACATATTTCACACCAAATCTGATTACTGCATGTAATGGGCATATGAATTAAATTGAAATTATACATTTGGGGTTAAGGCATTTATTTGAAAAAGGAAAAGATACTGAACAGTGCCACTCAGTCCACTCATATGCCTTTTTTCTTATCACTGAATGAAGCTTAGCGACAAGCCGAAAAAACACTTTCAAAATTAGCCCAAGAACAGTGATACTAGAATTACTTCAAATTACATTTAGCCTGTATAAGCCATAAAATAATTATTCACATATATTTTCTTAATCTTTTCTTCACTCATAAAAGCAGTAACATTTTTGTGGCTATTTGAAGGCTTTGGTAGGATTGGAACACTGATTTAGGAAAAGTATCCAAAATAATTATTTTTAAATTCACTTGTGACTTCTCATTTCAAACCATGGTTTTCTTCTGTCTGTTTTCTTTATGGAAATACAAGTCTCACAAGTAATTAAAGAATGACACTAAATCCTTCTTTTCCCTCAGAAATTTCATGACCTGTCAGCAGTTCAGTGATATGATTGTAATGTCCTTTCTAGTTACAAGGTTGTATCTACATACATTTCTTTGCATTTCATGAAATTTCTATGCAGATATCAAAAGCAAAAGTCTTGAAACATACAGAAAGAAACTCTTTAGCTTGAAAAATTCTGACTTTTTTTCTGAATTGTTCTAACTTTGTGTTGGGCTTAGTGTCTGTGTGTAAGATCACCCTTTCGGGGAAAGAGGAAGCAATAAATGTGAGGTTTGGAAAGATTACATGCAGTTTTGAGACGTTAATTCCATATTTTGCTTTCTTGACATGATTCTGGTATGTCAGTACACGAACAGACTGAATCTCAGAGCTGTTAATTAAATGAAATTTTGGGCAGATGCGCAAAGAATAAAAATTGGAAATACATCAAAAATTCCCTTTTTTTTTACTAAAAAAATTGTTGGGCTTTTATGTTTTCTTGTCACCCTGATTGCCAATCCACTAATCAAAATATATTTAACCAATATATGTCCTATTTAATGTAAAAACACAGAGTTCTTTGTTGAGGCTTACAATGTACATTTATCTAAAATTTCTATTTTTTAGAAGAGCAGTACTATTTATATCACAACCAACACCTACTAAACTTACCTTTTTGAAAGAATTTGAAGTTTTCCTCTTTTTCTATTTTGCTATATGGGTGGGAAAGACCCTCAAACATTTCTTCCAAGGAAATCAGATTGTCTTAAAAATTTTATGTGTTCAGGGAATTGCTTATCTCAGCTGATGCCTAACTCAATTCGGTTTAGACCTACAGAGCATTTTAATGAGGTTAGGACCTTTTCATTCATGGTATCAGACCAGCTCATTATTAGGAATGAAATGCACTTGCTTCCACTAGATGTAGTCAGAGCGCTCCAAAATTCTGTTTCTTCTAAAATTTCTTGAAGTCTCTGTAATTCTGAATGTTTGGGAGTTTTTTTAATTGTAATTTTCTGTTTGTGACAGTGAAAACCATCTTCAGGAAGTGCATTAAGATTGAACTGAAATAAACAGATCCTTTCATGTTTTCAGATAGATTCAGGAGATTAAATGTTGTTCAGCTGATAAAATATTAGAAGTTGAAGGAAAGTTTTATTGTAGGGTTTTTTCCCTCAGTTGCATTTTTGACTATGCAAGAGCTTCAATGTAGGTTTACTAAGGGAACAAGCAGACCTTCTATGCAATTTCCTTTGAAGTGTATGAAAACCCAAGACTGGTACTAGGTAGAGTAACAGTGGTAAGAACTTACTGTATCATTTCCGTCTCCTTGATGTTTTTCTTTGTGTCAAATCTTAGTTGGAAGGGAAGCAAAACGTTGCATGACCTGGTTGCTAGTTTCCTCTTGGGTCTTAAGTTCAGTGCTTGATGTCAGCTTGTTGATTGGACATGCTAATAGTCAGCTTAGATGGACAAGTTTCTCTAAAGGGCACTTCGTGGCAGAATGCTGGGATCTCTCAAATTAACGTGGTGAAAGCACCTCTCTCCAGTGACCACATGGGAAGGTCAGAAGGGCCCAAAATTGGATGGTGTGTCTGCCTTAACTAGAGCAGACTTTTTTTTTTTTTTTTTTTTAAATTTTTTGGTATTGTTGTAATACCCGGAAACCTGAAGCTATCATGGACCCTCTAGTGCTGTTCATGACACACAGCATGAGGCAGAGCTTAAAGGTTAGAACTTCAGTACCTGTTGTTTATATTTCCAAGCACCTGGGGCCAACTGAACCGAAAAATAGAAAGAAAACAAAGGTTGTGAAAGATCTGAATGCAAGATAGAAAGAAAAATATAAGCCATAAACATATTCAGGTAGTGGTGGAGACAAGAGAAGAATTCAAATCTTTGGACTAAAAACCAGAGCATCTCCCTGGGCCGTGGCTCTGATGCAGGTTGTTTTATTCCCTTGGTAGCTGTTCAGGCCCATTGTGCATAGCAGCATAACAATGAATGCTGCTAATATACTTTCGCTACTGTGAATTAATTTTGAACAATAAGCTTGGTCCAGATCCTTGCATACTTTTAGCTGTGAATAATCCATCTGTATATATAACAGTGACTCAAACCAGACAAGGAGGGTGTTTCCAGAACTGTGTTTTCAGGATGCCTTTTGACTAAGCATCTGAAGAAAAGCATAGGTTCAAGTATTCTTCCAGTGCAATTAGAAGGAGCTTTGCCAGTTTCATTAATCAGCTTTAGAGACAACAGGAATCTCATTCTGTGTACTCAAATACAAACGTAAACATGAGTTTCTAGTCTGTTCTGCAGGTGCAAATCCCATAGTTACTCTAGAGTAATTGAGTGCAAACTCACACATTTTATTTACTGAGTAGATGTGAATGATGGTTTCAGAAATATTGCATTTTACTTCATTGCTTTCCATTTAACATCTTTCTAAAACAATGTCATATACCAAATAGGTGCTAATGATTTGCCATGTAAGTCGGTATGTAGACACATCATAAAAATCCTAACTAGATTCCTGTAAAAATACTGATTACATACAGTGGCTTATTTAAAAGCTTCTTAACAAAATAGTTTCTTTTTTCTTCTTGAGTAACAAAAGCAATTAGATTCTGTAATGGATTAATCACTTGCCAACTGCCACGTTTCAGAATTAAACACATTCTAATAAGAGACCTAAAAAAATCTTAACGTGGTAGCATGGCTCTACGTGTATTTAGTATTCTTTTAGAGCATGCATCAGTGGATATTTGAAAACAGATACAGCCACTGTATAGAAATTAAAGCAAACTGATTGTAGTCTGAAAAAATATGCATAAAATTTCAGTGAAGTATGAATGTTAAGGCCAAATGATAAATCCTTCATATTTAAAATGGAAATACTGATATAGCTTTTACTGTATCATGAATTTCTATTTGATTGCTGAAAATAAGAATTCAGATGAAATAAACCAACTTAAACATTTCATCTACCAGGGAATTTTTCATGCCTTTTCTTCAGGATATATTTTATTTGTAAAGGATTTCATTAATTACTGATACAATGTCTTGCACAAAAAAGGCTCGTCTTGAAACCAAAGAGGGGTCATAAAATGTGTGTACCTGTAATGTGTGAATTCTCCCTAACTTTATAGAGTACATTGCATTTTAATTTTCAACCAAATTTCATGATATCACCAGTTCTTTATTTCTTTACTAGGCTGTCTCTGGCTTATTACATTATGCAGGTAGAATTATTCTGACTAACTTTTAATTTTTAAGCATGAGATTTGTCGCTTCATATAACAATTTGAATTTATAAATACCTTTGAGTTTAGCTTTGCTCTTTTGATTAGAAAAAAACAAACAAGTACCATTATATTGATATTATATACTGTATTTTAGTCTATATTTTCTAACAGAGCAAGTGAAATAATTCAGGCTCCCAAACTTCAAAATTAAAAGGCTCAAATATCTCCCTCTTATTAGAAAATTATTGAATTTCTGTGCCTTGTTGTGCCATATTTCTTATTCAAATTTTTTTCATTTTGTATACCTTTTCACCCACCAGTTTGATTGCCATGGCTGCAGCCGTGGGTGAATAATTGCCTGTCTTCACAGGAGCATGTTCTGGAGCTAAAGTCGAGTGCTTGCTTCCTGATGTATGCCTCATTTGGATTCTGCCGACAGCCTAGGGGCTGTATTATTCATGCCTTGACAGATAGCACTCACTAAAAGCATTGGAACAGGGCCAGGTACTGGCAGAGAGATAGTGGAGCATTGCAACTTGCAACCGAGAGGAGCATCTATAATACAAAAAAGAGAAATCCTCATACCTTCCTTTTACTGGTCTCACTTTGATGGAGAATTCATTTGCATCAAAATAAAATACCCTAAAAATAAATACTTTTTTTCTAAACCACGCTTGAAAGTTTAACACAATTTTCCACATTTAATTGCAAAGCTGGTTTTAATTAGTAAGGCCCTGCATGTGAAAAATGAAGATTCACTTGGGTGAGTGTAACACATTGCAGTGTCTGCTGAATGCTCTAATTAATGTATGGCTGCTGTACAACAGGGTGCACTGTGGGATATTTATGAAAAATTCTGTGCACGCAGCCAGTCTATCTGTATTTTAGTTCTTGAATCAGAAGAATAAATAACTTTTCCCCCTTTATTCTTTATGAGACATCATTGTGCATGCCATCACCCTATCCATAAACTTTATGGCATGCCTGTCCTTTTTACTATTTGTCAAAGATATTATAAATCAGAAGCCAGGACATACATATTTTAACATTAATTTGATAGCAGAGCATGGTTGCACGCTGTGCAGAACCAGAGGTCCACTGATGCTTTTGTACTAAAGCCTAACCACAGAACAGTGAGGTCCTTCCTGTTGCTTGCTTTCATGTTACTGTGAAAAATCCCACAGGATGCTAGAAGTACAGAGAAATGGATATTCCCCTATCTTTCAGCTGATAGTCAACCTTTATTATAGTGTTTATAATGATAAAATGATCCACTGGATATTTACCTGAGGAAGTACTCTGACACTGTCTGTGAAATTTAATTCTATTTTCTTTAACAGCGTATTTGCTAAAGACTTTGATGAGGTGTGATAAATACCAAGAATACTATTATAAATATATTTTACATGAAGTAATTCACCGTTCAGAGTTTGTAAAAAAATGTTAATAGATGAAGCTTCATTGCTTTGTTAAGTCCAGCTAAAGAGATATAAGTAAGCAAGCAAATTAATAAGTCGAAGAGTATAGGGATTTTCAAACAGAGCACTGCAAACAATAAATAATTGTGCTGACAGAGAATCCATAATGTATTAGAGGTCTATATTGGCTGCTGTCTGGATTCAGCAATAAATCCTTTGTCTGATTGTTGATTAATGATTAGAGAGGTACAAAGCTGGGTCTAAACCATCAAGCAGATATACACCAGCAGTTGGCGTGAGGCTCTGCATGCTAGTGGCCATTGTGTAGAGGTGACTACACAAAGGAACCACCGTTCAATTATTCCTACCACCGTCTGGATTGGGAGTAGCTATTGCAGTGGCAACAAGTTGCAGGGCCTGCAAGTACTAGGAGTACTGGCCTTAGAAAGGCAGGGGAAAGGAAATAAATCAGAGGCAGGAGCTTGGAGAGCAGCAGCAGCAAACAGCAGATTTAGGATGTGCTTTCTACAGTGGACACCCTGGCTTCTGTGCTGCTGAAATGATACACTCCTTTACTTTCAAATGGAAGGTGCTGAGCATATTTCTCATGCAACAGTCCACTTACAGCCACGGGGTTTTCTGTGGATGGATCTGTCTGGAGATGTCCCTATCAACCGCAAAATAAATGAAGGCCATGCAGAAAGTATGAGAAAGAAAATTAAAAAACAAAACAAAAGAAAAGAACAAAACATCCAGTAATACTGGGAAGATAATTTCCCCAACAAGATCGTGGAATTAGCTATACACATATTCCCTTTCCCTATGGGAAATTTTTTGGGTTGGCCTGGTAGGTTTGCTGAATATGTTGTGTTCTCTTAGGAGAGAAATGAATTGTTTGAAGTTGAGTAATTTGTGCTTTTCATAGTGGAAAAGAGGATCTACAGAGTTGATTCACACATGGTAGGCAAGACATTTCATCTCACTGTGCCTCTGTTTCCCCATTTGTAAAGAGCAAGCAAATTTTAGGCATCATGAGGTGTAAACATAGAAGCATGTATGGGGAATTATTGCAAATGTAGTGCCGGAAACTCTGGCTCTTATGTTTATCTGATACTTAAATAAAGGTCTGTTGAATGGTCATTGATGTCAGAGAAAGTCTAACTTCACAATTCAGTGCTTTTTTGATCAAAACATTTTTCTGGATCCTAGAGCAAAATTAACTGATTTATAATGATGAGACAATTTTACATTTAGAGTCTAGTCTAGTTTCCCGATGTCATAACTTGTTAATTATATCTACAGTGTTTCTGTAAAAATATTGATTCTGAGGTTTAAAAAGCTGGAAGTATTTTAAAAACATGTTTTTATTAATGTGTATTTTAGTGAAAATGCAGTGACAGTTTTTAACCTTAGGACTAAACCAGAAAAGCCACAAGCAAGGTTGTGCACTGACTTTAGGGTGCTATGGAGCTGCCTACATCCTCCTTCCAGCAGTTCTGAGCAGTAGCATAACTACTGGGTGTTGATAAATGGCCTGTGCATTGGAGCATCATAAGTCAGAGCTTTAGAGACAGGAGAATTTACTGGTGGATACCGGCAGCTGGGTGGACAGGGAGCCCCATCTTATTCCTTGCTCCAGTGTCCACACAAACACAAATAACATGACTTTGAAAAAGTTCTATCTGTAGGTGGCACCCATGCTGTCAGAACAGTGTTGCCCTGCTCTTTTTTCTCCATCTCAGTGAAAACAATCTGAACACTGCTAGAATCATCAAAAAGGAGGCAGGAGAAATAATATATGTAATAAATAAAGAAAATTAGAGTTATATTTTCTTTCAAATATTTATATTTTATGAAATCAAGCACCCCAGGTATCACCTGAGCTAGCAAAAAAATATGAAGAGCATAAGAAACCAACTCAAATATGAAGGAGGCCTAAAAATATGCCATGATGTGTCTTTGAAGACTTCTGCTGAGGTTTTCCAATAAGTTGAGACAGCCCTTTCAAAGACATCACTTCTTATTAGTGGTTGATATGTAGTACTGCTTCTAGTGGTGTCAGCTCAGGACAGGGAAAGGAGAGGTAGTCCTGAGCCTCTTTGATGGCAATAATAAATCTAAATAAATACATCCACAGAATTGAAAATTCCCAGGGGATAGATAGCTTCTGAAGACGTCCTCAGCACTCTATAGCCTAGGACACTGTAAATGGTGATAACTTTAACCAGGTGACTGGACCTACAAAGTTGGTTTTGTGGCTGCTCACCTGAACCACCTTCCTGAGAAAATCTTGAAGCTTACTGATGACATGAAAAGTGATTGTAGAACCTAATGTCCTTTTGTTATTTGCAAGAACTAGCTGCGTCATGCTGTAAGTATCCACAGAAGAGTGTAGAAGGGGTTTAATGCCTAAGAGAAAATATTCTTGTGGTTGAAGTTAGGGCAGTGTCTCAAATCCATGAATTATGATGAAATTTGTAATACTATAAAGTATACTGAGATAGGACAGGATATGATTGGCTTTGAATGCCAATAACAGTCCTTTTAAAAAAAGGTTTTTTGCCTTCAGTTCCCTGGGACTGGGACAGATTTCTCTACCATCAAATTTTTTTTTAAAGTCGTGAGCAGGCCATTGAGTTGGATGCACAAGTAGTGGATTAATGCTTTCTGTTCAGCTGATTCTTGTGGAAGACATGCACCAAAGATATACACCTGCTGCTGTTTTTCACCCTCCTAATATCTCCAGGAGAAAATCTCACCTGTACTTGGTGAACAGGGAACGAGTGTTCAGAAAAAGGGCTAGAGCTAAAAGCTGGCATGCATTCAACTTCTGCCTAAAGTCCAAAGGGTGGACTCTCATCAATGCTCTCTTGTTTTGTGTCCAACAGTAGAACTGTACTTTAAACATTAAGCTTGTCCAAATGAAGAGTCACAGAATTGTTAAGGCTGGAAAAAGATGTTTGAGATCGTAGAGTACAACCATTAACTCAGCAATGCCCAGTCCATCACTAAAGCATGTCCCCAAGTGCCACATCTACAAGTCTTTTAAATACCCATAGGGATGGTGACTCAAACACTTCCCTGGGAAGCCTGTTCCAATGCTTGATAATCCTTTCACTGAAGAAATTTTTTCCAATACCCAAACTTAAACTTCCCTGGCACAATTTAAAGTTGTTCTGGCTCATCCTATCGTTTGTTACGTAGGAGAAGAGACCAACCCTCACCTGCCTACTACCTCCTTTCAGACAGTTGTAGACACCAATACAGTCTCCCCTCAGCCTCCTTCTCTCCAGCTGCTACAACCCCAATTCTCTCAGCAGATCCTCATCAGATCTGTGTAAACATTTACTTGGTCACCTTGATGCCATACTAAGAACATAGCATAGATAGTATATCTTTAATCTCCCATCTGCTTATTTCAGTGTAGCAAGTGCTTTTGAAAGCCCCCCAATTTGTAATCCACACAAACATGCTGCTTTCCCACTGTTTTCTTCTTTGTCAGTAGGGTTAGGACTCCATCTGGAGTTGGTTGGAGATGTTTTCTCCCATCTTCGGGGAACTTACATTCTATACTATAAAGAAGTTAAGATGTCAGGATGCTTACACTCTTTTTTCTTCATCTATATTCGAAAGGAGAGGGAAGGATATAGTTTTGTAACTTAGCAGTCAACTGGAGACAGAAGGACTCCATTTTCAGTCCCAACATTAGCACTTCATATAGGAAACAGTCATTTTAGAGAGGAATTGAATGAATCCTTCACTGGTAGAAAAGTACTGGTAGTAAAGAAGATGTCAATGTTTTGTTTTGCATGAAGTATTAGAGAACCGTGCACTCTAAAGTGAGAGTATTATGAAATCTCATGAGCAAGCAGTCTTCTTAGAGGTGTAAAACAAAGCTTCAGTTACCCCTGGCAAAAGAGGATGTTAAACACAAATTGCTTACACATTTCTGTGCGTTCTAGATCAGATAATGGCTAAGGTTGGGACTGTGATTTCTCCCCTGATCATCTCCAAGTCAAAAGACAGAGTTAATCTCTGTTTCTGTGAGAGAATAAAAAAATAATAATAAAAAAAAATGCTTAAAGTGATTAATTCCAGGAGCGGAAATCCCCCACTACAGAAAATACCTTCCACCAGCCCAGATTACAGTGTCTAAATTCTGCTGTGTGTTGAGTGCCTACATGTCCCTAGGTATTAGAAGAGGAGCAAACATACCTCACTTGGATGTCAGGATTTCACTGTGCAGCTATGCATAGAAACAGAGCTGTAATGCTTTTGCTCCCTTGGTGTACCAGGAGTTCGTGACTCTGCTACCACACAAGAAATTTGCATCCCTGACAGAAGTTGAGTCACACCTCTGAATTCTACTACAGTGCCTCTTGCTTTAGACCGTCCTTTTTATATCAAAAATTCATTTTTACAAAAATTACCAAATGTTTTCTTGTTATTTAGTGTTTGCAAGGACAGTAAGAAAAATGTACAAGAATTGCTTACATTTAATGTAGATCTTGCTTGGGCATGGTTTGTTCTAGAATGATGAATGAGGATCAATGGTTTATTGGTTCTTAGTAACCATATATACCACTTCAGGAGCAGGGGACAAGCAAACTGTCATCTCAAACAGGATGATATATCATGCATCATGACACATGTGATTGAATTTTTCTGACACGACTCTTCTAGATGTTTGCATGTTAGTAACTTCCACACAAAACCCCCTGATTCTGAAACTTATTTCTCGTAAAATTCTCTGTATATCCCATACTTTGCTAAAGGAATTAGAAGATACAAAGCCCCAGTGAGATGGATGGCCAAGTGCATTCAGTTTACTAGGGTAACTGTATTTTATGCTCGTAAAGCTTTTTGAACTGTTAATTTTAAAGCATTTCACAAATGTAACTCAGTAGTCTCAGTCCGTTTTGCAGCATTAAGTACTTGATTTCAAATGACACCAAAAGTCATGCTGCTTACAGTGTTGTAATACTTTCATAACACCACATTGACTCACAAGACTGTTTGTAGCAACTTTTTATCAGCACACATTTATAGGGCACAGGGCTTGGGATGGAAAGAAAAAAAATAATAGATTTTTTATCTGCCTGAAAAGGTAGGAATGATATTGTGACAGAATGTAATTGCGTGACTTTATTTTGATTAGGGCGTTGGAATTAACATTTCTAATTCTTAAAACACAGACATTTAGCTCTTCTTTTTAATTCCATTTGACATAAGGAATTACCAGCTTTACAGTTCTTCTGTCCCTTCCACAGTGGTGAATTTGTTTCAGTGCTTCTGGCAAGGCAGGTGTACTACTTTCTGAGTTGCAGTACTGTCTCTAGCATCTAGGTGTTCCTTGGAAATACTGACATTCTCAGAACTGACACGGCCTGACTTTGCTTGGTTTGTGAGACCTAAAGAGATCACAGAAAAGGACAGATTCAGAAACTGAGTCAGGGTTATAAAACAAATACCATTTTAGAAAGAATGCAAATAAATTCTGACTGCTGTGTTAACTTCAAACCTTAGCAGTCAAGCTTGTGGCTTACACTTATTAAAAGGATGTAGGAGGAAGGACTGAACAGTTAAAATGGCATTGTCTAAAAGTGGAACCACTTATTTAAAATGTCAGCATTTAGTCAAAACTGTAAAACAGAGAAAACACTTCGCTTTTTTCTGTCTACTATAATTGTTGATTGTTCTTTAAAAAATAAAGCAGTCCATCAGATTTAGAAATCAATCTAGTGGAGAGCTCAACAGAACCGCAACAGAAGTGTCGTAGTTAATTTAGATTTGTAAGAAACAATTTTTTTTTAAATGTTACATATACTGTGGGTTAAACTGATCTCTTTTGTAAGCAGAAAATGAATTTCATTCCTCTTATACCATGGCACTTTGTAATGATTTTGCTCTAGTACTCTATAAAAAACCACAAACTCGCAGAAATACTAAAGTTTATGGGCTGGTCTGAGAAATAGGGATAATGAGATTATACCAACATCCCTATTTTTTAAACAAAAAGGAAATTTAGTATCATCTGGTGAAGAGTCGGGAACAATTTACCTACTGACTACATTGCAATATAACTTTACATGATATCAGATAATTTGAAGTGACATCATACCTATGGCGCTTTTCATCCCTACCTTCAAAACCTTTCAGGTATTTTCAACACAAAGTGTCATCTTGCACCTGACCCACCTTCTGTTTAGTATATTTACCAGTCAATTAGAGATGAGACAACAGTTTTCTACTGTTAAATTTCTACATCTGGGATTTTCACAAGAAGCATTTCACAACATATAAATCAGAAAATAAGCACAAAATTCTAGAGCACATCTACAAGTAAACCTTTGGTACTGAAATAGAAGACAAGGATCCACAAAATTACCAAGTCTGTAGTTGACCAAACTTGTAATAGAAAACCAATTTGTGTATTTTCAGAAGTGCTGTCAGTTTAGCTAAGCTGTGCTGCTCAGGGCTTTCTATCTGCCAGAATGTTTGAGATTTGCAAGCTGCAGGTACCAGCATCCTCTACTCTAGAAGACACAGCAGGTGTTCTCTGTTCACACTAATATGCAGGCACCTCATTTCTATAGACAGCATAGCAGTCACACCCCTTTCACTGAAAAAATTTGTGGTAGTTGTGCATCCTGGACCAGCAGTGTTACTTAGGAAGTAGCATGCTGCAGTTTTTCCACTAGCCTGAATAGACGCAAGCATCATGTTAATTCTTAAGCCAGAGCCATACCAAAATGATGACAGGTGAAGACTGGCAAGGATCCTTCTGTCCTGGCTGTTGAAGTCAGACCTTTGAAGGCCTTTGAAGGAAGTGTGAGGTTTTCTACAGAGAACAAAGAAGGAGAGAAGTTAGTCTGATGGTTAAAGGACTGCTCTAGAAGAACCAGATTTGGAGCCATAAAAGGTTGTTTGAGTAAAACCAATCAACCAACCAACCAACCAAAGCAAAGACAAAAAACCCAAAAAATTTTAAAAACCCACCCCCTTCAAAAAAAAAAAATAAAAAGGGTGTTCTATTTGCTTGACAGTTTTTTCAACCTTATTAAAATTGTTGAATTGTTGTTAAAAAGAAAAAAAGCCAGATAGCAGTACCACACCACCTGCATCAAAAGAGAAAGCAATAAAGTATCTATCCATACAAGTCATACAGACATGACTTTTCTACCTGCATCAGAAAGTGTCTTTTTTGGATTACGAGTCATATTTTCAAGAGTATGCCTAAGTCAGAGTTACAAGTAGATGCAGACATCAAGAAGAGAATATTTTAGAAGCATTCTTTTCATAATACTTCATATTTGTTAGCGTGGATATAGCACGCATGATTGCTCTCATGACTCCCAGGGTTATATACCTACATGTTACCAGTGGGGAATTTCCTATTTAAGGAACTGATGACCTGTGATGTTGCCAGAACTGTTATCATGATAGATCCCCAAATATAAAGGGAATGCTTTTAAAAGTAACTAACACATTACTAACCAACTTTCAGTGAGATTTGTTAAGCATCAAGTACCTCAAACTATTAAAAAAAAATAAAGTAGCCTTTGAAATGGTGCACACTTTCTAAAAAGTTGGATTTTATCTTTTAAAACTAAAGAATCTTTTCCCCCTCTTACCATCTTCCTGTTACACATTCCTACTTCCGGTCATTTCTCAATTTTACTCTTTGGTCCTTGGACAGAACATAATTCTGGACCTTTTCCTACTCAGTCTTTCTGCCTTTCCTGTCTATGCATCCTTAAAACTGAGCAGCTGAAATTCAGAGAGGGACAACTGCCACATTTCTCTTAAAAATCTATCCATGGGAGGTATATTGGCAGCAGATTTTCAATGGAAAATGCCATTTCCTCCCACAGCCCAGCTGCCACATTTAAACCATGCTCTGTGGGGTTTCCACTCTCTTGGGAGGCTATGTTCATTTTCCTTCAGAGATTCTTCTACAGTCTAATGGAACTCACTGTCAGCTATAAAAAGCAACATTATATGCCATAGTATTTTTTTTAATTGTGATATGACTGAAGTTGAAGCCTTCTTATTCTGCACTAGAATGTGATGGAATTCAGTTCGACTTCTTTGTTTGGGTTTTTTTTTACCTGAACAGACATCTTTCATTTCATCAGATATATCAAAAAAGGCCAGATTAAGGCAAAGCCATTTAGACATCTGGTTTTTAAAGTCATGTGATTAACCTATAAGGTAAGCTTTCATTTTTAGACTAGAGTATTTCTAATTTTCCTAATAATGAAAAAATAAAAGCTGAAATAAAATCAACTGAACGTGAGATATAGATTTGTCTTTGAGTCTGCCAACAGCTTGAGCCAATTTCTTTATGATAGATAAGCTTGTAACTTAGTGGAAATACTCCCTGCAAGACTCTCTGATACTACAGCAAAGCAACTTCTGTGTGCTGCAGAAGGATACTAGTTCAGTAGATGATTATCACAAACAAATATATTCCTTTCTGGGTGTAAGTCATGGCAGGGGGTCAGAGGTTCTCAATCCTTTAACAACCAGAATTTAGAATATTTCACACTTGATTGACTCCTAACCAACCGTAAAAGACAGAGAGCAGTATCCTGTGGCTTAAGTTGGATGTGAGACTCTGGTACATAAGCACTGAAGTGTTTGCAGCTTGTATCATTTTTTTCCTGTAATTTCAGATGTTTCCTGGTGACAGTCTTGTGTTAGAAGGCTGCTCCACTCCATTATTCCTTACATTGGTTATATTCTGTAGCTGCTAGCTTTTTTAATCGAGTAAGAATCTTATTGCTATAGTTACAGGAAAATTGTAATTGTATCCTATTTCCTAAAATTCTGAGCCACATGTCTTTCTTAGTTAAAATTAAGTTGGGAATCTGTGTCTATGCAGAAATTATGAGAAGATTATTTATGATAGGAATCAGTAGCTGATAGAGTCACTGTAGTAGCCCTACATTATAGATGTGATAAAATGACAGTGTACTCTGTTACTCAATACTTAAGTGCAGGCTAGAATGATAGTTTGACCTATTATGTTGTTGTTAAATATGATCCATCAAGTCTATGTCTAAGGGTGTTGATTCTACTAATAGGTATAAGGCCATGTTTGTAAATGATGGACAGTATAGCTACATGAACCACCTTTGATTTCCAGCAGTTTATTTCCCTTGGGTTTTGAATGCTTGAACTTAGCATGCTAAATTGCTTAAAGGAGATCACATTTAAAATATTGGAGTAGAAATATTTTATGTCATGTTCAGGGCTCAAACATTGTGACGGTGTAAAAGTATTTTGTAACTGATAGATTTACTCTTGTAGCATATTCTGACCCTTTCAATTTGGTCATGATTGATTGTGAACTTTTCCATTTTATGATATTATCATGAAAAATAAATAAATTGGAATTTGCCCTTCCCTCTGCCTGTAAACAAAGTTGTCATTACCACTGAGAATGAAAACACAGGATACACACAAATCTGGACACCTTGACAGCTCTAGATGATGCTTCTGTTCAACGCAATGTAGCTAACATAATTTTCACCTCTATGTATAAAAAAATAAGTTTTTCTTTCCCAAAGTTTTTCTTCAAATTTGTATTTTTTTAGATAAATGTGGACCTCAGAATTTTGATTTAGTTCAGAAGTCAGTGTTCTTTGAGTTAGTGCAGAAATGGTCACTGACTGTGCGTGTTCCTATTCTTATGTGTCTGGGTTACATCTAAATCAACATCAAAGTGTGCAGAATCAATAACCACTTAGCAAAACTTGATTATATGCATTTCATCTAATGAATCAATGAGTCATTAAACCTGTGGTCTTTGCACTATGCTGCACTCGATGATCAGCCCCAGTATTCAAGGATCTGGCAACAAGACATTATCAATTGTGTCTTCTTGCTCTTGAACACACAGTTAAGTTGGGTATTTGCCATCCTAAGATTAGAGAGAAACTTCAGCTTTTGTCTGACATGGGAGCATACAGGTAGTCTTGAAGATTTTGAAGCTGTAGGGGGGAAAATTATTCAAGTTAAGTGATATAGAAGCCATGGAAAGAAGCAGGTTTTTGGGTTTCTTGATATGAAAGTATTATGGTACGTGGTTTTATATTCTGTTAGGTACTGTCTTTATTGAATCTGGACAGACAATTGAAAAGAAAAAGAAGAGAGAGAAAAATTCTTGGACTTATCTCACTTTTAACAGATTCCTAAGTGGCAGAAATACAAGTTAATCACCAACACCTCCCTTTATTGTCACTAGGCAAAGTGTCTAAGAAAAGATGAATAGCCTCCCAGGAGACTCCAGTTTCTCTACCCTGAGTTATGAAGGGAGCTTAGCATGACATGTATAGACTTAGGTTTTAGAAGTCGTGGGGTAGGTGAGAGATGAACCCCATCAATGACATCAGAAGTCATGGGGCAATCACGTACTATATTGATTTATTTGTATAAATACTTGTGAATAATCAACAACTGAAGGGCACTTACTTTGCTAACCTATGCTGCCACACAAGTTTTTAGTCTCAGGATGTGTTATATATATTTTTTATATCTTGCTTGAAATGAGCTCTCCATGGCTGAGAGTTTTCCTGTGTATTTGTACAACACATAGAAATACATTGCTGTGCCTCATTTTTCTTCATTGAACAGGTATTGTATTCAACCAATTAAATAACCTTGTTTGAATGGGTTAGTTATTGCAAAACTTAAAGTTTCCTTTCAGTTGTTATGTCCCAAGAGTAGAGGTTTTGGTGATGGGTGAAGTGATCTCACCAGCCAGAGGGCAGGTTAGTCGGTCAGTGTTCCTCCCAGGATTCAGTAACACCACTTTGGAGTCTCAATGAACTGGGTTGGGGTGGTGCTTCTCATGGAGCTGTATGGGAACCAATGAAATAAAAGATTCCTGTTTTGACTTAATTTACTGTGATTGTATTAGCTACATCAAAGCTATTCTACTTTATTTTGTTTAAAAATGCATATTTCAATATCTGAATTTCTAAAAGAAAAATACTTGAGTCTTGAGCTCCATCATTTACTTCTGACACATCATTATATTTCATATTATTTTTTACTTCTAACTCTTTTGGCAATGCTGGTTTTTAGACACCAGTTTTTCTTTAAGGTTCATTTAGTTAAATATTGCTATACACAGGTGGTTCTGTGGTATGTTCATAGCTATGCATATGTTTAAAAAGGCTCTGAGGTGCAAAAGGGTAGAGTTGGCTTTTAAAACTCTCTGAAGAAAGTATCATGTCTTCCTCTGCCTTTTGAGATCCAGTGTGCTTCTGGGCACTTCTGTAATTTTTCTTACTGTTCCATAATGTGGAAGAGGAAATATTTGCAAATCCAGAAGGAAAAGTGGTTTGAATGTTCTACATTTCACTCATTCCTCTCACTGTATCTTGTACCTGTTAAGGTAAATTAATAGTTTTCACTGAACCAAATAACTATTGTACACATACCTAAATGGAAAAGTCAACAAAGTTCTATTTAGTACAAATAGATGAAGTAAAGATGGTGTCTTTTGATACTGCACACATAAAAGCACTTCCTGCTTGTGAGAATCTGATTTATTTAACCAGGCAGAAACTTCATGAGAAAGCATGAAATACAGGAAGACTGTAGAGATGAGTTTATTGTATTTTAAAATATATTTGTTAATGTAAATTATAATTCAAATACATAAAAACATATCATTTTGGGCACACTTTTCCAAAAATACTTGAGCATGTAGAACATGAACAGGAACTCAGATTTTCCAAAGCACTGACTCTGGATTGGTGCCTAACTCCAACTGAGAAGATAGGGGTTAGGGCAGTCATTCTGTAAGTAGCCTTAGATGCCACAGTGCTTGGCAGTGCAATGGTTGCAAGAAGCATGCCTGATTCTGGAACAGTATTCATGGCTCTGTCTCAGTTTCCAGCAGGCTCCTGGAAAGCAGATTTGAGTGAGCTAGTCTTCTAGATTGGGATTCATAGCACATAGGATGCTAGCAGAGAGTATTTTAATCCCTCTCGTTGGAAACACCAAAACCAGTGTGTACCAGCTCCATCTTCTAGGCTGCAATTAGCCATCACTAAAATAAAAGCCCCAAAACTCTGTGTCTTGCTTGAACTTTGACTTGTTTCTTTTCCCATTTTTTCTTCTATAGCTTAAGTGATTGGACTTCAGCTTTCATAGCCTGGGAAGGTTTGACTCAACACCTCCCATACTCCATAAGAGTATGTAGGCATTATGTGGGACTTCTGTGTGGTAGAAAAGATTCCTGACCAGCATGGCTTAAAGAAGTAATTTGTAATTTCCCACATGAAGTTTGACTTTACCACCCTGCAATTAGCACTGTCTACTGCTGCCCATTCCTGTAGCAGTTTGGCATACTTTAAGCAGTATTCAGATATGAATGGAAAATCATCTTCAGCTGAAGGAGTTTATTCTTGCAATTGAGTATGCAAATCACTAGGCTGGAGTTAATCCCTTTTTCTGAATTTATTATCATTCTTTCATTCCTATCAGTTCATTGACCTAACTTCACCAGGAGAGCTCCTAACTCTTCTTTATGATAGTGCATAGTCTGCTGGGAAGAGCTTCCTACTGGAGTGCAGGGAATTCAAGCTGTAGGGTTTGCTGGAATCTAAATTTTTTTTTTCTGGTCAACTTCTATCAGTTGATGGTATCAGCCCTTTCAAACTAATAGTCACTGCCTTGAGAGTGATTTAAAACATTGCAGTGTTATGCAAATTAATCAGATTTGCTCATTCTTAAAAGGCTGGATTTTTTAGAGGACTCATCTGATAAATGCCTGTTTTCTCAATACCCTAAAATTTTTCATCTGGAGGTCTAGACTTGGAAGTTATCTAGTTCAAGCCAAAAATATTACTTTAAAATATCTAGCGGGACAAGTATAGATGCCTTGGGAAATTTCTACCTGAAGCCTTAAGCAGAAGTTTGCTTCCAAGCATAGTCTTCATAATTTTCTACCTTAAAAAGTGTATATGATAAAATTACACTTCACAGCCACTTCAGATAATGAAGTACTTAATTTAGTGTTTCTAATAACCTCATTAGGTGTTTGTATAGCAAATTTTTAGATTCTATGCCCTACCAAATGTTTTCGTTTCTGTTAAAATAAATTCTTGCATGAAAAAAAAGAATGAGAACACTGTTACTGCGGACACTTTTTAGTTTCAAAAAAGATTTCATAAGATTTTTCAAAGTACGACTACTAAGAAAGAATGATAGCAATACTCCAAGAAAAAATATTATTCAGACTCAGAGCATAACTTTGGCATCATCTTATTTTTGTTCTTTTGAATCTTACAGCATTATGCATCTGAAATAATAGATTCAATAGAAAAGAGATACAAATAAAAAAGAATTGTGGTAAACATGGCACATAGAAATTACTTTATCCAATCTGAGTATTTAAAGTTGACTGAACTCATAATAGTCATATAACCTCCCTTTCTCATTTTCCTCTGAGAGGAAAACCTCCTCCAGATAAAGGTGTCATGTTCCAGCTTTGGTGTGCAAGTCAGCATATTGTGGAGGCAAAAATATTGATCAGTAATCTGATTTATAAAATCCCTTGTATTTATTTGGCCCTATACTATGTATATTTAAATATAAATGTTAATTGTTATTGATTAGAAATAATAACCATACTAATTATACTGAAAATTACATTATATTAGTAATAAAATACATTAAAAATCAGTATGTTCAACTCTAGAAAAATGTATTTCGTGATCAATGTTCCTACTGAATGTATCAGTCAATAGAATCATAAAGTTTTTGATGGAGAAAAATTGCATGAAAGATAAAAAAATACCATAAGTCATCTACTAACTAAGGAGTATAAAGTGATATATTATTTTTTCCATTTCTTCAATTATTAATGTCTATATGTCCTCTTGGAGCTTATCACTATGAAATCCAACAACATTCTTTCCCCAAGAATTATTCATGACAGATTCTAAAGAGATGACTGAGACACACAGCAAAGCAGTGTAGAATATTCAAAAGAGTATCTCAGGAAGCCCAGATATATACCCTGCTGAAAGCCAAGAGAGCTGAAGCGTGAGGAGAAAATAAGACAAGCACAACTGACCAGGGAAATACAGGGAGCAATGAAAGAATGGATAAAGACAGACACGACACATAAATCAATGGGGTCAATGCTCTGAGCAGGGATAAACAAGTCTAAAAATAACCAAATAAGGGGACGATCACAGAAGCTAAAATTGAAAATGTAGAGGAAATTGCAGAAGCTGTAATAACAGCTTCCACAAATATATGAGGAACAAGAGGTCAGTGGGAGAGGCTGTCATCTCCGTATGTGGGGAAGTCATGGCAGAGGCTGCTGGGAAGCCAGCGCAGCCTGCCCCTCGGTCTGCTCACTGGAGACACCACAGGGAACATGCCAGAAACACAGAGAAGTGTCCTGGAGGCAGAATCTGAAAAATTAATGAAACAAAGGATGAGAGCAGAGCAGGTTAAGAAAGAAAAAGAAGAAAATAGGGCAGCTTAACAGTAGGCTTCAGGTCTGGTGGCCTGTTTCCCAAGTCTCTGAAACACATGGTGAGGGTTTGTTTAACTCTTTCAGTCTATGAAGTCTACAGTACATGAGGTATGTATAAGCTGTGTGAGGTATACAGTTGAAAGGCAGAAGGAAGCCAGTGTAAGCCAGCATTATAAAGGTTTTATATGAAAAATCATTGCAATGGCAGCTTTATCAAGTATAAATCCAAGTACAGACAAAGCCAGATTCAGGGTTGTGGAATATCTGGTACAAATTAATTAGGAGAGTTTACAAAAGCTGAGTTGAAGTTAACTAGTGATAGGACAAGGAGTAATGAATAGAAATTGGAACAGAAGAAATTTAGACTGGATATGAGGAAGAAATTCTTTGCTGTGAGAGTGGTGAGGTATTGGGAAAAGGTTGCCCAGGGAGGTTGTGGATCCCCCTCCCTGAAAGTGTTCAAGTCCAGCTTGGACAAGACTTTGAGCAATCTGGCTTAGTGGAAGGTGTCCCTGTCCATGGCAGAGGAGTTGGAACTAGATGATCTTTAAGGTCCAACCTAAAACATTCTGTGAACTAGCATAACCCATTTCCTTAGAAAAACTACGTATTTCCAAGCCTTAGTGTAGGACCCAGCCAATAAAATATACAAATACTTGTTTTGAGTAGTTGCTGATGTGTCCTCAGTTTTAATTCTATGAGCAAAGACACTGAGAATATATTCATAAAGATATAAACTAAAGTCAAAGTTCACAACTTTACTTGAATAGCTGAGTTCCAAATAGTTATTTAGTGAGATTTATAAAAATATCAAAGTCATCAGACAGCTAACTGGAATTGATTTCCATTGCCAATTATGCACTTGCCCCCTGAATCCCAAGTAATTCCCTAGATTCTCAAAAACCTTGCAGAATATTATGTAGAAGACCATGAAGATATGAAAAAGATATTAAAGATGACAAAAAACGGCAGTGATGATTCTTTCTACTTTGACCAGTAATTTGTTGCAGTGTTTCTTACTTGTCAAATGCAAAAATTAAACAACAGTTCAAACTGAAATAGATGTATTTGTTATCCCCCTGTCCTTCACCTCACTTCTTACACATTTGTGAATTTCTATAGAGATTCTTTTCAGGCATTACTAGATGAAAACTGTTACAAGTATTTGGTGTTCTTAAAGGAAAAAAGGTTGGGGCGGGATGGAGTTAATGTTCTGGCTTTATTGTGAAAAAATGGCCAAGGTTGGATGGGACTTTGAGCAGCTTGGTCTAGTGGAAAGCGTCCCTGCCCATGCAGGGGGATTGGAAGAAGATGATCTTTAAGGTTCCTTCCAACCCAGCCCATTCCATTACTCTATGAACAATTTGAGTTTGTGTAAATGCCAGTGGGGAAAAATTTTCAGTTACACGTCTGTGGGTGCCCTTTTAGTTCAGAGCTGGCTGAAGTGTCATCATTGCCTCTTGCAATTTTCTAAGAAGGTTATAATAAGAGGAAGAAAAGAAATTCTGGGGATTTCTGGGGGTAAGCCTACTCACATCTTTGGAAATAAAGACCTGGATTTTGAGAAAATAGAATTTAAGAAATAATGGCATTGAAGAAACTATAGTGAGGGTAGTATTCTCTGAAAGAGAAGAAACAAAAACCAAGAGAGCAGGACACATCCATTCAGTAAATTTTGACCTGTCTGCTTAAATAATTTTGAACCAATGCACAAGTTTCTAAAGCCTGCCTAAGCCCCAGGACGTGATCCACTCTTGTTTTCCTGGATGTGGCCTCTATTAGACACTTAAATGAAATAGGTTCCTCCCTAATTATCCAGCCATTTTCCTCAGCACAACACACACTCTGAAATTCCATTTCTGAGGGAAAATTCATCTGCCTTCTCTCAGAGCTCCATGCAGAGAGTTTAAGTAGGAGGCTGCTGAAACGCTGTAGCACCAGGGAAAGCACCAAAACAAACCTGGAGTGGTCGGAGCTACAAGAATCTGTGCTTCCCTTTGACCCCAGGTTTTATGCAATGTCCAGACTGATGGAAATCATATTTTGTGTCTTGACTGTGATGATGTGGGATGTTTTGCATGGAAATATGTCCTACATTTTGTCTTGATTCTGGGCAGCTGGGTCCTGACCAAGAGGAGGACTCACAGGAAAAGAGGCAGGACAGTCATTTGGCAATGAACTGTAGTTGTGATCTAGGACAAGGATTTCTTCTGTATTTATAGGTTTTACTTTGAAGTGTCTTTAGATAGAAACAGAGTCCTAAGAGAAAACACCAGAAGCTTAGAGCTCCCTATTTTTCAGGTTTAGGGCTCTTAAAATTAGTGAAGATCTGGGCTTTTGCTTGCCTGTTGCATCAGCGTTTCTTGCTTCCAGGCATACCGGAGTTTATCTTCCATAAGAGGATGCTCTTCCACAGAATGTGCCACACGACCTTCTGGATGGAGCATGGCTCTGGAATCTGGAGGTTGTGGATCTGTTCCCCCTGTAGCCTGATGCTGGTGTCTGGAATCGATATCCCACTAGGACGGCTACCCTACTCCCAAGTGAGGTGCATTGGAGTCTGGCTAGATGGATGTACTTAAAATATATGCAGTATTTTTCCATGGTGTTAATGGAGGAAGGGGATTTTAGGCATGCTGGATTAGACTTTAAAGACACTTACTGTCCCCACACAGAGAGAGTAGCACCTGTGTTGCACAGAGAAGGTCTCCTGTAGCAGGTTTTTAATGAATCACATCTTTTGACACCCTCTATGTTCCTTAGATATGTGTGTGCCAGGTAGACTGTAAACAAGTGGTTTGAAATTTAGGTAAGACAATACCTAAGTTAGTCACTTAAAGTGATTGAGTGCTTAAATGAAATTGTGTTTACCTAAGTTGGAGTTTAAGTAATTGGAATGCATAGCTGCTGGGATGCAATTAAATTAGACCAAGATCAAGACTATGAGGACACCACATAGGGCACATCTATAGTACTAAATGTGGTGAAGCCCCAGATTTTTCAGTGGTCTATCAACAGAATATGAACCATTATTAGAGTGGAAGAAAATAAGAGATTCTTAGTGTATTGGGATGAAGGAAGAAAGAATATAATGTGAAAGGGGAGGTTATTAGTAGATATGCAGAAAAGGTTATAAAGAACAGTTGAAATATCCCAAAACTAGTTAATCACAGGAAGAAGACTAAAAACTGATATAGCTTGAGTAATGTTTATAATCACACAATGAAAAGGTTCAAAGAGGAAGTACTTTGAACAAAAAGTAATGTGTGTGTGCAGTCACTCTTCACAGAATGTTATAGAGGTTACACAAGGGAGATGAGGTTCACAACAAATACGGATTATGTGACCTTTGAGAAACAGGTGGCTATTCTGGTAGAAGACAAGGACTCTGAAATATTATTTCTATTACAATGCATTAAAATGCACTAAAATGATCGATAAGGAAATGGTACTCAATTCTGAAAAGTCTTTCTTCATTGACAAGAGATTTTGTTTATTGTTTGTTTTTTTTAATATGAGAACACTTG
Source organism: Eopsaltria australis (assembly GCA_034509425.1). NCBI lineage: Eukaryota > Metazoa > Chordata > Aves > Passeriformes > Petroicidae > Eopsaltria > Eopsaltria australis. The sequence continues at coordinate 3,762,457 of JAVTVJ010000132.1, read as the reverse complement.
TAGCTCTGGCTATGATAATTATTGGAGTTGATTGTGTTGGAGAGCTTATTTGCCCATTTTTCAAGCCTTGTAGCATATAATGAAGAAAAATTGTGGAGAATTTAAGAGCGATTCATTATTATTTTTGTATTATTATGTTATTATTTATAATAACAAACAAAAACATTCAAAATATGATCATATTTTCATTATTTAAACATTCACTGAAACATAACTGCACACAATCAAAGTACTGAACAGTGAAAAATTATGAAGCATTGCTTTATTCCTGAATTTTGTACTGCTAGCTACAGGTAGGACAAGATTGCTGTTTTTTAAACTATATTCATCTGCGTTAGGAAGGAGTGTAACATGTAGAAGATAAAAATGAATGAGAAGGAGAAACACACATTTGTATAACTTCTGAAACTGTTACTCTGTCATGTATGTGTGACATTTTCAGGCAAATAATAGTCGCTTGCATTTTCGCAGGTTTTGTGTCCTCCCCCTTGGTCATCATTGCCTAAACATCATTTTACTTTGAGATCTTGCATTTTGCGAACAGCAGCTAATCATGATGTAGAATTAGAATATATGACTAAATAAAATCTGGAGGATAGTGTAATAATTTTCATCTTTTATTTTTGAACAGTGTTTATGGCTGTCCGTTGGCAAAAAAAAGAAAAACACAAGATAAGCAACCCCAAGAACCAGCCCCCAAAAGAAAACCCTTTGTGGTTAAAGCTGACAACTCTTCAGTAGATGAGTGCTATGAAACTGATGGAACAGAGGAAATGGATGAAAAGGAAGAGGAAGAAGAGGAAGAGGATGAAGAAGAGGAGGAATATTCTGATGATAATGAGGAGCAAGGTGACGAGGAGGAGGACGATGAGGAGATAGATCGAGAAGAAGAAGAGGAGATTGAGGAGGAAGAAGAGGAGGATGAAGAGGAAGGTGAAGATGTGGAGGATGAAGAGGAGGAGGAAGAAGAAGAGGAGGAAGAAGAGGAGGAGGAGGAAGAACGTGGTAATAATCAGAGTATTAGTAAAAAGTAAACAATGTGTGTTTTCTGGGTTAATCTTCTAGTGTGGTGTGTGAGGATTTAGCTGTTCAGTTCTCGTTAAAGCTAATGAAGTCATGCAGTTAAATCTCTCTGCTCCACACTGAAAATATACCCCACTGTGTTCTCTTAGCATTTATTTTTATAAGTCTGTCTTCCAAATATTTTTTAATACACCAGCACTCACATTTCAAACAAGGAGGGTGGAGGTGTGTTTGTGCTAAAAAATGCTTGCATAAAATGTAATCCTAGTAGTGGATTAATGCATGCAGTTACCAGGAGAATATTCACAATGGTACAAGCAAAGCATCAGCTACAGCTGGGTGCCTGTACTGAGCATTTGCAAGGGTATTTGCTAGATCTGTTTATAGAATGTCAACAATTGCCCACATAAATTCTGTCACAAGTTTGCAGATAATTTTTGTGAGCAAAAATGGACCTCTTCCCTTTGAAAATTTTGCCCTATAGTTCCCCCTACCCCAAGAAACTATTCAGAGCTAACGATTATAATATACTTTGGTTATTTTAGACTTGGATTCTGTGTGCTTCAGTTGATTCTATTAAAAATATAGAGACTGACAGGTTTACATAGATAACGCCTTTCTAAAGTTTATGTATTTTTGTTATCATACCATGGCATAAATGCCATTTAGACATACAGGTTACTGGTAGTAACCAAATTAATGCAGTAGCAATGTGATTAGCCCATTCAACTTTCTCTTTTTTTGGGATATTGGACTTTATATAATACTTTCAAAATATGTAATCACTGTCCATTTACTCCATATGCTGATGACAGACATCATAATGCACTGGGGTGAAATGAAGGAATCATGCAAAAATTAATGAGCTATCTAAAAAGTATTTTGTTCCCATTTCCAGGGAACACGTTTTTGGTTGGGTAGATTCACCTTTCTAACCAATAAAAATATAAGAAAAGCTTTCAGCACTCCTCAGTTGGATTCCTCTTAGGAACCAGGTATGAAAGTTGTATGACTTTTGTTTCAGCATTCTGTAAGGTCAGATCTTAAATCTTAAAGAAAGATTTTGGAAGTATTCTTTCCCTTTGGGCAAGATGGTGGCCAGCTGGGTGGCTATCAGAGTTTTCTCAGATACTGCATCTGTAGCGTTTCCTCAATTGCCTGAATTTGCCACAAAATTGGTAGAGAGTACATGGTCAGTCTTAAAAGTTCCATGAGTTTGATGCAACAGGAAAGTAATTTCCTTTTAGAGGGAGCTCTGCTGTTTCAGAGTCTGGAAGTGAAGCTGTGTTAGATCAGGCTGATGTGCAACTGCTGTTGCTCTCTTGATGAGCAAGTGCAGGATGTCCAGCAGTTTCTTTAAAAATAGTGGTGACCAAGTTTGTTGGTGCTTAGATTATGGTGCAACTGCCGCTGTGATTTCAACTGACATTAAAAACTTTGAATCTACACTATCAAAAATGATAAAAGGAAAAAAAAATAAAGCAAAACTCAAAAGCTCAAGAAAATTGCTTCTGCCAAGCCAGCAGGCTTTATGCTCAGTTTATTTTTCTGTGATAATGAAACACAGTGGTTTACTTATTCCAACACAGTTACACATGCAGTTAGTGGTCCTAATCAATGTGAAGAGGCTGACATTGTTTTTTGACTGCTTTCCTTCCATATATAGTAGGCTGTGGTTAAGAACTGCAAAAAATTTACAAAGGTACCTCTATAAGCTGCTCTGCATATTACTTGAAATTAAAACTTATATAGGTCAAGTTTTTCTTAGGAACTCATGGTATTCCAGTAATAAAACAAATGTACATTAATAAATAAATATATGTTCTAGCTAAATGATTAGTCATTAAGAAAAATTCCCCATGAAATCAGAGAAGTAATAATAGAATTTTATTTGAAAAGTATTTCATGGTCCTTTTGACATGGTAATCAGTATGCAACAGTCCCAGTTAAAGCAGAGATGATTTACAAGGAAGTGTTTCTAGCAATGAGTTAGGAAGGTAGTAGGGAGGTCCTTATGTCTGTGCCAAAGAGTAGAGAGTGATAACAGTTTGGTTTTGGTGAGATCTAGAGACTAATCAATAAATCATATTTTTTAAAATTTTTAATTTTCTATTGTTTCTAGTAGGGATACTGATGTTTCACTTTATCCTTCTTGTAGCATAAGCTTCATTGGTGGAGTTTGGACTGCTGATTTTCCAGAAAAAAAGGTGCAAATTTAGGTGTTCTTAAACTACATGGTCTGAATATGACTCTTGCCTTTATCTATTGACTGTGTGGAAAGTTAGATTCTCTCAGCTATGAATTCAGTTGTCTCAATCACTTGCTGCTCACTACAAGGCTCACTACAATATTGTAGCAACCCACCTTATAAGTCACCTTAGCAGGAAGTCTTCATGTGTCTTTGTATTCCTGTCCCTAGAAACAAAATGTAGAATTATCCACTGGTCACCAGGATGCCTACGCAGTTCTCATAAAAGTTTCTGTCACTAGTGCTGTAGGTGATAACAGTTCAGAAAATTTCAAGAAGTAGCTACAGTCTAGGTGAACAAAACAGTTAAAACTGTAAGTATTGGTGACAGAAGAATTCCATCAGCAAGCTGAGGATAGGACTATAGAGGCAAAAATGGAGAAGAGGGGGAAGGGAGAGGGTAGGAGGGTAAAGGTATGGTATTTTACTGTTTCTTAGCTCAAATTCAGTTTTCTAGTAGAAAAGAGTAAATCCTGGGAAACTCAGGTATGTCATTGCCCATTCCTTTTTTGTTTAAAGGAATGGGAATTTTGGATGGGGTTCTCAGCAGATACAGGTAATATACAGGTAATATAGATAAACAGTTCTTACTGGAAATACTTGAGCATTTACTGAAACCATCATGGCCTTTTTGAAAATCACATCTTTGCAGCCGTGTCATTGGTGAGCTAAAGGACATGGAGAACACAGATGCATCCTAACAGTCTCATAAATCTCAAAATATAAATTTTAAACTACAAGGAAAAAAAAAAACCAACTAAACTTTTCTGATGAGTCCTAAATTCTTTGCTTGTACTTCTGTACACAATCCTTTAAACCAAAATTCATATTTTAAACTCTCTGTCAATGGCTAGCATATCCTCTAAATTTCCATTAAATCTGAATCTTTGAAGAGCAGGTATTTATCCATCTATCTATGAAGAGACATGAGAAGCCCTTATGTTCAACACAGCCACTAAAGGAAAGATGAATCTTTTCTTTCCCTTCTATCCCAGGAAAAAAGGACAGATAGAGATGACCTGTGTTACCTGTGATAACCTAACCTGTAAATTGAAATACAAATGGGAAGGAGTGAGATTAAAGACTGATTTTGGAGCACCCCTTCTTTGGGATAGAAACTGCCAAGAACCTGTGGGTTAAAAACTGAAGTGTGCATTCAAATTTCAAGGCAAACCAAAGTACCTTCTGCTGAGATGAGCTTGCTTCAGGTAGTTGGATCCTGAAGACTGTTTCACAATGTGTTTCTATTTTAAAAAAATCTCCCTTGGAGAAGCTCCTGGAACAGATGTTCCAAGGAACCATTTAGTCTATATCACATGAAGACATTCAAAATGCTTGTACTCCTTTTATTTTATTTTATTTTATTTTATTAGAAAATACTCCTGTATTTTCTAATCAGGAACAGGAGGAGTTAGGTTGGTTCTAGACCTAAGCAAATTTGATACAGCATTCAAACCCATTTCACAGCTGATGCTATAAAAACTATTGCAGTTTCTTAACAAGTGAATTAGGAGTCTTTTAAATGCTCTTACATTTTCTATTGAACTCAAAGTAGTTGGCATAACCAGTATACTAATATGTGGTATTGCACCTAATTTTTCAAGTGACATACACTTCAAAAATAGCTGTAAACTACAGATAGCAGTGTGTATTCAGAGGAGATACAGTACAGGTCTTTCTAATAAGAAAAACTAGCACATGGACACAGGGATAGATGTTCTCCCTGCTTTCATATTTCAGAGAATCAGAGAATTATTTAGGTTGGAAGAGACCTCTAAGATCATTGAATCCAATAGTATTTGTTTAAATTTTAGGATTGTTTTTTTTAAATCTCATAATATTTTTGTGGTCTTTCTTTAATTTACATGAAGTCAACACAGACAGACCTTCAACATGTGAAATCCACCTATCAGCTCTATTAAGATTGTTAGTACCCTCCACTGTCTTCCTGATCCCCTTAGCAGATTGCCTCTGAAGCACTTGTGTCCTCTAAGTAAGAGGACATGCAAACACCAATCTAAAAGATGAAAGAAGCCCATGTGCTGAGGAAAACCTGGTGGCACACAGCTTTCCAGCTGTGCATGCTGCTGAAAACACTCCTGATAAAGTAAACACCTTGATGAAATGAAGACAACCTATCTGTGTTTAGCAAGGTCATCTGTCAGCCTGCTGACCACTAATCATATTCATTTATTCAAACTGCTAGCAGGAAAGTGGTCATCCTTTTGGTGAACACCTTAGGTGTTCAGTCTTAATCAGAGCAGAGAGCTACACTCACGTGTACCTTACAGAGAAAACACCTGATAGTAGTAAATTATAACTTTAAATTAAGAGGCCAGAAGGAATAATTTCACTGCTTAGGACAATGTATGTAGGAAGAAGTGTCTTTTTCAGGGCCAAAGAAGACTAAATGAATATCTGATGTTTACATAAGGCAAAGCAGATCTAAACTCTTTGCTAATAACTTTTACTGCTGTACTGTACCTTAATAAAAGAAGATACCCTGTGCTTAGGGTGTCATACCCTAATAATAGCAACATGAAGAAAAGAAAGAACTTAGAGTTGCTTCTGGAAGACATTTATCCTGGCCATTGCATTCTTTTCCTCCGGCTAGAAAGTTAAAGTTGCCTTTCTGATCTAGTTAGCAAGTGCTCAAGCCTGGGAGTCAAGGCTCAGGATAAGAACTACCATTGATACTGAGATTAGCTCAGTTGATTAAAGCATAATGCTAATAATATCAAGGCTGTGTGTTTGATCCCTTTATGGGCCATTTCCTTAAGAGTTGCACTCGATGATCCTTGGGGTTCCCTTCCAACTCAGAATATTCTGTAAATCTGTGATACCTTCTTTTTCCATTGAAGAAGCAAACACGAAGATGGCAACATGTTCTGCTGTTTAGCTGATTATATTTCATATTGAGAGATTCAGACTCAGCATTTTCACTAAAAATTTTTGTTGGAAATAATGGAATTAAAACATTTGGAACTGGTAGTTCAGACCTGGAAACCTCAAGGTTGTTGGAGTAGGGTGGGGAAACAGCTTGCTGGTAAATATCCCCTGGATACTTCTAGTTCTTGTGGAAAAAGTTTGGATCTTTTTATTACTGTAATGTGTTTATGGTTGGTTGGTTGGTTGGTCGATCAGTTGGTTTGTTGATTGCTTAAATATGACTCAAGTGTTAGTAAATTCTGCTTTTTACTGTGTTCCATGCTTAGGGTCTTTGCTATATATAGACTATATAATTCAAACTCATTAAACAGCATTATTTAGACATTATTTTTTAATTCTCTGAAGTAAGATTGGGTATGATGCTGAGCTTGTCTGCATCAAGACAAATCAAAAATAGCTTTGTGTCAGTGGAGTTCCATTTATGTGAGCTGGTGTGTTGCACATGTGATCCCTAACTTTTCCTCTGTTTAAAGACCTGTTTTAGAAGACTTCCTTCAATTTGAATGTTTAACTCAGAAGCTCAGTAAACCTTCTGGACTCTGTCTAGAAACTTATATGGATAGCCCTCTCCATCTTAACTTCCACATTTGAAGTTAGGAATGTACCTAAGTATCATTCTCATGTAGACATTTACATATTTAACTCCTTTCCTACAAATAAAAGGCCTTAAATGATAATGTGAAATATCTGATCCTTCAGGAGCAAATGATTCAATTATAATTTTCTGCAGTGTAAAGAAATTATTCACCTTTAATGAGACAGATTATAGATCTCTGTCATACACAACTTTGGTTGATGTAAGCAGAAATTCTGTTGAGGACATTGGCATACTTAAAGAGTTCAGGGTCTGAACTGAAGGTCTTAGTAAAAGCATCAAGTAACACATTCAGCACCACATCTGTTTTCAGTGCTGCTTTATTCTGAATGTATTTTACATGGCACGGGGCTGCTTGTTTGTATTTTTAATACACCAACCTTTTCCTTCAGTGTTAGCTGAGCATGAGATGTTGGGCCCATTGTGCTGTCAGGGCCCATTGTACTGTTTCAGGGCTTGTCTGTGACCAGAGCTTTCTCTAGTCTTGCCAGAGCAGTAGGTCTGGAAAGGAACCATGTCTCAGCAGTGCTGCTTTGGATCCTCACAGTCTGCAGTCCTCAAGAAAAGGCTGCCTTTTCTGCATTTCCATTGCATCCTCTGTCTGCAGAAAAGTTCTGAGTGGATCCATGGTTTTTCCTGTTTCATTTGTTGTTTGGCAAGATCTTACAGTAAAATTAATTCTTCCTGGAATAAGATGGATTGGAGAGGAAATTAAAGTGCTGTAGTCTTAGAGCTGTAGCCCTATTCTCACTTAGACTCTGTAACCTGTTCATTTCCAATGATTCCTGGTTTTGGCAGAACTGTGCCAGAAGCTAGTTGGTTATATGATGTGGTGCTTTAAAGAACCAATAATTAACTCAATTATGTTGCAGCTCTTTGCATCCATATTTGTAAATGACCTGACAATGTTGTAGAAGGTCTCACATCTGGAATATGTCACTTTTAGAAGCATATTCAGGGGTTGTACAGAGCTGAACTCTTCATGATCTCTCTGAATTCCTTTGTCTTTCACAGTGCTACTTCAAAGAGTCCATTGCCCACACTGTACTACACCTTACACAGTGATCACAGACTCTGTGTGCATCCTTCTTGACTCCAGATGTAATGATGCTTTAAAATAACATTTGTTTAGTCAGTATTAGAGGTTCCTGTTTTTCCTCTTGTGTTTAGAGTGTAGCTCTAAGAGCAATTTTGGTGACCCTATTAATTCACAGTTCCCACTGTGCTTACAGTGTTTGTCCTGAAAGAGTGAATACAAATGGAAGCTTTTCACCTGAAAAGCACAGAACTTTATTTGATAACTGTGGGAGTTAATTTTGCCCTATTAGGGCTCCTCCAGGAGATAATAAATGAAATACAATTGCAGACTGGATTGATAATTTCTTCCGATCCATGTCCATTCTCACTAATCAAATTTGCAGTCCTAGAAAATGCCTCAAATCACAGAAATTTTGTTTAACTGAAATATATAAACCTAACAGAATTCTTTTGAAACAAAAGCATTGATGTGTAATCTTGAATACTTTTGTATTATGAAAGCATTTCTTTCTCATTTTACAGGTCTCAAAACAATTGGGGTTTGTTCTTCTGTCACTTATATATGACATAGTCCTTTTTTACTTAAGAAATACTTGCCCTTTTTAAAAGTAATGTATTCTTCAGATTCTTTTTCTTGGGAGTAGACTCTGGGAGCTACAATTAGTGAGTTGAACAGCAAGGAAGGCCAAGCCATTTAACAGAATACAAAAAAAAAAAACCCTAATGATAGGAAAGAAACCACCTAAAGGAGGCAGGGTTTGGTCAGTGTTGTTGAAATCCTCAGAATTATGTGGTACATTTAGACTTCATGCAGAAAGTACTGAAAATAGTCACTAACATTAAGCATGTCACATATCCATACCACCACACGGAAAGTATGGCAGATATTATATGCTGTCTGCATATAATTGCTAAATATTATTGCTATAGCAAAAATTTGTGGTGGCTCTCTCAGAGAAAGTTAACAGGATTGACAACTCAAGACATAGTGGAGTTTATTAGGTGAACTCATCATTGAGAGTTCTGTCATCCCAAAAGCTTAATTTTGCAGGCTATGCTATTATATAGGAAGGGTAAGTACTAGTATTGCTGTGACACTGAAGGACTGAACTTACAATTACAAAAACAGACTAATCAAGCAGGCATTTTCTTCCTTGTGCTCCACAGACATGGATTACTGACAGAACAAGGGCAAGGTCTGTGTGTCATGAACATTTCCAGTCACCTAACACAGGAGTGTTTGCAAATCTGCTCAGGCCCATGTCAGACTAGGGTTCTGTCATTACAAAGCATATGTGGTGAGATTCCTTACTTGTCACATGTACTGTAAGGCAAGCTGTGCAACTGCTTTTTTTCTGAATTCTATTGTATCAAATCTATTGTTTCACCAACTGCCTCCATTTATTATAGAAGTTCTGTATAAACAAGATGCATCTGCTAAGCAATTTCTTGGACACCCTGTAAAGAACTGGGCTGAAGATTTACAGAATAGTGTCATTCTGTCATCTGCAATAATTAAAACATTGTTCAACTTTAAAGGCTGGCATCCAGTGGAAAGTTAAAAATTGTTTCTCCTTCTATTGCAGTGTGTTGAATAAAACTTTGCCCTCAGATCATTAAGAGAAAAATATATTTTAAAATGTATTAGTGGAAATAGATAATAACAGATCATTCCTAGGAATGACTGTTAGGAATAGCTCTGAAGTTGGATTTACAGAAAGTATACTAAAGTTTACAGTAGTGTTTGTTTTTTATCTAGTGAGCAGTCTGTGAATGTCCTTCCCTGGAAATACAGCCTAAAAGGAAAACTTTTAGATGAATGGAAGCTGCAATCCTGTCTTATGAGCCAAGGATCCTGTTACAATTGTGGAGTGAGATAAATGTTTCACAATAGAATGAAATGAAAATTCTGCCCCTATCTGTAATGCAGGTGCCTGAGTTCAGTGTAACAAGTGATGCAGGAGTTAAAAGCCATATGTCTTTTTTTCCTAAAACAGAAGGCTGGAGACTAGACCAGTGACTGCTTTGCATAGGGAATGTTCTTACACATGCTGATGCAGCTCTATCACACCCTAGAAAGAACATTCAAGAACTGCCATAGACTAAAGGGGGTCATTCTCCTGAGAAAGTGGGCCATTCTGAGTTCTCTTTGGTCCAAGGGCCCTGTGACCATCTTATGGCTTGACTTCTTAATGTCGGGCTACAAAAATCAATCCTGGGCACAGGGAACAGACACTGTATTTCTCTCTTCAAGGCAAGTGTCCTTGTATAATATCTACAGTAAAGACATTATATTTTTGCGTGGCCAAATAGCATGAAAAAAAAATATGGATCATACTCTACTCTTGTGTTTTCTGATTCCTAATGGGTCTTGAATCCAGTCCAGCTTTTCTTGTGGTGACTAGCAAATGTTTTTGGGAAACATGGTATGGAATCCATATAAACCATGAGAGCGTATACTTTTACTCTTCTGGTTCTTTAGTGAGTGACCCACTGAACAATGTGTTTAACCTGGGCAATGGGTAGGTGGGGATGAGCAGGGGAAATGAAGAATGAAACAGGCTGTTCTTCACTTGGCTGCAAATTAAACAAGCCAATCAAAGCAACACTTCATGAGAAGCCTTTTTCTTTCAGATGTGCTTTAGAGCATACCTACTGCATTAGGTTTCTCTGGGAGCTTAAGTGTGAAAAGACCCAGTGTGTAGAATCTTTCAGTGCTTAAATAGCAGATAGGTGGAGAGCTTTGTGAGGCTGGATCTGTACACACCAAAGCGGAGCTCTGAACAGTTGATCAGTGTTAAGGTGTCTCCCAGGTTTAAGGCACAGATGAGTATAGATGTAGTTTTATCACCAAAAAAAAATAGAATTATGACTGTTCCTTTCTATACAACATGCCACATGAAAAGTCTAATCTGAAAGTGTTTTAGAAATTGCGGCTGCTTTTCGTAAGATTTTTTTTTTAAGTGATTCATGTTGAAATCCCCATTAAAGGTATGGTATATGTTTAAGAACAAATTTGATTCAGTGGCTGGCGGGTCTTCAGACACAGAAATGGAAACAATACGTTCCAAATGTAAAAGGGATGGCAGGGCTTATGCAGGAAAGAAAAATGCAGAAAGTCGCAAATAAACAGGAGGTCAGCATGGGAGTACTGCAGAGAGCAAGTGAAATATGCTGTTAGAATTCCTTCATGGACAGCAGGAAATGACAGATATGAAAGCTGCAATAAAATATCTGCATTATGTGGAATCTTTAAATTAACAGTTAAAGGCTTTAAGATGGACTATCAGGGCTAGACAAAATACCCACACCTATAGGCGATGCAACACAGTTTTTTTCTGTTACATTTCCCCCCCCTAGTTATATGTGAGCATTTTCCTATAGTTCATGATGTGAAGTAACTTAGTATGTCTTATTATCTTAGTGATAGAATTCTTTATCATTGTCATTAGTAGAATCAGAGCTAGACATATGTAGAGGACTTTTAGAACCCCATCCAATATGTGTAGACTCTCTGAGACATTTTATAATATTGAAAACAAGGATTTTTAAATGACACTTGATGTCTAGATAAGATACAAACAGCTATGAGCCAAAATTACTAACTGTTTAAAAATGCATAACTAAAAGTAATAGCAATGTATTTATTAAAGAAAGAATAAGTGTCCTCTGGCAAGTATGTGTTCTGCTTGAAATCTGCAAATTGCACATCATTGAGAAGATACACAGTGTGGAAATAATGTACACAGTTTTTCTGAGATTTAGAAATTTGATGCAGTTCTATTTAATAAATTAATTTTAAGTCATAAAAAAAAAAATACAACACCAGATACAAAGGAACAGAGGGGAAAAGTTCATGTTGGATAGGTTAATTCCATTCGCTCCTAAATAGCTCAGATACTTTAGTGCACAGGAAATTAAGTTAATGAGACTAGAACCTAAAAATAATCCCACAAAAGACAATTGGAAGGGAACAATATGTGAAAATGAAAAAAATAAAAACAGAAATAATTTCAGGCATAAGTAAAGATATTGACTTTATCTCATGCACATTACTTTCAGCAGAGAACTCCAGCAAAATAACTTCTACACTGAAGCATCCTGAGACCAGACTCGGGTTTTAGTTTTGTATGGTGTAGGATTGTATCTACGTATGTGTATTTTGGAAAACTGGCTATTGTGGTTACTTGATTGATTTTTTTTTGTTGTTTGTTGTTTCTGCAAGGATAGTTATTTTCAGCACAGATGCCTTGCACTGAGGCTGCGCTGCTGTACTCAATTTAGGCACTGTGAGACTGGCAACAAATCCACTGCCACAATAGCTAGTAGGTACATATTTAGCTGGAAATGTACAGAAATGTATGTAAATATGTAGATTGTTACATTTGTGCAGTAAATACTCTCCTTTAAAGAGATACAAGCTTTCATCAGGACTGATATTCCAGTACAGATCTGAATAGCAGTGTGAAATACCTCAGTTTCTAAAATGGGAGCAGTGTGTGGTCTTTAGGTGGACAGATACTTGGAAGAGCCTCACTGGAAATATTTTTGCAGATGCCATAGTGACAGAAAAGGTGGTCTATATCTGGTACTGTAGCATACATTTCCTGCATTTGACAGGTGTCTGATACTCTGCTCTCATTCCTACACACTTCCAGTCACATGGGCCATCTGTACACATAGATGGCAAGTAAACAGAAGGTACTAAAGACTCTCCGTAGCCAGCTAAGAGCCATTGAGTCACCATTTTATCTTTTTTAGGTCCACTGTATATGTGTACTTGGATGCCAGGTGTCCATCAAAAAGCCACTCTTACCATTCCCCTCCTGAGCTGAGATAAAGTCAGGGAGAGTTAACTCACCAGTTGCCATCACAGCCAAAACAGTCAACTTGGGGAAATGATTTGAATTTACCAATGAAAATCAGTGGAATAATGAGAAGCAAAATAAAACCTCTTTTCCAGGTTCTGCCTGCTCTCTTCAGGGGTGCAGGGAGAGAGAGAATGAGGGTTACAGGCAGTTCATCACAGGTTGTTTCTGCCACTGCTTCCTTCTCAGGGAAAGGAGTCCTTCCCCTGCTCCATTGTGGGGTCCCTCCCATGGGAGACAATCCTCCATGAATTTGAGTCTTTCCCACAGGCTTCAGTTCTTCACACTGCTCCAGCATGGGTCCCTTTCTACACGGTGCAGCCCTCCAGGAACAGACTCTCCAGTGTGGGTCTTCCATGGGGTCACAATTCTTGCCAGCAAAACTGCTCCAGTGTGGGCTCCTATCTCCATGGGGTCACAGATCCTGACAGGAGCCTGCTCCAGTGCAGCCTTCCTGCACAGTCACAGCCTCCTTCAAGCATCCACTTGCTCAAATGTGGCGTCCTCCACAGACTGCAGGTGCATCTCTGCTCCACCATGGACCTCCATGGGCTGCAGGGGCACAGCTGCCTCACCATGGGCTGCACATTGGACTGCAGAGGAATCTCTGCTGCAGTGCCTGGAGCACCTCCTGCCCCTCCTTCTGCACTGACCCTGGTGTCTGCAGATCTGTTCCTCTCACATATTCTCACTCAGCTCTTCTCTGTCTGCAATTACTTCTGCCCAATAACTTTTCTTTTTCTTTCTTAAGTATGTTATCACAGAAGTGTTCCTACCATCAGTGGGCTTGGCCTTTGCCAGCAGTGCTTCCACTGTGGAGCTGGCTGGCATTGGGTCTCCTGAATATGGGGGAAGTTGCTGGCAGCTTCTCACAGAAGCCACTGCTGCTACCAAAACCCTGCTACCAAAACCTTGCCATGCAAACACAATATACGTGGTGTGAACCATGGTAAATGGTTCACATTTCCTCATTCCTTCTGAAGTGTGTTTTCCATTGATTCCAACTTACAGATTTTCCTGCCTTTGTCTCTTCAGTCACATAGATTGCATCTATGTGAGTGAATAAAACAGACCATAGTCCACTCATGTAATGCTGAGTTCAACTGTTGCATTATTTGAGTGCATATACAGCTAATCTTTTACCTTCCAAAATAGGTTCACCACATTCAAACTCCTTGGGAATGGTCCCTAACCAGCACCTCTGCACTGCATCTGGACACTGCTGGACAGCTGCTAAGTCACGCAAGTCAAAATCATGCCAGTGCCTCACTAAGACTATAGCATCATGAATAATCATATTCCACTTCCTTATTTACTGTTCTGTCCCTAATTAATAGGGACAGAACAGAATATTAATAATAGAGGGCTACAGCCAAAGAGGTAAAGAATCATTTGTATTTACTGTCTTCTTATTCTATGGATTATTACTCAACCTTCCCTGTCATGAGAACATAGGGAGTGAGACAAATGTAGATTAAAAAGCTAGATGAAGGGATAAAAATAGAGGAACAAACACACTAACTGAAAACTTTACATTTCAGATGAAGTAAAGGCTGGCACTTGTGCACATAGATGTCTTTGTCTTTCCAGATTCCTTGGCACTGAACTCATTAAGGAGTTAGAAAGAAACACAGGAAGAAGAAATTTCAATGATACCATATTTGGCAGTTCTCTCATCTTCTAGAATGGTAGTGATACGTGCCTCTGTCCCTTCGGCCAGTCAGGTCACTTTGTTATCAAAGCACAAACCGGATTTCTTTGATAATCAAACACAATCGTAAAAAAGTAATTAAACTTATAATGGAGACCAAACACATTGAATAAGATATAATTCTCTCCATGTAAATCATGCAGTCATAAGCATATATCCCATCCAAAACATCTGTAGTATCCCACCCACACCAACCTTTCCTGATATATCTTTGTCTATCCACAAACAAGAGATAGTTTCTTTTGGGTAGCTCTTCATTCCTTCCACCCAGCAGCTCCTACTATGTCATACTAAAGATACCACTGAAATTCAGCAAGGATCAACTTGAAAATTTTGAGTAAAAGCAATAGGGATAGGATTCACCCCATCAGTTTAACTGATAGCCAGTCAAGAGAAATAGTCACTTTAAGGGGATAATTCTTCCAATCTAGGTACCTACATTAAGATGAAAAATCATAACCCAGGGTGCATATTTTTGTCCATTACCTATAAATGGAATCTAGATGCGTAGTTCATGTGGAGACGTTCAATATGGACATCTGACACTGCGTCAGAGATCTGAACTGAAACAAAACCAGTCAAATATGATGTATCCCTATACTAAAGATTCTAACCTGTCTTCTCAGAGATTGGTGTGTGAGAAAGAAAATATTGCTTTATAAACTGCAAATGTACTCTCCAGGCTGTATCCTTTGTAAAGCAATGAATATGGAGAGAGATGTAGGCATGGGTCACTGTCTCTGAAGCAGTTTTAGGAATAGCCCCATGAGTAGCTCCGTACCAAGAGCTCTCTGAGTGGGTGTTCTGCCATTGGTGCAGCTGGTCCTCTGCTCCCCTGCTGTCTTCCTGCTGTATCCCAGTATCTGGAGAATAGCTTTGGCTTCCTCATTGCTTGGTGCCCTGCTGAGCTGTGGAACCCTGAGAGAAAGCAAGAAACTGCCAAACTCCACTGAATCATTTGAGATAGAATATCTCGCCTCCCTCATACCGACTTCCTGGGGAGAAAAAGTAGGATGAGATGAATGCCAGTCATCAGCTAAAGCCATCTCATTATCTGCCCAGACAGAAGTCAAGTTAAAACAATCAAGGGCTGCCTGAACCTGATTCACAAAGAAGTGAGGACTGGATGGGAGTGACTGGCTAAATTGTACTGCCCTTGCAAACCCAGCATATCCACTTCTGTTCACAGATAATCTCAGCAAGTTCCTTCTCAAACCTAAACATGTGCCTTCATCCCAAATACTGCTGATACTTCAAACCAAACAAACAGGCTTCATACCAATCACGTATCTTTCCTACTTACAGGGTTGCCTGTAGGTAACAAAAAAAGTATTTTCTGCTGTCTCTGTGCTGGAGGAAAATAAGATAATTCCCAGAAAATTCATTGCCTTTTGACTTTTGGAAATAATGTTTGGATGTCAGGATGAAAAGACTTGAGAAACATAAATCAAAAGGAAATGAAATTATATTACATTTTACGCAGCACTTACACTTTTGTATGTGGAGCAATAGATTCAGTTTTGGGCTCATCAGCACAAGAAAGTCTTGAAATATTGGAGTCCAGTGATGAACAGCCACGATGATTAAAAGTTGAACCACATGATACACAGAAACACTGAAAAAATCCCAAGTTTGTTCACTTGAGGAAGTAAAAGCTAAGGGGAGAGCTTAGGCTTGTCTTCAGCTACTTGTATGGAGAGTGAAGAGAAGATGTGTGTAGCATAAGAGACAAGACACAAATTGTAACCAAAAAAAATCCATTTAGAAATAAGAATGAATTTCTCACTATGGAGGTGGTCAAACACTGGAATAGATTTCCTAGAGATGCTGTGGTATTTCTATCCTGGAAGGCCTTTAAAGCTGAACTGACAGAACAGGGCCCTGATAATTGCTCTAAGCTGGCACTTCTTTTGAGCAGGTGTTGGACCACATAGCCTCCTGAGATTCCTTCCAGCTGCTGTGTGATTCCATGGCATCAGTGCACTGTCAATGGCAAGTGACAATCTCTTAAGATCAAAGAAAGGCAAGCAGTATCTTGTGGTGAAATTACAAAGTCTTAAACATATTGGCTGGAGTCAGAACCTAGATAACCTTTAAGAAGCTCTTGCAGTCTGGTGCTTGAAGCAAAATTACCTCAGTCATGATCTTGTCAGAGGAGCTGTCAGAGATCCTTAGATTCTTTTCCTAAACTGTGCTGATACAGGTAGCTCATAGGGATTTGGAGTGGGAAAACATGGATGAATTACAAATGACGGAAAATTTAAAAATATGTTGCTCTGTATTACCTGATGCTCTCTGTCTTTATATTAATAGGAGTAACCCAAGTAAGAACATTCATATTCTACACCTCTGCCTTTAGACAAGAATACACTGATTTGTACAGAAAACTAAATCTTCAAAATGCTTTTATACCAAAATAATTTATTAATATTATTTTTAAAATTGGTTTAAATGACAAGAAGATGAATTTAAAAGGTATGTCTCTATGTGTTAGTCTTTATGTATTCCTCCACAAAAGGAAAGAAATTTAGATCTGTGAGGATCACTTTTGGTCCTTAGGGAAAAGTAAAAAAGCAAGAAAAAAAAAAGGTAGTACTTAATTTTTCAGTGAGCAAAACTAGATAAAAAGTGGAACCTATAGAAAATGGAAATATCAAAATATAATAGAAAAAAAAAAGAATGAAAAGATATGTAAAGCGGCAAATTGTGCATATTTAAAAGTCTATATGGGTTTGATGTGCTGTTAATTTATAATACTGACTCCTACTGTGACATGCTGTGTTCTTCAGCCCAGAACTTCCTTGTCACACTTAATGACTTCTACTGTACATTTATTTTACTTTGAGTATTGGTTATTAGTTGAATACTATAATTGTAGGAGAGTCTAAACAGTAAGTAGCTGTAACAGGCTGAGGGGGAGAAGTGAAAAGAAAAAAAAAAAAGAATATAATGAAATCATGAAATAGCTAGAGAGAATCAATTAACTAAGTGAACAGTTATCTTTTTCTTTTGACTTTCATTAAGTATATAAGGTCCATAAAGTAACCAGTTATAACAACCAAAGTGCTTGAGTTTTTACCTATAGCACTTTCAGTGTAAAAGAACTTCAGTAAATTTTGCAGAGACAAAGAAAGGATTCTTCATGCACATGGTCTTCAGAGTTCAGTGCATCCCTGAAATGGGCATATTCAAATGCTTGGGCTCTAATCCAAATCCCATGTGAGTAGGAGTGTTTAGACTTTTAGGAGACCTTGCTTGTGTCCTTGGAGAGTTACACATTTCCTCTGTTTCTTCCATGTGGAGTGGAGAAGTTGAGAGCTCACTGGGTTTTCCACTTCTTCAGTTTCCTTACTCACAAGATTTTTCCCAAGAAGGCAATGTGCAAGCAATCCATCTCCCTATATTATGCTGTAACTTTCAAAGATTTGGGATTCATTTGTGTGAATGTTGTCTTGCTGACAGGCCAGCTATGGGAGACTGTAATGTGGAGATATGTGTGTATACTTGGTGTTACAGCTTAAAGGGAGAATAATGGTGATGCAGCAGTGCTGAGCACTTAGGAATTGACAAGTAGCAGTGGCAAGAGCATTGGAGTATTTTAAAACAGGAAATGCTGCCTGGATAATGAAAGCATCCATCTGTGCAGGAAGCCTGTGTGACCACATGTAGGTTCAGCTTCTTAGACATCATGTTTTCCCATGCTTGGAAGAAAAGTGAGTAATTTGATACACGGACCACAGATCTGGAAAGTTTTGTTTCTGAAGTCTTTGTCCTTTGGTAGGAATGTAGCTGCTATTTCTGAAGTATCATTGCCTCTCTCTGCAGAATCTCTCAGTCTAAATGGTGTGTATTTTCCTTTTCAAAAGGAAGGTGCTGTTGTGCATGACTCCCTACACTAAAACCAGCAAGCCATTTCTTCTGACAAAATATTGCTTAAAATTGGATGTGATAGGAACAAAAGGAGGAAACAGTCAAGGATGTAGAGGCTATAACCCTTATTCTCCCGTGACTCCTGATATGACATGGAAAGAGTCACTCAACTTCTCTGTGTCTCAATTTCCCATCTGTAAAATGGGGTTAAAATACCTACCTCACAGGGGTGTTGTGAGGCTTTTTAAAATAATGTTTGTAAAGTGCTTTGAGATCCTTGGATGAAAGGTGCAATAAGAAATCAAATTATTCACTTTTTTTAGTGCAATACAAGTGCACTTCCGTTGAAATGGCTAAAGGCTTCCAGCTCTTTATAGCTGTTCTACACTACTCTGCTATAATTTCCTCCTGCCATTTGTTATATCTGCTGGGAGTTAAAAAGAACAAATTTACAATCTAGAATATCTAAATTGTCACGGTATTGTGTGGATGAGAGCTAGAAATCTGATATTCTTTTTAAACTGTGTTGTGTATTGTTTGTCCATGCAACCATAAAGTTAACATAAAAAGGATATATTATAACTTTATGCATTCTTAATCTAGACTGGGTAGGTTGTGTCTTTGTGAGACTAACTCAGTCTCTTCACAAAATAAAAATGTTCAGTTTTCATCACTGGTTCCAAAACTTACACAAGGGGTAGAGTAAGTCTTTTACCTCTCTGGGTTTTGCAGTCATTTAACAGATATCCATTAAACAGCACACTGTGAAGGTAGCTACTGAGTTAAAGATCAAATCTAAGGAATCACAGAAATGTGAAATGAAAGCAAGATTAAATTTTACAGACCTGAATCAAAGAAAAGGCATATAGTTCACACAGAGCTGCTAGTGTAACATACTTCCTAGAAGACCCTTAACTAATACACAAACTGATTCAGTATTTAAAATTTCATATTGATAAACAGATGATACAGGTGCCTCACCAGAGCAAGCTTAGAATTCAACTGTTATTGAGGAGATGACATGGTATGCATGAATATCCTTCTCATTAAAATTAACTGCTGCATGGAGATAAGAGACATGAGTAAAATAATTGCTAAAGAAAGGAGATGCAAAAAAAGGGTTAAAAATTAAAATACAAGAAATGAAGCTTAATTTAAATATTTTGCTTTCCCACCTCTCTCGTCTGGGATTAATGTTTTGCACTTTCTTCTCTTCCACTACCTTTTTATTCTTCATTTTATGACTCAATGGATGAGAGACTAGAAAAGGATGTAGCCAAACAAACAGAATAAAAAATATTGTAGTTGCAGCTTTCACCTAGCTTACCTACTCAAAAAGAATTTAGGTGTCTTCTCTCATACAGTATGTGGTTCATATTTTGACTTTTCACTTGCGGAGGCAAGGTATGGCATATTCCTCCCCTTGGTGATCTTTTACAAACACAACCCCCCCTTTTAGGAAACAATCCCTGAAACTTTTCACATTTCAGAAGTTGGCCTAGAATAGTCACTGCATACCTGAGCAGTTCTCAGGATGACTTGAAAAAATCTTTTTTTCTTCTACTTTGCATTTCAATGTCATATTGCAGCTAGATTTGGACTGATTTCACCAGTGTTCATACCTCATCCTAAACTTGAAGGCACTGGCAGTTTTGGAGCTATAGCTCATTGCTTCTTTAATTACTTTGATGTTCCTTTGCTGCATCTAACTGCCCTTCAGTGTAGTTACAAGATGCGCCTCACAAAATCCTGTTTCTACTGAACAATCTCCTTGGCACCAGGTTTTATCCTTAATATTTAAATTAATGTGGGACTTGTTTGTACATTTTACTTTAGAAAATTATTAGTGTATTTGCTTTTCAAATAGCACAGACTAGTTATGCACTAATCCTTCATTTCCTTCTTCTATTCAGTTATTCAAGATGGACATTTTTCAAATAGGGAGTGTAAGTGGCAATCTTTACTTGTACACTGATACTCTGATACCCCAAATTTTTGTGGCACTGAAACATAAATGTGAATTATGATGATCTTGAAGAACATAGCAACTAAAATAAAACCACTTTTTATGATCAACAGATAACCTACTACTGACTTGGAATATCTTGTGATGTAAAAATACCATATAATCTTCCTTATTAATTATCTTTCCTCTGTATTCAAGCAGATAATATGTAAGATATAATATTTTACCATTAGAGCATTTTTTTTCTAGATATAGCCTAGTAATCAATCAGTTCTGCTGCTTAACTACAGCCTACTATCATCCCAGGATCCCTAACCACTGTGTAGAAGAAATACTATCTTGTGGCTGAAATATTATTGTGCTATTGAGCTTTGTATTTACAACTCTTGATTTATTATCTCGTCTACTGACAGAAAAGCTATTTTCATCAAACACTATTTCCTATTACCAAAATATTAGTGCACAAGCCACCTACTACCTGAAATTTCCCACTTTGGTTTGTTTAACACAAAACATGAATCACACTTTAAAAATTGCTATGTGTTTAGGTGTACTAGTGTTGAAAATACATCTAAGCTGAAAAGATGCTATCAGAAGTTGATGGAGTAGCTCTTGAGCAGGTGTTAATTATCCTAGCTCTACTGGATCCTTTCAGTTTGCACCAGCTGAAAAACTGGCCTAGCATGTCACTGTAATGACAGATCTAGGAACTTTCTTTTCCAGTTCTGGAAAATGAAATATAGCTTGGGTAGCTAATTATCAAAATATAAGTTATGAAATGTTCATTACTCCGTAATTATGAATATGTGTTTTAAGGCTGGTTCTAACAACGACATAACTTCTGAGTGAACATGAGATACCAGAAGATGCACTCTGGATGATATTCATCTGACTGAGTATGGGTATCTTTAAGGTGGGCATCAAGTCTGAGTCCCTTTTTTGTAAATGAAGAGAAATATTTATTAGTTTTAGTCTCAAGAAGATATCTTAACCAGATCAGGTGGGCTGTGTCTGTAAAGTGTCTGCTTCTCTTACTGACTAAGGATGGAATCATGGAATAGCTTACTCAGATGTGGATGCCTGCCTTGCTCATGTCTAAAGTTAGGTGAGATGAATCTCCCCCTCGGGGCCTCTCATTGGCTCCATCTTATTAAACTCTCCCTATGTTATTCAACAGTTACTAGAACAAAGTTGAGTAAAATGTGGTAACTCTGCACCATTTTGTTATGGCACACAGAGCAGTAAATAACAGCCCTATCATACATATATGACCATAAAATTTGGGCTAGATTATTTACTTAAAATTATATCATGCATATAATTCCTTCTATCTTCCTTTCATGTAACAACTCTTCTAAAATTTTTAACCTCTCCACAGTTGAACTGAGAGATTTTGATTTTACTGATGGATCCACTAAGTAAAATGTCGTTTTAATCTTCGCGCATAATTGTTGGTCAACTAGTGTTAATGGTGTGTATGGGGTTAAAAAAGTAACATTTTCCTTCTTGGAGTATACTCATTCTCTTTTGGTGAATGGCATTCATCAGTAAGAGAATAAATCCAGTAGTAGTTATTCCTTTGCCATCCACCATGTTTACAGGAAATACAGGAGTGAGAAAAGTTGGAAACATAGGCAATTATGTAATCAGAATAATATGATTGTAATAAATCCCATAAAACTGTGAATATGGAAGTGAAAGGAGAAACATAAGTATTTATGCCATAATATGTAGCAGTGGTAGTAATTAGCATTTTGATTGCCTTTTTCTTATCAGTTCTGTGAAAGAAATTCATGTGAATAGCAAATAAACAAAAATAGCCCAATGGACTATAGAGAATTCAGTTCAAATGGGTCAGCCATAGTGTTCTAGAATTGCTGTGTGATTAACAATATTTGACATGCAGTTTGTTTTCTGTCCGTGCGATTGCAACAACAGTTCCAATTGTAGCCACTTTTTTCTTTTCTTTTCCTTTTTCTTTCTTTCTTTGTTTCTTTCTTTGTTTCTGTTTTTTATGCAGAAGACCATCAAATGAATTGTCACAATACTCGAATAATGCAAGACACAGAGAAAGACGATAACAATAATGATGAGTATGATAATTACGATGAACTGGTGGCCAAGTCATTGTTAAATCTTGGCAAAATTGCAGAGGATGCAGCATACAGAGCCAGGACAGAATCAGAAATGAACAGCAATACATCTAATAGTCTGGAAGATGATAGTGACAAAAATGAAAATATCGGTCGGAAAAGTGAGCTGAGTTTAGATTTAGACAGTGATGTTGTTAGGGAAACAGTGGACTCCCTTAAATTATTAGCACAAGGACATGGTGTAGTGCTTTCAGAAAATATTAATGACAGAAATTATGCAGACAATACTTCACAGCAAGACAATAGGAATATGAACTTTGTAATGCTAGGGAAGCCTGTGAACAATGGACTTACAGAAAAAATAGTGGAGGAGAGTGATGAAGAGGTGTGTCTCAGCAGTTTGGAGTGCTTAAGAAACCAGTGTTTTGATCTGGCTAGGAAACTCAGTGAGACAAACCCACAGGAAAGAAATCAACAGCAAAACATGAACACTCGTCAGCATGTCAGGCAAGAAGATGACTTCCAAGGAAGAACACCAGACCGGAATTACTCTGATATGATGAACCTAATGAGGCTTGAAGAACAGTTGAGCCCCAGATCTAGGACTTTTTCTAGCTGTGCCAAGGAGGATGGTTGTCATGAAAGAGACGATGATACCACCTCTATTACTTCAGATAGATCTGAAGAAGTGTTTGATATGACAAAAGGTAACTTAACCCTGCTTGAGAAAGCAATTGCTTTGGAAACTGAGAGAGCAAAAGCCATGAGAGAAAAAATGGCAGTGGAAGCTGGAAGGAGGGATAATATGAGATCATTTGAGGAACAGTCTCCAAGACACCTTTCTGGAGATGACAGGAAGCCTAAACCAAGTGACGGCCATGTCAAAAAGCCATATTATGGTAAAGGTAATATTTCTATATACCGTATGTTATGTCATGAGAAAGTGTGAGCTAACATGTTGAATTTTTGCATAGATTTCTGAAATGAAGTTATTAATTCCACATAATGGGAACTTTATTAAAATTGTAGTATGACATGATTGTAAAATAACATCATGCTATGATTATAAAATAAAATAATTCATTCTGCAGTGTTAGAAATATGTACAGTATATCATTGTCAAAATTGAAAAAGTAACTTCTCAGGGAAACAAAACAAGAGATCATGTTGAAAGAGGCAAAGATTTTTCTCAAGGTTTTAATATATTTTATAGTAATAATTAAAAAAGAGAATTGTGTTGCAAACTGTATTGAAGAGGGGGGGTTTATGTAGCAGATAGTCAATCAGCTATGAAGTGCATATATTACAGATTGGATTGGGTAGGTGGCATCGTGACTTATAAAATTATCATCAAATGACAGTTATTGATGAAACCTCTCCCGTCTAAAATGTAGAATTGCCTGATAGAAATTGAACAGTATCAAAATGACCGATAACATAAGATAGGGGCAGTGACTGCACATTAATTATCTTAAGATAGTCAGATAATGGAAACCATTTGCTATGCAAGGCATGGTGTGGCCTGGGCTGAGATCAATAGCAATTTCTTTCTTATGTGCATTCCACTTCACTGGTTTCATTCCATTGTGGAAACAGTTAAGGTGCTGCCTTGACCATAATTCAATACAAGAAAAAAAAACAAACCAATAAAAACCGAACCAACCAAACAAAAAAACCCCAACAGACTAAAGGTTACCTTTAGAATGCCTTTTAATTTGCAGGATTATCATGGTGATGGTGTGTTTATATTATGACACCCCTCTTTAACATGTTTACATCTGTACATGTAGGGCCGTGTTGTATTAAGTGTTCAATACCTTCTGAGATTCATTGAACACCCCTGATTCCCATTGACTTTAGTGGAAGTTGAGGACATGGTATTTCTTGGGAGATGCTAAACAGAGGCTAGGTTTATCTTATATTTGTTGTAAAAATATTTGTTTTGCTTTCTACAATTGAGATGGTGGGCATTTTTCTCTTTTTTATAAATCCTTGTTTTGAAAAAGTAATCTGCCTGTGACATTCATGTAGGCAGACATCTTGATCCAAGAAAGTTTTGTTCATTTTTTACAAGTCTTAAGCAAAAGTAATGGTTAGTCTTTTAGAAAAGCATGTAAATTACTCATGTCAAACACTGCTGCAATGGATTTTAGTGAAGTTTTGTTTGTTCAAACCACAAATATATAGTCCAGTGTATGCTGTAGTAACTTCGGGCATTTGGGGAAGACAACTTTATTTAGTTAATGTATTACTGCATAGCCATGTGGATGTTGTGCTAAATGTTGTTCACATATGACCTATTGTAGATGCATTTCCCTTTGAGTTTATGTCTCCAAAACCACAGAAAACATGGCAAACCAAAATTAATTTTTGATGAGTTTTTTAACTGTGCTATTGTCCAGTCTTTCCAGTGTATATATGACTGGGAAAACATTTTTGCATATAGGCCTGCTGTCTCCAAAAAGCCTAAATCATTTCTGACAGTGAGTAATGTATGGATGTCCTATTTTAGTAAACTCTGTAGTTTCTTTGAACCATCCTATTTCTTGGGAGCTGCAGGCTGAGTTGCTAATAGGTCCAAGGCTCAACCAGGGACTAAATACTGTGGGAGTTTGGACCATGGAGCTTTGTGGAGTGGATCATTCTTCACCTTTTTAATAAAAAAAGAAAAAAATATTCCCTTATTTAAAAAACAAAACAAAACAAAAACAAACAAACAAGCTAGCAAAAACAACTCTGTGAAACATTCTGGTAGTAGTTGAGAGAGGAATCTTTATGTAAGACAAGTGCTTATGTCATTTGTTCTCCAGTCATATGTTATCTTCCAAATACTGCTGGAAGAGATACCTACAGAGATGTATGATATGGTTAGGTGGAAACTTTCTTGGGAGCACAGGTTTGCAGTGAGAACTACCTCTTGGCTTCAAAGATCACTAAAACAACCATTAAGGGACCACTAACCATTCTCTCCCTGCCATTTTAAGCTTTCTAAACAGGCTTGCTTCTGAAATTTATGCATTTAAAGTCCTTTGACAACCTTCACTCAGGAAATACTCCCATTGTGGCAAGGAGTGAGAAAAGGTTGCAGAGTTCAGTAAAACTGCAATATTTCTCCCAAATAGCAGAAGAGGATTTACAAAACAGTATCCAGTGCTTTGTATAAAGTTGTGACAACTTTACTCAAATGTCTTCCATTAAAAGCAATGGGAAATTGTGCAAGTGCAATTTTATGCAAGTTTTGAAATCATTAAGAGTAGTATACAGCATCTTTTCTGACTCATTAGACCATAAAGGCTCTTAAGGATCTGATATGTGCTATAATACTATGATGTAGACTTGAATGCAGAGCAGGATTTGCTTGACGCTGTAGGATGCAAGGATCCTCAGCTACTCTAAATTGCGATACCTTCACTGACTTTGATGTTCTAACAATGTTGAGTAGCTAAAGTTCCTCTAGTTTAAAGTCTCTAAAAAGCCATTATGGTCTATTAACCATCTACATTTTTTCCAGTCCTTGAATATTGTTATATTTACATAATTTATATTTCGTTTACATTATCTATTCACTTATCTAATACTTTTACGCATTCCAAAGTACTTGACTTGATGAGTTGCTTAGAGTTGTGTATGTATGTAGCTGTGGGCTTGCTGTTCTAGTGGTCTCAGCACAGGCCTATCTGGCAGGAATTCAAATCCCTCCTCTGACATTTGCTCCTTCTGTGGCCTTGGGTTTAACTTCTTGATCTCTTTCTTCAGTTTCCTGATGTATGAGATTATGGTCTTTCCAAGAGTGTTGTGGTAACTGTATAGCACACTGGAGATAGATTTATATGTTTGTTTGTCATTAAAGAGCATGGAACAAAGAACTGTGTTCTACAGTCAACATGCAAGTTAAGTAAAATAAAACTTTCATAATTAGGGATTCCATTTGCAAAATATGAGGTTTAAGTATGGTATTATATTTTAAGAATGGGTTTAAGACATGGAGAGTCATTACAATGAGCTAAAGATTTTCTGTAAACTAAAGCTGTTTTGGAAGAACTTGAAAAGTAAATGTACATATAAAATCTACCAGAGGGAAATCAGGGAAAGATAAGTCCAAAACAGAATGTGAACTCTGGATTGTATTGATTCATGATGACAAGAATGGGTTGTACATGAAGTTCTACAAGTACTGAAATTTCCACCTATTGTACTGAGGGTTCTGTTTGTTGAAGCTGGGATGGAATTTAATGTAAAAAACACTTAGTGGAAAACAAGTAGCAAAATCTTGTTTTCCTGAGATGAAAGCATAAGTACTGAAGCAGAGAAATTTCAAGAGCAACATAAAATTATTAAATGAGGATAGTTCAGATTGGGTATTGAGAGGAATCATGGACAAAAAAGATGTTGGTGATGTTGAGCCAAAATTGTAGCAGTTCGAGTATCCTGAATTTTATCTCTTTAATACTGGTATGAAAATCAGCAGTAATGTCCAAAACCTGGCAACTGTGGTCAAGATGATAAGATTTAATTTGTATCACATGCTTGTCTGGAAGGATAGGGATGTTACTTTACAGATGTTCTGTTAAAGGAAATAAGCAGATGAAGTTATGTGAGAATGTTCTAAATCAGGATTAATCTCACCAGTATTCCACTACATTATTTGCAGAAAACTTCATTTTGTGGAAAAAATGTCTAGTTAGACTTTTCTTTGATTTGTAGTCAGAAGATCCAACAACATTCTAAAAGGTCATTAACCTTTCAAGCATATGAATATTCAAGTGTTATATATGCATGTTGGTAATGGCCCAGATTTACGAAGAAAGCAATGCTTTCAGTAATTCTGATTACAATGTTTACGCCACCATAATTTATTGAAGAGAAAGGAATATTTATGTAATTTTGCCACTTTATGAGGAATTTAAAGAAAACAAGAGTAATTTCCTCATTTAGCCTTGGAAAAGGGATTTTTGTGGAATCATTATACTGAAGATCTGGGTTTGCTACTCTCAGGACATTGGACTGCTATGACAGTACATTTGCAGACCTGAATACATGAGGCAAATAAGAATGCAAAGAAGGGAAACTCCAACTAAACAGTTTCCAAATGACCTTGCACCCTTGAGCTAATGCTTGCCAGCAGAACATTGATTTTTTTTTTTTTTTGCTTTGCTATAAAAAGGTCATTTTCCAATCACTGTGAATGGATATTGCCGTGATCATGGGAGTCTGCAGTCTGAGAAGAAGATAACAGGATAAAAGTGACAGAACTGTGATAAGAAGTAGAAAGGGTTTTTTTTCCAGTTTTCATAATAACATTTACCAAAGAGTAAATGACATGATTAAATGAACCTTCTTACAGAAATGTGAAAAGACTCATTCACTTGACACATTTGTTGTAAATTATAGATCCCTCAAGAACAGAAAAGAAAGAGAGCAAATGTCCTACCCCTGGGTGTGATGGAACTGGCCATGTAACGGGGCTTTACCCCCATCACCGCAGTTTGTCAGGATGCCCACACAAAGATAGGGTCCCTCCAGAAAGTAAGTTCACATTCTTTCATGGAAACTGGGGATTAAACTACAAAAACTTTTCTAGCATGCTTTTAAAACCTTTTATTTTAAAAAATTAATTTCATTTTTCAGTATGGTTTGTCTCAACTTAGTCAACTGTTCTGTGTTATACTTTTTCCTTTATTCCATCATTTCCATTCTTTACTAACTTTACACTAAAAGAACAACTTTTAAAGCTGTATTCTTTGATTTTGAGAATCCTAGGCTATTTTTAAATAGACATATTCAGTCAACAGATAAAAAGGTTTCCAGAAGACATGCACTGCTTTTGCTTCTGCGTGCTAATGTCACATCAACTGTCCTTACTGTCTTGTACAGGAATACTTACTCCTGAAAAACTTGCAGCCCCTTTCCTTTGTTATTGTTGTGTCTGAAACATAATTTATATTCAATGAGTGCATATTATAAAAGATAATAATTTGGCTGTTTACTTAGTTGCAGAACTCAGGATTTTGAGCAAATATCCCCTGGCAGTCACATGGGTGGAACTTCTGCCATGTCAGCAAATTCTCTGCATAGGAGGTTCACCCATATGAGCTTATGGATACCCACCTAAAATCAGAGGGCTTCATTTCTGGAAGTCACCTCCTTGGCTGGTGAAATCAGCATAGTTCTGTTGAAGCTAATTACTCTATGCTGGTTTTCATCAGAAAGTATCTAGCTAAGATTCAATTCTCATTCACACCAGTTTTAAAACAAGAGTTATGGATTTCATTCCATATGGACCTAAAATCCACACTGTCCATCAGCACTTACAGACTAAACCTCAATGAATTTGCAACAGCTTTAAGGAAATGTTATAAAGACAGTCAAAACTAAAATGGTCCCCAGTTTCCAAAGGAAAGTAGATTCTGATGGACAGGAAAACAGAAGTAGATCAGCACTGCAAGAGTGGCAGACATAACAAGTCTCCTCTTTCATGGTACAGTGGCTTCTTCCAGAAGTAAAGTGACGAGGAAGTGCTTTAGGAAACTTTGCTGGAGTTTGGTTGGTCTCTGAATACAGTAGGACAAATAAAGTAATTTCTCTGCTTTACAAGACGCTGTAATTTTCTGAAACACAAATATTTATTGAGTTGCTCAAAGTTCTATCATTTTTTCAAATGGTAAATAAAAAAGCTCCTTAGAAGACTTTGTAAATCAAAGAAGAATATAGCTTTAAACTGTTTGCATGCTCTTGTACCTACTAAAATGACAAAGGTGAGCTCATCTTTTTTTTTTCCTGTGATGTTGGCCTTGTGAAGCATGTTTCAAGAACAGCTTTAAATATTAGGAATTTCAGAGTGAAGCTTTTGCATCTATACACATTTTATCACACTGATGATGGGGTGATGATGATGATGGTTATCTTTTAATGAGTATACATGGTTTAATTCTCAAGCCTCTGAACAGCTTTTATTCAGTTCTTAACTCAGTCAAGGTATCTACTGATTTTATTAGATCTCTTTTTTTTTTTTGAGTGAGAACTAAATACAGGCTTCCAGACCACTTCTTGTGTGAGAAAATGAGAACTTCACAAGGGCTGGATGGCCTTTTTCCATTGAGTGATGTAGTGCCATCCAGTTCCGAGACATGGATTCAAATACGCCTCATGTCATAAAAAACTCTGTTCAGTGATCCCAAAAGGTTCTTAATTATTTGGCCCTTCATAGCATGAGCTTTATTATTTAGAGGGGTACTGCTCTGAGCAGCCTTGGAGTAAGTTTTCCATCCAGCTTGCAGTGGATGCAGATGTAAATCAGTTTTCTTGCTTAAGCTTGTACCACCTATTTTTTTTACTTTTTTTTTTTTTTTTTTTTCTGCCATCCCTCAGTTTTTAAGTGCTTAATTTTGTTTCTTAGCATTTTGGAAAACAAAAATCACATTTGTAGAGAATACAAGTGAAAATTAAAGGATCCATTCTGCTCGCCACATAGATATGATACATAATACATCTATGTGGAAGTGAGCAGAACTGGCCCCTAGCTCAATCGGGCTGCCTTATAGTTAGGGTTAAATTCTGTTCAGGATTGTACTGAGGTGCATTTCAAATACTTCAATGTTCTACCAGTATAACTTGAGAGCAGATTTTCAGCTCATGATTTTGATACTGTGTTTATAAAGCTATGTATTAAGAATACATACATTTCCTGAAATAATTTTTCTAGTCTGTGATTTTGTTTTGTATGGTTGCTAGCTCACCCTTTACTGTTGAGCTGATCTTTGCTCAGTGGTTTTGTATGAAGAAGATGTTGGGCGTCTTCTGCTTCACTGTTGCACCAGAGATGCGTTTGTTTATAGGTTCTGTAACCTCCATAACTTTCACTGTTGCCCTGTGTTAATGAGCATAGGGTCACAATACTTACTTTCCTCATCAGGCTTTATTGGCTTTGTGTGTCACGTGTATTTTGAGGAATGCTGGTTGTTAATGAATCCTGCTTTGTTTTAAAATGGTTTCATATATACTGGGATTTGATTTTTTTTCTTGTTTTCATACTCTGCTGTTTTCTCTTACTCTCCTTGTCAAGTTCTTGCCATGCATGAAAATGTTCTTAAGTGTCCTACACCAGGCTGCACAGGCCGGGGCCACGTAAATAGCAACAGGAATTCCCACCGAAGGTAAGGATGCCGTCGCTGGACACCAATCTAAAGGGAACAGTGCCTCCGAACTGCAGCCCTTCTAGCAGTCCATTGGTGGGGGGGAGTGAGTGTGTGTCGTTGTTCTGTTCTGAAGATTGACAGATGGTGCTTCGTGTGCTTTATCCATTTTAAAGAGAAACATTTATTCATGTATTTTCTGAGGAGAAAGAGTGTGCGTTTGCTGCAGTATGGATGAATTGATCCACAGAAGACATTTTAAGCATCCTTAGCTTTTTGAGTGGACTTTCTTTTTCTTTTTGTTTCCATATTTGCTGAACAGCAGTGGTACAAAACAAGTGGTATGACTCCTCACAGGTGTGTTGCAGGGAGAAAGAAGATTTTGTCAACATCATCAGGACTAGGACAGAGTTCATGTTCTCACATTTCACTCTCCTCAGAGATTATTTTCTAGTCCATGAAAAAATCTACTCTAATCCTAAATTATTTGGATTTTTTAATACGTGAGAAACAGCATTTTAAGTACAAAGGTGTTAGCCTTCTTACTGACCACAGTGTCAACCCCAAAGTACTTACTCAGCTATAACTAAATGAGAATCTTGGCTGTTTAAGAAACATTGGGAAAATGTCCCACTATATTTGAAAATGAGAAGGCAGAATCATTAGAAGTAAATGTTGTAGTAAAAAAAGTCAAGGAAATAAGCAACTTTTCTATAGTTTCCTAAGATTAGTAATAGATTCTTAGGGACGGGATGCTACTGCCAATTAAATTCTGTCAAACAAATTTTGAAAATGTTACTTTAGTGTTCTGCACTTCATAATTTTCACACAGAACAATAATAAAATCTTGCCTATTCCTTTATAATTTTAAAAATCTAGAAAATGTGGATAAGAGGGTAAAAGGAACTGTGCAATGTTCCTGTTATTGAATTCCTTTTTACTGTTAATTGTAGCATGAATGCTTTAGGATCTACAGGTACCGAACATTCAGTCTTACCAAGCTCTGGGTTACTACAGCCCCTCATATCAGCTGCATTTCCCCCAGAAGACTCTCGTGGGTACCAGCCTGTCTGCAATAAGCTCTGGTCCCCCTTTCTTCTCTGCAGTGATGCTGCCAGTAGATGCAGCAAAAACCTCTGAAAGGCTTTATGGGAATTACTGCTGCTTGAAGCAGCATTCACTTCTGGTTGAAAATCCACTCGAATATTTGAGGTGTCTGAGGAAGAGCATGTCAGTGGAGCGCAGCTGCCCCCTGGCATGACTCCAGAGCTGCACAGAGCTCCCTCACCCTCTGCAGAACTAGGGCAGTGAGGGTGGGCGGGGGGAGCACTCTGCAGTCTGTGCTCACCTCTTTCTGCAGCTTTTGGGGCATTTTTCTCTACTTCACTTTTTTTCTTTTTTTTTCACTTATTTGCTGTAAAGAAAGGAACATCTGGGAATGCACTGATTTGCCTTTCATTTTAATTTCTTTTCCTGTGGAGAGCACAGAGAGCTGCAGTCACATAAGCATGCAATAGACTATGACAAGGAAAGGAACCCCTCCATTGTCAGGTCACAGGGTTTTACAGCTTCACTAAGAGCACCATCTGCTGGCATCAATATATTTATTTTTCTCAGTTCTAAATCTTTTCCATGAGAATCAGGCTTATTATTGCCACTTCAATAATAGTTCAGCATTTGCAAATTTAATTGAATTTCCAGTGCAGAAATGCTTCACATTTTACATCATCTACTATTAAAAAGCATACTTTAGTGGCTGAAATTCGTGAATGAACACTAACAGCTGACATGTAGATTTAGCAACCCAAGGCAAAATTTTGCACTCATTTATATGCCTAGCAAAAAGATTGGAGTTAATGGAGCTGAATGAGGTGTGAAGAAGCACAACATTTGGCCTATATGGTGTTATCATTTAATTGTCTTCAGGAGCCATTTCATTGGCAACATTTGTAGATGCATAAAGGTCACAAGTCTGCTAGCAGAGCTGCACAGTAGATTCCAGTTTATATTCTCCTCTCCTACTGGTATGTTCCCTGGCTGACATCCATGAATAATCTACCCATGTACTGTGAGAGAAGAGCAGATGTAAGATTTACCATGCAACTTTGAAAGCAGAAGAAAGGAAGTCTATTGTAGAGAAAACACACATGACCAAAACATTTTTGGAAACCCTTTTCCTTCAGATTCTTCCTGATGCTGGCTAAGGAGGAGAAGGAGTAATTGGATCAGTGCTATAATGTGAAACTATGCAGGACAAGACAATTAAATTTCCTTTCTGTAATTGCAGCCTCTCTGGATGTCCTATTGCTGCAGCAGAGAAACTGGCTAAAGCTCAAGAGAAGCATCAGAACTGTGATGTGTCAAAATCAAACCAGGCATCAGATCGGGTTTTAAGGT
The DNA here is from genome assembly GCA_034509425.1 of Eopsaltria australis. Classification (NCBI taxonomy): domain Eukaryota; kingdom Metazoa; phylum Chordata; class Aves; order Passeriformes; family Petroicidae; genus Eopsaltria; species Eopsaltria australis. The sequence continues at coordinate 3,729,567 of JAVTVJ010000132.1, read as the reverse complement.
ATTAGAAATCACTATAATACTTATTCTTATGCAGAATTCATCACACATTCACCTAATCTGAGAATTTATATACGTTGTATATACATATATATCTCCTTTAAAGAAGAGGTAGAATTAGGGCTTCTGGATCCAATTCTCACAGTGTATTTTTCCCACTCAATTTTCATGGGGGAGGGTTGGTAATTATTTTGGCAAATACATGTAAAGCTGAAAAGCTCATTTTTGTCTTAGGCATTGTTTGGTGTAAAGATGACTGCTGGAGTGCAAAGTCTAAGAACAGTGTGAAAAAAGTTGGTATCTTTTGGGAATAAACTAATATTTACCGGTAAGTCTTGGTTTTTTCAGCAGGCTTTTACTAGTAAATATCAGTTTAAATTAAACCAGAAGCCCTATGTGCATTACCAAACTGATAGTACACCTTTTGGCAGGACACTTGGAAAAGTGCTAGGTATAGCTTAGATCCCAAAATATCAGGCTTAGTTCTTTGTCTCCATTCCCCCATTCTCTGCCAGGAAGGATAGAAAGAGAGAAAAATTGTCCTGAATTTCATATGGAAAGGGCCTTGAACCAATTTTATATGATTATACTCCTTTTCTTCATCCATGTAGGATTCTGCATTTATCTGAAGTTGTATCCAGCTTTGTGCTATTGTCTCCTCTTCTGAGATAGTGGGTGGAAAAAATATTATGTCTAAGGAGCTGCAGTGTGAAGGATGCATGTAAAGCAATCAAACTTCTGCATGATTGTACCAGCCTTATGCTGATGATGCCCCAAAAGCTGCAGAATTTCTCCATGGATACTGCAATATCTGTGGGCTGGGATAGGTACATCCCTCCCAGCTGCCTCAAAGAGCGTGGAGGAAGTGCTGCAGCTTTAGTTTCCAGAGTTTCCTACTTATCCCATAGGTTTCTTAGTCCTTAGCTTTCTTCTAGATTTAAGAACCGATTGGGCTACTTAAAGTTTTCTACTGTACTGTCAACACCATTCTTTGAATATTCTCTTAAAAGTTCATCTAATCTTGATGGTCTTTTCAGAAACTAGCATTTCCGTGGAGCTGGGAACATAGAATTCTGGTTCCCATCTACAGAAGACTTTTTGTCATTCTCGTTGACTTTTCTTTCCTTCCACAGATTGTTTCTGATGGGCTTTATCTTAACTGCCCCTAATTCAGTTTGCACAGCTTGGCTTACAACATCCCACAGGGGTTTCTTAGAGAAGAGTTCTTCAAATCCCATTAGTAAAAAAAAAAAAAAAAACTTCACTCTTTGAAGGAATAAAACAGTTTCTCACTTGATGGAGAAAGATCAAAAATGAAGTAGCTTTTACCACTGCTCATTACAGAGAAACCACGTAGTCAGTTGCCATAGAAGGCAACTGCTCAAAAACAGCATCCAGTTTGCTGGCAATCTCCCTAGGATTGTTCTGCAATCTTAACTTCACTTGTGAGATGCCTTGTGTTTCAGGTTTTATAGGTAACTTAGATAATTCTTTCATCTTGTCTCTTGCTCCCCTTTTACATTTAAATCAGTGAAGTATTTCAGATGAACTTGGCAGCTATTTATAATATTTGCGTGCAGGTAATTGATGGGCAGACGGAGATGTTTTAAGAGTAAATCTTAAATAGTTGTCTTCATCCCAGTTTCCATCCCACCTGCATTTGAAAGTTCTTACTTAAAAAGAAATCAAATTCATAGGACTTCTATTCCACTGAAATTTTTCTTACTTAAAAAGAAATCAAATTCATAGGACTTCTATTCCACTGAAATTTTGGATTTGCATCAAATTTTCAGCATCTGAATTGCAGGTTTTTGGCTAAATATACATTATCTTGAAAGAGGATGAAACTATTATTCATATCAGCTCATTGTATAAATAAGCCCACTATTTTTTGAGGAAGAAATGTTTAAAGGAATAAGCATACATAAATCAAAGGGAATATGACTAATATGATTTTTTGGGTGATCTTCACATAAATATCCTGAATAAATTCTATGAAAATAAATTCATTCAGAAAAATATGATATAATATTCAAAACCTATTTCTTACTATTTATGGTATTTCACTTTGTTAGTCAGCATGATGATACTTCTGATCTCAAATGAATTTTTGTTCCTATGATTGTTCCTTCCATTTCCTCTGGTTATAAATGCAGTAAAAAAAAGAAGAAAAATAAAAAATACTTGATTATATACTTCTTGATTCCAGCAGAAGCACCTCAGGTGTGCTGTTCATCATCCTCACCTCCTGCTAAATGCTGTAGATAGACATGCATTGTGTAGCAGTTGTTTCCTATGACCATGTCATGTAACACTTTCTTATACAGGTAGGGTTTGCAGGATCTGATCTTCATTTGCCTGCTTGGAGCTGATTTCCATGCAGAAGATGGTGTGACAGTGGAGTTCACTGCAGCGTTCCTTAACTGAGATTTCACAAGTTTCTCAAATGACTGAGTAACATCGATCAGGGCTTCTTCTGACTGTCCTTCCTCATCCTAAATGAAAGAAAAATAAACTGAAACAGTTTCATTTTGTATTCATTCTCAAGACCTTCTTTGAGTTGAGCATCTGTATGTCAGGAATTGCAGCCCTTGCCAGAACCTTGCATTTAAGGGTGAGCAGGACCTGCAAGGCAGCAGCTCAGAGTCAGCAGAGCTTCTGAGACTCTTCTGTGTATTTCTCAAGATGAACATGGATTTGTATAGTGAAGGGTGAAACAGGAATAGTTACTTCTGAAAGCTCAGAGGGAAACAGCGTACAACTCTGTGCAAAGGAATTTGGAGGAAACTCCATTAATTAGGTGGAGCTTCCAGATCTACTTTTTCTTTTTGATATTTAAAGGAATTTGTCCAAACTTCTTCTCTCAGTCTGCCTGCCCCTCATTAATTCATGTCCCAAAAGAAAAAAAAATGTTTGCTATGTGATACAATTACATGGGCAAAGGGAAACCCTGAAGTATTTTAAAACAGAATTTTAAAATACTTTTAGCTGCAGGATACATTTAGTGGTATTAGAATTAATTTTGTCTAGGCTTTGTTCAAGGAAATATATATTGTTTGTCTGCTGAAAATAACCAAACTAAGGAAATGCAATAATATATTGCTGTCTCTTGAGTACAAGAAATAACTAAGATTTTCTAATCTGAACTATAAATTATGCACAAACATAGTAAACTGAACTGCATCTAACAAACTGTACATATCTTTAATTTCTAGGCCCATGTGCTTTGTTAAGCAATTGGAGATCCCTCAGTATGGCTACAGAAACAATGTCCCCACCACCACACCCCGCTCCAACTTGGCCAAGGAACTAGAGAAATACTCTAAGACTTCGTTTGAATATAACAGTTATGACAACCATGCCTATGGCAAGAGAGCCATAGCTCCCAAGGTGCAATCCAGGGATATATCCCCCAAAGGATATGATGGTAGGAGGTGCACACTCTTATACATGAGAGACAAGTTTGCAGTTAATCATGTTGTTGTATATGTAAACATCATACAAATAAGACATGTTTTCATGTTCATACAGTATTATGAGGAATGCTATCATATGTAAGTTATTTTAAAGGCCTTTTAAAAAAAGTGTTGTTTTGTACGGTGCTTGCTTCAGGATTGTTGCACTGGCAAAAGACATCTCCAGCTATTAAGCTCCTGGGATGTATTGAGATGGCAATAAAAGCTAAGTAATAGAGATAATCCTTATGTTACTTTCTGGGAGACCTAGCCTCAAGGGTCACATTAGGATTCTCTCCTCTGTGTAGCAGTTCAGGTAACCCAGAAAGATAACATACTTGCTTTGTGGGGATATGGAAGTAGAAAACCTGGGTCTCATTGCACTTCAGAAATCACTGCTACATACTTAAAGAGGCATTTTTGCTTATTTTATCCTCACAAATACACTGGTTGAATTCTCTGGAAAACCTAATACACTTAACATGTTTAGGAGAAGGCTGATACTAGCTTCAGTTCAGGAGAAGACAATGGATGGGATCAGTCAGACAAGAGGTTTTTTATTAGGGGAGAAAAATTAACTACAGGATAAAGAAGGATTGTGGCTTTTGAAGACATCAGGAATTTTTCAGAGCAATACATTTATATATGCATATAATTTATATGTGTACATATATATATATATATGCATGCATATATATATATATAAAACTAAACCATGTCTTTTTTTTTTTGAACACTAGCAGTTTATTTTTTGGTTAAAATATTTGATACTAGTCAGTGACTACTATAAGAAATTTCAGGCAGGTGTCAGATTTTTTGTTTAAGAAAACAGAAAGAAGCATACTATACAGAACAATTTATGCTGTTGCCTGAACATAGACTGACATTTAAAAGTAGTTAAGTGAAGAAAGAGAAAATTACTACAGTTCTTGCCTTCAAATGTCTGATATTTTGGATATTTTCCGTTCTCATAGATTTAACAGACATATTCTTGCACTATAGCAGAAAGGAAGAGGATTGTGGAAGGAAACCTATTTTAGTAAAAAAAGCTTTTTTTTCCTCATACCTTCATCTTATTTGTTTGTATCAGAATAAGGGCTTGAACAGCATTAAAGGTAAAGCACTAATTGTAACTGTGATTAGGAAGGTAATGAGTATACACTAGTATAAGGTAAATTAGGTATTAAATATTGTATATATATTCTGTCTACTCTTGCAGAAAGGAAAGCTTCACAATACTGTTCCTACGAAAAAGCTTATTTTCAGATGAAATTACTGATGCATAAGCAACTGATACATATTTTTCTCATTTAAAGCCCCTTTCTCAATAAATAATGGCAAACTTCATTTTTTCTCCCAAACCACCATAATTTGAAAATACATGTAACATTAAGCACAAGTTTAACAGTGGCCTTAAATAATAAAAGGCTATGTTGATACAGGTCACTGTCTTTATGCACACTCATCTTCCTTTGATGTAAACAGGAATTTTTCTTGGCTATAAGACTGGGACTAGGTGCTTCACTGCTCAGTAATGTGAGCCAGAGGGGACTGGGGGACACTGCATACATGTGATTCATGCTGGTACAGCAGGTGTAAGGGGCTCTTGTGTCCTCAGAACACGGGGAGCCCATTAAAGCTGGAATGGGTTGGTGCCAAGCAGAGGCTGCAGTGCCTTTGTGCCACACTCCTGGCTCTGCCGGAGGCAGCGCAGGCTCTGCCTGCTTCCAAGTGATGTGTGTGCTTTTGGCCAGACGGAGCTGCCAGCATGGTCCCAGAGGTGGGACCCGAGTGGAGTTTTTCTTTTCCCGGTTAGTGATTTTCATGAAACTTCTCGGATGCACATATCTCTGAAATTTCAGAATTACTCCAACATACTTGGCTTAGACTGGCTCAGGAAGATCAGCTGAACTCTTAGAATGATGAAGCGAAGTCCTGGGCACACTGAAATTGTTAAAACATTTTAGCACCGGCTTTCAATGGAACAAGGATTTTGCTGACAGTTACTGTAAATAACTGAATATGAAGGAGATTTCAGGAAGAGACTCTTCACTTAGAAGAGCCACTTCAAAAAACTTCACAGTATTTTTAGGTGGTTTTATATTTGTATATAAAAAATTAATTGTTGTGATTAAAGACTTTATGGAGGTCCAGAGAGCACACCTATTATGTATATCAGCAAGGCATATTTATATAAAAGGAGATTCAGTTCTGAAAAGTCATCCTGAAAAACCCAAAAGTACATCTAAGGTTCTGAGGGGAATGTGCTGGGAAACAGTGCTTTAGTTTTGACTATATGAGAGAAGTAGTCTTAAGGATATGAAAAATCAACAGCTTCACATATCAATTCTTTTTAATTATCAGCTAGCACAGTATTTTTGTCATCAGAGACAGGGATTGTATCTTCAGTAAGTGTACAGTTGGGAGTGACATAAACATAAATAGCTCCTTTGAATTGTTTCCTTGATACTTTTCCCAGTATGGTTTACAAAAAAACAAACAGAAAATGTGTTCTCTGGATTGTTGGGTAGGATGATCTAATAGTTCTTTAGAAATTTTGTATTTTGGGCTTGTTTTTCCTGTGAAACCAGTTGGGTGTTTGGCTTATGGTATACAGTAGTAAAGATAAGAAAAGCTGGACACAGCAGGCAGTGGTGAAGGCAACTCTTTCAGTTGCTCAGGTGATGGCAGGAATTGTTGTCATCCCACCAATAGGCCTGGGTCATTCTATCAAAACACTGAAAAATTATTATGGGTGGGATTCATCTGACCAAATCCAGAGTTTCATAATCTTAGCACTGACAGCTGAGTTTGGCACCCCTTTCAGATTCAAGAAGGGTAGATGCTTCTCTGATTCAGTTCATCTTTTTCTGAAGTGCTTATTTAAAACTGGTCAGGTGAATCATGGCCTGAGAGTTCCTATTCTTTTCCACTCCCTGTATAAGAAGCCTATAATGACTAGATAAGATATCTGAAATGAGGTGTTGTACAAGTCAGAAAAAGTGTTGCAGATATAAGTAATTTGATAAAACATTCAGTATTTAGACAATGTTGGGGACGAATGTGCCTGAGCAGAACTGAATTCCACTCTAAATACCTTCCTTTGGTCTTTTGCATGTTTGGGATCTCTCCCACTCCCCCATTGCTAATTACTAAGAGAAGCCTGTAGACATTGAGAGGTTCTTTGTAAACAGACCCCAGGCGTAACCGATGGAATCCCAGGTTGGGTGTGCAGCTGGTTTGACCTGTGCCTTTAATGGGAAAGGTGTTCTCCACGTTTGGTTTCACTCTGGATGACAAAGCATAGGTGGAATGCAGAGCTTGGTAAATCTGGTGCCACAGGGGTGGGCATTGTATCAAGCAGACCTATCTGATGTTGAAACAATGCAGCTTTCCCTTCATTAGTGAACAGATTGATTTGATTCATTATAAATTGATGATCTTTGTTTCTCCTGAAAAGCTATTGTGAAATGAACAGTCTGGGCTATGTGACTCATCTTCAAATGTACAGCTACAGTAAAGTTAAGATAACCATAGCCATTTCTCTCTAAGTAAGTTTTGCTTCAATTATTGGTAATCTGAAAGCTGTTAACTGTGTAGCATGCTTATAGAACTTTACATCTCCAAAGTGTTTTGCAAGTGTATCACAACACAACTAAATTTTAGAAGCAACTTTCTATTTATAAAGAAAATGAATTCAAGGGATAATGTAGTTTGACCAAGGCCACAGAGGAGTCCATATCAGAGCCTGCATGAGTTTCTGATGGTTATTCCTGTGTATTAAAGCTGCCTGTTTCCCTTCCTCTCTTTAGCACACATTCTCATATATATTTAATTTCCAATGTAATATGTCTCTTATGTCTGTCTAAATGTGACCTGCTATAATAAGACTAACATTTTTTGAAAATTACAAAAGTCTAATTTGTTCCTATGATTTTTGAAAGATATTTGTAATTTGGCAAGTTCAGTTGTACAGGGTGCTTGCTGTGTTAACACAGTAGAAACTGAATTATTTAATTATTTGCTTCCTTAAGAACAGGAAAATTCTTGCATGTCTTGGATACTGTAACAAAGTAACAATGGATAAATGCTGAATTTTTGATGACCACCACTGACTACTGTATTAACAATGAAACTCTTGAGGAACAGTTCACAAATTTATTATTAGTGGATAGCCTGCTAGTGTAGTGCTACTATGTGTTCAAAACAAAAAAAATGTGATGAATGTTTAGCATTCACTTCACTTAAAAAAAATCACACCCTGTGCATTATGTGGCTTTCCTGAGAAAACTCCATCTGCTATGATTTAAGTGAAACACCATTTCCTTTGCAGTAAAAATAATGCCGTGATTTTTTTCAGTTTTTTAGAGAAAGGAGGATGACATAAGCTCTAGCAGAGACATTTTGCTTTCAGATTCTTCTTTTGAACCCTGCCTGCCTACCAAAGCAGCCCATGGTTCACAAATGGGCTGTGCTCATGGGAGCAGATTATTATATGTATGTGTGCTCAGACAAATACAACTGAAGAGTCTGGCATTTAAATGGAGCCCATCACGGAAGAGCTCTGTCTAGGGCCTGACCTTTTTTGTATAGCTCTCTAATCAGCATGCTAGTTGGTTATTGTTACACTGTGCTATAAGGTATGATCTCTGCAGTATACATTTCCATCTTAAGGGGAAGTAGTTGCTATAATATGCATGGATGTATCCTCTGACCTGGACTTTTATTTTTTTCTGAAAATACATAAACTTCTAGATTTTGGAGACAAGCTCACACTTTCTTGCATTTTTATAAACACTTTTAAAACAACTCATCTGGGAAGAGAGTTGGAGAAATAAATGGGCTAATAGGGCTGCTTTCCCTTATTGCTGTAATACATTTGGCTGCAAGGAGCATTACTTAAAAGCGGCAACAGTGCTGCCTTGTGTTTAGGTAGTCTGGACGTGAGCACTGTCAGTGCCTTGGCTCTTCTGTGACCACCTGTGGCTTGTGTTGGTCAGAGCACAGCTGGGCATCTCTGCCCACAGTGGGAGCAGGAAGGGGTGTCTTTGGTCCTTACTGGTTTTATGAAGAACTGTAGGTGCTCAAGTTGTTTTCAGGGGGTGGGGGGATAATGTTGCCTGTTGCCATTTAATCAACCATTGCTTCTGCCCTTGTGCAAGTCATGGTAAAACTCACACGTGACAGACACTTTTTTTTCTCCTATCGTGCTCCTGTCTTTGGGATGGCCAGTGCCATATTTGCCTGTGGTGTAGGAGGAAATAAAGCTTTTAGGAAGCATGGGGTATTTGAGGACATATGGGTGGTGCTGTGGCCCAGTGGTCAAGCTCATCAGCCTTGCAGTGGGTTTGATCCCCAGGAACTTGGGGAGTTCTAGGCCTTAAACTAACAGTTCCTCATGTAATAGGAAAAGGTCCCATAGTGTTACATTGCCCATCATTAATAAAAGTGAAGGAGCTGAGCAGATTGTACCTTCTGTCTGACTATATATGTGGGGAAAAAGCAGTGTTTCTGTGTTTTTATTGTTTTATAAATCCAGCCTGTTTGTCAGAACAATTCATGATCATGTCATGCAGATTTTTACAGGTTATTTCATATGAGCTCACACATGTAGCATATAAAACTCACAGACAGAAATCAAGAAATACAGCCATCATTCTTATTGTGGGCTTTTTTTTTTGCATTGGTTACTGTTCCTCATTATAAATTTCACCTCCAGCAGTTTGTTTTCCTCTTCACTTATGCAGAATGCTTCTTCTTTTGAGTCATCCTTGTCATGTTTCTTCCCACAGCTAAACGCTACTGTAAGAATTCAAGTCCAACCAGCAGCACAACAAGCAGTTATGCCCCTAGCAGCAGCAGCAATATGAGTTGTGGTGGAGGCAGCAGTGCCAGCAGTACCTGCAGCAAGAGCAGCTTTGACTATACTCATGACATGGAGGCAGCACACATGGCTGCAACTGCTATTCTGAATCTCTCCACCCGCTGCAGGGAGATGCCTCAGAACCTCTCCACTAAGCCTCAGGATCTCTGTGCAAGGGTAAAAATTAGTAAATCTGTTTGTTGATGAAGGTTTCTCTTAACTGTACTTGTTCTGTGGCCCTGATTGGGAGAACAGATTTAGTACATCTTGCCTTTTTTTTCCCTTAAAATTAACATAATCTGTCGGCTCTGCTAAAGCAGGGAGGGGAAAAAAGAAAGGAAGATACAAATTGCTCACAAGTATCGCAGGAAATCATGATGGTTTTATAAACTAATGATACAGATACCATGTGCTCCTTTTTTTATTTTACCTCTTCCTATAATTATAAAAGGTGCTTGGATTGCTCTAGTGGTATTAATTTCACTATTGTTTGGGGTTTTTTTTTGTTTTTTTTTTTTATTGCAAAATGCAGTCTGGTTCATACATTTTGTGAAAGGATTAAGATTTAACTCTTCATTTTCATTTAAAAGTCACAAATGGGACCTAAGCTTGTAAGATTCAGAGCAGAGAAATCTGTGGAGCTGGATGTTACAATTTCTTGCCTGTGATACCACAGTTCTTAAGTCAATGCATAATACATTTGAAATGAACAAATCCTGCAGTACAGGTGACTTAAAATGTGCATAGCAGTCTTGCAGTCACTGATGCTCTGTATTTTCATAGAGCCTCAGTATATTATAAAATGGCCATACAGATAAAAATAAAAGCTTTTGTCATTAAGCTTTCTGTATTAAGAAAAAACAGTGTGCTATTAACATTTGTTAAAGATTTTGGAGGGTTTTTTTCATTTTTAACTTCAAAGTTTTGGCTCTGATAGCTGTTCAAATTTGAGTATTTAACATGCACAAGCAAACAGTACAGTGCTGCCTACAGGAGACCACTAGATGGCTGAGCAGACAGATGCAGTGCAGAGGAAACATTTTTATTGTGCTTGTAGAGAGATTTTGAGCTGGCAGACATGTTCTGTTCTTCTACCATAGACAAAGGTTTGCCTTTCCTTTATTGTGCAAAGCCCCTCATGTTATGATCATTCATAACAAGCTAAACTCGTTGCAGTAAGTATTAGTAATAAACATGCTCTAAGCCAGAATGGTCTTTGTTTTCAAATGCTGCTTTTTATGTTAATTTATTTGATACTGTTCGAAGGGGAAACCTCTTTCTGGCATGTAGATAAATGCAGTTCTTCTCTGTTCAGTATGATGGGAGAAGTAAGTTGGAATGCAATGCTAAAAATCTTGCATCTAAGCCAGAAAGGGTCTCTTTCCTAATATGTCACTCTATATTGTGACTGAAGGAATGAGTTTGTGGAGATAAACAAATACTTTCTAAATTAAATTAGCAGGATAACAGCAATTAGGTATAAGCTCTGACAAAAGGCAATAGTTCAGAAAGAGAGATTTGCATTCACAGTGCTTTCCTGCAGCTCTGTTGTTACTCAAGAGAAAAGAAACTCACCAGACATACGAGGAGTCAGACAGGTTCACATCAGTTTTGAAACCAAATTTCTCATGGAACACTTCATTTTTTGGAAAGATGAGGGATTCTCTATCGGCATTTTTATCTAATCTGTCCTTAGTTTTTTAATTTTATGTTCAGTTTAAGCTATCTTATTTCTTCTTATCGAATATGATACACAACACTTGTTTGTTTATGCAAAAGAAAAAGAGCCCATACTCATCTCATCCCATTTTTCACAGTACCAGTTATCACGGAAATTGGCAGAAATTATTATCAAGATAGACACATGAATTGTTAATATGTGTTCATCTGCAGGGAAGGAGCTGTGAAACTTAAATGCATTTCCTCATTGACAAATGGTGTCCAAAAGGACTTCTTTTGATACCCTATCTCCCTGTTTAATTTTCTGACATTATCTTTTCAAGCATTGACTGCTGATGTTAAAGAAAGAAACAAAGATTATTTGATGTTAGCTGATTTTTGTTTCTCTAATCACCCAGACAGATGTCAGGACTGAAAACAAGAATTACACAGATGTTACCTCACAGGTTACCTCACCTATCACAGAATAAATCAAGAACTTAAACACAACGGCAAGAAAATACCTTTAGAGATTTCTCCTTTATATATCAGATTTTGTACCTATGTGCTGGCTGGCAGGAGGGGTGCTGAAGACTCTCCCCTTTCCCCCCAAACATCAAATTAGCCATTCAGGAAGGAATCTACTTTAACAGCATTAATGTTGTGTAACAGCATCATGCTATGTGTAGGAGGGGGCTCAATGCTTACAATCTATACAGGAATGGAAAAGCATTTTATCATTCTGCTAGGCAATCAGATTGAAGAAGAGGTAGCAGTTTGCTATAGTGTGAAGCTGAATTAACAATATTTTTCTTATTTTGACAGAATCCTGATATGGAAGTCGATGAAAATGGGACGTTGGATCTGAGCATGAACAAGCAGAGGCAGCGAGATGGTTGCTGCACCATTTTGACCCCACTGGAGCCAATGTCCCCACAACGACAAGCCGTGATGAACAACCGGTGTTACCAACTGAACGAGGGGGACTGCTGGGACTTGCCAGTGGACTACACTAAAATGAAGCCAAGTAGGATAGATGAAGATGATTCCAAAGAGATTAATGTATGTCTTTTTCATCTGTATAGTTCTCGTTGCAGTCTAATTTTGGTAATTCGTTAATTTTCTGAAATTTGGAGGGAAATAGGAAGCAAAATTAGAATGTGACAAAACCGGTGGTTTTCTACCAAAAGGACTTTTCTGGTGGTTAATCTTTAGGACTATATCATGCTGACACACGTCTGATCTGTGACTAAATTCCATAAGACAACATTTGAACCATGAATGTGAATCATATTTTCTAACAGCATCATCTTGTTAACAAATATTTTCTGCAGTAAAGATGTTTTGCTATATCCAGATTATGTTACTCTGTATAAGCAAGTTGACATAACTGCAATGCTGGGATAATCAGCTCTGAAGACAAGATATTCTCCTGAGTTTGAAAACCATAAATGATGTGCTGAGTATTTGAAAGCATATATTACTTAGAAATCAATTGAAACAAAGCAACAGAGTATAATGTAAGCTTTCAACTATTTCAACTAATCTTCTAGCTTACTTATATGCTCTTGATAGCTCTGTCTAAGGGCCTGTATTAATGAAATACTTTCTTTCAAGAATACAAAGAAGGGATATAAGAAATCAGTGTTACTTTTCTACTTATAATGCCAAGACAACAGCAAAACCCTTTAAACAGAAGAGACAAATAAAGAAAATATGTCAGTGTATTTTTATTACTTTTCAAAACAGAATAGACAGGACACTGAAGAGGTCTGCTGAGAAGGTTCAATGCTGCTGCTTTTTCTGTCAGGTTTTAACCTTTATATCCATTCTGTGGCTTAAAATCCTGCACTCAATTCAATCTAGCTGTTTGAAGACTTCTAGAGATCGATTTTTCTTGGTTTATAGCCAAAAATTAGGATAATAATTTGTGTATAACACATCTCTTGCCAATTTTAATTAAACCATAAAACTATTCTCAGTGTTTTTGAAATGTATAACAAAGTGGCATTTTCACTAGATATCCTGAATGCATTCTAGCTTTGCTGATACAGTTTTGCTATTAATTTCACTGAAGCTGGCAGGAAATCTGTCACTATCAAGGAAACATGAGGTAAAGCAGTGTGTTTTTTCAGTAAGAGCTCCCTACTTCCACTATGTTGTTTGTAGCACCATCTGCAGGAATCTCTGAATCCCTGCATTCAGCCACTGCATTCCTGAAATAGATGGGTTTGAATTTCTGGACATCACTAAAATTAATTACAAATTATATCATTCTGTCTTGCCAGACAGGTCCATTGAGATTTGTCCCAGACTGAGATTCTGTGTGTAGATGTTAAGATTGCTTCTCTTTCATCTTTGAGATGTTCTAAATCTTTAAAAATGCTATTTAAGATGGCTTTTTGATGTATAAGATACTGTGTTTAGTCATCTTATTTGCCTTTCCCCTGTTGTGCAGTGACTTTAGGGAAAAGACCTGAATCTTTAGAGAAAAATAAAATACGACAGCTATAGAAAAAGCAGGAGTTTTCCTTTTTATTTTTCTAGTTAAATAAACTCTATATTTTACATACTGTGAAGTCATCAAAATATTCAAATATTATTCAAAAGTTTAGTACATGAAAGAGTATAACATAATTTCATTAATTTTCTCTGTCAGAATAGGAGAAGAAGGAGATACCATCTGATGACTCTGCTTTGCATTATTTTGTGTAAGTTGTGACCTTATCTAGCTGAAATTAATGTGTATATATTTGCCTGTAGCCGGAAGATTTGGATCCTTTCCAAGAGGCACTTGAAGAAAGAAGGTATCCTGGTGAAGTTACAATCCCAAGTCCTAAACCCAAATACCCTCAATGCAAAGAGAGCAAAAAGGATTTAATAACGTAAGCATAATGTGAGGTGAAATTATTTATCTCCTTTTAACTTTTTCTCTCTTTGTCTTTTTTTAAACCAACGAATACATATACGCCTTGCAGTATGAGCATGCAACATTTGCAGCATATAAATGTTTCAAACTGCCAGTTAAGTAAAGTGATAAGCTAATGTGTATTTGCTTGTTCTTAAAGATGCTATATTGTATTGAGACGCCATTTTCATTTAAACCTGTTCATTTTGCAGCTTTTCGATTAGGATGCTTAAAACCCCTTGCAGTCATTGCAGCTAAACTGGAAACAATGAAACTTTTAAAAGTTTTTTTTTAAACATACTTACTATTTTGGCTGTTTTTGTTTTTGTTTGGTGGCAGATGTCCAACACCAGGGTGTGATGGGAGTGGTCATGTGACTGGTAATTACGCCTCACATAGAAGGTGTGACTTCATTTTTTTCATGGTGGATTCTGTCTTTTCAATTTATTGTTTTCAGCTTACCTCAACAATGCTGTCAAAGTAAAACGTTGAACTATGTGTTAACCCTTTGAGTAATATATGTTGATCTTAAAAGCATGCTAATTTGTGTGTTGTATAAACGTCTTTTATTTTTAAATAGATTACTAAAATTTCCAAAGTATTCCTTAAGCATTTAAGTAGTTAACCCAGGAATCTCCAATATTTTTGTTATATTTTTCTAGTTCATAGAGAAACAAACAAACAAACAACAACATTTACAGTATGTAATTTTGGAAGTAATGTTGATAACTAAATATATTCAGAGGGTTAACTATATTACGGAATTCAATATTACAGCACTTGCCCCATCGCTTTTCTGCATTACAAACTTTTACTTTTTAATTTTTATGTTGTGTTTGTTTGGGAGTGTTCAGTTAATGAGAAGATTAACATACTTGTATGTCCTGCCATGTCTTACAGTTTATCTGGCTGTCCCTTGGCTGACAAAAGCATTCGGAGTATGCTGGCCACAAGCTCACAAGAACTCAAGTAAGATATAAAGAACAAATACTTCCTTTATAAATACTTATTGGACCGCAAATTGTGTAAAGTTGTATCAGAAATTAGAAGTGCTGTCTGGAGAGCTGCTGTAGAAGGGGCTGATCCTGCATGGAACATACATTGAAGGCTCTAGAAATTCCATACAGGGGGCTCTGTGCATAAGTCTGTTGACCTAGTATGTCCTTTTGTGTATCCATTAGGTGACAGGGATGGACAAAAGACAGAACTTCTGGAATTTTATCTTGATGTTTGAATTCCTATTCAATTTTTTTCTGAACTTTGAGTTTGCTAGTTAGAACAGAAAATTCCCATACAATTAGACTGATGCAACACCTCTGATTACACAAGCTGTAAAGCGCTGCAGTTTCTCAGACATAGTTGGAGGGAAAACAATTTGCTTTTCCCAAACGCTTGCATAATTTTCCCCAGGTTCGTATCATTGCTACTAGCCTAATGCATTTTCTCATGTGACTATAGTTTTTAATGTCTACTTAGTTATCCCCTGCTTAAAGTGAGTTTTTTACAATTCCTTTCAGTTCTTTGGAGTAGCAATTTTGTACAACAAATGTCAGAGAATCATGAGACTTATCTTTGCTCTGTCTTCCTGCACATATGCTCTACTGCAACTCTCTGTGTGGAAGAATTATGGCATTTATTAGTGCTATGACAGGGTGGTACTCCTGAGCTGGTAATTTGGTTGAGATGGAAAAATGTTCACAAGAAATGAGGAAAATTCGGTAGGGAAAGTATGAATGGATACCTTATGCTGCCATAATGCTTAGCAGTATTCTGTCTTTACAATACATTTTTTGAGTTCAGTACATTCACTGATTGAGAAAAACAAACAACTCTTGATGTAAACCGTGGGAAAAATAAGAAAGCAAGCATGAGAAAACTGCTAGAATAAGATTGCTCTCTAGTTTTACCTAATCTAGTTGCTAGATGTAAACAATACATGCAGAATTTACAGCTGATTTCCCACAAAGTCAAAAATGATGTTTTGAAACTATTAGTTTAGATCATGCTGGTAGAGGCTGCCAGAAGAATATGTGATATGAAAAAGGGGATGTAAAAGAGATTAGGGAAAACATTTAAGTATAAGCAGAGAAAGACATGCGCACCCCAGAGAAACTCAGATTTGGACCTGGATTTTGGGTTGGGATGGATCACATGTAGAAATTTGCGGAAATGTAAATGCATAAGCAAAACCCAGTCAAGAATTTAGAGGCAGCATGAATATTTTAAGCAAATACTTTGCTGCTTTAACCCTGTATAAGGTTTCTACTTATTTTAGAAAGCTCTTTCTGAATTACCTCATCTCCTCTGCTTTTCTCAAACATCTGCAGTCAAGGCTGCCTGGTAGATACCAGGAAGAAAAACATCCCAAAACACTTAAACTTGAGATCCCACTTCTATGTCATGCCACTCTCTACTTATTTCAAGTTTTTCCTAAGCAAAAAGAACAAGATTAGGTTAAAGTCATATTTTAGGTTTAAAATCTATTATTTATTATTTATTAGCATAAATTATTAATTTAGCAGTTATCATTATTCCTGTTGAACACATAACACTCTGTTAAATTTCAAAATGACAGAATTTTAAGCAGGCTTACTTAACTCAGTCCTCTTTTGTAATTGCACTATATGGTAATTCTTCATTTTCTGATCATATATTTTTCCACAGGATAGCAAAGTAAATCATTGCACAGGGTAGATAGTAATCATTTCATAAGCAACTAATTAAATTTTTCTCTTTTCCTTTATTATCCCATGTGAGGCCTTGTCTGTTACTCACTAGTTTTCTCAAACTGCCCTCTGAAGATAGAACTACTTATTTACTCACACTTTTGCCACAACTCTCACATCTGAGTGTTTCCTAATCTATTTAGTTATAAAAGAATAAGTTTCTTTTCATCTGCAGTTATACTCTGAAGTAAGTAGGTTTGGTATTATCTTCATTTTAAACACAGAAAAATTAGGTATATTATTTTGATTGCTCATTTGGATACTTTTAGGACTCAATTTGTCAGTTCTTCACATTGTAGAGAGCTGTATAGGTTCAAACCCTTGGATTTGCTTGGAGTTGTGGGAATTTAGCAGATCTATGTAATGTAATTAACCCTTTGTGAAAAGGGATTAACTCTGCAGAAAAAGCAGGAGAGTCCAGTTCCAGAGCAGCCACACTGTCCTTTCTCCTATCCCAAGACTGATCAGTCCCAGCTTCCACTTGGCCCATTTACTCTGTCCTGTTTTCCTTCATCATTTTTTCCACACTGTTCCCTGTCTCAAGTTTCCCTTGTATGATCAACCCATCTCCTGCCTCTGTCACGTTTATATTTTTATTGTCCTCTGTCTCTACATCTGTGAAGTTGGTACAGAGACATAAAAAAAGCATCTTAGCATTTCTCACATATATTTGAAAGCAGGAAAGTAGGAGTCCTATGGATGGCAGCATCCTCTCTGCAGCTCTCATTTATGCTCATGTTCTCTGCTTAAGATGGAAGAAGATGTGATCATGTAACGTGCATGCACAAAGCAGCTAAACCAAAGCTACATAAGAGAATTTGATTTTAAAATTTTTGAACTGTGAAGTACTTCATTTACATCTGTTATATTTATGTGTGTGAGGTCTGAGAGTATAATTTCCTTGTTTCTAAAACTAGCAAGCTGAAAAGAAGCAGAAATTCCATAATAAGGGATACTGTTGGCCCTTTGTCAGGCCACCAGCCACCATGGGAAATTTTGGTATCTGCTCTGTAGCCTGGGCTGCTGTCGGAGCCAACAGAAGTAGAAGGTTTAGTGATCTCCATGGACTCGCATCAGGAGGAGATGGGGAACATTGCTGGGAAGTTTCACACATATTTGCTTACAGCAGAAGAGCAGTGAGAATCAGTACCCTTGGCTCCTGCCCCAGGCTGTAGCGGGAAATGTGTACACATTTTTTACCTATAACCCAAGCTGGGATCCCTTCTGTCCAGTCCCCGCCTAGCTGTACTGTTCTCATCTCTTCTTCATCTTTTATTCCTTGTTCAGGTTTTCAATGTAGTTTTTTCCATTCTTCCATAAAGATTTTAACCTTTGTAAAATTCTTGGCAAATATTTGTTCAATGTATAGGGTACGGGGAACAATTGATAGTGTAGTAGAAGAATTGATAGTGCAGCATAGGAATCATATTTCTGGACTGCATGATTTGGAAGGATTTAATACTTTTATGGCTTTACGATATATCAAATATCACACGTGTGCTGGTAAAGCCTTTATATCACATTTTACTGGTACATGATCTTTGTGTGTATTTTACAACACATACAAATAATGTATAATGCAGCCTCCTAACTGGAATTTTGCTAGCACACTGATTTTTTTTTTGTGTCCCAACTAAAATATAAAATAGCAGACACTTCAAATAATATTCATTAATCATATCAGTCAGATAATATTCACAATCAAAAGGATGTAAGAATCCTTCAAGGTTAGAGAAATGTTTATTTTTCTTAACAGTCATGCTTACTGTATTGCCTTTTGGAAATTGTGGCGCCAGGATTCCATTACTCACATTTCCTGGCTCTCAGAATAATAATGTTGCAACTTTCAATTAAATTGTTTCAGGGTCAGCAAAATTATTCCTTACCCCCATGTTTCTCATCTGTAAGGGTTCTTCCTCAGGTTTGCCATGTAGATTGCCCAATTTTTCATTTTCGCCCAAAGCTCAAATAGAAAAGTGAGAGCCTTTGTGCATGGTTTGTCAGCAGTTACAGCCTGGTCAGTGATCTCCAAATAACAGGACAATACCTTCTGCTTTAATTCTCAGTTACTTATGCTGGGGAAAAAAGAAAAAAAAAAACAAAAACAAAAAACGAGATTGACAGCTTTAAAGCTGTCTGAATAAATGAATATCTGGCAAGGAATCAAACTTTTCCTGTATTAAGATTTTGGCTATAGTACTTGTGAAAATAAACTAATTTTTTAAGGACCTAGGAACACTATATTGATGAGTAAAGTTAACTATGATGGGAAAGCAGTTAACAGCCCACCCAGTGGCAGCTACCAATATTAAAGTATTCATAAATTAAATTCGATGTAATCTTACCAAGGGGCTTTTTCTTATCAGTTTTCTTTATTTATTCCTTATCATAGCAGGTTTTTCTAACAGTTACAATTACTTCAAAACTCTAATCCCATTGTGGAATTATAAATACTGTTAAAAACAACATTTTGAAGCGCTTTAAATCTTATTAAAAATAAATTTTTTAAAAAAACCTCAACAGTTCAAAGCTAAAATTGATTATTGTTTTTAAATGGACACATTTTGTTCATCAGTAAATCAATCCCAGCTAAAACACAGCTTACTGATTGAGAGAATTTCTACTCGGTGTCCTGTCAATGTGGGAACCTGAGAACTCAGATACCAGAGACTCCCAGAAAGTAACAAACTTATTTCCACTTAGTGCTACTTTGATGCTAAGATAATCACAGTTATTCAAAGGCCATTGATATACATAAATATAAATACAAATATACCTTATGTATATAGTTAACTAAGTGTTAGCTTGGTCTGCTGTGGAACTAAATATCACATTGTCAACATCTACCCTTCTTGCTTTGGGTCAATTTTCTGCCAGAAAATTCCATTATTGCTTATTCTGAAGAATCTAACCCCAGAAAGATTTGCAGTTCAACCAGGTGCCTACAAGTCTGGATACTTCCTGATGCTGTTGTAGTATGCCCAGTCCGTCAGTCCCAAAGCATCTGTGTGGATTTTCTTGTTTTCTGTGGTGGATGTGTTTTGGTATTTCCTGTGGGGGCAGGAGTGCAATCTCCTTTCCCTCACTACAATGAAACCTGAGAGCTTTTGTTTTCCACATCTCTTCTCAACTCAAAGTGAGGAGCTCAGTCTATTTTTGCATGTTCTCCACAATAAAGTAAGAGCTGGAATTTCGGAGCCTTTATCTTTTTTCCATGTCAATCTGCCATAGTGATTTCCATACTCTTGGTGACCTTCTACTCTTTCTCTTAACTTCATTTACTCGTCTCCCTGTTCCCAGAGGTGTCACCCTAGCAGTGTTCACATAGAAAAGTGAACTTCGTGGAAGCTCTCGCTCTTCTTGAGAAACAGCTCCATGCAGTACAGTGTTTTCTTGATAGAAATTATATCCTTACCTCATACTTCTAGGGAAACTCTTCCATATTAATGTATTATCTATTATTTATTTTTACTGATGTGATTTTACTGCAACTTCCTCAGCAAGATCTGGGAAGAAGACACAGCCTCCCAGATATGGAGAAGGTTCTGTTGTTTTTATTCTGATGGATATATGAAATATTACTGGAAAAAAGCAGTATTTTCCTCCCTGCTGTAATCATCTGGTAAAAATAGGCCTTCCCCAAATATAAATTTTAAATGAAGAGACAAAATTAATAGGATATGTTAGTAAAACACCTCAGAAACATTTCCCTCTTTAGGTAGGTAGCAACATTATTCTTGAACATTGACCAGTGCGTATACTATTTTAAACCTTGATAGCTCTTCTGTTCACTTGCTGGAGTGACTTTTTCACCTACATCCTGTGTTTTCCACTTGAGGTGTTTCTGATGTTCAGTTCCTGGATGTACGTTTGTTGTTTCATCCACAGAGAAGTATTATCCCTTGCCTTGACTTGCCTTGCCTTCCCTTTCCCACCTTCCCCTTCCCTTTTCTTGTTGGGATTACATCTGCCCTCCTATAAGAATGCAGCAAGACTGAGACCCATTATATAGTTTTCACTCACTTTTATCTTAGAAAATTACTCTTTGTTGCAAGAGAAATAACCCTTTCCATTCTTATTATCACCTTTTTTACTCCTGTTGTTTGTCTTTTTTTTCTACATGGAAACTTAATAGAAGTTGTCATTACAGTTTTTCTTGAATACTAAGGTTGTTGAGCCTAATAAGTAGTCTTAAGTTGAAATACTCCTTTGATGCTAAGTATGTATCCTTTGAATCTGCAGACACTTTTTGAAATTCCATGATGCTTTAGCTAACTTTGTATAGCAAATGTGATTGCAAGGACCAGATGTGATGTATTTGGAGAAATGTTAAAAATTGAAGTGAGCCGTTTGTAAATGATAGTGTTTTATTAACTTATCTGCAATGTTGTGGTAAAACAAACTGAACAACTGTGGTAAAACAAACTGTAGTTTTTAATGTGTTCTTCAATTGCAAGTTAGTGTGCAAGTCTAATTTAAATTATTAAAAACAAAACTAAGGAACATAGATCCCCAATTATTAGCTCTCCTATAAGGAATAATCTTTCCCATTTTGCTCAACAATCCTTGGGCCAAGTGAAATTAGGAATCTTATGTGGTTTCAGTGGGTTTTTTTTGCATTTTTGTTTCCTGTATTTATTGCAGATTTCCACTTGGATACCTTATCTTTGATGGCAGCATGCATGCCTGGCCAGAACAGAACACCTTGGGCTCTGTTCCTGCACTTCTCAATACTCAAATGGGCACTGTAGGTTATACCTAGCATTTCCAACCTCATGTTGTGTGGTGTTATGATAATGTCCTTTGTATAGAAACCCATCATCTGCAGCAACCTCATCTCTGTAGTCGCAATAAGTTTTACATATGGAAGTGGCTGGGCTCTTTCTCTGTTAGAGTAACTCATTCAGACTCTGGTAAGGTTGAGTCATTCCATTTTTCTCACTTAAGTTTGTCAACTTTTGTCTCTGAAATGGAAAACACTTGAGTTTTGTTTACATAAGACCCTTCATCATTGTTTTCATTACTCAGAGGTAGTCTTAAAAGCATGTACTCTCTAAAAAGCTCCTGAAAAGCCATCTGCATATCAGTATCTCTGATGCTGTGAAATGTTCCATGCAGGCATAAAATTGTTTGCATGAAGCACCTTGCAGAATCAGGGCCCTCAGTAAGTTGTCAGTACTATGAAATGCTCTAAAATTAGAGGCTTCCTTGCATAGTGGTCTCTGCAATAGCCAAACAGCTCATGGCCTGTTTCTTTACGTACTTAATTACTCAAAACAACAGTGGCTTGTATTTTTTACTGTTTGGATTTGAATCAGTATTTTAAAACATTTGCCATTCAGTTATTACCAAAATAGATGCAATTCAGATGAACAGTTACTGAATTAGAGTAATTTTTTTCAACGCAATCTGTATGGCTTAAAAAGTCTAAATTTTGTTTTTAGAAGAAATCTAAGTGCTGGGCATCCACATCCCTGCAACTTCTATATGCCTGACTTTGAAAGTGGAATTCACTGTCTGCAATAACAACTTAGGCAGTTTTCGAGAAACATTCCTTAGCTCCTAGCTCTTCACTAATCACCAAATATTTCAGTGTGAATGTTTGTTTGACGGTTAATTTTAATTTTTGAAACTTTTCTCTTGTCAGTCATTCTAGTGCCATTCTGTGCAGTTTCTAAGCAACTATTCTGAGAGGAGCACTTAATTGTGATTAATTATAAATTAATTTGTTTAGCTCTGTTAATATGCCCAATGAATCTCTCTAAGGCTTTCTTGTCTTGGAGTTTTTCCATTTGTACAGTTGCCTCTGTCTTCCTTGGGTTTGGTCATACTTCTTTGTCATTGAACTTGTCCTACATAATTAATCTCATTCAGCCTGGCATTTGCTTGTAATCAATTCAAGGGTCTTTTCTTTGGCACAATTTGGTAATTGTGCAAACTCCCATTGTGATGTTGATCATTTTTGCTTCAAATCAACAGATCATAACCAATTGCTCATTCCATCCAGATCTGCAAAGATCTGCAACATGATGCTGTGGTATATCCCAAGTGCTGAGGCGATCCCCATGGGAAGTTGCATTAACTATACAGTTGCTAAAAGGGGAATTAAAAATGCAGTGTTTTGCACTTTCTGTGTTTGGTCAGACTTGCCAAAACCCTTTAATATGTCCCCCAAAATAAAAGCAATTTTGTCCTAAACATGAAGTCCTAAATTGAAGTCCTAAAAATAATTGTCCAGATCCTCAGTTGGTGTAAATTAGCATAGCTCCGCTGCCTTTGGTGGAGTTACGCTAGGATACAACAGTGATGATCTGGGCAGATGCCCTCAGCTACTCTCTTGGGTTAGCATTCATGTTTGATTGCCTTATTTAAATTTTTTGAAGTTATAAAATTCCTTGCATTATTTGGTTTCTTAAAATGGCCAGTCGCTAACTCTATTATGTGGTGTCTGTATCTGCACAGTAACATCTGATTTTGCCATGCAGTTAAGTTCATCCCTTTACTTTTATCTCAGTGCTATTGGGACTTTATGTGGCACACATATTTTGCAGCCCTGTAGTATCTATATCAATGTTTTATATCTCTAAAATATCCCATATCCCTCATAAACACCTCATCATAATCTTCTTTTACAATATTTTTGTATTCCCAGTAAGTGGAATTTACATTTGCTCATCTGCATGTAAAAACTGCTCTTCTACCTTAACACACACAAAATTTCCACTGCTTCAAAGTCTGTTGATTTCTCTCCTTCCACAGATAACAACACTGTGCTCTTTCAGCATGGCCTCAGTTGTATGAAGCAGCCTTAAATTTTGAGGAGTACTTTACCACTGGCCATCATTAATTTTTTTTGTATGCTTGACTGTGCTTGCGCTGTACTCAGCTTCAGCAGTATATGTTTTCTGTAATAAGGAGGCAGAGGAGGACTGAGGTCACTTGATAGGCACATTACTATCAATACGTATTATTTTTTGGACTGTGGAAAAAAAAGGAAAAAAGACAGACCCTTCAAAAAATGAATCTAAATAAATTATATTTAAGATGTAGCTTCCAGAGTTATAATATTGACGTAGTTTCATTCAAATAATGAGCTGTAAAGTAGGCAGTCAGAGTGATATTTAA
Source organism: Eopsaltria australis (assembly GCA_034509425.1). NCBI lineage: Eukaryota > Metazoa > Chordata > Aves > Passeriformes > Petroicidae > Eopsaltria > Eopsaltria australis. The sequence goes on along the minus strand of JAVTVJ010000132.1, from coordinate 3,705,834 downwards.
AATGCCTTCTTCAGTCTTCAGAGTTAACAGTACACCAAGATGAACAGAAACTAGTTTCCAAATTTTCAGACTGCAAATTAATGGGAACATCATTATGAAAGCATATGATCAGTTAAAAGAGCTATAATTTATTCTAAAGAGATTACATACCCAAGTATTTTCCTTGTATATTAGATAGGAAAAGAATCAAAATACAGATGCAGTTTATAAGAAAACCAAGTCATAGACTTTCTTTTCTTTTTTACAGGTAGAGAACTATTTTTTCTAGGCCTGTCTGGCACTTTTCTTGAATACATGGTGCACACAAAAAGTATTGTGAAGGAGAATTACAAAATCACAACTTACTCCATTTACCAGTAAAACTATGAACTTAAGGTTTTTTTGTTTTCCTGTATAAACTGATGTTAGCTAACAGAACTAAAATGACCCTGCTTTAAATGCAGTCTACTGAATGATGTACATTCGGTTTTGACTCTATGATTGGAATACCTATTTCATTGATGAATCAGACATGATGTCAGACAATAGGTAAAGAATAAAAAAAAAATCTTCATTAATTCTTAAAAATATTTGTATTTTTTCTTTTAAATCCCAGAGTTATTCTTTAATGGGGAGTGAATTCAGTAACTGCTGGGCATTTCACAAATAAGTTTTAATTTAAGAGCTGTAAATGTTGTTTATGCTGGACACTGCAGAGATATGCTGGACACTGCAGAGAAAAATCACTGGTTTTGTTCCCCATGAATAAAAGTTGTAAAAAAATTATAGAAAAAAAACTCAGGGGAATCATAAAAATTTATATGAAAATAACTGAATAATTTTTAAAAATGATAGATCATGGGTTTCTCCTCAAGGCTTCTCCAGGAACCATTGTAGGTGGTGGTTTGTTTTCCTCTGATGCACTAATCAAGCAACATCTGTCAGGAAAGCGTAAGTATTTTCTATAAGTATAGGTATAATGAAGGAGGGGCAAGGGCCTTGCTTTTGAATAACACCAAATACAACTTTTGTGACTTAAATGTGAAGAATCTGAAAGAATGAAATTATTAGGAATTTTTTTCTTTACTTTTTTAAACCAATTCAGGTTTAATCCTCAACCTTCCCATTCACAGAAAAAGTCCTTCAATGGTTCTAATTCTTCAGTGAGACCTACTCCAAAATCCTTTTAAGTAATAGAATCATAGAATCACAGAAATGGACCTTAAAGATCATCTAGTTCCAATCCCTCTGCCATGGGCAGAGATACCTCCCACTAGACCAGGTTACTCAAAAGCCCCATCCAACCTGGCCTTAAACATGTCCAGGCATGGGGCATCCACCGTGTCCCTGGGTAACTGTGTCAGTAGAACATTTCCCACTGTCTTTAACTGACTTTGGATCCAAGCTTATGTTCTGCAACTTTAAAAAGCTTTTCCTGAGCAGCATGTTCTTAATGGAGTGAGAACAATATTACAAGGGCAAATTCCATATAGAATTTGCACTTCTTTCACTTGACAAAACCAGTTTCAGGTTGATACTGTCACAGAGTATTATTTGTTTTTTTCAAAAAGAGTATTTTTAAAGTTTAATTTTTCAAGTATTGGTAAGGAAGTTCTTAACTTTTGTTGGAATCTATTTGATACAATAAACTTCTGTAAATTAAAAATTATTGATATTCAGTGCAAATGAGAAGTAATTTTCTGCAAATGTATGTGAAACTATTATCCGGAGTTTAATAATGTTTAATAATAATTTACCTGATTTTAATTTCATTTTTACAAATTTTTGTGTTAACTCAAGTGAAAGTAAATGCTGCTGATTCACAACTTGTAATAAGTAAACACATCAGGACCACATATCCCCAGTTTTTGTGAAATTCTTGTGAATGTTAAGGTACCACAGACCAGATGTGTTTAAATCTTCATGTAAGGTCTTACATAATCAAGAACAATCTCAAAAATACTTTTATTCCCTCTTAAAATTCAAAAGGTAGTGGGATTGTCTTAATGACTAAGAAAAACTTCTTTTTGTCTGTTCATGTCAATGAAGATACTTCCATTCAAAGGTAAAGTAAATGTAATGAATAAGATATTTATCCAAGGCCTGTTTTTTCTTACTAACTTCCCTCACCATGAAAAGGGGAAAATGGCTATATGGCTGTTTTCAGACATTGCCAATGGATTACATTCTGTGCAAGAGACACAGTTGACAACTATAAGTACTGGGAAGTGGCAATCTATGGGAGACATTTCTGTAAGATGTAGTTTGCTGGATAACTTATCCCACAATTTACCTTCCTGTGACTCTATATTCGTCTTGAAATTAGTGGTTTTCCTGTGTCTGAAGGGGTGCTGAGTGGAATTATGCCTATCTCTATTTCATGCAAGAGGGTTAATAAGATGTTCTTCTTCCATGTCATGTATAGCTGAGGATCCCAACCTCTGAGCTAATCAAAACAGAGAATTTGTGTTGCAGCTAGGTTCCTGCCCCATGTAATATTCTTCCAAGTCCATTTCAAGGGGCTTTTATTTAGCAGGAATGGTTGCAAGGATAGTGATTCCTTAAAAAAAATATTTTGGTAGAGTTTGACTAGAAGATATAAACGTTCATTCTGATAATAGAAAGTTATGGTTCTTCCTGGAACTTATTCCAGCCTTGAAAAAGAAAAATATTAATCAAAGTTTAGGCAAGGTCTGTATCAACACTAACCAAGTCAATTAGAAATCAGAGTAAGGAACAGTAAATATATGCTCAGGGTTATTTGACTATAAGCACACTAAAACAGGAAGTGGTTTTGGAAAAGAAGTTTATTACTTTGTAAAAATCGGAGGGAAACCTTCTTGTAAAAGTCACGTAAGGCAAAGTTAGCCTCTCACTGAGAGCTGCTTTTCTAACTCTGCAGTGCATGGGAGCTGTGAGCCCTGAGGTGCAATAGAGCCCAAGCACTGCGTGCAGCCTCATGGGGCCATTGTCCTGCACAACCCTTTATCCCTGCCTGGAACCTCCAACCTCCCTGCGCTGTGCAGCTGCTTGGGGAACTATTTCTGCAGCTCCCAGACTGCAAACCTGATGTAGCTCTTTCGTGAGATGTTTACAGTATAAACCAAGCTTGCACTGCCTTGTCCTGTGAGAGTTGCAGAAGGGGAAATTGTACAAAAGCATGGACTTTCTGCCTTTGTTAACTTTGAGGAGAAAGTAAGGAGGGCAAAAGTAAGAAAAGACACAAGAGCATATCCCATGACAATGAAAAGCACAATTTATTCTCAAGTGCTCTACTTAATGATACCTTGGAACATTCGTACGGAGCTGGAATTATTACTTAAGCACTGTTCAATACAGTCTCAGATTCCAACAGAAAAATGAAGAATTTAGCTTGAAACAGTTCTAATGGTCTTATCAGAGCTTCCTGCCCTCACTGAAGGAATATCTGCTTTGTTCTCATAATCTGCAAACTGCCTTATCCAGTCTGACATGTTAGGGTGAAATGACAGCAATTTCAGGTTATTGAATACTGTGCTAAAAGCTCTGTTGTTTCTTTCACTGGTACCTAGACAGCTGCAGCATCCTTTCAGGGGGAGCAGGAAACTCTGAAGCAGAGGCAGATGGATGCCCAGAGTAGAAGCTGAGAGTATTATCTTGGGTACACAGTCCCTGTCAAGGATCAGGATGTTTGTTGTGATCCATCTCCGTGTTGTGATCTACCTCACGGAGAATTTCTAAACATTCATTAAATCTGCAAGCTGGGCTTCAAAATCATCACTGTCAGTTGTTGAGAAGAACATATACAAATTCAAAGAAAGAAACATTTTGAATATATAAAACTATACAGATATATTTGCTTATGGTTGAAACTTGAACTATCCAGAAGGGACTGGAATCAAGTAGAATGATCATGTGTGATCTTTCTGGAATAGAGTCTCTAACTAAAGGCTGCATCTGTAGTGCCAATAGGAGGCCAGACAGTATTCTCTCTGATACACGTTTAAGATGCATTACAGAATTACAAAATCATGTAGCCAGGGTTATCCAAATGTTTGCTAGTCTAAGCTCCTGCTCAGAACAGTTGGACTCAGGCCCTTGTCGTCAAGTTGTGAGTATCACCAAGGTTAGAGCTCCCAAAACAGTGTTTGACCAGACTGATGTTTGGTTGGGTTTTTTTTATATTTATAATAAAATTGGCTTTCTTATGCTGAACTTTATCCCTCTATTGTCTATCCTTCAGCTGTGCAGCTCTGAGAAAACTTTTGTTATGCCTTCACCACACCAATCTGTTAGGTATTTGTAGACAGCAGTAAGATTCCCTTACACTTTTTTTCCATAAGTATGTGCAAGCTAACTTCTCAGTCTTGGATATCAAGTCCCTCAGGCCCAAAACCATCTGTCAATGTCTTGTAGCAGTGCAAACCTGCACCTTAGTCTTTGTGATTCTCAGAGTGCTGGGAAGAAAACTCCTAAGTGTTAGTTCAGTACGTCTGGTTTGTCTGCCCAGCAGAGTCTACCTCAAGGCAGTAGGATGGAATACTTGTAGGGATGGACATAACTGTGGCAATGCCCAACTGTCCTCTTTGCAGACAGGTTCATAACTAGACTCTCACTAGGGATGTTTCCCTTCAGTATGAATTAAATATGCTTACTGAATGTCTGAGGTAAGTTAGCACTCAACAGTGAGGTTATACTTAAAAGTCAGTGTGAAGCATGAGTCTTGAGTCAGCCACACAAAAAATTAGAGAAAGTCTGAGAAGGTTTCAAAAATTAGTATAAAGTCAAACAGAAAATCAGTAACAAAACTGGATTTCCCTTAGCTGCACTGTTCATTAGCCTTCTTACTTGACCAGACTGCCTCTCGCAGTCTGATATAATTCACATTCGGTATTTTCATATTTTCTTCACTTAGGCTTCTGACAAATGTTTTTAGGCCTAGAGCAGAAAAGCTGCTTGTTTTCATGAAATGAGAACTGGAGTATTTTGCTCACTTGCTGTAGACGCTTTATCCCAAAATAGAAAGTAGTATCTCTGCTTTTTCTGTCTGGGAAAGCAATACTCTTGAGTTTGCTCCCTTTATCCAAATGTTAGCTTGTCCCTGTTGCTGGATGGTATATGTTTCCAGAGAGAAACACAGACATGCAGAAGACATGTAAAAGTCCATCCAGTGTAAGGAACTTCATGCTACGATTGCACTTCTCAAGGTTACTAATGAGCACAGTGCAGTGACTGCATGTGGAGCAAAACATAACTCTCAGCCTTAAGATGCAATTAATCACCTAAACACATTTTATACCAAACTATTATTTTTACCTTACCTTTCTGAAGGTGCACTGAAAATCATCTTTTTAATTGCTCTTTTGAACAGGAATGTAAGAAAAACATTATTAATAGTGAAGAAACTCCCAACTCATTACCTTTTTTGTCACTTGGATTATTTTAATGGGCTTGGGGTTTTTTTTGCAAAAAACTTAGCCCTCATGCTGTTCAGGATATATTTCCCAGAGAATTCACAGATGTTTACAATCCTATTGATTTATGGCTTTGCCATAACGCTAGGCTGAGAAAACTCACATTAGAGGCAGGACTTTTGCTTCTTTCTTTCTATAGAGGTTTAGAAATATTTTGTAAGCTTGGTCTTTCATACCTATGTTAGATATACCATTTTGAAGAAGGACATATAATGTACTTTCTCCATGCTCTTATTCTTTCCATCCTTCCCACTCAGCCTTTTTTTCCTCCCATACATTTGGTCCAGCTCCCTCCTTTCCCGTGATCTTGTAGAATCTTTCTCTTTGTTGTTTGTACATGCACAAGTTGAGCAAGAAACAGATAAATAGAATAGCTAAGGAATGGTTAATGTTGGCTTGTTCCAAATCTCCTACAAACAGCTTCAGTAGATTGTTAAGGCCACAGACTACGTGAAAGCTGGTAATCTTTTTTTCCTCTGCTTTTAGCAATCCTAATCTGATAGCTTTTCTCAGCATTCCCTGCTGTGATGCTGACCTTTTTGAGTATTCCAGATTCATAGATTCTGAAGTCATTCCAAACCTCCAGGAAACTCACAGGAAGTGACAGCTTCAAGGTCATACTGCTGTGCCTATCAGACCCTTTGTTAATGGCTTCACCTAGACAAGATATACAAAGCACAAAAGAGCAGAGCATGGGAGAGGCAGCAGCATGGAGATGAATATTCAAGAATTACTCTATTGATAATTTTAAGGTGTTCAAGGTGACCAGCAGGTTACTGACTATAGTGAACATTTCTTATTGGGGAAAAATTACCTAGTTTAAAGAGTGAACTTTGAAAGTACTCAACAGTCAGTCTAGTTTTAATTTAATTTTGAGCTAAAATTCCCAGTTTCATCATAAACAGAAAAGTTAGCCTGGTTATACGAGCTTTTGAAGACACCTTTTAAGGTGAAGAATACCAAATGTTATACTTGTCTTCAGGTGCTTCACTTGGACCCATTGTCACATGCAAGGAGCTATAGAAATCATGTCACTGGCTGTTCTGCAAACCTGGACCAATCTTGCTGTGCAGTGACTGAGTGACAGATATTCTTGAGAGGCTTAGTGACTCCCATATAAATAGACCAACTAGGAATGGGACATTTCTTCTCCAGAGACAAATGTGTCCACATAAATTTACTGAAAAAAGCCCATGTGGGATTTTGATTCGTTTTTTTTTTTAAAACAGGCTTACAACAATGCTATTAGGAGACAAGAGAATCTGCATGGCTTTGTTCCTAGTTGTAGGGCATGTTCTCTTAAGGCTTTCTTCTCCTGCATTTTTCTCGTACCTTCATCATTTTGTGTTATTCCTTCACATACAAATGGAGCTTTTTTTCCAAAGGCTGAGCTGTTTGGAAATGAACATTTGAATTTGCATATGTTGGAACTGATTCATCCCTGGTGCCAGGAAGTGCTCTCTGCTGCAGGGAGGGGTTCTGCAGCTGCCCGGTGCTGCCTCCAAGGCAGGCAATGCTGGCAGGAGAGAAAGCGTGGGCAAGGTGCCCGGGGGAGAACTGATTCACAGCTTCCCCCTGGCAGCTTCTGAGCACAGAGCACCCCCTGGGTAGTGCACAGAAGCTACTTCACATTAGGCACATACTCTGCCTTTGGCAACTGGCATGTTAAGGGGTATGTGCTGATGCGAGATGTGAGAACAGCGGGCAGCACGTCATGGCACTTGCTGCTGGGAAGCTGGGAAGTCCTGACTGGTAGCAAAACAGGCAGCATGCAGAGGTGGTAATGGAAGGCATAGGAATATTTTTTCTAAAGCAGTATAATTAATTTAAACTCATTGTGTGTATCTGTGCATTCAAGTGCACGGCAATATTTTATCTGCCGGCATGATGCATTTTAGACAGCTTATAGGAAAATGGATTTCAGTGTAATTAAAAAACATACCATGTTCTTTCTCACCCCCACACAGTTCAAAAAATGCAGGAATGCAATACAGATAATAGCAGCAGCTAAGGACAGAAAAAATAGCATATGCAGAAAATCAGGGAATTAATTAAATTGTACCTGAGGAGTATGCAGTCAGCATGCCCCAGTTCAGAACCATTCAGTTGCTGGGGATTTCTAGAGGCAAAGAGAAAGAGACAGAGCAATCTCTCTGCAGAGATAAAAGAGACTGAAGTTACTCCATGAAGCCTGTGAGCCAAAATTATTTTAGTCTCATGCCTGGACTAGCTCCATAGGCCTGGCATTGTTCCTTCATGGATAGAAAGACTGTACGGTGAAAGTGGCAACAGCAAATCTTTCCATTCTACACTTCTTTCCAATCTCCAATCTGTACTTCTCCCAGTGTCTTCTGAGAGGGTTCAGTAATGCCCCATCCAGAGGGATCCTTGTCTGGATCTCCCTGATCTCCTGCCCACTCCTACTGGAACTGCATCAGATCCAATGCCAAAAAATCCTCTGACAAGATGAAAAAAAGATTTTTCTAAATTCACCCCATGCCCTTCCACCAGCATTTTTTGATTTTACTGGCTCTTGTCATTTCCTGAAATCCTCTTCCTTCATCTCTGCTGTGGGTTTGGTGTTTAAATTTCTGTATTACCTCCAGTGAGACCTGTCATATCAGTAGCATTCTGCTAAGGGAGAAATGCTAGCAGCATTTTACTTGTGGAAAAGTGATATTTAGCACTTTTGCTAAAACTAAATTTCTGTGCTTAAATGCTCTTTAGAGCTAGAAAAAATGGAAGGAAATAATTAACATATTAATCTAAATTTAACTTTTTATTTTTTTTATTACAATGCATCTTTACGAGACTTTGATATTTATAGAGGTCTGACTTTGCACAGTCATTATAGGTACATTTGTGAGGATTGGAACATGAGTTTAGCCTTGAACATGAAACCAGAGATGTAAAATCTCCTGAAATATTCATTACCTTCATGACTGTCCCATAGAGTTTATGTTGCCTTTTGAACCAATTCAAATGAGCTCAAATGAGCTCTGAATGCAATTTCCAGAAGTGCCCAGTGTTAGCCTGGTTCTGCTCCTTTTGAAGCCAGTGATAAAGCTCACAAGGACTTTAATAAAAATAAAAGAAGGCAAGATACTTAAAATGACTCATTGAGCCTTGACAGCCGATAAATTCTGTATTAAGGTTTCACACACAGCACTTTCTCCTCTGACATAAGGACACAATGTGTACCCAGTCATTTCAGCAGTGTGAGAGGACCACAAGCAATGCAGATGGCAGGAAACGATAAAATCAGCTGGAAGAAAAGAGCAGAAGGACAACAAGGGTGATGAAAGAAAAGATAATGGGAAAAAAACAACAAAGAGGAAGGAAGAAAGAAGAAAGAAAAGTCGGCTTCAAGGTTATTGGAGATCATGAAAGGAAGAAGGATGAAGGAGGAACAGAGATTGAAGACATCAGACAAAGGGAGCAGAGAAAAAAAAAGTGAAAGGGAGAGAGAGAAAATGTTAAAGAGACAAGAAGAGACAAGAAGAAAAGGATTTGGGATATGAGGGAGTAGAATGCAGCAGAGGAATGCTGGAGAGGAATATGGATGGAAAGCAAGCTATGAAGTAAAAGCAAATGGAGGTTCTTGCTTCACTGCAGGAAAGGATAGCAGATTGAAAACAGGGTGAAAGAGGCACCAGGAAAGAAAATGGAAGGAGTAAAATAGAGTGAAGAAGTATGTAGATATGGCACGTCTCTGAGGAAAAATAAGGGAAAATAAATCTATCACAACAAAACTGTTTTTCATTGCAAATTCATAGATATGCTATGATAAAAAATAGACAATAAAAGACAACAGGATTAAAGTGGAAAATATCTGTGTTCCTACTGGAATTAGAGCAGACAGCATCTTTTCTGTGTTGTCATGACGAGAAGAATCAGCAGCATTCCCACTTCATATACTTAATTAGAGCTTGACAATCTACCAAGATACCTGGGACTGAAAATAAGATTTTTACAGATTTACATATCCAGATTGCTTTCACAGAGCTGGCTAGAACAGTAATGGCTAGGAGACATTGCTCTGACTACTCAGAAGAATAAAGACAAAATGAGTTGCTGCTATCTGTCCTGTTCCTGCTAATGAGGTGTTTTTATAAGAATAGCCATAACACTGGCTCTTACTGACACACCTGTGGCCAAAAATCTGTGCTGAGGACCACACAGCTCTGTTCATGATCTTGTGTCTCACCCTGGAGTGCTCCTGGCAGGTTAGTGGTGAGTGGCATAGGAAGGAACTGGTGGAAAGTTTGTTCTCTCTTTTGGCCTCTTAGATAGTTAAAAAAGTACTTGTTTGTCAAGAGCTGCAAACCTGTAGTTTTTGACAAGCCCTCAAATTCATAAAGGGATAGACTCTCAATAAACCTACTATACTCTACTATACTATAATCCAGTTTTTTCATTTGACAGAGCTTCTTCTCATCCCTTCCCTTTCTTATCCTTTCGTTTTTCTCCTCTCTCACATATTCAATTCAGGGAACTGCAGACACAATTTCTTTACAGTTTTACTTTTGTAACCTTTTGTTTTGGGACTAGCTCACTAGAAAAAAAAACAAACAAATTATTCATAAACAATAATTTGCTCATGAATCTCTATGTAGTTTCAGAAGACACACAGCTTTTTAGCTGCAAACAGAGCAGTGAATAAGAATTTATACTTCTAGTATATTTTCCTCTTCTATGAAAAGTAATTTAGACTCCTTATTCTCCAATTTTTCTCTGCCAAATCCTTCCCTTTTTCAAAGCAGTATTGTGAGATTTTGTCCAGTAGTGTTTTTAAAATACTCTCAGATCTTCAGACAAAAAAGAGAAATGCGAGTATTGTTGCGTCTGTCTTCCAGCCTCCCAGCCTATGAATTCCATTCCTGGTGATTCAGTCAAATAAAACAGAATCACAAATAGGTAGAAACCACCAGACAATAAAAAATTCCACATTCTGCAATGAAAAAAATCCCACAGGAAACAATTACATTTCTCTAGCCTTTCTGAATCTTCAATAGAAAATCACACCTGTACTATAGAGATTGACAGCATGGTCAAAATAAAACTATGGGAAAGATACAATTTTCTATCAAGCCCAGTTCTTTTTGCAGTGTGGAACATTCTGAAGAACCATTCTGAATTTTTGCACAATTTTCTGATTTATTCCCCTGTTCAATTCTATATGATTTTTCCTTTGCTAGCTACATCTGCTTTAAATTGTTAATTAGTAATTTATAGGATAGTCTTTCTGATAGACTGTATTATTGATACATGTGTTCATTTCACAAGGGAAGATTAGATGCACAATGTACACAAGGTACTAAGTGCTGTAAACTGAACAGTAAAGGTAACATCAGTCTTTTGTGCTGATACATCAGCTTACTAATGACAGGTCATAAAAGGTGTTTTGTAGGAACTCATTGCAATTGGCCAGTGTGAGAAATTGATGGTTTAATTCTTTTTCATGAGAGCTGATATCCTCAGTACAAAGATAAAATGTTGAAGTAGTTTTTATGTCTGTGTTTTATCAGTATGTTTTGGATCTAATTTATGTTTTAAAATAATTTGAAAAAGTAAGTCAACCAAAGTCATTCACAATAATGAGGACAAAACTGTTGCAGTTCTGTCTTTGCACTTTGTGTAAAATCCTATTTGCTCTTATGCTAGTGAAGCTGTAAATCCAAATACGTGCACTGCATGTAAGCTTATCTTGCTCCTGTAGACCCAGATAAAGGCCTAGGATATAAGTTTAAGTATGGGTCTTACTTGTAGTGCCCTGTGCTGGTGAGAGCTGGGGGGGGGTCTTCCGAGCTGAGGTTTCAACAAGTCTTTTAACCATTGGCATTTGGAAAAACCCTTCCAGAGCTCATTAGGGCATTGCATCCATTTCCTCCCCCATCCCAGGAACCTCTCTGAGTTCATCAAGCTGTCAGAAGTTTGTTTTAATTGCTGCACACCTTCAATCTTTCCACAGAGAGAATTCAGTAGCAGGGCTTAAGTGTATTTTTCTCAATTTAACTCTCACCTTTTTTTCTCCTGCTATTGAATCTAAGCCAAATACTGAATCCAGCTGCCACAGCTGTTGCTGTTCTGCTGCCTGCCCTACTTTCTGCTTCTGCTAATTTTCCCAAAAATGCTTCTCTGGGATGGTCTGTGAAATGAATAGGACATGAAGGCACTGCTAACTGCATTCCCCTTCCCTGACAAGCCCTTTCTTTTACTGGATGCCCTGAATTTATAGTCAAGTGCTAGTATTTTATGTCCTGAACTTCACTCTTCATAGAGTCAGCTCCTTTTGTCACCTCCCTCATTACAGTACCAAAGTATTTCCTGTGCTACAATGTAATGCCAGCTATTATGTAAATTCTACAAATGAGTTTCTGATCCTGCCAAATAAGATTTACTTTAAGTAAGCAAGGAAAACTGCAGCTCTCTTTTTCCACATACTCTGATAGTCACTTTGAAAGAGTTTCACATCACCTGCCTCTTACAAGCAGTGCATACATTTTTCTGGCATTTTTGTATGCACATATGATTAAGTCATGTATGTATAGGTACTAAATGATAGCAAAGTAGTAGCAAGTCCTACATATGCTCAGACATCTGGAAAACACAAACTCCCAGTTCCAACAGCACAAGAACTTGGGGTTGTCTCCTTATCTAATCTGTTTAGGAGAGCAACTAAATATTGTAATAGCTTCATAATTGTAACAGACTGCTGCATATCTGCACCCTATGTGTCACACTGTTAAGAGCATTTCCCATAGAATGGAAACAGCAGAAATATAAGTGTTCCAGAGTTTTAAAATGTTCTTACCAACTGTACTAATCTCTCATTTCATCTGTTACAAGATAAATAGAACTTAAAGATAAATATAAATTTACGAGATTTGAAAACAAATATAGTGCCAAAATCAAAATTTGAAAGGTCTTTCTGAAATCCTTGCTAACATAAAGATCTCATCTGGTGTAATCAAAAGGACATTTTTAAACTGGTATGAGCTGTGCAAAGCCGTTTCTGAAGATAATTAATTCAATTTACAGCAGGACGATTTCTTCTTTAGCTTCAGTTGCTTAATTTTTTTAAAATGACAGAAATAAGCTAGTTTTTAAATTATGTAGGGTTGTCCAAATGGTTGAGGGGCAACGGTCTTATTTTAAGACTGATGGATGGGATATACTGGTGCTTCTTATAAATCCTGTTTTTTAAGACACTATTAATCACGTTGCCTGTAACAGAAGGTCTTGGAAAAAAATGAGGAAAAAGAAATATTCAGTTTTGCTTATAGCTTATCCTCAAAAGGATAGAAAGTCTGGAGAGGAAAATGGTGGCTTCAAATCATGAGTTCATAAAGAAATCCTTGTAGAACCCCAGACAGACTGCAGAGGAATAGTCCCATGGCTCCAGGTTCTCACTTATTCATTTAAATGCCATGGTCATTTAGAGCCAAAATTTAGTCAATTCCTTTAATTAATTCTTATCCCCATATCTTTTGATTCAGCATCTTAGAGGCTTTAGTTAGGCTTCAGTGATGCAGCTACTCTTGATGGAAATACAAAATAGGCATTGGAGACCACTGAAGTTACCTAACATGAAAAAAAACCCACATGAAGCAAGAGGTTGTCTCTCTGTAGATCTTGAAGCATTTGCCTAAAAATAAAAATAAATAGTGAGAGCATATATAAATATATAGAGAGTATTTAAACTATAAGACCCTTCATATTAGATGCCCTGATCAATTGTTTTTTAAAGAAATAACCAAAGTTTATCCTAGCCATATGCAACCACAACAAAGATTGAATGGTAAGAGGCAGACAGACTGAGTTATGACTCCTTTATCAAGGATCATATTTTTACCTAAATGATATCAGAAGGATCTGTGCAGAAATTATGGGCTTTATCTTTCTATAAGCAGAAAGGTTAATGTGTGATGTCAACCTGTATGTTGATTTTTAAGACATTAAGAGCCGTGTTAATACACCTTCCATTCAAGATCATGGCCATATATTTGGTCCAGTGCAAGCAAAACAGAAGAAGAATTGTCTCTAAGCATATTGTGTAGATTTCTTGTCCAAAGTGTGCAGCCTGTTTGGGATGGAGAAGAGAAACTTCAGTGTTGTAGGGAACCCCGTAATTTTTACCAGCTCACATCTGAGAACTGCTACCATATTTTAATGTTTTTATAGAATAACTGAACTGGTCCAGATGAAGATTATATGGGAACTTCATTGAATACATTCCAGTTTAATTTATGTCTTTCAAGGTAGCAATAACCATGCTTGAAGTTCGGCCCTGCTGAGCTCCCCAGAAGTAGGAGCTTACTAGCTTAAAACAGCTAAAATTCAGCTTAATGGAACATGACAACTCCATAGCACTGAACTCTGGGTTGCTTACTTACTGATTTTAAGAAATGTTCAAGTCTCTGCAGAAACCATGTGAAACCAAAGTTTACCAGTATGGGCCAAGTTTGAGAAAAGTACACATGTAACTAAAGGGTGAAAGCCAAAGTTTGCATGAACTCCTGATTCAAATAGTGGAAAAATACAAGGTTATGGAAATCTGATGTTTTAGAATGCAACATCTGAATTTGTGAGCAAGCTTTTTTGAATTTGAATGCTTTCTCCAAATGAAGCTTTAAATAGCATGGCTAAAATTCAAAACTCAGGCTCAAGAAAAGTGACTTTTTGGAATTCATGTAGCATTTGTCTGTTCAGTAAAATGAATATAAATTAATTCTTTGTTTTTTCTGTGATTTAGTATAGCAGTTCAAATACCAACTAATGATTTAACTTAGCATTATAATGTAGCTCTTTCTGTGATGATCGCAATCATCTTTGCAATGTAGAAAAATCCATACATTTTCTTTGGCCCTAATGTCGTTCCACCATTAGAAAATCCACTGAAGGCTGTACCATTTTTGTCCGGTGCTGTAGTTGGTGTTTGGGAGTGTTTGGGTGGGTTACCATTTCTCTGCAAGAGGCCAGCATTACTTCCCTGTCTACACATTTCCTTTTTCTTAGGCATTTCCGTTGCTTCACGAAGAGGTGAAGGGGTCTCTTCATGGTGCGACCTCATGACACCATGTAGTGGGATTAGAGAAATAGCTCCAGTGGGAAAGAAAATGACTCACTGCAATGCTAGCCACTTCCTAAGCATACACCATGGGCATAGTCCATTTGCTGTCAACTCTACTTATTCCTGATGGTGTAGGGATGTTGGATTGCTGGTAAATCTCCACTAACCTGCCACTACTTGAGATATCCAGGGAGCATTGGAGTTGGCAACTGAGGAGTAGCAGACAAAAACATTTTATGAATGAAAAACTGTGTTTGTCCCTGGTGTGGAATTAAGCTCAGGTTTAGCAATGGTTAGGGATCCCAAAGGCTGGCACCTGAGGAAACAAGGACTGAGCCAATGAATATTTTTAAATGGGCAGTTGTATCTTTCCTCTCAGTAACTGCTTGGTCTCTCTTCCATTGTTTTTCTAGGTGTCCCACCCCTGGGTGTGATGGCTCTGGGCATATTACTGGAAATTATGCTTCTCATCGAAGGTATGTAAAGACAAGGTTTTGTTATTTAAATCAAATAACTGCAGGGCTGGAAGGTACCTCAACTGACCTAACTTCACTCTCTGAATACTGTAGCAGGATTGAGTTCTGCACAGACGTATGCTGGTCTAACTCATATTAACCACTAATGAATAACATTTCTCAGCTTCAGCCTGACTCATGACCCAAATAGGTAGGAATATTTTTGCTAATATCTAGCAAAATCTTTACACAAAACAAATCCAGTTTCTCTGCCTTCTCCAGTAGCCTGAGGAATCATTTCAACATTCATGTTTCTGTTGCTTTACACTCTGAAAAAATTACCTCTTCACAGTCTGGACTCAAATCCTACTCCTGCATCTTTTCCCACAAATTGTATTTCCTGAATGTTTGTGTCAGCCTCTTCCAGACTTACTCCATATTTCTTGAAATGCAAAATTGGACCCAGTTCTTTACCTCCTCTCCCAGATAAAGCCTTGTCAGCTTTAATCAGAGGGAAAAAGTACCTCTTTTTTCTAATATGCACCAGTCTTGTTAGTATATTTCAGAAGAAAGTTTGGCTTGTTCTTACATTGCAACACATTGTACTACATCAAGGCAGAAGAATGGAAAAAGAAATTTATGGATGAAAGCTGCCTTAGCTGCCTAAACTATAACTTTACCAAGGGCCAAAGAACACTTCTCATTCACTAATTAGGATATTGATCAATTACAGTGGTACCACTGTAGAGGTAATGGTATAAATGCTGTGTAATTAGCAATTCCCCTGTGGCTATTTGAGAACTAAATCAGTAGAGAAGAGCTGTGCCGTATTTTGCAAATACCTATTTTATGTAAATCTATGTTTAATCAAAGAATAATAGGCAATAATAGTGTAGTACACCTCTCTTGTGTTGTCTTTACTCCCACACAGTCTAGTACTGTTGAGTCTGGATATTTGCTTTCTTCACCAAGTCCCTGTAGTTTTACAATTGGCTATAACTAGTCAATACACAAATTCCCAGTTTAAATGTATTCCCACTAAAAGCAGCAAACAGTTCAAAATCAAAAGATAAATAAAACAAGAGATTGGGAACATGCCATATTTTACATGCTGTGAAAATGAAAGATCACAATATCAATTTCTGTAATGTAGTGTTAAGCAACAAAAGTAAAAATAAGTAAAAATAAAGGAGAAGATATAAGCATTTTAAAATCACTTACACCATGCAGGAGATTAAATCACACTTTCAGAGTGATTTAAAGTCAAATTTAAAACTACATTTAACTATATGTAAATTTATCAGCTACCACTCTACCAGCCTTGTGCTTGTTATAACTCTGCCCCAACTTCAGGGAAGCTATTTATGTGTTTGATTATCTATTTAACCAGAAGAAGGTGGGAGAAAGAAGATGCAGAAGAAGTGTTACTAACAAGAAACCTGAAAGCTGGCAAGGTTGGGAGGGGTGAATCACTGAATGTTGATTCATTTTTTCAACCTTTTCCATGTCTCCTGGCCACTATAGGACTGGATCATGAGCTGAATGGTGTTACCTACTTTTGTCTGTAAATTCTTACTTTTTTGTATTTTTGCAGATGACTGCTGGACCAAGTTTTCATTTGATTGTGCAGCATAATCAAGTACATATAAAGATATAAAAAGTTGTTCTACAAAACAAAAAGATCTGGAATTAGCCCAGTCCATTGGGATTTAACACATGCAGCCTTTTGAAATGCCACCATGTCTATGTTGACCACGTAACTCCTTCATTTCTCTTCCAAAAAGGCCTCTGGCAACCCCATGTCTTCGGCTGCCTGCAGGGGACAGGAGCACTGACACATAGTGAAGTAACATTTTCTTTGCTTAAATCCACAGATGTCCTCAGGAGACCTGTCACATTTACACAGAGCCAGCCTTACCCTGTTCAGATCATGATATCTGTCAAGGCCATTTCTGAGGTGGGAAGGCTGGCAAAATGAATGCTTTTAAAGGGCAGCAAACCAGTAGCCTAAATCTGGAGCTGCTAAGCATGGAAGACCCCACAGCATGTTGACAGTTGGGCTTTCTAATTCCCAGACTGGAAATTCGCATTTAGCTCTGCCTGCATCTGAGTTAGCATTTTTGTTTGTATTTGACACCATCAGTTACAACCCTCTCAGTTTCAGAAGGAAAGGAATGACAGACTTCTCTCCTAAATGGCTGCCGAGATGCCTGGGTTTCATCTGAATTTAAAATGGCTGCTCAACAGCAAGCACGCACGAGGCAGATTTAACTCTGCCATAACTCTGCAGTTCCACACAGCCCTTCAGTTTATGTAAGAAGTTATAGCACTGTGAACTGCTGTTGAATTTCCCTCTTTGTCTTTTGTCTTCATATATGAGGAATTAAAGTCATAGAAAAATTAAGTAATATGCTTATCTTGTAATAGCTTTGGTTATTACAGGATTAAAAAAAGCAAAGGCTCAGCCATGACATATGTTTTCTCGATGGATCCACTGTCAGTGCAAAAATGAATTAATCACCACCTCAGAAACTGTCTGTTGGAAATGTCTGTTTAGAGGACCTGAAAGGTCTTAGAATTTTCTAATAAATCACAGTATCAGAATAGAATGATCTATTACAGAGAGATGATGCACCAAAATACCAATAAGTAGGTAATAATTAAATTGATTTAATATGTAGAAAGCTTTAAATCATTAGTCAAGGTGGAAATTCTTTGTTAAGATTTCATTATGAAAATGTCATCATCTACAAGCATACCCATCTGTACTACTATTGCTATCTGAGGAATTCCTATGAACTGTTTAGTTTTCAGATGCAAATTCTGGTTATTCTCACACAGTGAGTACAACTAGTCTCAGAGATAAAGGAGAGGTATCTTCAACTCCCTTCCCCTCCCCTTCACTTTCTGCAGATCAGGTTGTGTGTCAGGCAGTTAACAGCCTGTTCCTGAGCTGTTCCTGTGCCCCAGAGCCAGCTTCCTCTTGTTCTGAATCCCTCAGACTCTCTTCCTCCTACTTCTTTTTTATAGACAACATTATTATTTTTGAAGAAAACTGTTCTTAATTGGCAGAGGCTTTCTCAGATTTAATTTGTACACAAGGAGATATAGTGCTTTGGTGTCCACCATGCAAGCTAGAATATCAGCAGTTTGCTTTGGAAAGGAAAATGGTTGGTTACATTTAAAATGGAAAATGAAATGGGATGAGAGCACAGGTATCAGAGTGCAGATGCCTACTGCACTAAAGCTGACATGACCGCTGGCATGGCACTGACCCTGGGCCACTAAAAGCCTCCCAGGCAATTCTAAGATATGATTTGGGACTCAGTGTGGGTCCAGATCATTCTTTACAAACAATATGGGTGTAGCTGTCCTGCTTTACAGAGATAGAGAGCTTAGCTGTACAAATGTGAACTTCCTGGTCTTGGGTCAAAGCAACAGTTCTAGGTCCCTTCTCTTTAACACTAGAGATGTAGCCATGACATCTCACTAAAAGTTTCTAGATAATATACTCTGTCCAATATCCTGTGCCAGCATTCCTCTCTTTCTTTAATTGACTTATTTATGACTTTGCAGCATGTAAACTCTGGTTGTCTATTCTTCATTTTCTAACACAGAATTCTGTCTGTAATTGCATCACCTTTTTCTGTGCTTCTTCCCCTCAGTCCTCACTGGTTTCGACAAGACAAAATAACTGAAAATTTTGTTACCACTTTTTCTGTCTCTTCTTCACAAAGACAGGACTTACTACACAACACTCAAGCACCTTTTCTCATGCTGAAAACAAAAATTTAATCTTCTATTTTGTTTCTTTCTCTAGGGAATTTTTTCTTCTAGGGAATTTTTTCTTTGGTGACATTTCTTTCTCGTGTCAACACTTGAAGGTGTTCTAATGGTGGATTTCTTTTTTTAATGTGGATAGTTAAGATGGAAATAACATTTAAATGGAGGACCAAGCATGATTTTTTTGGTAAACATGCTTGTATCCTCAGATATCTACTACCTAAAAAAATCTTTAAAAATATGTTAAGGTCGTTGTCAAGTCTACTAAGTGGTTTCTATAATGAATTTGTCATATGCAAGGTGAAGATGAGCTTGTGTACTTGAAAACACCATTCTCAGTCTTTTGTTAAATGCAACATTGGTTAGCCTAACATATAATTTTGTCTCTACCAAATCTTTTTGTCTGGGTGAATTCTGAGCACTTGAATCCCTTCTCAGGAAACATGGAAAGCTCTGAGCTCTGTCATGTTTTAATTCACTCATTCTATAGAATTGTTATGTGATGTTTGGGAAGATTTGGTAATATTCCTAATGTGCTCCCAAGAGAAATCTTTAGTCCTATGAAGAGATACTCCTGTTTATTCTATTCTTCCATCCCTCTCAGACATAGAGGACATAATGTCTCTCAGCCCTGAAACACTGGTTTCTATTCCTTTTAAAGTTGCCACTGCTGCTGCTGAGTCGGCTGAAGGAATCATTAGGCAGAGGGTTTAGGAGCTGTCAGCTTCCCTGACTCCTTGGGGAGTTCCTGTGTGCATGGTCTGCACAGCGCTGGCAGTCCTGTCCTGCGTCACAAACCCACACGCACGGATTCCCCCTCGTGGTGGCTGCTGCAGCTCTCCTCATTTAACCCACTTGAGCTTTGATTGTGGAAACTGGACAGGATTGCCTATTTTGCCAGTTTCTCGAATAGAAAGCATATTCCTGTACCCAAGAATGAGCAATTTGCATTCTAAAATGTTTTCTTTCACACAGTCTTTCAGGCTGTCCACGAGCAAAGAAAAGTGGAATCAGGATAGCACAAAGCAAGGAAGACAAAGAAGACCAAGAGCCAATTAGGTGAGAACAAATATTGTCAAAGGGCCTTTGTATGTTTTATAAGGTCTTATATATCCTCAGGGGTTTTTAAGGCATAAATGTCATTGTGTGATAGTTATTCAAGGGCAGATGACCACATTAATTTCTATGAGCAAATCTAGTGTCTGTGCTGATTGTTTCAGCAAAGGATACGCATTAGCCAAGGATACAGTCATCTATCATTTAGAAATAGTTTAAAATTCTTAATTTTCATATGATAGTTAAAAATCACTTACATCTTTATCTCCTAAATGCCCCTTAAACATGTTTCAAACCACAATCCATACATGCTAAATAAAGGTAGTTATGGGAATAGAGGATTGAATGTTTATATGAGACTGCTGCAACAAATCTGATTGTTCAAGCAGTTTACAAGAGAAAAAAATGCCTACCTATAGGTCTTGCTTTCTTCTTGCAAGGCACTCTGATATGAACGGCCACTGAACCTGGTGGATTTAGTGACTGCTTAGACCAGTCAGGACCAGATCCTCAGTGGAGAGTTGTGGGAATATTTTAGTTCACAAACAGTGAAGTAATTGCCCTTTGGTTTAGACGTGTTATGTAGCAACACATTTTAAAAAAACCAACATAATTATCTTCAAACATTTCACTTTGAACATTCTAACCTGTTCCTTCTAACCTTGGTTATTTGGTTTTTAGTATACAGAGTATACAGCGCAATATACAGTGCAAGTGTATGGGGAGATTCCCAAGTAAGGAAAACCATCAGATGAATACAGAACTGCCTTCGTTGTTCTCTGGGCTGTAGCACATAGTTTGATATAATTGCCCCTATTCAAAGAGTGGTTAAAGGAGCTCAGCATTCCTATTGAGGTGCTCTGATCACGTCATAACTAACTGTGTATACGTGACATTTTCATTACTTAGGACAAGTTTTCTTTGGGTTCCATACCTATAAATAAAATACACCAAGGATTATACTAAGTAGTATTTTATGCTTATAGGGGTTTTATGGGCAATTTTGCTGCTGATCAGAGCTCAGTAGCAAATATTTCAATTCCACTGTGCTATTTACTGTGAGAAACACCTGCAATTTAAATACATATCTCAGTCCTTTTGTTGCAGTTGCATTATGTCAACAGCTGTGGCCGCATCTACTGGCTAGTGTCCTTAGAATTTATCAAAGAACTTTTTTTTCTTCAAGTTGTAAAGTTCTGCTTGTAATTTTACCCGCTATAGGTTATCTTAGCTACTTCTGCGACCACAGTTCAGGATTATTCTTTCCTTTTCATGTCAGATTGACTTTGTTGTAGAGGCTACCAGGTATATAATGGCAAGACAATAAAGTTTATCTCATCTGTCTGCTATCCAGATGTCCAGTTCCTGGCTGTGACGGTCAGGGCCATATAACTGGAAAATATGCGTCCCATCGCAGTGCATCGGGCTGTCCTCTTGCTGCCAAAAGGCAAAAGGATGGATACCTCAATGGCTCACAGTTCTCTTGGAAGTCAGTGAAGACGGAAGGAATGTCGTGTCCAACACCAGGATGTGATGGCTCAGGACATGTCAGTGGTAGTTTTCTTACTCATCGTAGGTGAGTAGCTATGACTTAGATTTTTCATTTACGTTTGTTATTTAAATCAGATTTAAAATACAGCTTTTTGTCATGGCATTTCTGTTCCTTTTGAATTTCCTTATTACTTTGAAAAATAATCTGCTTACATGTATTTGTAGGTAACTGGAAATTCAGACACACAAGTTTTTTTTATGCAAGCCCTTACAGATACAGACTTGCATCTGAATCTATAATATCCAGAAAATTTTAGGGGAAAAAAAATGCATGACAGTAACTGTAAGTTTCCTATTGCTTTATTGGATATTTCTGGACAAATTACCTTGATTAGACTTTGTAAGACATATCTGTGTCCCCCTTATTTTCCGAGATGTCAAACACATTCTTGGTTCTCAAACATCAAAGCATGGAACTGAAGAATTTTAGGAAAGGGTTCCATAAAACCAAAGTACTTCTATTCATTTGGTAATGAACATGTTTGTTTAAAATAATATATGTAAAATACAGAACATTATTTAAAACTAATGGAAAATAAATATTTGACAAAAGAAATAGAGCTTGATTTTTCATAAACTTGGCAAAAAGAAGAGCTTAAATGGTAACAATTTTCATGGCTTGTAAAATGAGGAGAAAGTTGCCAGTCTTTAAGGATAAAACTTGCTTCCATTTTAGATATTAGATTATGAAGAAATGAGAATTTTTTGGAGCTCTGGCTGGGAATCTAGGCCTGAAAATGACTATAATGTCAGAGCAAATTTCTTATTATATAATCACTAATATAAAACTCTAATACTTCAAATATGTCAAGTTGATGTCCCTAATTTTTCACCCTCGCCAGGCAGACCTCGGTTGAACTTCTGTATCCTTTAGTTAGCTAAATCAATGTGATCTTGTTTTGTAGTCAGTTCTAGATACAGAGGTGAAAAGTGTGCTTCTTCCTTCTCTTGCCTGTAACTATTTCCTTTGATTCTTTCTGTGACAATCCTTTACAGCTTCACTCAGAAGCCTTATCCTTACTTCAACCTCTCCAGACTTTGTGTGCATAGTTCCTATTTATTGTTTAGGCTCAGGTTTGTTTTTCTACTCAGTGTTTTATGGTATCTACCATGAAGAGATTCTACTCCATGACCTGAGGTGTTACCTGAATACTCAAATGTATTACACAGCCTTCGGTTCCCAGAGGCTTTAGGAAGCAGGAGATGTAAAACTCTGACCATTTACGCAGATACCACATGTGGGTTTAAGTTTCTGATTTTCAGTAATACATCAGTATTAGTGTTCGTATTTCAGTTTGACTTTCTTCATGATGTCATAACATTTATTTAACTCAGAGAGATCTGTCATAAAATTTTTGAAATTATTTTACCTTTGGTTAAAAGGTAAAATATAATTACTGTGAGATTGCCTGCAAGGAGTATTCACATAATACTTTTAAAGGTTTCAAGGAGAAAAATCTTACAACAAGAATAACTACCTTCTGAAAGACATACACTGATACTGAGTTTAACAAGTTAAAGGGAAAATTGTAGCTAGAGATTTTTTTTTTAAGAAATGCTTTAATGAAAAAAAAACCCTAATATAGTAACTCAAATATTGCATTTAGCTCCAGAGCATCCATGTGTGTTTTTAAGTACCACTATCTTAAGTAGAAACAGAGACTTGTAAACCTGATAGGATCGGTTTTTGGGCAAAAAGGTCCATTGTCAGAGAAGAGGACCACAAGATAAAAGGTTGCTTAAAAAGACTGATGAAGTAGATTGATCCTACTTAATTGTCTTGATGTAACAAAGGGCCAGTATTCTAAGTTGTGAGCAAATTGAAAACTTCTTGAAGCTTCCATAAGCAATGGTATTATTAATAAGAAGCCATATTATTTTAAAAATAGTATTAGTTCTTGTAGAATTCTAAAGACTCTTTAAAATTATTGGTTCATTTTCTCACACAAAGAAAAGCACATGGAGCCATTTTAGGTGCCCTAGGGTTCCTTATATGGCCTCCAGCTTCTGCTCAGAAAGGTAGGTCCAGTGTAATATTTATCAACCCTAGGGATGCATCTTCTCAAAGGCCATTTCATGCCTGTATATGGACAATTGAATCAAACCCTGCATGTAGAATTGAACTTCAGAACAGTTCGCCTACAATGAGAATCTGCTTTTACAAGATGTAGGATGCATTTAATCCACTTCCAGGATCAGTGGATCCTGGAGAGTTATCCACTTCAGTGAAGTAGACACCTACCTTGAATCAGTTTTACCTCTTGACTGTGTCAAGAGGGAGTGGCTTCCCTTGCCTACAAATAGGTACTTTATGCTATTTGGAGGGTTCTTAGGGCATGCAGTATGGCCATACTGGGTTGGCCAAAGTGACTGTCGACTTGTGAGACACTCCATTCTTTGATTATGACTGCTGAGGGTTGAATGTACCTGGCAGGGGATCTACAGGGCTGCTGGTCCTGTTAAATGAACGGGCCCCAGAGCTCCATGGCAGTTTTGACACACAGTTCCCATGCAGACTTTTAAACCCAAGTGTCATAATCTGGAGCTCAATCCCACCTAAATTACAGACTCTCCATTTTCCTACATAAGGATGAAACGCTCCCTCACTTCGACTGTATCCATTCTAACAGACTGTGCTGTCATCTTCTACCACTAATAACATTTTGCTATAAAGCCATGGCTGTAAATCTCAAATTCTCATCTTCTGAAGAGAAGCAATGCTATGCCAGTTATACAGTGAGACCAGACTTACAGGCATCCTTTTGCAGGTAGAGCTGTGTTCAGCATGCATGGGGGGAAAGCAGGGCTGTGGCCTTTAACTGAGCCAGTAAAAGCTCCTCATAAAGGAGTAGTTAATGTCTTCATTTTTGGCAGTACACCTTGCTGCTCTCCTAATAGGGTTTTTTCCCTTCCCAGTGCAAATATTTTTCTATCAGCAGACTTCTCTAAGCATATATCATTGTGTGTGTAGTTGTCCCTTATGTCTTCTCCCAGATTTTTATTTTCTGCCATTTGTAGATAGTTGTAATATGCTGCTATTAAAACAGCTGTAATACTCTGGAAATTAACAGCACACTGGCTTGTGAAAATGATGCCAACTGTTGAATTTGTCAAAAATATATTAGGAAAGATGTTTTTAAGGTAAAGATTTCTTAGAGCTGCTGTTGACATTGTACACAGGATATAATTGCACTGGCATCAATGGACACTGGAAATGATCCACAAGGGCTGGTAAATCAATAAAAACCTTCTCCAGCTGGTATGTGGTCTGGAATTTAAATATATGCGTATTCATGCTTCTGAAGCAGAATTAAGTAGCCAATGAAAAAAGTAATAAATTTCAGTGAATTTTGAATTATACCCTATGATCAAAGGTACCAATAAAAGTTTCTGGTTTTTAATATTTCATTGCCTGTTCACAGAAATTTCTGTGAATCGTTTTATTTTGTCAAGGAGTTTGCATTAGGAAAGAATGGAAACAGAAAGTTATCAGGAGGGACTTGAAGCTTAGGATTAAGTGTGTTAGGGTTCAAAAAGGAGCCTCTGCTAGGAAGAGAGGCCAGTGTGAAATTAGGTGACCTATCAGCAATATGAAAATGAATTGGAAGGCATGTAAGCATTGAGTCAGTAGATAGATAAATTAAATAGGTTATAATGAAATGTAAATTGCTTATTATACTGTAGCTTTGCAGTTTAGGTCTTGAACAGACCCTTACATCCCCATATTTGATTTAAGAAGATTTTTATGGATGGCATAATTTCTAGCACTGTGATCAGTGGGGACTTTCTCAGAATATACTTAGATTTAGCAACCCCCGCTCCTTTGCACAGAGAGGGAACGTGCTTGTGCTGACTTCAGTGGAAATTACCTGCAGAAATGCCTTTTCAGATCTAAAACTGTGTTCTTGCTCCCATCTTCAGCTCACTTTTATTTACATCAGTGTTCACCCATTTCAAACACATTAATGTAGCTTTTAAATTTCCTTTACTATGGAAAACTGTTGTGGTTTAACCCCAGTGAGGACCTCAGCCCCACAGAGTTGCTTGCTCCCTTCCAGCAGGATGGGGGAGAGAATCTGAAGTGTGAAAGTGAGAAAACTCAGGAGTGGAGATTAGTAGATAAAGAAAAAGCCACACTCACAAGCAAAGCAAAACAAGGGATTAATTCACTACTTCCCAAGGGCTGCCAGGTGTTCAACCATCCCCAGGAGAGCAGGGCTCATGTACTGCTGTCTTGGGAAGACAACCATCATCACTCCAATTGTCCCCCCTTCCTCCTTCTTCTTCCCCCAACTCTGTATACTGAGCATGACACTATATGTTGTGGGATATCCCTTGGGTCAGTTGGGATCAGCTGTCCCAGCTGTGTCCCCACCCAGCTCCCAACTTGTGCTCCCCCAGCCCCATCAATGGTGAGGTGGGGTGAGAAGCAGAGAAGGCCTTGCCTCTGTGTGAGCACTCCTCAGCAATAGGGAAAACATCCCTGAATTATCCATGCTGTTTCCAGCACAAATCAAAAACACAGCTCATACCAACTACTCTGAAGAAAATGAACTCTGTTCCAGCCAAAGCCAGTACAAAGGCATGTTAGTAGAACTGTAATATATAAGAGATGATCAAATTGTAAGTATTTTTCCCATTAACAAGTTAATGCTAAATAAAGATGAAAGCGTAGAGAAAGGTGATTTTTCTTTAGTGAACCTGTATCCTTGCTGAGGGCAGTAAGACTCCAAGATCCATGAAAAAGTTTATAGAACAGAATTTGTATTTGAGCAGCAAGGACATGCCACTGTGTTTGCAGAATGTCTAGATGTGCTGGGAGGAAGCAATGGACATCATCCACTGCCTTTTCCCTTCTAAAGGAATGTATGTAGAAATTACCAAGTGGTTAAGGGAGATGATTACATAGGACACTTGTTACACTTTATGCACAGGAAGGTTTAGTTAAAGGTAAGGCTGTCAGAAAGCCCACAGGAAGTAGTTCACTCAGTTCAGCCATTACCACACATGCATGTCCTGAGGTGAAGGAGCACTGCCAGTGTTGTTTCCTCCAAAAATTCTATGTTGGTCATACCTCTGAGTTGCACAACTGCATTGCTAAGCATGGGAACAGACAGATTGTGAAAAGAGGAAAAGACAAAAAAACCCAAAAAACCCTCATTACAGGAACTGTCCTCTGCAGCTGCTTTCTGGAAGCTGGCTGATAGCTACACTCACATGGATCCTTAGACAACCTCTAAGTTCTCAAACACTCAAAGCATTTAGGAGATGACAAATGTGAGGGAAGAAGATTGGAGATGTAGATTTTTCAAATGCAGATCCTTTTTCTCATTAAATATGCTTTGCTAGAAATAGGTACTGCATAAAAATTCTCTGTGATCATCCTCAGCTTCTGAAGGGGAGATTTGCAAATACCACCTACAGTCAAACCTCCTGATAGAACAGCATCTCACCCCAGGGTTTATCTGGGGTGGGTTCCCCCAAAGAGGCAGTAGCTCTGCAATACAGATGCTTTACAAAACACAGGCTGGTGGCTGCAAATTTTCTCTTAAATTGTTGTAGAGCTTTCAATATTTGCCTGAAGTCACATCCTGTCTTAACAGCAATGTTTCTCAGCTTCAGCATTTAAAAACATAAAAATACTTATCATTAGGTCAGCAATGGCTCTCCAGGCTGTCCACATCTTTTTGCATAATGTAAGCCTAAACTGAACCTCATGTTCCAGGTGCAGCCTGGCAATCACTGAGTGGGACAATGACTTCTGTGTCTTTGTGGTGATGCCCTTGTTGATGCAGCCCAGCTGCTCTCTGTGCTGGCTCTCTGTGCCTCAGCAGCACCACTCACTTACACTGAGCTTGTCATCCCCAGGACCCCCAGGTCCCTTTCCAGAGAGCCCTTTCTCCACAACCAGGTAGGTCCCAGCCTGTGGTGCACTCCTGAATATTTTCCCAGGTGAAAGACCTTACACTTGTCTTGGCTGAACTTCATAAGGTTCTTGTCAGTCCACTCTCGCAGCCTATCCAGGTCTTCCTGCAGTGTGACTTTCTCTTCCAAAGAGTTCACTTCCCTACTCAGTTTGGTATCATTGTCAAACTTCATCAGGATACACTTGGTCCCATTGTCCAGATCACATATGAATATTGTAAACAGGATTGGGCCCAGTATGGATCCCTGGGAGACCCCACTTGGGCAGGTTGCCAGTTTTAAAAAGAGCTGTTTACCACCACCCTGTGTGCAGTCTCTCAGCCAGTTTTCTACCCACTACACAGACCACTTGTCCAGACCATAACAGGTTTCTCTAGGAGGAGGCCATGGGAAACCATAATTAAAAACTTTGGAGAAATCCAGGTAGACAATGTCCACTGGTCACCCCCCATCAACCAAGCAGGTTACTTTGTCACGAAAAGCAAATTTGCTTTTGCAGGTTTGTCAAGCATGGCTAGCCCTTGGTGAGCCTGTGCTGGCTTTTCCCAATCATGTTCTTCATCTGACTTGTAATAGTCCCCAGTAGGATTCATTCCATAAATTTCCCAGAGACTGAAATAATGCTGATGAGCCTGTAGATCTTCCTTTAAGCCCTTCTTGTAGGTGGGGTTGTCACTCTCTTCCAGTTTTCTGGGATATCCTCTGATCTCTAGAACTTCTCAAAGATTATGAGGAGGCTCACAGCAACATCAGCCTGCGCTCCTCACACCCTCGGGTGGGCAACATCAGGGCCCATGGATTTGTAGTGCCAAGCTCCTGTAACAGTTAACTTGCAACTCTTTCATCAGCAACAGTCAGTCTGTGTGTGCATCAACCTGGAATTTTGCTCCCAAGGCCTGGGGCCCAACATTGTTGGTAAAGACAAATGTGAAGGAAGTGTCAAGAGCCACTGCCTTTTCTGCATTGTTGGTGACTAATTCACCAGTGCACCAATATTTTCCTTCTGTTTCCGCTTGCTCTCTACATACCTAAAGAACCATATCTTGGAGTTTTTACATTTCTGGCCAGTTTCAGTTTGAGCTGAGCTTTTGCTATTCCAGCTGCATCTCTGCATCCCCTAGCAACAGCCTTGTCATTCCCAATGGATATTTGCCCACTTTTCCATCTCTGGTCCACTTCTCTTTTGGTTTTTAGCAGACCCAGAAGCTTGCAGTTAAGCCAATTGTGAGTATCCTTTAAAACACAAAGGATCCAGACTGCCAGCTGAATTCTCAAGGTTCTCTAAACTTCCAAAATATCCTATTTGTCAGGAGTTTGTGTCCAGGAATATCTTTTGAAAGGTGTTCCTATGCCGTACACTGAAAATGGTAAAAATGTTGTAGAAAGAAATCTATTTCTTTTTCTATTTATGAAATATAAATACTGTCAAACTCCAGATTTGTAAGAAGCTTTTAATATGCAATGCATTAAAGTATTTGCATCTATTTCTAGCCAGGTCTCATCAGGTCAACTCTTGTCCATGTGTTTATTTGTTGCTACAGTAAGTTGACAGAGTGCCACATTTGTGTCAAAATTAATTCACTCTTAGTTCTCATTGTTTTACTTTTGCTCTGGTAGGCTTTTAAAGTTGTTTAGGGTGTTTGTTCATTTGGTTTTAATCTGCCTGTCCCCTCCCTGCCATTGATTTATTTTGCTGTTTCGCATCTCTTAGTTTTTCTTACAATCTGTACATGGCAATTCAGCAGAAGAGCATCATACATCATTTAGAGTATAGAAGAACTAACCAAATTAATTGCATTTAACAGTAGCTACAACTGACAATGATAATCATCATCATCATGATATCATTAAAAGATGACAGGCATGGAAGTGCATTGACATTTCCAAGGAGTCAAGGAAAAAAATGTAGCAATTAAATGTAATAATAATATGCATAAAAAAAAAAAATTAAAATCTGTGAGGTGGGTCCTGCAGTGCAAAGGATTTTTTTACTTAGTAATTTTGTATTGACCTTAAAAGAAAAGTCCTAAATCACTTTTCGACACCTTCCTCTTCCCATTCTCCTTCTCTCCTACTGTAGTGTTCTGGCTGTCTTGCCTTCTCCATCCCCATTCAGGCTCCTGTTCAGTTGTCTTACCTCTGAGCTTCTCAGTCCCCAGCACTTGGTGCACTGGCAGAGCAGGACAGGCAGTCTCAGGTGTTGCTTCCAGCAATTCTGCTCCAGGCCCTGCAGCCCTGAACAGGGCTGGTGCCAGGGAAGGCTCCCGCTTCTCATACACACAAAGTGCATGGAGGGTCTGCCACTAAACACTAACTCACATCTACTGTGCATGTCCAAGGGACTGTCAGAGGCTTATAGCTCTGCCAAATCTACTTTTGTTTTCATGACGATAGCAGAATGCATCTCTAAACTCAGAGCAGCACCCCATGAAATGTTGTTTCTTGCTCCAGTTCACGGACAGTTGGAGTTATTCATGGAATTATTTGGACTTTTTTGTTCCCCTGAGTAGGCACAAGACAGTGTATATGGACAAAACAGTAGTATAGAAGCACATTCTGAGAAATAGGAATATTTTTCCTATGACATTTGGGGAAAAAAATGAGGCTGGCCCAACAGCTACCACTGTAAATTTCAGTCAGATCAGTTAAAATTTGGCAAAAGTTAGAAGTGACTAAATGCAGAACCTGATTGTTGAAAGAGTTAGGCCCTTTGCAAGTAGTTCTGCCAGCTGTTTTCATTACGAGCTGGAAGAAGGATGGAATAGCATTTTAATCAGATGTACCATTTGGTAAACTGGAAGGCTCTTAATAGTAAGATAATCTAAAAGGACTTAAGAGGTTTACTTACCTTGGGAAAGTCACAGAGAAAATACGAAATCCATATTAGAAAAAGCAGACTGCACAATATAAACAAGAAAAATCATTTTGCTTATCAGACCTGACAAATTACACAAGACAGCAATTGTACAGGTGCTTGCAATGTGACACCTTGATTTCAAGCACTAAGCAGCAGCTGTCTGGTTATAAGTCTGCTTGTCCTCATTCCAGACACAGCCCATAAAAAAGCAGAGAATACAGGATGACTTTTTAGATTTCAGGAGGGATGAATTTACTTCTTGAAATATCTTTTTCTCTTTGCTGTCTATACAAGCTTCATTTTAAGTGCCAAATTGAGCTGGACTTGGTCACTAAGTAGATCACTTGAAATTTTCAGCTGCCTAAGAGCACTAATGAGAGGTGTGTAGCTAAACATACACCTTACCTTTTTATACACAGGGAAGGCTCAACCTTTCTCCCTGTTCAACAGCCTAGCAAATCCACTGGTCTTTAGGTCATCTGTCATGTTGTGGATAGTCACCAGATAGGAGAGAGGCTGATAAGCTTTGCAGAAGCCAGCCCCCCAGCTCCTGAGGCACTCAGTTGTGCCCCTTAAGTGCATGGCTTAGTGCTGGGGCCACCTGTAAGTCAGGTAGTGTGCTGCAGTGGGTACTTACTCTTCAAAGAATAAATGAGAGATTTTAGAACAGTTGTTGCACATTGGGCAAGAGCCAAACCTCTTTCCCTCTTCAGGGATGATACAGGTCAAAGCTCATTAACACATGTGAGAAGCCCACCCACAAAGCCTCTTTGCTGACTAAGCAGCTTCAGTTAACTAAATATGATGTAAATTTGCCAAGGGACTACTGTGCCCAGCTGAAGGGCAACTTTGGCAGTGCTCTTACAGTTCCATCATTTCAAGATTCATTAATCCCTTTACTGGTGTATATTTATGCCTCAGGAGGATTCCTTTCAAGTTGAGTCTGCACTCAGGGCCTTTTCTCTCAGCTTTGCCATGTTAACAGTTCTACATAATTCCTATTTTCGCTCTTCTTACCTGATGCTTGCTTTGTTCTTTTGTTATGAGGGATAGGCATAATTAAGCTATAATGCTATCTTACCATTTAAATCTCCAGTAAAAAAAAAACAAATACCTTCTCTTCTTCTGGGTGGCCATTCACTCTCTCTTCTTGTCCATTTGGTGCCTGACTGACCAGATTTTAATGCTAATTCAACCCTCCCCCCCGCTAAAATAAGAAAATACTTCTTTCCAGAAAGTTGTTCTGAAACAATGATATCATTAAAATAATTTTGAAAAGTTTGCATTTTGTTTTAATCATGATGGCTATATTTTTATGGCCTTTTGAATAGTGGTTTGATTTTTCTTACTTCTGAAGCAAATGCAAAGATTTATTCAAACAGATTAAATCTCAGCTACTTTCTTCAGCACCTTTGGAAAGCAGCTTGAATTAGGAACTGTCACTTTCCACATTGCATCGAGCTTTTAGTGTTTTTAATTTAGATTTCCCTCCTGATTCAAAAATGAAATTTTTAACCCCAAGCATTCAGATGTGAGTTGTGAATGCACCCAAAAACCACAAAATGAAACAAGAAACCCCACAAAAAAACCCAACCAAACAACCACCCGACCAATCAAAGAACCAAACAAATAAACAAAAAGCTTTAGCCAGGAAACAAGACCTATAAAAGGCCACATTAATAAAAATCATTCTTTTCCAGTAAAGAACTCTGAAAGTGTGTGTAACAGATTATTTTTTTTCTGACATCCAACACCACATCACACAAAGGCAGCTGGGGTTGTGTGGCCAGTGGGGAGAAAAGATTCCTCTGTGAGTCACAGCAATCTCCATGCAAACAAAACTACCTTGTTTGCAAAACCTCTCTCCTGGATTCCCTTTGCTTCACATCTCAGTAAGAACCTGGGGAAAAGCCAATCACCCTTGAATGTAAATAAAAATGAGTACTGATTTAGGGAGGGTTCCTTTTATCCTTGCTGGTGTTGAGCATACATTATTTCATCCTTTAAGGTGTATAGGAGAATTTACTCATGGGAATAAGGAAGTCACTAAAGCTGATACCCTTCAACATAGAAAAAAAGAGTGGTTCATGGATTTAATATTAAACCAAGGAATGGGCTACTTTGATCACTGAGTTTGATCTCTTAACTTGAACTTCAAACATTAGCAAATAGTTGAGGAGCTTAGTCTAAAAGTAAGGTTTCAGCCATTAACAAAATAAAACAGTCATTCTCACTGTGATCTGTATTTCCCTGAATTTCGAAAGGATTTACATCTGGGGCTTGTTTTGAATGTATCTGTAGCTAAAAGAGATCCCTTGAAAGTGACTTGTTCCTTCCTCTAGTCTATAGACAATGCTATTTTTAATAAACAGGAGAAGTGTTTCATTTTCTTTTTGAAAAATCACTGAGGTAATGAATCTATAAAAATCTTGCAGGGTTTATAAAGTTTGTCCTCAGGATGCTTTTTGGGTACTCCAGGCTGAGGCTTTGTTTTCTTTATACCCTGTTATTTCTTTCTTTGTAAACTTCAACACTCAACATACCATATGAAAATTGTGTTTTATTTGACCTTTATCTGCTCCTTTCCCATATCCCTACTTCTCTATTTGGCAAATGTTTTCTTCACTTGACAAGCCAAGTGCAAATCCTCCAGCTTCAAGAGGGACTAAACTGCATCCGTCTGCTGAGGAAAAAAAATGTATTTAACACGCAGCTGGAACCCAGATAACTAGTCGGTCACCCAGAAAATTGCTCCACTTGATCAGTGGTCCTCCACTGTGGTGGCCTCTGTTGTTTGCATCCTTGAAGACAGTGCAGCTACATTCTTGAAACAGTTCAGGATTTTAGCCCACATTTATTTATTTTTAAGCTAAATTTCTTGGTAAAGGTGCACTGAACACTAACTAAATACCCCTTTGAAACTTTTTTTACCCACTAATTTTCATTTTAGTTTTGAACAAATTTCATTCTATTTCCAAATCCGCTGAATATATGGGAAGGCACTGGTTGCATTAAAATAACCACAATGGTAAACCAGAAAGAAAATTAATTCTTCACATTATGCTCAACCCTAATAGATACAATCACCGTATAGTCTTTATAGTATTTTGTAAGTTATGGCAGAGGATTGTTTTCTAGGGTGATGTGCCAGACCATAGTTTTCTTCCTCAAATTCGAGGTTAAGCCCAACAGTAGAAATCAATCAAGAGCCAAGACACATTTCATCCCAAGAAAGAAGATGTTGATAGTCATCTAGTTGCTGGTACAGCAGAGACTCATGGCTCCTAGTGAATCAGAAATTCAAAGAGAACCTGGAGATGGGTGCTGGTGCTTCTCACAGCCCCACCAAAATGCTGTTGCTTCAAGCCCTGGGGCTTCCAGACTCTGACAGAGATCAATCATGGCTTGGTACATTTATACTGAATTTATTACAGCAGTACCCCAGCAATGTTGTTAGAAAGCCTAACTCATTTTTATCATGGAAATAATACTCAACTGTGTTTTTACATTCATATGATTTCTCATGTGTATGAGAATAATGGCAGGAGGAAGTGAGATAACTGTGATTCATTTTTCTAGTTCTTTGCTGGAATGAATAAGCTGCAAAATTGTGTTAAAGTGTAAAGTTTGAAAACATATGACAAACATCAACTGCAAAGGCTTCAAACTTTATAATCATAGAGTAATCTGAGTTGGAAGGGACCACAAGGATCATCAAAGTCCAGCCCCAAAAATCACACCATGTGTCTGAGAGTATTGTCCAAATGCTTCTTGAACTCTGTCAGGCTGTGACCACTTCCCTGGGGAGCTGTTCCAGTGCTCAACCACCCTCTGGGTGAAGAACCTTTTCCTAATATCCAACCTAAACCTCCCCTGACACAGCTTCATACCGTAATTAATGTGAGGATAAGTATTATCCTTAACAAAACTACTACCTAGATATTTCTCATAGTCTTCTTTCATCTTTGAGATATTTAAGGCATATATTGCATAACTCTTAAAGCACTGGAAAAGATTTCACTTGTATTCTTTTGTTTGCCAGTCACAGGAAAAAAATAAAATCATATCTACTCCTGTCTCTTTCTGTCCTGTCTCCTTCTATCCCCCAGTCTTCTAGAAATATCAACCTACTCTCAGTCTCACTGGGTTGTCAATTCAAGCTTTTTGGTTAATTTTACACCTCTATGGGGTTCAGCCATTGTACAACAGCCCACTTTTGGTGCAACACTGACTTGACCTTGTTTTTCATCTTATCTTCCCATATATCCTGACTTCTTGTGGTTGTTCTCAAATCAGACAAAGAGCAGTTGCCATCAATAGAAGTAAACATAGTCAATAAGATAAAATGGAAGAGGTCCTTGCAGAATAGATGCTTATTCTAAAAATCTTAATTTACTTTTTAATTACTTAAAACAGTTTTAGGTAGCTTAATTAAGAACAGAGCAAAGCAAAAGGGATGCACATTGCTATCTTTGACTAACTCATTTCTGAAGAATTTAGACAAGTTAAACAAACTGTAGTAAAAGTCAATACTCTAATTTAGATTACTAACTCGGTATCTGCTTCACTGAAACTGAAAGTGCCTGGCTCAGGAAAGTGAGCTAATCTGCTTACAATACAGTATACAATTAATGAAGAGACAGATTTGCCAGAAAAGAGCTGCAGAGGAAGGTGATGGCATGATCTGGCTTTGGCATCTTCCTCTGTGGTGAGCAGGACCTTTGGGAGTTTTGAATGCTTTCTAAAATTGCATAAAGCCATTGGAAAATTTAGGACCATCTGTTCATTCATGGCCTCATCTAAGGTCAGACAAGCTAAAGGTAGTCACAGAGGTGCATGATGCACATGTTAAAGCCATGCATGTAAGGATTGGAGAAGCAAAAAGAGGAAGCCTGTGGCTTAGGCATGCAGATACATTGCAAGACCCATTTTGATCAAAGCCCTCCTCTACCTGTGCATATTGTATTAGATCACCAGGGAGTTAGAATAAAACTAATCTGGCAACAGAATGTGGAAGCCTTATGTGTCCTCACTAGTGTGCCCAAAAATTAGGCAGCCCTTTGTCTTTCCCCTCACTAAGTCATGATTAATCTGGGTGCCTCCAGAAGAAGGTAGATAATCTGTGCAGAAGAACTCTCCAACAGTTCCAGCAGTAAGGATGAAGCACAGCACACAGAGCTTTGTGGTTCAATTTAGGCAGAAGGCATCTGCTACCAGGGTACCTGAACTGCAGCCAAGATATAGGTGCTCCATACATGCCAGCCCCAGTAAATACATCTCTCTCCAGTGGTAATGGGCCATGGGCAGTTGCTGTTTGGCAGCTGGAGTGTGACCAGTCCATTTTGTGGAATAGGAAAGCTTAGTATTGCACATATGGAACCTTGTACCTGGGGCCTCAGGGTCAGAGCACACCTTGGAGCACCCTGGGCACACCAGAGGAGAGATAACCTTCCAGACCAGCTGAGAAGGGATCTACAGGCTGTCCTGAAAACCTGGTGCATAGAACTATGGCCTGGGAATAACATTGGGTTCTTGGCACCAAAATCTGGATTTAGGCACATTGAATCACAGTAGATTTCTAATGCTTCTGAACAAATCTTTTTTTGTTTGATTATTTTTCTACTCTCTCAGGTGTGCTGTTCTGCCATGCAGGTTTCTTGCTGGTCTGAGTGCTGTACTTATAGGCTGTTTGAGGGCTGATTTTATTTTGAAGGATTCCCTAAGCTGTCATCAGTCAAGACTTTTAGAGAGGAAAAGGCTACAGAAACAGATGAGAGTAAACTAATACAGTTGTTGTAATGCCCAGTGATGCTAATTTCTTCTGAAACAGAGTGAAGACAAAATATGAGAAAATTCATTAAATCAACTGAAAGGTTACAAAAATGAAGTCAGTTAAATGATACAGGAACTTTGCATGTACTCTTACCTCATTTCTTTCTCTGTGCCAACCTTTTTTTTTCCCAAAACACCAAATCCTTTCCTCCTTAGTTTTCTTCAAGGTTCCCTTTAACACTTCAAGAGGACAGTCGTTTACACTCACACACTGAATCCATAGCAGACCTTGGAACAGTAATTTGGCATCCTACCAACTAGGCTACAACCAAAAGCTACTAAGTCATGCTATTTCTTGATACTACTAGTATTGTTTTATTATACATCTTCTTAGTCACAAAGATGTATAAAATGCTCAACACAGATTCTTTTGCTGAGAAAATAATTTTTAAATATATTTTTCTAAAAGCAATCCTTTTTTGTACAACTGCACTTGATAAGAGTAGCCCAGGCTTTTCAGAGAAACATTTTCTATAATCAAACACTATACATAAATTAGAGGACTTTATTTAGAAGGAAGTTGCGTCTTTACTTAAAGAAACGCTTTTAATCAAAGAAACCATTTTCCTCTATATTACAGAGCAATTATTTGTGTATTTGATTTGAATCTGATTTGCACAATTAAAAATTATAAAAAAAGTCTTCCTTTGGATCTGGAGAGGAAATATAAATGTGCCTGTATGCAATGAAAAGTACGTGATGTTACTCCGTTTGCATGGCTATGAAAACTGAAATGTTGAAGCAACAGGAAATTGTTCAGCATGCTTCCAATTCCCTAAAGCTTCCTCAGAATAAGATTATAGTTTTCCATCATTAAATTATGTTAAATATGTATTTCTCTTATCTGCAATAGTGCAACTTCATAAAAGATGTGATTTTGGAAAAAGGGGGTAGTTTGGTGTGTACCATTATTTGTTAAATACTGAGCACTGTCTGATCATTATTTTAATTTCTACAATAAAGCCTGCTAAGATTGTTTGCTATGAGACTGTTTTGTACAATGTAATTAAAAAGTTTAATATTTTGACAATGTGAGAGAGAAGAGATAACTGAATATGTATCCATAAATGTAACAAATATGCATTATAAGACATACATATCCCCCATTAAAACAGGGTCATTTTTATTGGAATGACTTTCCTTGGGCTCCAATAAAAAGCCAACACATAGTTACTGCCATTTTAAGAAAAAATTTAGGAAAGAGCAATTTAGCCACCTTAGTAGGTGATATTCACAAAAAAAAGCACAGTTTATAAGAGCTAGTCATTTGGATGTGAGGTAACTCATGTCCTCTTCTCTCATCATTCAGTTCCATGTTTGAACATTTGAATCAAAAAGGGGTAGAAGTTCAGAGCAGGGACATGTAAATTCAAGTGGGAGTGTTTACACAATAACTGCTTTTAAAATAAAATGTTTTATTTAAAGTACTTTGTCTTAAGAGAATTGGACTGTATATCTGATGTTTATATTAGCTGTCTATGCAAAAAGAATTTGGAAGAAAAAACAAAACAATGAAATCACTACTGGTAAGTCCTTTTTTGTTTTCAGAGTACTGCACTCTTTCAGTGCTAGGCAGTGGAGATAAACTATGTCTCTGATACTGTTTTTATTACTGGTTTGGATTACAGATTTCTTTTCAATGACCTGTCAAAATTAACAGACTTCTTACTGTTCACAGTTTATCAGGATGCCCCAGAGCTACTTCAGCAATGAAGAAAGCAAAGCTGTCTGGAGAACAAATGCTAACAATAAAGCAGCGGGCCAGTAATGGTAAATTTTTAATCATTACGTTCTTAAATACTAATTCTCTGTAAACGAAAGTTACTGTTACTCTATTGCCTTTTTTCCTACATGTATAAATCCACTCTATATAAATTGTGAATTCACTGTCAGTAGAAGTGAAACCAGGTCTTATGCTCTGGAAACCTGAGCCAGGAGTAGAACAGTCAGACTGAGTTATATCTATATAAATCTAAAACTCTAAAATATTTCAAAGTAGAATATACCATTATAATTTGCTGGTTCACATTTCATTCATCAAAGGTCGATAGTTAGTCTTATATTGTTGCAGGATTCAGAAGAGAAAAAGGGTTTATTTCCAGAATGTCCATTCCTCCTGAGATCCCTTGAATTCATTTGGACCTATGGCTCTATAACCTCTGGCAGATGGAGCTGGCTTTGTGCCATTTCAGCTCCAGTAATCTTCAGTTCTTCCTGGGAACCTTGAATTGCAGAGAAGATGATGAAAGTGCCTTGGATGAAAGTCAGGATAGTACCCTGGTAGTTGAAGTGCAGTAAAAACAAAATGTAGGTGCTTCAGTTCAAATAAGTAATATGCAAAAGACTTGTCTGGGAGGCGCCCAAGTCATGAGTTTTCTTGGAAAACTATGTAGTCACTTAGTCTGTGACAGAGCATGCCTTCTGATCTGTTGGTGTTGACTGGATTTAGAGCCACAGAGCATTTGAACGCTGTGCATGAGGCACCTCAGCCCACAGGGCCAGCACAGCTGGAGAAGCAGTGGCTGTCTTTGTTCAACAGCTTGTAACCAGGGAGTGCAAGATCTGGACAGTATTTTCTCTACAACTTGGGTAGTATTGGAAACGATAAGTATTTGCCATGCCCAGGAAGAATGCCTTACGGAGTAATATGTGGATATTTAGGCTACTTGGACCATGGCCTGCATGAGCAACCCAGTGGCCATCTATGACGGGGTGACTACATCAGTGGACAAGGGAAGGGCTACAGCTGACTTGTACCTTAACTTCTGTAAAACCATAGCTATGGTCTCCCACAACATCCTTCTCTCTAAATTGGAGAGAGATGGATTTTGTGGGTGGAGTGTTAGGTGAATAAGGAAGTGGTTGGATTGTCACATCCGGAGGATAGCGGTCAATGGCTCAGAGTCCCAATGGACGTCAGTGACAAGTGGTGTCCCTCAGGAGCCCATATTGAAACCAGTGTAATTAATATTGTCCTTAATGACATGGATGAAGGGATTGAGTGCACCATCAGCAAATTTGCAGATGACACCAAGCTGTGGTGCAGTGACACACCTGAAGGACAGGATGCCATCCAGAGGGACCTGGAAAAGCTCGAGAAGTGGCCCATGTGAATCTCATGAGGTTTAACAACTCTAAGTGCAAGGCGCTGCACCTGGGTCAGGGCAACTCCCAGTATCAGCACAGGCTGGGGATGAACAGATCCAGAGCAGCCCTGCTGAGAAGGATTTGGGGATGTGCAAGGGGTGAGAGGCTGGACATGACCCAGCCATGTGCCCTTGCAGCCTGGGGAGCCAAACGTGCCCTGGGCTGCATCAAAGGCAGCATGGGCAGCAGGTGAGGGAGGGGATTCTGCCCCTCTGCCCAGCTCTGGTGAGACCCCACCTGCAGGGCTGCATCAGCTCTGGGTGCCCAGCACAGGCAGGACATGGACCTGTTGGAGCCAGTCCAGAGGAGGCCACCAAGATGATCAGAGGGATGGAGCAGCTCTGCTATGAGGAGAGGCTGAGAGAATTGGGATTGTTCAGCCTGAAAAAGAGAAGGCTTTGAGGTTGCCTAACTGAGGCCTTCCAGTACCTGAAGGGATCTTACAACAAAGATGGAGAGGGACTTTTTACAAGGGCACATAGTGACAAGACAAAGAAGTTTCAAACTGTAGGACAGTAGGTTTAGATTAGATATTAGGAGGATACTCTTTACTGTGAGAGTGATGAGGCACTGGAACAGGTCCAGAGAAGCTGTGGATGCCTCATCCCTGGAAGTGTTTCAGGCCAGGCTGGATGGGGCTCTGACAAACCTGGTCTAGTGGAAAGTGTCCTGGCCCATGGCAGAGGGGTTGAAACTAGGTAATCTTTAAGGTCCCTTCCAACCCAAGCCATTCTATTATTGTATGACATCCTTCCTATCAGTCAGGCACTGTGGGAAAGGTGTCAAAGACTCACACAGCAGAAGAACGAAAGTGGGAACACCAGTTTCTCTGACTTTAGGTGTTCACACACTTTGACTTGAGAAAAAACAGATCTGTGTCTTCCGAGTATTATTTTATGCTTTTTTATATTAATTATAAGGATAAATAAATTAAACCCTTACAATTTATTCCTGCCTGAATTCTTAGAAATGCAGATACCTTTAAAATTCTGTGGTTTTTAATATTTGTGTCACAAAATGTCAGAAAGCACTTCTATTTTGCAAATTATTCTATATATCATTATTTAATAACACCCTTCTGAACCCTTCACGAACCATCCTGAGTCTTCATCAACCATTAAAAGCAACTGCAAAATCACAATATATCCCAGTACATCAACAAAATTTCTCTTTGTTGAGAAAAAAAAATTCTGAATTAGTTACAGATCCTCTTGATAATGCTGTACTATGAAGAGATTACCATGTTAAGATT
This sequence comes from Eopsaltria australis, assembly GCA_034509425.1. Taxonomy (NCBI): domain Eukaryota; kingdom Metazoa; phylum Chordata; class Aves; order Passeriformes; family Petroicidae; genus Eopsaltria; species Eopsaltria australis. The sequence continues at coordinate 3,665,471 of JAVTVJ010000132.1, read as the reverse complement.
TTTTACTTTCCTTCAGAAGATCTGTAAGTGGACACACTCTTTAAATAAATTACATATGACAGTGGAGCGAAATTTGTTGCTGCAGGTGCATTTCTTATAATATAAAGTTAAATGGGTATATATAAAGTTAAAGGTCCTTTTGATCCTCTAGGCATTTTCAACACTTTCAATGGAGAATTACTGCAATTTTAAAAGGACAAGTAGTGGAAAATACTTCTTTTTAACTGCAGAATAAAAGTTTGAAAAATGCTTCTTTTTTCTTTTTTGCTTGAAATAAATTGATTTTCATATATAGAAATAATTAATTCACTGAAGTCTGATTTAAACCTTAATTATTTTAACAACCCTTTTATTTTTATGTCACACAGGTATAGAAAATGATGAAGAAATTAAACAGTTAGATGAAGAAATCAAAGAACTAAATGAATCCAACTCCCAGATGGAAGCTGACATGATTAAACTCAGAACTCAGGTAACAGTTTTATGAAGCCCTAAATTCAAGCTGCTTTTTCTACATGAATGATTAAAAAATATATAGGAAATATGTTGTTCCCTTTTATGTTTATTGCGTCTTAAGATATGTTTGAGTAATTTGTTATCTATAAAATCTGAAAACAATATTCATTATGCAATTTCCACATCAGTTACAAACAGTAAGAAAACCAAAAGGAACTCAGCAAAAATATATTCTTTAAAATAAAGGCAAAATGTGACCTGTCATGGTCAGCTTGGTATTTCCCCTTGATAAGGTTATGCCTTTCTAATAGCAGTTGAAATATTGTGTGACAGCATGGTCATTAACAAAAGTTACAAGGTGAAGGAGCCCAGATGAGCAACATTGCTTTTGCCATGTCTTACAGAGGAAATTTAGATAGAGAAGTGAGTACCTGTTACACTTCATCATGTGATACATAAATGCAGCCCTTGGCAGCAGTAGTGGTTCCAGAGATCCAGCTTAATTCTCTTTTCATTCCACGTAAATTTGTTGGGAGCAAAACAAAAAGGCAGAAAACCTAACATTAGACTACTACCTAAAATCCCATTATTCAGCAGTCCTAAAACTGGATGGAAAAGGCAAAAGAAGAAAATCAATTTAATTTCCCTAGAATTTTTCAGTGCCCAGCATAGATTCTGGTGCTTATCTCTTCACATGGTTTGAGCACAGACAGCAACAGTGAAATTCATCACAGTTACCATTTGTCAGTCTTTAGTCCCATGATCATAGTAACCCAAATGATCTCAATGGAAACAGAGTAAACCATTCCTTGTTACTTCTTTGTCTGCTCCTTGTGGAGATGGTCACCATGTCCATTCTCCTTCTGCTCTTACTCATAAATACAAGACAGGATCTACTTCTTCAGCTTGGCTTTTATTTGACTTCTGAACCTTAGCCAGACTGATACAGAAACCTCACTTCTTTATGCCTGCATTCAGAGTTCTGTTGTCATTATTCAGGCTTCATAGGATTTGATTCATGGTTTAGAGTTCCCTGATGTGACCAAACGTAACTGTAGGGTAATGAGGACAAAAGCTGCAAAAACATAAAGCAAGAAGAATAGTCAATGGCAGGAAAATTACATCTTTTTACTCTTGAGAAATTTCATCATGAGTTTTGAATCTGGCAGTTTCCAGTTCCCTTATGTTTTATTCTGCTTAATACACTGTAGATGCTATTCACATACAGATTGATTTAGCTTAGTTTTTTAAAAATGTGAAGCAGTTTGGCTGTTACATATACATTAGGTAAATGCTCCTGTTGTCAAAAATTTACTACACTTTTAATTTTATATTTGGCCAGATGAATTGAAAAATGATAACACTATCATAGGCATAAACATGTATTGAGTTTCAGAGACTTATCTAGGAATTTAAGATCAAACTTTGATCTGAAATGAGTACAGAAGCCATACTTTAGTAGTCTCAGTTCCAACTTTCATACTTCAGACTAATGCCCTTGCATCTTCTTAGAAATTAGGTACTTTGTAGGACCACTGAAAGTTCTTGGTAAAAGAAAGCTCAGCTGGTGATTTTACCATTAAGTTAAAAGGATGCTTTTCACACTTCAGTGCAGCAGATTTAGAAAAAGGGTAGAATGACTGGCAGTGACATATACTGTCATTAAAATGATTAATGGGATTTTAAAAAGCAGAGCTACAAGAGACCATGGAAACATTATTTTGTCCACCAGTCATCTTTACTTACTAAGATCTTCCTAAGTTAATCCTGACAGGTGCTTGTCTAACCTGTTCTTTACTTCCCATACTAGAAATTCCTCAATCTCTGGGTAATCTGGTCTAATACTTACCTGTTCTGACTCAGCTCACTGCTAAGGCCTTGCAGAGAATCCCAACTGAGTTAAACGTCACAAAAGAATTCAGAGGCCTTGGTTTTGAATTCATACACTCTCCTGAAGATAAGCAATCTACATTTACAACACATAGAGAGTTCCATCATAGTAATTTTCTAACTATTAAGAGGATCAATGTCAACAGTCCCCTTTATTTGCAAAAGTAAAATTATATTGGACATAACAAAATGTTTGCTGATAAACCTTTAGAAAATCATTGTGCCACTCAAATTTCAGTAAGACTTGACAGATGTGAAATATGCAATGGGAAAATAGTGGAAGTTATGTGAACACCAGAAGTAGCAACAGTCTTGTTTGATACAGATTTTCAACTCATATGAGTTTGTAAGTGCCAGTGAAATTTTTTCATATGACAGGAACAGGAAATTCTTCCATGCAGAATTTTTCTGTTTAACAAAGTGAAAAGTCAAGTCTTTTTTCTTAGTTGGAGCATTTGTAAGACTCTCCTTTACTCAGCTGCCTTTTTACTTAAGACTTTGGAGAAAATATTTTTAACCTAAGATCTTCCAGTAAATTTGTTCAAATTTAACATGCAAATATGAGAGGAGCAGAAACACATAAAGGGGAGAGGGGAAGAACAAATATGCAAATAATTGTGTGTCTCATAAAGCAACAGATTATCCTTTTTTCAGAATACATACAAGTAAACATTTCTTAGCATTAGGGTAAAATGTGGGGAGGGAAATTTTAACCTTTAAGTGAACAAATACAATAATTAAATTAAAAACAGATGAACTCACAGATGAATACTAAGTGAAGTGGTGAGATTTGATGATCAGCTTCCACTGTAGTTGCAGATACTCAGCATCTCATGAAAAAAGCAAAAAAGATCTATTCAAGTTGCAGTGCTCAGTTAGAAAATATGTAGAATATCAGCTCCTGCTGAAGTTAGTGTGAGGTGGCTGCAGTATGCCATACTGAACCGAGCCTTCATTGGCATCAGACTCCTCACTCTGGTCTGTAATATAAAAAAAATTAGGCTAGATATCAGAGTATGATTTGACTCTAAGAAGCACCTATGAAAGATATTTTGCATTTGGAAATAGAATTTCTCTCCAATATATACAAGCTGAAAGCAAAATAAGAGAGGAGTATTAGGTGTCCAGGTTGAAAGCTGAAGAAAGTATTTTCCCTACTAATATATTTTGTGGAAATATCTCAGAATCAATTAATTGTGATAAAACCAAATCCCTACAATAATGGCAATTTGGATTAACTGCAATATGCACCTGTAGTCAAAGCAAGAGATACTTGGAGGCTGTTTATGTAGACATATCACTTTTCAAAGCTACTTCTATCAACTGATGGGCTGTATTTCAATGAGCAGACTGAAACTTCAGGTCCAAAATAAAATGTGATACCTCTAACCACCTGACTGTGCCACCACTAGCCAAAAATTTATTCACTCACGGTCAATATGCACTTAAGAACCTATACCCTTCCGCCTGTTACTCTGCACAAACCTCTGACCTTCCCATCAGCATTTTAATTGTATCAATTCTTCCCATAGCTCACTCTCTAGACCAGTGTAGAAATGGATAAACCCCATTTTGATAATTCAAAACCTTGTGTTCTTTGGCATTTTTTCCACTTCACTGGCTTCTTTTTTATTGTCAATGCATATTTTAACCTACACACACACAGAGCACACTGTACACTCTGTAATAGATGTTAACAGTTATCACCCCATGTGGAAAGTAAGGACAGGACTACAGAGGAAAGTGCAGACAGATGTGAGTGAGCTCTGCATGTGCTCTTGATGAGCTGGACATAAGCCAGTGCTCATCTGAAATCCTTATAGCTCCATTAGCTCAATGCTCTCCACAAGTTCAGGGAAGCTGCCTCTCAGCAATGCTTTTAGCTGAAGCAGGGCACTAAGCAAGGTCAGAGTACATGTGTCTGGTCACCTGGAAACACAGGCAGAGTACAGTCTCAGTTTTTTTCACCTGTACATGAAGCAGGGCTATGTGCAAATATTCTTCAGTTTCTTCAGTTTTACAAGTCATTGTATGTATTAGAAAACTTTCTGAATTTGAACATACATCAGCTTTCAAAAGCAGCCCTGTGAGTTTGCACAGAATCAGATCATACTTACAAAGAGCTAAATACTGGCATCAGGGAGCTGCACATGCTTAATTACCAAGATCTATGTGTAGCTGAAAATATAAGAAAAGCATGACTGCAGAATGTCCCTAAGATTGGCTTCTAAGAGTTTAACCGCATGGGTGAACTTGCAGAACTAAGGTCCTTAATGCCTTTCAACTGTACAAGAAAAGCTCTAAAGGAGTGGAATCAAATCCAAATTCATTCACTCACTATTACCAGTATTGAAAGGACAAGCTGTTAAAGTTATACAACATACAGTGGGAATAAGAAAGCCTTGGCTACGATAAGAACTGCAGACTCAAGCAAAACCTTTTTAAGCATGAATGAATAGACCTTTCCTCCTTTCCCTGTTATTTCTGTTCTCTCTCCCTGCAAAGAGTGCATGCTTTGTACTGGTTTGCCTTATATTACATTGTACACAAATTTGTCCATTTTAGATTACCACAATGGAGAGCAACCTGAAGACGATAGAAGAGGAGAACAAAGTAATTGAACAGCAAAATGAATCTCTTCTTCATGAATTGGCCAATTTAAGCCAGTCTTTAATTCATAGTCTAGCTAATATCCAGCTGCCACATATGGTAAGTGATTGAGAGCACAAGTTAAGGAATTTGGCGATCTTCAGTTCACCTCATACAATAGATACCTTTTTTATGTTTATGTTTCATCAACCAGTTGGATATTTGTGGTAACAGCACTGAAACCATAGAGATACATTTAACTGCTAACAGACATGGAGGGCCTGTTCCAGTGTATCCTGTAAAATTAAGTAAGAACTAAATAGGCTTTTTAAATGTTATAAAAATGGTGGCAATATGCCTTGCTAATATGTTATGCTTAAATGAATATACGATTAAGAAAATAAAAGTTGTATATGAACTACTATTTAATATCTCGTAGGAACCAATCAATGAACAAAATTTTGATGCTTACGTGACCACTTTGACGGACATGTATACAAATCAAGATCGTTATCAGAGTCCAGAAAATAAAGCCCTACTGGAAAATATAAAGCAGGCTGTGAGAGGAATTCAGGTCTGAACAGCTGCTATAGTGATGAAAATCTTGCTTAAAAAAAGGATGCCTCTTGTTTTTTGCTGCTGTAATTTACCAGAAAGTGTTATATATTTATTTCTGTTTGAAACAGTGTTATGCTTACAAGACTTCATAATGATTTTATGTCTTGCTTTAAAGATAGTAACTGCAGAATAGTTTTTTGAATACATTCACATTTTGTACGTTTTCATATAAGCTGACATAGTGTGATATGCCATGTAATGTTTATAGCTGCTAATGTATGCACATTTTTGGGGTATATATATTTCTGAAGAGGTAAGCTGATCAAAATAAATAGAGTGTAAATTCTTTTTAATGCTTTAGTGATTAAATGTTTTAGTATTTTGAACTGAAATGGACAAAAAAACAGCTTTGAATGACAATGTTGCGGTCTGCAGCCACTTTTTAAACACTATCATTTTGCCTCATGTTGGAGGATTTTATGGGATTTAAGAAATACATTTTGTGTGCATATTGTTTCATAGCAAGAATTGGTTGCAAAAATGCTTTATTTTTGAACAATGCTTGAAAAAATTATGTGACTTTTGTTTTTGAAGGATGGTGTGTGGTGGGGGCAATAAAATGAGGTTTTTTGAATTCCTAGAAAATGGCATGGATTAGATGTAAGTTACAAAATGGGTAATTTATTGTAAGACAACATCAAGCCATGGAAACTTGACAGAAGATTCAAAGCAGCTTAAACAGCACTTTTTAATTAACTTCTAAGCATTACATGGTATGAATATGGGAACTTCCATTATGAAAAGAACTATATCAGAGGTGGACAACGTGAAGATTTCAGCTTTTGTTTTCAAATAAACTTTGGAGCCAACATTCTCTTATTTCTACCGGACTGCTAGTGCCCCTCTGAACTATCTGTTATAGCAATGTAGTTCATCTTTCAGAAATTCTGTGGTTTCAATTCAAGATGGAGGACAATATTTAAAAGTTAATATTGCCTTTTCGCATCTTTAATTTTGGGATAAACACAAATGATCTGTGTCTATTAGAGTTACTGAACTGCATTCATTGCTGTCTGTAGTAGGAATGCAGTTCAGTAAAGATTTTTCTTTTTGCTTTGCCAAGCATTCGATCCCATTTTTAACATTTTAGTATTTATGTTTTGCTTTTTGTTGGAGAACAATCATTACTGCAGCATTCACATATGCTTTGTATTTGTTCTACTATTACCTATTGCAAAAATGAATGCAATCAAATTTTTAATGTAATTAAATATACTTCAGCACTTTTTTTGCTTTAAACAGGATCATTTTAAGGTAAAACTTATTTGTACCTTCAAGATTTGATTGTTTTCTTCAAAATGACTGCACTATATGTATGCATAAGACCACTTTTTATTACTACATTTTTCTTTTTTAAGTAGTAAATTTGGTGATGTGTTGTGTTTTACAGATGTTGAATTTATTTAAATTTGATAGCATATCTTTTCCTTCCATGTCTTGATGTTATGCAGAAAGTACAAAAGTACTTTAAAATTTTGTTATGAAAAAGATGGGTTTTGTAAAAAATAAAATATTTTTAGCAGAACAGGACTTACAGGGTCATTGTCCCCACAATGTGCCAGTTGACTATTTGCACTTACCTTGCCCTATATATCCATACGGAGGTGTGCAATTTCTTGTGTCATTAGCCTTGTGACACTAAACCTGAACAAATTATAGTGGAAGCCATTATGGCCAATCCAGTAATATTGCTAAGGGAGACTACAGGGATCTCACAACAAATATTCTGATACAATACTCAACCTCGGTATATATATATGTATAAATATATGTATATCCCAGCGGCACTTTATACTATTCACTGTACAAAAGCTTACAGTTTTCCACGAGGACTTTAATAACTAGCTGGGAAAAGATTATGTAATTACTTTGGGGCTCTGCAGTATCTTATCTGTACAGTGCCCTTTTTCTGTTGTGCTATTAGTTGTAGCTGCCATGCTCAGAATTGCCTTTTTGAGAGCTGAAGCAAGGTGCTTGTTGTTCACCTTCTGCCATATATATTGTACTTTTGCCCTAGCCTCCTTTTAGGGCTTTCATTGTTCATAATGGCATATGCATTTTTCCACTGCATTGTGTCTGCAGCTTCTTTGCCAATATAGTAATGCTTTCAGTAGAGTAATAGATAGTATCAGTTTTGGATTCTTATTGTTATCACCTATGTACAATGGAAAGGGATTTTAAGCACAAATCTGCTGCTCATCTAATGTTGGTACATAATATCAAATCAAAAGTTATCTGTGACTATTATATAGGGATCACAAAAGTGTCACATATTAGAATGCTGACCTTTCATATGAAATTATTGTGAGTCATCAGAGTTTATTTATTATAACTTATTGTTCATATTCATTTCTAAGTTAATTTAAGTAATCATTTATTAAGACAGAATTTTGTATAAACTATTTATTGTGCTCTCTGTGGAACTGAAGTTTGATTTATTTTTGTACTACACGGCATGGATTTGTTGACATTTTAATTTTGCTATAAATGTGTGGAATCACAAGTTGCTGTGATACTTCATTTTTAAATTGTGAACTTTGTACAAATTTTGTCATGCTGGATGTTAACACATCTTACTCTAAATAAATAAAAAAATGTGTTGCCACATATGTAGCACAGTGGTTCTATGATCACTTTCAGCATTTTCACTTTATTTCATACATGACATTGCAACAAAGAAATCCTCAAAGACCTTTTTTAACAAGAAGACTTGGCTATTGATTCCTTAAATTCTGCCCACAGGATGCCTCTTCAAATGCTGCTTTTCCCACTCTCCATAATATGCATAAGCACAATATATTTGTTCTAACATTTCAGGACTTCCTAGAAAGAAGCCTTGGGCCTTTTTTGGCCCAAGTAGTGTGACTGAAGTGTTGTGCGCAATATATTTAAACACATTGATAATCAGGTTCCTACACTCAGAAATGAGGAATAAGCCAATGGAAAATGAACCTCAGTTGGAAAGCTTTTTCCTTTCTCCTGATCTGCATTAAGGCCTCAAACTGCTTTTAGAACCAGTCAGCTGAAGAGTTGAATGACCTCAGCCAGCCAACACTTCTGGTCATCACTGCCTGTGACAGGAACTCAGACCATCAACACATCTGTAACCTGCCATATTGTGCACCACGATGTAACCCATGTTACCCCTGCAGTGACTTAATAACTGCTTTAGATTCCACTATCAGTTATAATACAACCTAATTAAAAACATCTTCCTTGAAAACAAACAAGTAACTATACAGGGAATTGGTAATTAATTGATTTATAAGCATAACTATGACTTTACCATATGCTTGGGTTCCTGTATTGAGTATGTATTAAGTCCAGCATTATGCAGTGGTATCAATAATTAATGCTGTAGATTATCTCTGCATGCCATTCCTCTTAATTGCATTCCTTAGAGATCATCCTAAATGACCAAGACAGGAGCAGCAATACAAACTCTACACTGTCTCTCTGCTCCTAGCAAAGGCTGGTCAGCTGCTGTTGGAATGGGAAACGTAGGGAGAGTCCAGGACACTTTGCTCAGCAGAGTGCAGAACAGAAAGGCAGAAAAAGCCGTGCAGTCAATTACAGAAATCACTGCATGAAAGAGGAAGATAATCTGTGTGTATACACAATGTGATACAAATATTCTTGTAGGCAAGATGGGGAACATTTCAGAAAATCTGATCTTCTTCAGCATCACATGTAAAATTTTATTCTTAATCATTCATACATATGATCCATTTTCTTAACCTTATGACACTATGATCATGTACAGCCATAGAAGTTTTTCATATTAGAACTTGATACCTCCAAGTGTGAGACTTAATATAGGAAAAGAACCCAAAACCACAACAAACCAGCAAAGCTTAAAAAAAGAATGAGAAACTGCAAGATGTGTACAGATGAAAAAAGTGAACATTTTGGAGGATAGCTGTATTTGAAATCTCAGTGCACCACTGGGCTGGCATGATGCAGAGTACATAAAGGCATCATGTTCTCTACGTTAGTAGTCAGATGAGCAGTGAAGTAGTTAATGCCACTCCCTTTTTCTGTCTCCTGCCAACATCAGTATTTCTTCTGACAAATCCTTTTGCCAAAGGATATAAGCCAACTCCTCTGGTGTTGTAGGACCATTTTTCCATTGTTCTGATCAACAGGCTATTATCTGTGCTTGTGGACTTAATCCTTCTTGAACTTTTTTGACTTAATCCTTCTTGAGCCTCCTGTGACCAATATCCCAAACAATGTCTTCATAAATAGCGCTAGATCTCTCTGTTCCTATTGCCCAGAAATACTTTGCGTGTCGCTACATCTTTGTATTACATTTTTCTTTTTCTTGCTCATTCACTGACAGCTCTTAGACTGTGGCCAACTGCTACATTTTGATCAAGTTTTGGAATAGATAAAAATAATGTCTATTATCTCCAACCAATCTCTAACCTTGCCTTTCTGTTCAGTCCATCATATCATCAAGTCCTTTATGTACAATATATCAATGTTGTGCTGATCAATTGTCTTGTCTTTGGTAATTTCTGGTTTTGTTATTTAAAATCAGTAATGGAATTATGTGCCTCAGTAGTACCAAAAAGACAAAAACTGTATACACAAATAACTTTGAGCTCTGTCTTGTCACTACTATAGAGTTTTACTTCCTCATAAAGCACTGGGGAAGATGTGGAATGGAGCATGTACAATCAATTATTCATTCAACACTTCTTGTGGAGAAAACCAGATCTAAGTCTAGAGCAAGAGTTTTCATTACAGACACTTTTTTCAATGGATTGAAATTGATCTGTAAGCATAACATTTAATCCAGCTGTCTTAAGACTTGATTTTAACTACCTGTAAAGAATTGTTAGAAATAATTTGGGGATTCTCCAGATTCACTGACTGTACATGGAAAATCACTCCTCTTACAAATGCCTCCAAAAAGCATGATCAGCCCAACTGACTGGGAAAGGATCAAAACAGAAAAAAAAGAAGCTTCAGAACAAGTAAACATGATCAGTAAGAAGCAAAAGAAATAGGACAGTCAGGCCATCAAAAATGCAGGCATATGAAATAGAGCAAGTGGCAAAAAAAAGATAGGAACACTTGTGATGGGATAAAGCACAACTCTTTCAAGAGGAAAAGAATGCAGGTTACAGTGGAACTAAAGGATGCCGCAGGCATGCCAAGGGGATGTTTTTCAGAAGTAATTACATTTTTCTGATATTCACCAATTGACACTTGCAGTTACTCCTTTTTTATGCATTATGCCCTGGACTTTGCCCTGTCCAAAAGTTTTGCTACTTTTGCTACATGATTCAGGCTGCCAGTGAGAGAAGCTTTAACCTTAAATTGGCATTAGATGTGTCCTGCTTTTGTGATCTGAAAATAAAAAAATCTTAAGACTGAAAAGTCAAACTACTTCACTAAAAAACCCATGTTCTGTCTCCTACTGCACACCAAATGTTAGGGCTGCACACACTGACATTGGGCACATCTGAGGAGCAACCAACTGTGCTGTGGGGGTGACTGATGAAGGTTCTTTCTTCAGTCCTGAAACACTCTGTATGTTGGATGACCTGGATTTGTGGGTACCTGTTACTTTGCTCAAGCACCCTCTTTCCATTTGACACTTAAAGAAAGTGAGTATCCCCCTGAAGAACAGAACCTTGGGCCAGGTTATCTTCTTTGTCAGATCTTGTAGCCTCACATGAGGATTTCCCTTACTTCTGGCTCCTATGGTGATGCTTGTCCTGCTGTAGCCTCACCAGTAGCTCTGGGGCTGCTGGCACCGAGTGGTCCCAGAGGCAGCAATACCTGCAGCGGCTTCGGGGAGAGCAGCAGCTGCAGCAAAGACTTCACTAGGGTGACAGCAGCACTAACTGCTTCAAACTATGCATTAGAGAACACTACTAGCTTGGATCCCTTTCTGTGGTAATTTGTTAAGAAAATGAGGCATAAATTTATATCCAGCCATTACTTATAATAGGAAAAATACAAGAAGCAGTGTGTTTTTTCCATTTTTGTGGTGATTATAAGCTGGCTGTGGTTATTTTTAAATGGGTTTGTTACTTCAATTAAGAGAAGTAAACGCGTTAAATTCAATGATATCTGAGCAGTATGCAGCTAGGAAATAATGTGGCTTATAAAGAATGAGATATTCACTGACCCTTATAACATATGGAATTGCTTTTATTCAGTTCTTCACTGACCATGGCTTTTACAAGGAGAGAACGGAAGTGTGCAAGTCATTACTGGATTTACACATTAAGGAGTTGTTAACAAAATGAAAACAGATTTTCAGAGATCATTTCCTGTATGGACCACATTGACCTTGCTTGAGACATTTTTCCTAAAGAAATTGTTCTCTACATGCATGAAACTGAAGATTTTTTTTTTATTGTAGCATCAACATGAAAGACTAGTGTGTGCACATGTGCATATAATCCTAAATTGTGAAATGTGCTGCCTCACAAAATCCACAATCATGCCATGGAGCCCTGAGACTCTGCCCAGATGGATGCCCAAGATGTGTGAGCCACATTCATATTTAAGCAGATCATTGTTAGCACCTCCCCCAATATGTTCAGGCCTAGACAGAAGTCAGGTCTTGCTCAGATATGAGTAATAGCTAACCTTTATTGCTAAAATAGATATTTCACCTCTTCTGACTACACATGACATGATACCTACTTACTTCTCATGTCAATGTTCCCAGATACATATGTAGAGTTAATCTCTGATTAAAAATGCTGATACACCAAAACTTTATGTTTCCTAAGAAAAGATGGAGAGCCTTTCTACCCTATACCTCTTGGTCCAAGAAAGAATTTTATCTTTATTTCACTAACACTTTCACTAAACTACAAAAAGAAACGTTCACAGTAAAATCTAGTTTTGCTGCTCCTCCCAGGAAAATGAAATGGCAACAGTAATAGCAGCAAATTTAACCAATTCAAGCCTATTCAGGAGAAACTTATTTCTGTAGGGGCCAATTTCTCTGATTCTCACCTGCTTAGTTACATGGTCCTTTAAAAAAAATTATCTTCTGAAATTCCCTTCCAGTTATTCCACTCTTTCTCATTTGCAACATCTATGGTTATGGGAATACATGTGAGGACAATTTCAGAAAATTACTTAAGCTGAATTTCTGTCCCAGGAGGAAGGTCTGGAATATACTGTCTGGAAGAATAATTCATTCCAGGAGAGAGAAAGAAATGATCTTTTTAAGAAATTGCATTTACTGTAGGACAGCTGATGCAATATACTTAAAACCAAGAGCAAAATGTGGTATGTGTGAAAACAGATACTGCAGTATCAGCAGAACTGCTACATTTTTGTAGCCATAACTTTCGTGACTGTGTAATTATAAGCCATTTATGAACTGACTGGCATGAAAAGGAAATCTTTCAGGCTAGGTGGGTAAATAAGCAAGAAGTGATAGCAATATTCATGGCAAAGGTTGCACCTCTCATTGGATGTGCTGACTCAGGTGAGGCTGCTAGCACTGCACAGGAGGTGATCTCATCTGCAGATAGGGATCATGAAAACCATTCTATGGTGCATCTTGTCCACACATGATCAGCAGCTGTCTGAACAGAGATGATCAACACCTTGGGAAGTCATTGTTCTCACATGCTTCCCTTTGAAAATCATGGATAAAACTTGACTTTTCAAACTGCAATTTGAATTCACTCACTATTTCCTAAGGAATTGATACGCAGTTAAACACTCATGACAAACAAATCCATAGATAAAAGGTAAAATAAAAATGATAAATTTAGATAAAACATAGATAAAAGGTAAAATAAAAAAAAGATAAAATAAAAAGGTAAAGTATATATGCCATCTATAATACTATGTACTAACATCTAGCAGCATATATACCTATAATATATACTATAATACTCATCTTTAAAATTATATGTTTTAAATGTTCCAAGTGCTCTTCTTCCAAATCTCAGTGCAGTCAAGAGAAAGTATGACTTCAATGAGCAGGACTGCAAAATGTGAGTGCGGCAAGGTCATGAGCTGGCTTTGAAAAGAATCTGCCTAGGCATTCTCTTCCAAATTACCAAAATATTTTAAACACAGGAAAAAAGACAAGTTTTTTAACAAAAGTAGGGGTTTTATTTTTTTAACAACTAGAAGAGAAATAAAAATATTTTTCAGGTGTTCTCATGAGCTCCGTGCAAGCATGCCCTTGCTTCCAAGCTAACCAACAACTTTCTGAGCCATTGGCTAAGCCCTGGCTTATGCCCTCTGGTCCTAGGAGGCTCCTCAAACCTTCTCTGAGAAGTAACTCCAGCTGTCTGCTCCCAGTCTCTCAAACACTCACTGCTCCAGGCCCCTGCAACCCTTGAGGAGCAACTCTTGTGCTTCTGTGCCATGGGGTTCACCTTCCTTGGTGTTTTCCAATGAGACAAATTTATAACAGTCAAATAAAATGAATGCCATGACTCAAAAATAGAAATGGAATTAGGAATCTCTCAAGGAACCGTCTAATGTTCTGGTTTTTTCATCTAAGACCTAAAAACCTTGTGCATTGAAAAGAAGGGGCGTGGAAAGCATGAAGGAGGATGAAAAAAGCAAGTTTGAAATGGAAAAATAATGACTGTGTCCTTTTAATTCTGGTGCCTCTGGGAAAAGTAACAAATAAATATTAGAAGCGTACTGTTCATGTTGGTATTACAAATGATACAGGGATTTTTTTTTATCATTTAAGGGCTGGTATTTTATACTAAAATGCCTACCAGCTGCCAGCTTCTTAGTAGATACTTGTTAAAGAGGACAAGGTCTCTTCTGGTCTCTTCCTCTGCAGAATAGGACATTTTAATTGCACTGGGGTTTTCAAATCGTTTGCTTTTTTATAAAATAAAACAAAACAAAACAAAACAAAACAATTAAAAATCAAACAGCAACCCTGTGTCTTTCACCATCATTACTACCTAATAGCTGTTTTGGCTGTTCTGCTAGAAAAATGAGAGTGAGAATAGAATAAGAATTGGCAATGAAAGAAAAACAAAGAAAACCAGAAAAATCAGCAGAAAAAAAATTTGCTAATTTTCTAAAATTCTTCCACCTAACTTTCAAATTATAAGGATAAATAATAGAGTCTTAACTCATATTTTAAAGATATTGCCAGTGCGATCTGGATGGGAATAAATTATGCTTTTTCCAAACTATGCAAAAAGAGAGAAAGGAACCAAACCAGCCAAATGTCCAGTTTGTGGATGAGACGGGACAAACTGATGAGTGGAGGCCAGCTGAGCATGTACAGCAAGGATGGTGGAGAATATGATTACTGTCTGTGCAACTGAAGAGAATCGTACATTACATTGATTGGCATGCAAAGGGTGCCCATATCACTACAGGTTTTGGTAGTGGATTTTTTTTTCTCTATTTGTTCCTTTAGCATGCTCTGTTTTTCTTACATCTAAGTCTTGCACCTGGAATGGCTGTTTTGCTCTCTTGGCAGGTCATTATAAATTCAAGGGCCGACAGGAAAAGAGCATGGTTGTAAACATGGTATTTTGGTCATGGTACCTGAGTTACAAATCAAGACCCCTGATTTCACTGCCATTGAAATTTGGAGTTGGTGCCCTGGGGCAAAGAACATTGTTTTGTTTTGTTCTCTTTTTAGTACTTATTTGTCTGCATTCCTGTTCACAGGATTGTCTTACTCTCTAAAATTACTTAATTCTAACCAGAGACTCTGTAACAAACAAGAGAACATCAAAGGTGGCTAAAGGAGGAAGATCAAACAGCAATTAGTCAATCCAGGGTGCAATTAGAGGACACTGAGAGTGCCCTGAGGGAGAGAACAGGCCCACCCTAGTCGAACACTGCAGTGACTTTGATCAGCCTGGAAAGCGTGGATGAGTTAAGGGAGGTCTGTTGATAGCCTCAACCTCAGACAACCTAGCTGAACACACCCTCTTCCTCTTGGTGTACCTTGGTGTTTGACCCCAAAGTCTGAGAAACTACATCTTGCTGGTACATTATTTTCAAACATAAACATCTATATGGAAAAATACATGTTCTTCTAAATGTCCTGTTAAGTATTGCATTACTACTAATTTTCTAAAGACCTTTGTTAAACTATTACTCCAGTCAAGCTCTGGTAATTTGATTTTGCTCCAGAAAAACTGTTGTATTTCCCTGGAAGCTAAGGTCATGATGAATAGAGCTGACCATTCCTGTCCCAGATTGTGTCCTGTTGGTGAAGTTGCTCATGACTCACCCTTTAGGCTTGTGAGGCATCTTGCCCAAGCTGGTCACCCAGGCTCAGCTATTGTTGACAGTGAGGTGTCATTGCTAAAGGGCAAGTCAAGTGATGAAAAAACCAGATGATGCCTGGAGGCGATGTCTGAAGACCTCTTGGCCAGCCTCCTGCTGAGGTAAGGGCTATTGCCAGCAATCTCTCATAACAGTCATGGCTCTGTCTAATCAAGTCTTAAGAATCTCTCAGAAAGATGATTCCCAGCATTTCCATGTAACCTGTGCCAGTGCCACACTGCCATAGTAAAAAATATTTTTACACAAAATCTAACCTAAATTTCTCAAACCACAATTTACAACCATTATGCCTATATCACTGTTATTATATCATCTGCCACTGCAAAGAATGGCTTTGCTCTATCACTGTACTTTCTCTTCCAAGTGTTACAGGTTGCTGTTGATCACAACCTAAACCAAACTTCACCAGATGAAATAAGCCCAGATCCCTCAGTCTGTGCTCACAGGTTATGTACTCAAGGCCATTGGGCATCTTGGTGTTCCTCTTTCTAGCTTTTTGTCATCCTCTTTGATCTGGAAAGGAAGAACAGGATGTGTCCTTCCAGGCAGGACCTCACATGCACCAGCTGTGGAAGAAAGCATCTTCCCTCGATCTGCTGCCTATGTTTCTCCTGATGATGCTCATTCATTTAAAATTAAGGACAGAAAACATCTACACTGCTCTGGAGGGTTGAACAGCATTTGTTCACCACTGCCTCCAAGAGCCTTCCTAGGATTTGGTATGCCCATGGCTAGGACCTGTCCCTCCTGCCAGCCAGGAACAGAGCAGCCAGCCCAGGGCATCAGGCACCTCCCTGAGGACTGGGATGAGCCAAGGCTGGCTCAGGATTTTGACCTGTGGGCTGGGGTTGGGATCAGGCCCACAGGGAGAATCAGTGTCTGGCACAGCCCTGGGATATGTAAGCAGGGCTGTGGGGATGGGGATGTGCTGAAGCCAGGCTGGAAATGGCAGTTTGTTTAAAAGCAGGTCTGCTCGCCCTCATAGGGACTCTGGCCTTTCCCACAGCAGCTTCCTGTGAGCAGGGACCAGCTCTGCTCTTCCCAGACTGTCCCAGCACCCCAAGAGCCAGGCCCTTGGGCTCAAGGTGCCCAGGATCAACCCAGTACCCAGCTGGGAAGTGGGCACAGTCCCACAGCAGTCATCTGTCTTCAGACAGGGCATTTGGTTTTATTTATGATTGTAAAACATGTGGCTGGTGGCTCTGATCCTCTGAGGCCTCCAGGCACAGCTGCAGAACAAATCATAGACTGGAATCTCTTCTGGGTGAGGTATTTCCTCAGTGTAGTCAAGGGATTAAACTAATAACACCCAATTTCCCGCTATGCTGATATTAAGGAAAATTACTCTGTGGGAAACCAGGAGCTCATTGGTTCAAGCACATTTTCCTTTGGGAAAGTCTCTTCAGGGGAGTTTTCTTATTTTCCGTTATCACAGGCAAACTCTTCCATTGTATGTTGGCTGGTCATGTTTATCTACATTTTAAGCAGCTTGCCAAAGCAGGGCTTAATATTACTTTTTTTAAATTCAGTATTTTTCTTAGCATATACTTTAAAAAGCCAGAAGGATAAAAACAGTTTATCCTCCCCTGCTATTTACTTTTCAAGCCTGGCCTCACTAGTCAGTGCACATTGGTAAGTGTCTTACCGCTACTGTGTTACCTGTGAGAGTTGTGTGGAATCAAACCAAAGGAATTAGGTCTAACAGATGCTTATTGAACAGCTGGTAAAAAACAAAGCTTATGGTTTATTTTCCTAAATATCAGATAAGGGGTAGACAAGCTCCATTTCCTGCATGTGACAAACTGTCCCTTTCAAAGGGAGGACACGTTAAAATGCATTGGCTGAAAGAACAGAAATATCTGGCAAATGTTTTATTGGTTGATTTAAGACACACTAAGCATCTTTCCTTGAACACATTCACTAGCACCATGTAGTCTGGTTGAAGGGAAGATTCAAAGATAATTTGGAAGACAACCTTCTCCTTTTTTTTGTCAGTCAATGGAATTTATAAAGAAACTAACAACACTTGTTCAGGTGTCTGCAAGTCACCAGGCAAATAAAGTTACCCAGTGCATTTCACAGCTAGGTACACTCATGTTTGAACTTGGAGGGAGCACTGTTTATAATGGAACCAGTGAAGGAATAATTTCCTCCAGAAATTCATATTATATTCAGGAAAGGAGAATGGCAACTTTTGAAGATATCAACAACATTACTAATCCAGCTGAGAGGAAGAAGGATTTGGGAGTATGTGGAGACAATGTCCTCAATCTTCTTTGCTGTGGCAGCAGATCTCATAAGCCCTCAAATACCCATGGTCAGAGAAGTTACAATACCTCTGACAGATATGGCTGTGAAGATGCATGAGGTGTTTCAATAACGATATGTCTGAGTATAGTCTAAGCTTTCTTGAATAGTTGAGAAATCAGCATTTATGAATTTTAATAATTGCATTTAGCATAGTTGCTGACATGCCATCCAGCCACCCCATGACATTCACTTTGCATATATAATAGAAATAAAAGTTAAGATTATATGCTTTCAAAACCAGTTTGAGTTTTGTTTCTGCCTTTAAAAAATTACCATCACATGTGTTTAATCTTTAGATCCCTGTGCTGGCATATTATAATGAAAACACTTTAAATACAAATTTCTATGGTGTTTCATTAACAACTTTGTCAATCTGGTCCTCTTAACTGTTACTGTTATTATTGACCAGAAGGTTCTAATTAATAAACTAGATCATGATTCAGTGTTTGCTAAAGACAGTGCAAAGCATTTTCACTGTCAGGTATCTGAAGATCCATTGAAGTATCTAGAATGCCTGATTTTACACCCAAAAATAGAATGTAAACACGGAGACATAAACTAAACTGAAGAGAATTTGAGTATGTATTTCTTATACCTGAACTTTTAGAAAAACAAAGGATAAAAATATTGACTATCTGATCTTTTAGAAAGTTTTTTTTAGTACTTCAGCAAAGCAAAGGCTATAAAACTAAATTACTGCTATGGAATAAAACCAGCAAGTGGCAGTATTTGACAAAAATTTGAGAGATGGGTAGGAAAAAGCAAATGGAGATTTACACTGTGTCTAGCTATCAGGTAATCACTTCTGCTAGCATTCAGAAAGAAACATATCTCATTTCCAACATAATTTTTTTTTGGTTAGGTTAACTCTACAAGTAGAGAAATTGGAAACAGAAGACAAATTTCCCATGGATATTTATATGCAGGGTCAACAAAAATGACCCTGCACGTTTTATAAAAATTCTTCTGTAAAAACTGGCTAAGAATAGAAACATATATCAAAACCATTTGGAAGTTTTATTTATCAGAAACCTTCCCTGCCACCAATTTAGAATAGCATGCAATGAATATTAAAATCATACAATTATAGAACTGTTTAGGAAAAGACCTTTAAGTTCATTGAGTCCAACCATAAACGTAACACCTCGTTCTTCTGGATTCCACAGTTCTTCTGGATTCCACAGGGCATGAAAAAAAGTGTAACTTAAACAACTTATGAGGCATCAAGACCATATTAACCAAGAGCCTGGAAGTTGCATGTAACAAAGAAAAAGGAAAGAATGCTATAGCACATGATACCTCTAAATTCCCTAAGGACAGTGAGAGTATCCATGCACTTTTATTCTCACTATCAGAATCACGTGTTATCGCACAGATACTTCTGAGGCAGAGCACAATAGTCTATCAAGATCCCAAATGCAAAAAACTTTTCAGAACAATTTTAATTTCCTATAGAAAACATAATTTTAACCATGTACTTTATTTCTGAAAAATAAATCATCATAAAGCACCAAAATTACATGAAGTAAACTGTCATCATATTTCCCTAAATGCTACTAATATCCCAATTTGGTGCTATCTCTGTATTACTGTGTTTAATTATCTAACCTCAGATGTTCTGCTGGTTTCAGTACAGGCACTGCAGGATGACAGATTTACAGCTGCCAAGATGCTCTAATGTGAGTGGCATTTCCGCAACAAAAACTTACTTGTGCCAACATTTGCACTTTGTAGGTCAAAAGTGCCTGAGGTTTTCCTGGACCAGGAAACAAATTTAATTTTCTGATTAAGACATGCTTATGTCCCAACACTGATTACAAATGCAGAGGAGGTGATACACTTAACAGCTGCTTGCTTAATTGACATTGAGGTGATGAACTTTTTAACCTGCTTATTCTGTAAATTCTCTTCTACCTCAGACTTTGCTGTAAAACAGCTGATGTGGATGCATATGAGTT
Organism: Eopsaltria australis; assembly: GCA_034509425.1. Lineage (NCBI taxonomy): Eukaryota > Metazoa > Chordata > Aves > Passeriformes > Petroicidae > Eopsaltria > Eopsaltria australis. Next base: position 3,645,375 of record JAVTVJ010000132.1, on the reverse strand, counting down.
TCTGAGCAACTTAATATGTTGAAATAGAAGACTAAGCCCCACCCCTGCAACACCATTTAGAAATGCACCCAATTTAGAAGTGTATCTAACTGGTAAGAGTCTACTAGGAGTCTCTGATCACCCTGATGGCATGTCAGTAATCCTCCTTTATCTCCAGACACAGGCCCACACTTAACCACTGGGGTGGTGAAGGATCTTTTAAAGGATTCAGAACTTCTTAAAACATAAACCCCACTTCTGTATTTCCATTAGCTAACTACTTCTTAAAGATATAAGCAGTTGTGTTGTTTTACAGAACGAGACATAGTGACTCATGAAAAACATAGTCAAAGGTAATGAATCATCTCAGTGTATTTTAAATCTGGGCCCATTAGTGATTTCTAGCTTCACAGCAAACTTCTAGGCTCTGATTTTCTTGATGAGGTATTTGACTTGATGTTAAAAAAGAAAGAAAAGTCATTACCAGACTCATGGGCTAAACACAAGTTTTCCCAGTGAGATTCAGAATAACAGAATCACAGAATGGGTGAGGTTGGAAGGCACCACAATGAGTAATCTGGTCCAATCTCCCAGCTCAGGCAGGGTCATTCTAGAGCACATGGAACAGGATTGCATCCAGACAGTTCTTGAGTATCTCTAGTGAGGGAGATTCCACAACATCTCTGGGCAATCTGTTCCATGAATTACTGTAGTTATGTTTTAGGTAAGAATGGCCTCTACATTGTTCCTTGAAGAAAAAGAGATTCAGGCAATGCTGCAGAAGTGCCATGACTTGATTCTCGGGTGGAACTGAGGGTGCTGATATCCATCATTTATAAGAGGAAGTGTTCTTGTTAGACATAATAGGTTAGTTGTGATCACAGTTATTGTCATCATAGAAATGATGTGCCAATGCTCACCTGGGATAGGCAAAGGGTTGGAGAAAAGGTATTGATCTGCTTAGGACTGACTGGCATCACATAAGAATGACAAAGTATGTAGGGCAATGTTAGAAATCTCAAAGGCAATCTAGTTTTTTGTTTTCAGACAAGATTTGTTTTGATCACGTGAGCTGTGGCCACAACCGTCATTCTTCTAAGTGACATTCTAGTAGGTCCTCTTATACTTCCTTGCCTGTGCATCCACCTACCCTAAACCACCACCAGAAAGTAATTCAGAGCAAATCCAACAGATTGTCCTGGCTCAGCACTCAAAGTTGCAGCACTCACAGGGGACAGTCCAAGGGTTGTGTATGTGAGTTTTCAAAGCAGGGCAGAAATGGAAATTGACTTGTTGTACTTGCTTCTTCCCATAAGGATTTCTCTTTCCCTGATCTTTTTGTCCTCATCTTTTCTCTTTGCTTTCTGTTCTCCATTCCTCTCCTTACCCTTTTTTCCCCCTTCTCCACTCCCCTCATTTTGCCTTTCTCCTTTCCCTCTCCTCTCCGTCTCCCTCTCCCGAGGCACAAGCTGCCGTCCGGCTCGGGGGGTGCCTTCAGGCTCTCCCTCCCGAGCACAGGGGAGCAGCAGCCGGGGCGGCGGGCGGACCCCAGCCCCAGCCCTGCGCGGCTCTGCCCCGCGGTGCGTGCGCAAGGCGGCGCGGATCCCCGCGCGGGGCGGCCGCCCATCCCTGCGCCGGCCGGGGCGGGCCCACCGCCGTCCCCTCCTCCAGCCCGCGCGGGGGCCGGGATCGCCCCGCCGCCGACCCGAGCGGCAGCCGCGGCCGGGAGCGGAGCGGGCGCGACGCGGATCTGCAGAATCCCCTCTTCTCTGCCCACTCCCCGTCGCTCTCAGCCCGCAGCATGGCCCGGCGCGAAGCGGCGGCCGCCCCCGGGCTCTGCCTGCTGCTGCTGCTGCTGCTGCTCTGCCGTGGGGGGCTCTTGCCCCCCGCCGCCGCTCAGCCGCCGCCGCCGCCGCAGCGCGGGAGCGTGTGGTGCCCCAGCCGCTGCCTCTGCTTCCGCACCACGGTGCGCTGCATGCATCTGATGCTGGAGAGCGTCCCCGCCGTGTCCCCCCAGACCACCATCCTGTGAGTACCCGGCGGGGGCTGTGGCGGCGGCCCGGGGCACGGAGGGGGCGGAGGGAGGCAGGAAGGGAGGGAGGAGGCGATGGATACCTGGGGTGAGAGGCACTGGGGTGGGTGGCGGCGGAGCCTCAGCTCTTTGTCTGCGTCCGGGGGAGGGGGCCGGACCGCGGCGGTGGCTCTGCCCCAGGGGCCCGGTTGTCCCTGCGCTGCCCCGGAGCTGCGCTCGCCGCCCCCGGCCCCGCTGCTCACTCGGCCCCGCGGTCCGACCGTACCCGGCGCGCTCCTGCCCGGCTCTGGAGTCGGGGGGGTCGGAGTTTTGCCCCCGGTTCTGCGGGGCTCTTAGGGGTGGATGTTCTGGTTAGCTTGCGGGCGTTGTGTCCCAACTCAGCCGTCCCTAGAAGGATTTCTTTGCTTCTTAGTATCCAGCTTAAAAGCATATTCAGGCGGCAGAAAGATCGACAGGGACATAGGTGGCACTTTCTGCTCAATTCTTAGACATACTGGCGATGTACGAGCAAACAGGGACCCAGACCCTGGGCTTGCTGAAAATCCGGCTCAGATTCCTGAAGAGACTTGCGAACATTACTTAATAACCAGTTTTTTAGTTCAGGCACAAATGTGTCAGTTGAAATGCCCGGCCGTTCCTCTGGTCACTGTTTTGAGTGGGATTGCATTGGTATAAAGTTCAGTATTGACAATGATTGACATTTAGTTCACATTGATTTGACTGAAGCAGTTACCTTTCCAGGCATATTTCCCTGCAATAAAGGCAAAGCTCCAAATGAACATCGCACGCTATTTTGTTTCGTGGCTTACTAAGAGGAACGGATTTGTTCCACCGACCTGCTTATATGTTACTTGGGCTCAGAGAGCTCTTGGCACCAGCCCTGCCCTTTCCTTACACACACGCAGTCGTGGAAGCTGAGCAGAGCTTGGCCCTGGGAATTTTCTGCGGGGCCTCCTGTCATAAATTAACTTGTGACTTTGTCAGATATTTTCAAAAGGGGTCTATAAAGCCTTGCTGTGTTTCAGCTTCCAAGTATTATTTAATGTGAAGAGCACAGTCATTTAGCATTAACTGAGTCCCTCTTTGGCAAGAAGTGCAGGCTTTTGGCAGAATGGGATTAGTCCTGCAGTACTTGTAAACCTTTTAGGGAACAGTACAGGAAGTGGGTGGTTAATGTTTCTTACATTTGAAACAAAGTACATTTACAGAACACCTTTTGCGTTGAGATTACAGGAAACCGTGTAAAGCTAGTTTTGTGAATCATCTTAAATGAAAAAAAAGGTCTTAGAATGTGGAGTCCAGTCTTAATGGCTTGGTTTTGTCTTAAAGGTAGAAGGGTCTGCAACAGTAGAAAGTATTAGATTAAACCTCGCCAGGGTGGAGCTCCCCTTACGGTGGGTATTTATAATCTTGCAGTGAGTCAGAGGAGAATGTGTGAACAATGCAAGCATTATACTCATCTAACCCCACTAATATATCAAGTTGTCTAGTATCCCAAATCTGAATTATCATTCTGGTATAATGCAAGCTACCATGCTGCAGAAGTAATGCAGCAGAAGTTAAAAATGTGTCTTCAGCTTGACAAAGAATGGTCGTTTTCAAAATACGCCAGTGTATGACTAGCATTCTTCAAAACCTAGTGGTGACCTTACTTGTCATCTAGCAATGGGTATTATCATTTCTGGACAGCTGACTGGGGAACTATTATAAATAAAATAGGCAGTATTACATCTGTTAATACTCATTGACTCCTTCTGCTGCAGTTTTGCTGAATGGAAAGGAGCTGGGTCAGAAGATAGTTGGGCAATATGAGTCTTTGGGACAAAGAACAATGGTACAGTTTAGTAATCAGTAGTTTGAAGATACCAATCATACATAAATAGCTTACCTGTTTTATATTAATTGCCTATTTTTAGCTGTAGGATGTACTTTCAGAATGACTATTACATGTCTGAGGCACTCACTCATTTTTTACTTACCTGCGATGTTGAACTGCAGTTCTACACTGCAGTGTTACACTTCACAGAGGTAGCCCATCACCCACAGAGGGCTTTCTACACTCAAGAACAGTTTCTTTTTTAAGCATGAAAGTAAACAGTTATTTAATCTCTGGTTTGACTCTTACTGTTTGTCTTTCAAGTGGTGCCTCTATATTAAATGTATTTTCTTTAGTAGTGGTGTTGATAGTTAGATAATTAAAAATAATAAAGTAATTTCAATCGAACACCTTTCCCTTTAAAACAAAAATTTAGGAAATCCTGCAAAGTGTATTGGTGATGGGTTAAGTCCATTTTTACTGGCATTGATAAATTCCACGTTCTCATCTGTTTTATTTCTTACTTACAACATAGATTGACTGTGCAAAGTAATTTTGTAAAAAAACATCGCCCTAAGTTTTTCCTCATTTGTAAGTATTTTGCTGAGTACTGGTTCTGAAAATGCCCCATTTTGGAAGCTGAGTTGACTTTGCTTTACTTCACATATAATTTGTTACTTGGATTAAAACAGCACGGGGCCCAGACCAATAGTGCAGCCAAGTGTTTCCCCCCACATATCAAAAATGTCTACTCCTAATCTCAGGCTCTCTTTTGAAAACTGTTCATAACATTACTAGTTGCTGACCTTGCCAGTGGTACTTCTGGCTGTACATTTTCTCACACTCTTTTGCTTCTCCCACTTTCTGTCACTTCCTCTTCCCTGCTGCAGGCTGGGATCCATGGTTTAGATTGCTTCTACAGGGTGGATTCTGCCAGCTTTGAAAGAGCTCGTGGAGCCTTGCATAAGCACGTGGTTTCACCCAAGATGAGATTGTTACCTGGGCTCTTTGTTGGACTAGGGCCAATATCTCCCTTCTATGCTGACTGCCCTTAAAAATGGAGCCCCATGTACAAAATGGTTTGAAAAACTACTTAATGCCATAAATACAATAATGGAAATTTCATTTCATCTCTGACTAAATATAGAGTGCTTTTATTCACAGAAATTGCCAAAATATTCATATTAAACCATTTAATCAGTTGAGGAATGTAAAATTCTGGGTGTCTCCTCTTGCTGTCTCCTCCTCCCAAAATTGTATCCTGTCTTACACCTTTTAGGGGATTTCTGTGTTCTAGAGCAATTTCTTTTATGTGGTGTTGGTAATTCTGTCAGGAGACCTTTGAATATTGATGCAATATTTGTATCTAAACACAATCCAAATCCAAATCTGTCTACAGGACTAGTTACGCATACTTAGACCAATACTGAAATTTGTTCACAGTTTTTCTTGGCAGCATCTCATTGCTCTCTTATTTCTTGCTAGCTGTACAAACAAAATTGTATTCACTGTATTTGAGTCTAACAGACTGAACAAGAAAAGAAACTAATGTTCTGTTAATAGCAGAAAAGGTAAAAATTGACAAAAATAATTGTCACAAAAGAAAGTGGACTTGATTTGCACTGAGAATGACATGCAAATTATTGAGGAGAAGATTTAATTTTTAAATAAGTCATTCTGTATTTGCTATGTGTGATTATTACTTTGGGTCGCCTGCATGTCTGCTATGAATAAAACACCTTTTCAACATGGAAGTATAATTTTAAGTGATCAAACCTCAATAGGACTTCTTAAGTTGCAGCCATTCCAGCTGAATAGCTTTTGAAGGTAGGCTCTGAAATGGAATTGAAGGCAATAGTCTGTGTTCCTTTTTACTGCTTTTGTTATATAACTCAAACATATTCTCAACATTGGATAGTTTAGGGTGTGTACTTTTTTATTTACTCATTTATCAATGTATTTTAATTTCTAGTTTGTAGTGTAGACGTCAAAGGGAAAGGGGGAAGTGTTAGTTGTTTAATTCTATGGTGACTTTCTAGACAGCTGAGTAAGAAGTACTTACATTTTTTTTTCATCTCTCCATAAGAACTTTTAGTGGAATCTAATGTACATTCATAATGCCAGTGAAAACCATTGTTGATGCTTCCCAAGAGTATCTGTCTTCATAAAATTTAAAAACAAACCCACAACACTAAATTACACAAATCACACATCTATTTAGAGAATATGTGAATCACTAAAGGGGTAGGGGTAATGGAAATGTAATGACGTTTTGCATTTCATTGTTGATTTGTGCTAACATTATACGTCTTAGCAGAGGCATTTAGGAAAATGAAATGGGTGATATGTATGGAGACTGTCAGTGCAGGAGTCTCTGGGCTATCATAGCAGAAATCTCACTGCATGCTGTTTGCAGATCTGCTATTTGAAATGATGTATTTTCAGACAGTAAACAATCATCCCATTTTCATCTGAATATACAAGGTCCTTGCAATTGATTAGATCTTTGAAACCCTTTTAGAAAAATTCCAGTAGATTAAAATTAAGACAAAATAAAAGAAACATACCATCACTGTGAGGGACAAAGGATTTCAGCCTCAAATGTGCGCTGTGAGTAAACTTGATCACTTCATGGGTGAACATCAGTTTGCATGTAGAAGTTAGTCAAGAGATAACACGCCAGAAGATTTTATTCAAGATGCAGAGATTTGTACGTATTTAATGCTAAAAAAGAAGTACAGATATTGAAGATTTATTTGAAGGGTTTGAAAATAACTTAATACTGACATAGATATTGCCACTCCTGGCTGGACAGCAAGCTGCAATAGGTGCCAACGATGATTTGCTTGAATGACACAAAACAGGGATTAAAGCACAAGATTATTTCAGTAAAAATTAGCTCACGTCTTCCTTCATAGAAATTTTATGAACAAGTAAAGAATTCAGTTTGAGATTAAAACACTTATATTTAGGTCTCTATACACAGGAGTTTACAGCTGTGTTTGGTTTGTGAATTTCCCTTCTAATAAGTAGCAACTCAGCCAGTACAGTTCATAGTGCCTGAAGCAGAACTCAGCTCACTCAAAAGGGGACACCTTTATTTAAAATAATAATTTCTAACCTCAGACTAGGTTCCTATTGGGCCTGTGCCATAGCTGCTTGCTCTCAACAGATGTTTCAGATAGCCTAGGACATCTAAATCAACAGCAGGCACCACTGGTCAGACAACTGAATTAAATAGCTACTGTTTGGAAAGTTTATTAATTTATTTGTGCCTTCTCCAGCATAAGTGTGTTGAGTAGTCTTCTGGTGACAATAAATGGAGATTAAAAGTCTGTACATAGATGTTGATATTGATTTGTCTAAACCAAAGTTTAAAGTGTTTTTCAGATGAGAATGTTTTCATAGAATTTTCAACAGAAAGAAGCTACTTGCAAAGAGTGGGCAAAGGAGTCATAAACTATTTAAAAAAATTAACTTTCAAAGTATGTAAATTGTTGCTAAAAGGAGAGTATTTTCTCTCTATTAAGCACTATCCTGAGTCCCAACAAATCAAGTGGATACTGCAAAAGATACCAATCCTCCCCAGCAAAGCAGCTGTGGAGGGTGTGTGGGATGTAAAGGCTGCTGAAGCCATTCCCAGGCAGTCTGGTTGCACTGCTGATGGAGTGAGGCAGGACCAAGGCATGAGTGCGTTAAGGAGACATTTGCAGAGCTTGCAGAATGTGCTTGGTCGTTAGCAGGGGGCAGAAGGGCACAGCACTGATAGTGTTTGACATTTACTGGGAGACAGGAGGCAAAGCTGCTGAGGGCTGCAACAGAAGGCCCAAAAGAGTCTTTGCTTCGAGTCACCGCGCTCTGTGGTGGGAAGGTATTTTTGTCATCTTGGCAGTATGTTAGCCCTCATCAAATTCTTTGCTGAAGAATGGGAAAACAGATGGAACAAAATCATACCCATCATTTCCTGCAAGTAGCTTACTGTTCACGTAACACACTGTCATCAGAAGAATGCATTGTCATATATGACAGTGAATAAATACATTTTCTGGTTTTCATCTTGTTATAGTAAGATGTATTTTTGAGCAGTAAATACGTACCATTTGAGTGTTATATGTTTATTTACAAAAATATGCCTTTAATAAGTAAACTCAAAGATCTGTTTGACCTGATATCTGTTCTTTGAGGGTGATGGAAAGCACACCTCATGAACAAGTAGATAGCTTATGAACACGTTTATACCTATAATAATTTGCAGATATGGATTTTCAGGGCTAAAGATATTTCCATATTTTATATAGATCTTGATGGATCTCTCCTCCACAAATTTTTTAATGTCTTTTTTTCAACTAATTTAGCTGTTAAGTTACACGCATAACTTTCAGTGACAAGGAGTACTACAAAAACTACATGGTGGAAATTGCTCACTTCTGTTTGAAACCTGAAAGTTATTAGCTTCACTTAGTGTCCCCCATTTCTTCTATTGGAAGAGACTGTGAGTACTTGATCCCTCTCTTATCATTCTAGTGCCAGGCATGATTTTGTAATCTTTGATCCCAAGCTTCTCCATTCCTTTCTTTTTAAAGTTGGAGTCTTGTCAGTGAAAGGTTGGTATTAATCTCTCATCATCTGGAGTGTTGCTTCCCCACTCTGCTGTGTTTTGAGCTGAGGGAGTTGTAACTTTGCCCTTTCTTTGTATGGACAAATCTGGTATGAGGGCTAACTGGGCATTTATAGAGCAGCATTAGGATGGTGTCTGTTTTTATTTTCTCTTATTTTCGTAATAATTCCTAACATGATATTTCCTTCTCTCGGAGTGTTTTGTTTTGTTTTGTTTTGTTCTGTTTTATCATGGACTAATCAAGGGTAGCTTAAGATCTTGTCTGTAATTAGTAATGATCACTTCTAGGCCTGTCATTTTATTTGTAAAGTTTGATTTTCTCCATATACATTATTTTGTATTGATACATGAATTAGGTCTGCATTTTAATACCATTCATGAACGTTTGGCAGGACATTTGCTGTTCTTCCTATGCAGACTTGGTTAAAATAGATGAATATCATAAGCAAAACTTGTTCTTTCTGTGGTTCATCACTCTTCCATTTAGGAATAAATTGAACAATGCAGAACTCAGCACAGCTCTTTATGAAACTCTACTAGTGACCTTTCCCAACTACAAAAATTCTCCATTTGTTGCAAACATCTCTTCATATGCTCATCTGGACTGTGTGGAATATTTGCTTTATACTGTTTCAAAAGATTGTCTTCTAATTTCCAAAGCTTTGGGAGATTGGACTGTTGTCAGCACAAGAGTTTTTGTTTGCTCTACTGAAATGTTTTAGAAAGCTATAAGGATTATACAGATCAGTGGATTGTTTGGTGTTTTGTCTACATCCCCAGTTAAAAATCTCAGTTTTAAACATTTTTTTGTCTTTCTGATTCTTTTTAACAGAGAGCTTCAGTGCCTCTGCTGTTACTCAATTTTCCCAAACAACAACATAATTAAAAAATGATGAGTTAAATGAATTTTCAGCATTACCTTGGGGAATTTAGGGGCATGAGGGACTCTGAATAAGAAATTTTTGTGTAGCAGAGACAAACATGGGATTACTCATTGGAAAGAGTAGGAAATGGATGCTTGGACATGAGTAAATATATTCTTTCTCTCCTAATTCCCAAAGGCAGCTGGTGGAAAAATAACAGAGAATTGCCTATCCTTACATCATTAAGAGGGTCTGGATCTGAAACACAGGGAGAGGAGTGTCTCACCTAAAACTGTGGTAAACACATGCCTAAGAGGAAAATATGATTAATAAATATTCTAACCTCCTCCTTTTTCTGAGTAGCCCCTACTGATTTCTCTCCCAGGTGAGGTCAGTGCTCATTAAGAGATGACTTTGACATTTTGGGGTTAAATAAATGTTAGGTTTGTTGCATGTGCTTATGGATTGCCTTGCAAGGAAGCTAAGTTTAAACTGAAATGTTGAAAGTCTAGCAGAAAAGAAAACTAGGAAATACAGCCAGTAAAGAACAGAGCTTGGCATGAAGATAGAACGAAACTGCAGGAAGAAACCAAGATAATATAATAGAAGAAATCACATTGCTATTATGACATGAAAAAATAGCAGACAGCTATCCAGGAAATAACAAAAGAAGAAGAGAAATAATGCATTATCTTTAAAATTGCATATTATTTTATTTTTTTGAATTACAAAATGGCCTTTAGAGGAATATTCTATTGTGTGTAATGGGTAAAATGAAAATTCTAGATTAACATTTTAAGATTTAAGTACTATTTTGAACTACTGAAAAACAAACTAAATTTTCATTCATCTTGGTTCATGTTATTTTTTCAATTATTTCTTTTTGGATTCAAATTTCTGAGACTTTCAAAGCTTATTGTAGTTTGTTTACAGTATTTTGTGATCAAATATCTTGTACACTCTAGATCTCATCTTGCAGGACTTACGTATAGCTTTGTATACATGAGTAATCCCCAGGCTTCTGTTTTTTTCCTGGACATGGACATTTGCTGAGTCTCCTTCCAGCAAGCCAAAGTGTTTACATCCTTATAGGATAAGACTCCACTTACAGAAAAGATCCATTTATAAAGGTGGCATTTAAAATCTATATCACACAATCTAAACATTTGTAGTTGCTTGGCTGTCTGGTAAAGTTTATGTGTAAAAAGAAGTTAGTATTTTAAATACTTGTGTGTATGTGTGTGTCTGTATATTTATATATACACATGCTGTACATAATGTGTGTATATATATATAGTAAAAGGGAAACAACTGAGCTAAATTGTCTTTATCATTTGTTCCATTTGGATTAGATAAAAAAAACCCTAAACTAAAACAAAAATAACTTTAGAGACTTACTTATTGCAAATGTGGGCACGGTTTCAGGTTTATCCATAGAGACGTTGCAACAAGAGCTGACTGAGCTGGAACAGAATTACTCAAATATTTCCTTTTCCTTCTTTTGCTTATCAGGCTGCCAAATTTGATTTCTTTTTGGTGTGGCATTATTACTGCTGCTAATGAGAGTCAAGTGATTCTTTTAAACAGAAAATTGAATGTTTATTACAAATTAAAAAGAGTCTCAAAATCTAGAGAAGGACACATGAAACAGAGATTAATGTGGTCTCTCATCTTCATGTCTTTTTGTTTAATCTGTATTTACAAAGATAAGCAAAGATCAGGACATTGAAGAGTTTGTGCAGTGCCTGGCAGGCTTTCTTGAAACTATGTGAAAGTTTCTAGAATTAAGTGTGAAGTTTTGTGCAATGTAGTGTTCTCTCTTAGTTTTTTTTTTTCTGAGTTGCTTTTTAAGTGCTACTAAGAAAAACAATGAGCAAAAGTATTTAACTCCAAATCAGTTTTACTGCCTGTGACATTGCTCCCTTTTTTATTGTAATCTGTTGTTGTAACTTTCAGATTTTTTATTCTCTTTCCAATTGCCACTCCCTGTATCTTTCGGAAACATTTTCTTTCAGCATTCTTTCCCCTTAAATCACTTATTACAACAGACTGCTCATTGCTTGGCTGGTCTAAAAAGGGAAAAATATTACTTGGTACACAGCATTACCTTAACTAATGACTGTTTTTGGTAAGCAGGATGATGACTGCTAAGTGTCGAGTTCTTTGCACTGTGTTAACCTCATGGATTTAATAGCATTTTATTAGCCACACCGCTGCTGGTTTCCTTTGCTGGAGAAAAAAAATATAGAATAAATGAGTCCTTGTGTGCTTGGCTTATCTCTAGGCAGTGTGAGCATTGTGAGTAAGGCAGAATGAAATTCAGTTCAGACTTCTCAAAACAGTTAGATTCAGAGGCTTAGAGCCTCTGTCCAAGGTCCATCATGCCCTACAGAAGCAAATATTTCACTTTTACAAGATTTTGGTTGTCCACTTTGAAATAAGATTTCACTATTTGGTGTCTTGTGGTGGCTTCTGTTTAATGATAGATTATCATGGTAATCAGATTAAATCAGCCATCAATATTCAAATCTTTAAATTAATGTCTTGTAATGTTTTAATGGTGAGAAGTGAGAAGTTTTTCCTAATTTTTCCAAAATATTTTGAAAAATATGTGGGGCAATGTGTGTACAAATAACTGTAGTGGGCCATTCAAAACTCAGATACAAATAAATGCCACATTATATTGTCTGCTAAGATAAATTTAAAAGCTAGAGCAGCAGTATGATAAGTGTGACATATGTGTATTAAAAAGTACATGGCCTATCAAAGCAGGATGCCTTTTAAGGGATATTTTGTCATGCTTTGGGATAATAGCTAATTTGGGTTCAAGAAAGAAGTTTTAGTTTGATGGCATTTTGATAAACTCTCCAAGAAATTTGAGAGGTAGGAGTATTTATTTTTTACAGACATAAACTAAATGAGAAAATTCAGTTGTCTGACTTTGGTAAGTTTCTCAATCTCCAATAAAAAGGGCCTAGGTATTTGATTTGAAGTGACAGTAAAAGGAGAGACTTTTTCAGGCAAACAGAACTGCAGAGCTATGATTGGGCTGTAAGAGCAGTGAGAACAATTTGATTTTGTGAGTTGGTGCCTTGCTCTGGCCAGATTCAAGGCATTAACTTCCTGATTTAATTTTATTGCCCTGGGAGAAGCTTAAGTAAATGCAATAGCACCTATGTAGAGGGTAAAATCAATTAAAATGTACAGCTAAAGCATGTTAATTTGTAGATCGAAGACCTAGTTGTCAGGTGTGTAAATAATGGCTACCAGACAATTATTAAAGGTCTGTAAATACCTTTCTTAGTATGGTAACATCTATAATTTATTTAAACCAATTTTTAAAACTCAGGATATTATTTTTTTCTGAGTTCTCTATCAATAATCTAAATCACTTGGAATTTCAAAAATATTGATACATGTTGAGACATTTTTCTTGATTCAGTAAACAAGAGTTTTGAAAATTTAGCCAGAAAAGCCCCTAATCCTCCATTGTGATATGAGTATTTTGTTGGATGTTTTATACTATGTCTACTTTGTGTACTTTCTGGAGTAGATATTTTCTTTTTTTCTTTTTGATATTCTCTATTTTACTTAAACATTTTGGATGCATCTTGTATGGGAATAATTGAATATAAGATTTGGAAAGAGAAGATATGTGTAAAAAGAATCTGGGACCCAGTATTCATTTCATAGAGACTTCCAATTGAACAGTAATTAATTGGCTGAAAGTAAGGTTTATTAAAAAAAAACAACAAAACAAACCAGCATTCAGTGTCAATCTTTATACTGGTCATATCTGTGTAAAAGATATATATCCATCAATAGGTAAGATAGACTTGATTTTTGAAGAAATTGGTGGGACTGCCAAAGACTTCAGATAGTACAGGGGAAATTTTCTGGTTTTGATGCAGTTGCAATGTGAACAACACTTAAAACAGATATAACTGGTAGGCAAGTAACTTGTACACAGCTCCCAAATTCAGGTATAATATGTAGGCCAGTTTTACAACTCCATGGCTTGTGTTTATTATTCCTTATTCATCAGAGAAAGAAATAAGAACTAACTATGGCTTAGCACTCACCATTTAACAATCTCAAGTTGAATTCAAACTAGTTTTGTCTTTTCAATATTGGTAAAATTTTAAATTCCCACTGTACATAGAACACAGTAATAGCTCTGCAACCCAGATTTCTTAGATGAGAGTTTTTCATCACCTTTCATTTGCTTTTTTTTTCCCTCTGAATATCCACAAGGAATTGTTTTGTATAAGTGCTACAATAGAGCAAGTACCTGTCTCACATGGCAGACATTTTCTGTGGCAGAATTTGTATCCTGTTTGGTTGGTTGGCTCGTTAAATAACTTTTACATACTTACTGGCTTTTGCAGGCTGACTTCACTTTAAAAATATCCATATTTCTCTGGAAGGATATTTCATTTTTCAAGAAACAATCTTCTGGACAGCGTAAACAAAAAATTGCTTTTAAAAGAAGGCTATGATTAGAGTGGAATTAATTTATTTTATTTATTTAACTTTGATATTTGGAGATAGTTGGACATTATGGTAGATCCATAAAATAAATTGATATTAACATCTGGACCCACATGTAAGAAATTTCTGATAGCATTGGGATTTGCAAATCTTGTTGAATGCTTTTGGGGATTTAAAATTTGGGGTTTATTTTGTTTTGTTTCTTTCTTGATTGGTGTCTCTTTCATTATGTAAATTTCTTGGTTTTAACTGCATAGTGACGAAGCTTCAGTGGGCAGGAAACAAAATGTTCATTCACTTCTGGCTTATCTTCAGCTGTATGGTTTGGACATGGGCAGGACTTGTCCCTCCAGAGACCAGAGCAAGTGTGTAATCTCTCAGGAGAGATTTCAGCCACAGCACTGCTATAGTAGCACAACATCTGACGCCTGAGGAAACTTTACCAGTAGAAAGTTTTTCACTTAAGTGCTGAGTGCTGGGTTTGCAGCTTGCAGTCTTCAGCCTCTTCAGTTCTTGAAGTGTCTTAAGTATTTGTGGAAATCCCAGCCATAAATTGGCGCTTGTATGCCTTTGGATCAGAGGGTGTATTTGTACTTCTGACCACTCTTACAGCAATCATAGTTTAACTGTGGGTTCAGAGGATTCTTTTGCAGTTGAACTTTAAAATTTGGTGATTAATATTTCTGGGAAAGAATTTTTTCACAGGCTTTTAAGCCATGGCAGTGGCCTTAGTCAAGTGGAATACTACTAATTTGTGCATTTTCAAGTCATGTAGGTGTGTGTTTTTCAGTAGTAGAAACATTGTAAGAATCTTTTATTCAAAGCTGAAAATTAATTGGTAGATATATCTGCTTATTGAAACCAAGATTTTTAAAATAAATCTTTAGCTGCAGATAGTAGTAATTTTTTTAAACTGTTTAGATTGCATATTAAAAGAAGCTAGTAAGTCTAGTGTATTTAAGTAGCTGGTCTATTTAGTATATTAATGCTAGTATATACCTACTTGTTTTCTTCCAATTTTCTTCTTTGATTTACAAAACAGAGATTGTACCCCTTTGCAGTAAAAAAAACCAAAAAAACAAACTGTGAGTGGTTCTTGGCTTTCTTTTGGCTGCTGGGTGCCAGCAGTAGTTGCTCACTCCTTCCCGTGGTCTGCATCAGTTCTCAGAGTCAGCTGAAAAATAAGCAAGGGAAGAACATTTGGTTTCCCTCTGAATCACTTCCCTGGTTTGGTGGCCTGTGATGTCTGAGAGAGGGTGGCCTGGCAGGTGGCAGGAGGAGGAGCTGCCTCCTGAGCAAAGCTGCAAACCTGCCCCTGGGGCCTCACCAGACAGGACGTGCCCTCAGAGAAAACCATAAAAATGAGCTGAATCTGTGATACAGCCTGAAGAGGCAGGTTTGGGCACACAGAGAACTCTAAGCGCCCCTTCTTGAGAAAAAGCCTCTTTCCACTTTCCTTCCTTGACAGCCCCTGCTCTGCTCTGGGCTACTCCACCCATCTGCCAGAGCAAATGTCCCACCTCAGAAATGTCTGCAATTTTAGCTTTCACAAATTAATTTTTAATTAATGTTCCCTCTATTGAGTAGTTATGCTAGGTATTTATTATGTGGATACTTTAAACCATCTGATATTCCTTTCAGGCAGGTTTGTACTTAATTTAATATTTTAGAGAAAATTCTGACATTTTCATTCTAGTCTGGCAAGAGTAATCAAATGTTTGAACTTTTTTTTACATACACACTAGGTAGAAAACGTTCTTTTTGTCTGAGCTGAGAAAAAACCCCTTGAGAATCCGCATTTACTGTTATGTGTTAATGGGCAGCACAGTTGCTCTCCATGTGGCACAAATGGTATTTATATGGCCTGGGTGTAGCTAGTTTGTATGGGGTCATAAACGCAAGAATGTAAGTTGAAACGTGTTCAAAATAGAAAAATCAGATTGAATTATAAGTTTAAAAATGGCATTACACTGGTGAAGGATAGAATTGTCCTTGATTTTAATCAGAAATTACCTTTTTTGCATTATGAACATGAAAGTGTGTAAAAACATTTTTCTTTCTACAGATGTTTCATACTTTTTTCTGGTATCTTCAGTATTGTGTCAATAGGATGGAATAATTACAGAGGGATTTAAAAGAGTGCTTTCTAATTGATTGTTGGCTTAATGCTGCCAATATTAGAACTGATAGGAAGAAGATGCATGACTATGCAAAATAGATGTGATCTCCTGAGGCCACTGGAACTTAAAAATACTGACAAGCACACAAGACTAGTGAGATTTACTTGGAAATTTCAGATACATCCATAACTTTCAGCAATCCAGTTTTCCAAGCTGTTGATTAAGATGGCCAATCAATTTAATTTAGGTAGAGAAAGAAGAAAAGAAATGTGCAGGGGAAGAAGTTGCAGGCTAGTATTAGTTCAGTTCTACTTTTGCAATGTGAAATAAGAGCTGATGGGTATTGATTGAGTCAACCTATGGAATATAATAAAGACATACGAAGCATAATGCTTATTATTAATCTTTTATTAGTCTCTTGATGCATTCTGTAAGGTAACTTGTTCCCTAAAGAGTAGTAGCTCCAAAACTGCCTTTTGTTTATAATTTTGATATTTGTCTGAGGTTGGACATGACATAAGACGAAAAGGGAAGCAATAATCTGTTCCCAGACATTCACTGCTCTGAATGTCATTGGTTGGGTATTTTAAGGTTGAATGTCTTCTAGTAGCCACTTGCATTACTCTTCATAGGGGAAAAACAACTTCTCCCAAGAGACAGGAACGCCCAGTTGCCTGCCTTGAGGCTGTCTGCACTCATGAGGAATGGGGAGATAAATATCAGAGGAGTCCTAAGAGCCCTGTTCCTCTGAATTTGCTTTGCCAGGAGCAGGAGGAGCTGGAGGCAGAATCAGAAAGTAGCAAATTTATCTGCTCTTGCAGCCTGTTGTTAACCTCAGGAAGCAGAAAATTCCATTCTGAGAGCTGCAGCTTTTTCATTGAGATGATCTGGGATTTTCCATTAAGTGGAAGGAAGAGCTGTTGCTTTGCCTGAAACCAGAAATCCAGTCTGCAGCCAAGTGATAGAGTACCTGAATTTTTGTTGTTACTCTTTATGCTAGCCAGCAGTTTTTCCATTTTAATAGTAAAATGTCCTCAGCATTCTACAAGGACATCTATCCATAAAAATTCTAACACCTCTAAGTCTATTGGAATCTAATATGCCTATCACTGTATTGGAAACAAGTGGGAAGTACAAAACAGTTGGAAATATATTCCAACAAAATCTGCCTAGTGTAGGGGGAAGAGTGATGCATAGATTTACAATGAATAAAGGCTTTTGAGTCAAATTTAGATGTTATTTTTAGATGCAGTAATTCCTTCAATTTTCCACATCCTTTGACTTGATGTTGATCCTGTATTGCAGAACTTCTTTCTGAATCAAAGGAGACAAAATGGGCATTCTTTAGTAAGGTCACTGGCATTTTAGATGCTGGATGTTATTTATTGGCATAATAAATATAATACAGGCTCACAGGCACTGCATCAATGAGGCTGCCTGCCCTGAGGAAAGAAGTCCCTAAAACTGCAGTGATGAGGAAACCACACTCATGTACTGACTTTTTAGTTTACTTGTCCAGTTTGTTCCTTCATTCACAGCCCTCACTCTCAGCCCTGTTTTCAGATGTAGGGTCTTTGTTGCTGAGAGCTCAACTCTGCACTGATCCTCACCCAGCAAAAGGGGTACCCAGCTGGCTGCTCCTGTGGGAGAAGTGCTGGTGTGTCAGAGTTAGAAGGAAGCTTAACGCGCTGCAGTAAAACACAGGTGGTTATTCTGTGTTGGTTTTCAGTTATGAATATGCACAGTATTTGCATCTATTTTCCTGACAGTAAAGAGAGAAAGAACTAATCTGCTATAGAACAAAATCAGAGTTGTATTTTTTCCTACCCACCCCTATTTGAAGTTTTGTGATGTATTTATTTATTTTAAAATCTTTCAAGAACTGCTGATGCAAAAAAAAATTATGTATGAACTTCAGCGTTTGGACTTTTTAAAGCAAAATGGTCAGTGCTATTCCTCATTTAAAGGTGTTTGTTTCTGCTGAGCAGAAACTGAAAACAACCATACTGAAGCTGAAAGTTGGAAGCAGGATGAGAGATCCCATTTTTAACAGTGAATATAGTTAACTACTAGAATGACTAGCAAGTCATTAGGTTTTGCTTGATTAATAGTCTTGAATCACAGTTTTATATGTTTCTCAAAGGAATGGCTCAGCTCTGACAGCAATAATTGCCTTAAGACAGGAATTTCTCTATTGTTGTGTGACTTGTCTTGTGTGAGAGGTCAGGGATGATAATGTTTCTTTCTGGCTTTCAGTTCTTTCCTATGAGAATATCAGTATTTCATGGATAAAGAGTTTAGAATTAAGCATCCCTGTGAGACAGAGAAGTGCAGAAACCATATTTGTTTTACAGAATGGTACATGAGAGGAAAAAAAGACTTAATTTATGACTGTAGCATAAAAGCAGAATTTCAGTGGGCTTTTCACAGTAGTAATTCAGAGGACTGCTAACTTTAAAAGCAAACAAAACTAATGCATTTGTTTCAGTGGTTCATGCTAAGCCATAAACTAGTCAGCTTCCTATTTTGGTGTCTTTTTTAGCCTTCTATAGTGGAGAAACTTTTTTTATTCAGAAGTCCAGTTGAAACTGGATATTCTTAAATATTAAAAAGGAAACCAAGAAAAGGTTATACCGCCAACTGTCACTAATCCTCTAAAATAATTCAATGTATCATAGCTCTTTACACAGACTGTGTCAACCATTAGTTGAATCCAAGACCTTTACTATCTCAGATTTGTGTTGGGACAGCACTCAGGCACAACTGTTGTGCTCTATTTTATTGGGCATAGCACAAACACAGGACAAAAAAATCAGCTCTTTCCCAAGGTTATTTCTGTGAAAAATAATCAGTAATGAAACATATGGCTGTGCTGTCAACAGCCTTTTCATTGTTTGGTTTTATCAATAGATCCCCTTGAGAGGAATAAAGAGAGATTTTGCCTTTTCTTGTAATTTCTCGGACTGCAAAAACAGCAATTGCATCTCTTTGAATTCTATCCATGCTGTTAAAAGGAGGGGGATTTGGTTCTGTGGGTTTGGTTTTGTTTTGGTGTTTTGTTTGTTGGTTTTTTTTAAGATAGCATAAGAATTAGAAGCCATTCTAAAATAACATTTCTAATTTCAAAATAATTTCTGTAGTGGTTGGATTTTGGAGGACTCTGAAAGTGGTTGAGACAAAGAGCCACAATCATGCCAGGGTAAAATGTCCATGTATAATTTTTGACAATTAAGCCTACAGACCTAAAACTTTGGACCAGCAAATCCCACTTGAGTCCTTTTAATGGCACTTTCAATGACTGGTTGGAAAAATTGGCAACAAGGGCAGGAAAGGGATCTAAAGACTTAGTAAGACAATACTGTATTGCATTTCATTGAGTTAACATTTAAGTGTTTTCCTTTCAACTGTAATGGCAAAATAATTGTTAGTTAAAACAAATCCTTAGCTCTTAGAGAAGGATATATCATAAGTTCTTCATTCATCAACTCTGTAGCTGATAAAATAGAGTTTTTAAGGCATGTGAACTCAAAGTTCCTGTCAACATATTTGTGCAAATCAGATATTATTTTAATTAGATAATTGATAGATCATCATGACTTTATTATTTATATTTTCTGAAGCATGGTTTTATAATCAAGGCAAGTACTGCCAAATGTTCTGCATCCTGTTCTGCAGATTTCAATATTTCTGTGATCATACCATTTACTTCTGTTACTGAAATTACAGTTATACTCAGTGTTATTGACTATGATACTCCCTCACCAAGTAAGAATAATGTTTTAATTTTCCATCTCAAAATGCAGTGGCTTTTTTAATGTGCTGCATGCTGATGTACAGATAATAAAAGTATCTCAATATAAATTGGAGAAAATTATATATTGCATGTAATAATCAGACTTAGGAATAATTAATCCAGAAAATGAATTGCCAAGAAAAAGGAGAATGATATAATTTTGTTTGGAAAAGAAGTTCTAGGACTAAATCTGAAAAGGAGGCAAAAAAATTAAATCTTGGTTCCTCTAGTATTCTAACAAATGTTACACTGCTAGCAGAGAGGATTACTGTAAGTAGCACTATAGTTGCAAGTAGGGTTTGCTTTTATTTTTTTAAGTGGTGGCTGTGTCTTTGTTCAACAAAGTGACACATTTTTTTACAGGGCAGTAGTTAAAGCAGCATTAAAGTGCCATTGACATCATCCAGTTACTCCACTGACTTGATTATATAACCTCTTTTGTGCAATTTTCATGCTCTGCTCTGTTTGAATGTTTTTACTATGCTGATGGCTGTTTTTCATTTCCTGCTGGGATGACCTTGAATAAAAAAAGAATAAGTATAAAGTAGACATAAGCAATGTAGTCTTGCTGGAATTTGCAGATCTTTTGTTCTGTATTGAGAAACATAGCAGTTTGGTGTTCAAGGTATAGGTTGTTTCTGCTGGGTAGTAATTAATCTGCAATGGTTAGAAAAAAATTTGTATTACTTTGTTCTTTCAGATTTAGCAATGATAAAGTCATCTGATTAGGACAGTTCTACCTTATGAACACATTGGAAAAATGCTAAACACATGATGGCAATTCTTTAACTTAAATTATTGATTTAACTTATTAAATCTAATAAATCTACAAAACAATGTTTATCTATTAAATTTCTCCCTTCTTTTTTTTTAAGGAAAATGAGATTATCTAGTTTGCACCTTTTTTCCGTATATAGTATATATCACACAGCTGAAGGAGCTGTTATTTTTCTGTTTTGTCACTTCTTGTTGCCAATCAGCATTTCATAACTAGCCTTACAGATGAATGAGTGCACTGTACTTCACTTAAGCATCTTTTTCAGACTGTTTATACCTCTCAATATCAGAAAGTTATGACAATGATAAATCCATAATTTTAAAGTAGCTTGCATTATTTCTGTCACTACCTCCTTTTAACTTGTCAGATTAAATTAATAACTATTATATTACCATACACTTTACAATCACTTATAGAGGAAAAGGTTTAGCTTTAAATAGTTTCCACAGGACCTTTTAAAAGCATCTACCTTTGCATCAGAGGTGGGCATTTGAGAACCTGTCCATTTTTAAAATACTTAAGACAGTAGTGTTCTTTCAGATATTTCCATTTTACTGCTGTGGTGATTTTCCTTAACTGAGGAACTGTGTCTAAATTTTAAGTTTTTTCATGTCCTAAATCAATGCTGAAGTACTGGTTAACCCTTCAAACCAGGTAATGAGATACTTACCTTCATTGCTAATAAAAGTCAGAATTTGGTTTCTTTGGTAAATGCTTTAGTATTTTGCTTTTAAATGAAAACTGATAGTAAAAGTCATTAATGCATCAGTATGGCATTTGAAACAGTGTATTATATGACTAAATTGATTTCATTCAAATTGCCTTTGTCTTGTCCAAAGCTAACAGATACACAAATATTTTCAATTTAAAATATGAAATCAGATGCTTTCAATATGACACGCTAAAAGAAATGCAGCTCTTGTAAACTTGGGTTTAAATACATTGCTTTAGTTTGCCAGTGGTAAATCTGGTGAATTTGCTTTTTTCTGTATTTACAGATACTGGTTTTGGAGACAGTCCTAGGATTTGGGTTTTTTTTAAATTATTTTCGTGTCAATTACTCTCTGTTTCATGTAGTGTTCCTTAGCAGGAATGTGTGAATGTGATTTTTAATCTATGGTACATGGGAGCTGTATGTTGGTCAATACTCTCTAGAACAAATATAGCAAGTGTAAGTGCAATTTGGTGCTTAGGTTGTCCTGTTGTTTGTGTTTAATGTTATTAAGCAAAGTAAGAGGATATTTTCAATTTTGAATTAGTAAAACTTATAGCAGATGCTGAGAGATTTACAAATTATTAAAGGGATCTTGTAAAGTTGGGAAGTCCAGGCAATATGAAATAGCAGGTCTAACCAAAACGTACTAAGACATAGTTTTATGTTGCAGAATTGGTCGGTGTTAGTACAACTAATGAATGCTTGGTTAGACCAACTGTGTGTCCTCCTCAGCCTTAACAGTGAAAACAATAACAAATTTATTCTATTTTTGCATTTATCTTCTTCAGTGTCAGGAGAGGTATAAAGAGAAGATGAAATTACACATTATGCTTGAAATCTTCCTTTTGCATATAGAATTCTCCTCTCAAGCATTTTTTAAAAATAGGAAAAGAAGTGTCCAAAGCAAACTAAGTTATCTCCCTTACTTTAGTCTAAGTTTTTGGGGCTGTATTGGTGATTCTAGCAGCTAAGTTAGAAACTCTTTCCTTATACTACGTTTTGTAAGTCTTATCGTTACACCCAAGCAAATGAGCCTTAAATAAAATGAGTTACATTTTTGCATTCATTTCTATCCTGTAGTTAGGAAGATGGAAAAGGCTAATCAAGAATACTTGTAGTTGTGTAGATCTTGTACTAGATTTGAAATCTCTTTAATTGTCTCAGTTCTGTTACACGCAGAGTGAGTTTTTTTGTGAATGCCCTGATATTATGCTTTGCATACATACAATATCTCCCAAGACAAATTTTTAATTATATTGTCATTTAATAGTGTTTCTATATCCATGTTACAAATGGTTCAGTATATGTGTATGTATAGAGAAAGATTACTATGGAAGAAGCAGTAGCATAACATGTTAACTTTTAGGTTTAATTTTTTTATTAATGATCTTAATATTGTGTTATGACAATTTTTTTTTTTCCTGATGCAGTTAAAATTGAAAAAAGGAAAGCCATTTTTAATATACACTCTCTCTAGCAATGGAGGGATCTTGGGAATATCCTTCAAGCCCTAATAAGTCACAGGATGCTCAGTCCTCCAGCAGAGATGAGAAGTACGTGGCTGGGGTAGATTTTTGGAAGTGCATGATGGGAGCACACAATATGTTCTTCATAACCATACTTTAAATCCATTTGATTTAGAACAGTCGATGATTTTTCTGAATTTGATTGAACAAAATCTTTAAAAGTCAAGCATATGCAAAAGGGATCTGAAATCATATTGTTAAAATACATGAAGTCTAAGCTTTTATAAAAGTAAAATTAAAATCCTTACCTTTGAACCCTATATATTGTTTGCAGTAACTAAAAAAAAAAAAAAGAATAAAGGAAAACTGCACTTTAGGCATTTTATATAAAAAGGTACAGTTTTACGTTCAGTGCATAGCTTGATCTAAGTAAAAACAAACCATTTTCTCAAAGAGATTTCCTGTATTTCAAACAGAGGGATATGAAACTTCTTTAATTAATTCTTCTTGTAAGTTGCTTGATGTTTAAGGTCAATGTTGTACTGTTTGCTTTCTACCCTGTGTGACTGTCATATTCCAAATATTTATTAAGGTCTTTAGTCTTTATAAAGTGCTATTTTGTAAACTTGCAATTAATTCATATGCCCCAATGTTGCCATACCCCATCAGGATGTGTTAACAGAGAAACCCTATCTTTAAGTTTTAAAGAGAGTCCTGCAGTGCCAGGATGTGCTACAGAAGCATTGGATCTTAGGGGACAGTAATGTTTCTTAATTTTTATATATTTAGAAATTTTCAGTGTGTTTAGTTAGATAAAATATTGTTAAAAGTTTATTTTTAATGCTAAATTGGAAATAGTTAAAAATGGGCGGTCTAAGGAGGGGAGACAAATGGATGCAGTTAGCTCAAATATTAAGAACAGGATTCATTTTCATCCAGACATAAAGTGTCTGCAGCACATTTTTCATTTGCTTTGTGACAGAAAAGAAAAGATACATGAATATTGTATTTACTTATGTGCCATACATCGGGGTCTTACAGATCTTCATACAGCCCTGTTCAGGTGAGGGCACCTGGGAATCCTGCAAAGCAAGTGCGTGTGCACACCCTGCCTGGCACACGTCCTGACCCACAGCTGTTTGCAGGGCTGTGGGACCACGGCCATTCCGAGGTGCTGGAATGTGAATCTCAAGGGCATCCAGTTGCTAAATTGCCTGCCTGCTCCCTGGCACGTTCTTGGCCCAGGCAGCCTCGCGCTCTGCCGAACATTTCCTGGTCATGCTCCATGGATTAGCACAGAGCAGAGCTCTTGAGCGGAGCCAGGAAAATAGCACTGAGAGTATTCGGTTTGCTGGCTATCATGGAGATGTTTTGTTTGCGTTATTCAGGCAAGACATGCTTCAAAATGATGGGCTTAGCTTCTGTGGAAGCCTATGTGGCTGAAGTGGATTTTTCAACTTGAATTATGTTGTCTAGCTACAAGTTTAAGAAGCAAATATTTTCACTTTGAAACACATAATAAAAGAGACGATCTTAATTAGGTGTATTAGATCTTTATTTTAAAAACGAAATGCATGACATTTAGCTTTGGATTGTTATGCAACAGTTGTTATATACCCTAAAATTCAATTCCATCATTACAGGTGTTTGCATTTCTTTAACTGGTTGTTTCATTTACTGTTTAGAGATTAGGAGGGGGGAAAATGACAGTGAATAAGTGAGTGGCTTCCCTCAGTCTGCTGTTTTAACCTCCTGGTGCACTCTGGTTGGGCAGTGGGAGTGAGGCTCGCTCTGCCTCAAAGCACAGCATCCAGCCAAGATATGTGAGTTTGTAAGAGTGAAATAAGGAGAATGAAAAAGGTGAAAGAGAAGTCAATGGGCAGGGAACAGGCCTTTGTGAGTGAAAGTCATGTGGCTCAGTTGGGCTGGAACTAGGCAGAAAAGAAGGGTCAAGAAACCTCATCATGCTGATTGACCACACATTATTTCAGCAACACAAAATGCCTTTGAAGATCTGCTCCATAATGGCCTGTTTGTGCTACCCATATTCATTTTTCAGTCTTAACACAGTTCTCATTCCTGCCATTCACTCTCCAAGGGGATGTTTCCAATTGCTGTTGGGCTTTTCCTCTGAGCTCTTCTGTTCCCTGAAATCATTCTGTTATCATAAGCTGGATATGGTGTCTGTGCTATGGGGGCATGACATTTCAAGCCTGAGAAATGGTGCTTCTGTTTAGTAGGGAATGGTTTGGGTTTTTTTTCTATGATGGTATGACTGTGGTGACTGAAGTTTTTTGCCTTTTTTTTTTCTTTCTACTGAATCTGATTTCTGCCAGTTTGGTTTGATGCAATCTTTCACTTCAATAACTAATCTTGCATATCTTTTCCTCTAGCACTTGAACGCTTGGTTTACAGAGATTTCCTCTGTTGTTTATGTGAATGGCATATACCACACCCTTAAACTAATGCATGCAATGTAAATTCTATTTCCTTTATCCACTTATTATCTTGTTGTACAGGGAGATTATTACACTTTGGCAGATTTCTTCTTTAGAAATCTACAGTGTTTATGATTTAATTTTTATATTTATTTTTGAGCTGCTTCACTCTTTATTTTGGGGGATTTTGTGTTGAAAATTAATAAAAATACTTTGAGTGAACACTGAGAAATGTTATTTCCTTTGAAAAAGGAAATCCTCTTTGAAAGAATGGACCAAAATTATAATCCTACATTTTAGTAAGATTAATATTGGGATTTTTTTTCCAATTTTAATGTAATCATAGTGCTGACTTTTGAACAAAACATATATATTCTTTATAATTTTACTTACAGATACAAAATATACTGTGCTCTAGAGAAAATTTGTGTGCTGTGTTTTATTGCAGCTCTTTTTTCTCATACCTTTATGCAGAATGAAAATGAATGGGTAGAATTTCCAATTTGATGTGTTCTTCAGCTTTAACAACTTCATATGAGAAGGGCAATAGTGTTAGGAGTTGAGATAAATACCACTATATATGGTATTACATGCAGCACTAGTAAAATGATATAAATTACTTTGTTTGGTGTTGCTAATCCCCAGTTATCCTCGTGAGTTACTGCAGAGTAGGTCGGACACATCAAAAGAGGGTTCATTTTGTTGCTGACCCGGTGGGCTGGCTCCTTCCTTGTGTTCATGAAAGTTAAATTTTTATTTATTGTCTTTGCGTCACTCTAGGGAATAGGCTTGCTTTTCATATGGATGAATGTATGTTATTTTTTATCTAAGAAAGAGTTTTTTTAGAAGCTAAATATTGGTAATTGTAATAGTAGTTTGAGGCTTTTGAAAAATACTCAGTTTCCAATATTCCAATAATAAATATTGAGGGTTGTTTTGCATTTTTGACTATTTTAATCAAAACTAAAATGCTGCTTTGGAACACAATAAACTTTCAGATAATCTAAAAAAAAGCTAGAAATGTAAAGTGGTATGTCATGTCTAATGATTCTTACAGAGGGATCTGCTGTATCTTCTCTCAGAGCAGGATATGACATTCCATGGTTGTTTGGAATATCTTGGCATCCAAGGTTCAGTGACTCAGAGGCAGCATTTCCTCATCAGGGACATATATGTATGACACATGAAACATCTGAGTGATGAGCAAAGCATAATGCTTTTAAAGTAGAATTAAAGAAGGGGCTTTTATGAAGCACGAGTTAGAGCTATGAAAATTTGTGCTTCTAAATGTGGAAATCTTCAGTTCACTGAGTGTTGTGTAAGGGGGCTGTCCAGCATGTCTACAGGTGCTTTACACATATAAATAAGGGATAGCAGTTTGCACCCCTCATTTATTCCAGTCACTGATCAAGTATTTTGGTGCAGTGTAATGCAAACAGAACCACATGTCTAATCCTTTCCTTGCAATGAGCAGTAGGCCACATCCTAAACCACTTATGTAGAAAAAGTCCTTCTCAGGCCATTATTCTGGAGCTGAATAAGCCCTGATTGATGGATTCATGAGGATGCTTACATATGCTCTTTACAAAAGTCTTCAGACAGCTGTACCTCCCATTAATACAGCCTCACCCAGTGGGGTTCTGTGGGATTAGGGTGCAGCTGACATTTTGTCTGTTTTTCTATATTTCGTTTGATCAAATACCAAATTGCAGAGAGACCTTTTTTTAATGTATTACCTGTGTAAATGCAGAGCATATTTATGTTTTAATTGAGACCAGGTTTGGTGCAGAGATTGCAGTTGTGACATGTTTATGTCCTACTTTTTAAAAGCAGTTGGTAAGTGTGTGTTCTAAGATGTGTGATCACAGTCTTTCAGATTTTACTTGCTTTCCATTTGCGTCCCTTCTGTTTGCTTACAAGACACTATAAGGTCCTGGTGACCTTGGTCTGTTGCTAGGGGAGAGGACAGACCTATTGAATAGCCCTGCTTCCTTCCTTCTGGTTCTGTAGTCCCTCTCTCACCTGAGTGCTCTATCAGGAAGCCTGTCCATTTCGCTTATCAGGCAGAAAATTATTTCCTGGTTGTTTTGAGTTCTTTTGCATGGTTCATTGCTAGTTCTGACCAGTTGTTGAAACCAATTTTGACCTGCTGGAATACAATAGCCAGACATGGAGTCGGGGGAGAACAGGAGGTGGCAGAGGTGGGAAGCCCTGCTGCCGGCTCTCAGTAGAAGAGGGAGGTGAGACTGGCACAGCCAAGGTGTTTCCCCACATCCCTGCTCCACTGCCACCTTGCTCCCTGTCCCTGCTCTTTCTACAGAATTTTGCTGGAGAAATAGGTTTTCTTCTTCTTGGAGAAGTTCTCATTAAGCTAGAGAGCTGATGGAAAACTGAAGAGGGGGAGAAACATAAAAAATTAAGAGAAAGTAAAATTAAATAAGGAAATGTCTAGCTTCAGACAGCTGGGCTTACATATTCTAAAACCGAGACAACATAGGGCACTTAAGCCTCCTTACTCAGAGCTAAAGAACCGAGTAGCTTAAAAATCTTAACATGTCTCTTCTTTTTCCTGAGCTTCTTCTGATGCAAATATTTCTATATCTGTTTATTTAGAAATAAGCGTTTTTGTCCTATGGTATGATTTTCAAACAGCTTTTCAAATACAGAGACAATTCAATTTAGTGAAATACTGAACAACTAATTTTAAGTTGCTTCATTGTGGAAGAAAACATACTTCATGACCACAGGTTTAACTTAGGTCAGCCTTAAGCTGACCACTGAGGCTGGATTTGGTGAATCTTCTGCCTAAACTTGTCAAACAGCATTTGGATTTGTTTTGCTTTGGTCAAAAGCAGTGGTTTATGGACAGAGGCTGGTCAGTCATCACAGAAGATTTGTGCTTAGTTCAGTTTTTCATATGAAAAAAAATACATAGTTTTTTTAATAATGTGATTTTTTTTTGATATTTTTTTTTTTTTTTATTCTACAGAGACCTAAGATTTAATAGGATTAAAGAAATCCAGCCTGGAGAGTTTAGACGGCTTAAAAACCTGAACACACTGTAAGTTCTTTTTCAACCCTAAGATCTTTTCCCTTTTTACTTAATATGATTCATTTGATACTGTGTCATATTTGCTCACTTTTCACAGGTAAGTAGTCTCATACATTTGAGCTGTGGCATTTACACAGGTGAGAGAAGTGGGGATTAGGACCAAAATATTTGATGGCAAAATCAGGTGCATGTCTATCAAAATAAAAAGAAAATTATTTGCATACTAGTATTTTATTAATATGCTTTAGTTGAATTTCATGAAAAATCCAGACCATTACTGTATGACTTTTTTTGACAGTGCAAAATTGCTTTGGTGGAATATCACATAATAAACCATGGAGTTACAAGAAAGCTGTTCAAAGGCCCAGATGTGTGAATGTTGTTACAGTTACAAAATTTTTGACAAACTCTAATATTCTAAACTTTCCTGTCCTAATGTGCTTATCAGGACTTGCAGGAGTCAAATGGTTTTTTTCCTACTGAGCTGCCTTTGATGGAGGTCTTTGTTATCATATACTATTACAAAGAAAAGTCTTTCTAAAAGACTTTCTACCACCAATAATACAATTAGTATGAGTATTATAATTGTAACTTTGTATCTCCTCTATTGTTCCTTCAGGCATCACTTTTAAAACAAATACATGCATGTTTCTCTTCTTTAATTTATTAGCATGCATGAGGAGGAATTAGGATAGGCAGTTATTCTTACTTTTAAATGTACATAACATATGATTGCAAAGGTGACTTTCCCAGAACACAAGCAGTGTATGAACTGAAATGCAGTAGTGATGTCATGGAGCTTTGGATCACTATTTATCTGCAGGCACATCACGACAAATATGCTGACACATCTGGTACTCTATATTCACACCAGAAGAAATGATAGGGCTTTCCCCCAGATGTATATTGTCCAAATCTGTGCTGCCAAGATATTTTTACTAACTGTCCCTATTTCCAGTCTCCTTTGATCATACCTCTGTTTGCAGTTGATCCCCAGTTTTGAATTGCAATTTCTGCCAGATATCCAGCTCAAGTTTTAACCGTCCAAATCACTGATCTGATATTCACAAGTCCCAAATAAAGACAGGATACATTAAGTTTGAATTCCCTTCTCTTTGTAAAACCATTGTATGAGGGATGATTACAAATCTGTGCATAAAGACAGTTGTGTTCCTGTACGATGTAAAGGGCCCAGTGCACAAGATATTTCTAAGAAACATCTAGAAAAAGTCACTTTAATGCACCTGCTGGTGCATCTTTGTCAATACAATTTTTATCAGTTTCACACTGATGTGTAGACTTGATGTGGAAGGTTTTTATTCCCCTTCGTCTACATCTCAGATATCTGCAAGAAACCACATTATTCCACTTCTGGGTGGGTCTTTTTGTTTTTTGTTTGGGTTTGGGGTTTTGCTTATTTGTATTTGTTGTTTTTATTTTTTTATTTAATTTTTTTCAAAAATTTTGTCTAATTTTTTCAGGTTTTTACCTGCAAGATAGTGGTTGAGCAGCTGTAGCATATAATCTTTTTTTCTCTAACAGTTACTCTTAGGGAGAAAAGCATTTTCTATTTAATACTATATTGCACCTGCTTTTATATATTTTTCCTCTAGTGTTTCTTTATCTTAAAATAAATGACTGTTTATTTCTTTTTGTAGGCTTCTAAACAACAATCAAATCAAAAGAATTCCTAGTGGAGCATTTGAAGATCTTGAAAATCTGAAATATCTGTAAGTTAAATGAATGTCATTTTCTTCATCACTATGCAACAGCTTCTTCAGTGGGAATGAATATGTTCTAATCTAAGATTGTGATTTATATCCGACTCAGTATATCAAAAGACAAACTGCACTGAAACTCTGCGAAATGAATTTGTGGGGTGGAGGAAACTGTTTCTCTAAGTAGTTGCTAATAAAAGACTGCTATCTGTAGACAATACATTTTAAAGGACTTATTAGTTGCTGTTTATTATATGCAATTTATAATTTAAAAAGGGATACGTTGAAAGGTGTAGGGAACTACCTCTTTAATGATTCACTAAAATCTTCACAAAAGTAGTTTTTGTCATTTGCTAAGTGGTTTAAAAGTAGCTAGTCCAAAGGTTGTCTGCAGAAGCTTGTAACTTACATAAGCTTATTAACTGTCTCTAAATTTTTCACTGAATTCATAAGTGAAAAATTCAGTCAAACCCAAGATAGCACAGTATGTGTGTGATTTGCTGTTAGTTCTAGGTCTTCAGTCACCCTGTATATTTTAAGCCCGACTTCTCTCGTTTTTAACAAACATACCAAGGGTATTAAAAAGGCATCAAAAATGTTATTTTTGTCTGTATAATAGACTAAAGCTGCATGCTAAGTTGTCATTGATTCTCAGCTCTAGATTCTGGAGTTGACCTTATGGAGTGTCGTTTAGAAAAGTTTCACTCCATTGTCATGGAGTACTGATTGATGGTTACTTGAGTGACATTCAGAAAAAAAGGGTCACACTGAGATTTCATTGCTTTGGAAACAATTCAGAAGCTGAATTTTCATACAGTTTTCAAGAATACAGCCAGAAGAGCTCTAAGGAGGTGGGAGGAGGGAGAAAATCGCATAAATTAGTGCAGACACATTACCTGTTTTTCCAAGTTATGCTTGATTACATTTCCTGCTCTCATTATTATGTGTATTGTCTTCCAGTAATGAAATTGTTTAACCTATACACAATAGGAGGGAAAAGAATATTGAATAGACTGTTGCCAATGAATGATTAAACTCCATGATGATTGTATTTGTTATAAGATATGTTTGCATGATGGTTCTGGTAGTGTAGTACGTAAGGTTTTACTAAGTAAGGTTTGCTAAACTTCTTTCCATAGTCAGCAACAGTGCAAAGATTTTTCTTGATTCTTAGTTCTTTATTTTCACATGCTTGCCTTTGCTTAGCTGTAGTAAACCTGAAATAAAGCTCAGCTATGCAGTGTGTTCAGTTCAATGAAAGAGTGAAAAGAGAGAACTGAAATCTGATTTGTTTTCATATACATGTGATAATGGTTGTCAGAATCTATGTTGTTAAGAGGGAGATCTTTCTATTTTCCTGTTGTTCCTTGGAAAATTTAAATATAAAGTTCAGTGTGGTAATTTATTCAACTGCAGAGAGCTCTTTAAAGCTATCTGTTGTTTTGCAAAAATAAACTTTAAAGGGTTTTTTGCCTGTTTCAATGGCTGTGATAGAAATGTTTAAATTGCACAGCCTTAAAGTTACAAAATTTCTGGTATTGATCAGGCTATCAATGCAAAAAACTTAAATCTAAGAAATCAATCCTGTTCAGCAGTGAAAGTTTCAGCTGAATGCTAACTCTATTCTGTGAAATGAAGGGAACAAACCAGAATGTTTCTTACCAATAGGATCCACTGAAGTAGAAATTAGGGGGGAGAGATTGTACAAAAGTTAGAAATACTGCTCAGAATGTACTAATATAAAGTCAAATCGTCTGGAAAAGTTGAGGTTTAGTATCATCTGGTCCTGTGGATATTTGCAAACCTTACTTGTACTGTCATATTTCATAAAATCAGATCATTGATCCTTGATCTTGTGAGAACTTGTACTGGATTGGATGTGATTCTGAAAATGTGTAATTCACTGACTAATTTTAAAAAACTTGTAATTTCTCAGAGGCCCTGATTTAGCAAAATGCGAGTATATATAAATATAAATCTCTAACAATTAGTAAACATGCATATGTAAGATGATGTAAAAATATTTGCAATTATATATTTATATATAAAATATATAAAGTATGACACGGTATACTTACCTTTTTTAAAAAAGTCTGATGAGAGATAGATGTTAAGTCTATCTCTGAGAGATAGATGTTAAGATCCATTCCTGTATGACTGCTGAAGATCAGCTTTTTTGCTTTCAAACAGAAATTTTTTTCAGCAGGGTCTAAATCAGGATTTTCAAATGCTTCTTTGTACTATTCTTTTCTCAAGCTGAGCTTAGAGTTTTATGAGGAATATATGTTATCATAATTATCTGTCTGAAGAACACATTTAGACAAAGAGTAATGATATTTTCTCAATTTTCTGTGTATTAAAAATACTAATCACTGTAAAAGTTGGTCTGTACATCATAAAAAGAAAATTGTATACATGCAATTTTTTAAACATTTTTTAGGATTTCCTAACTTGTTATTTATGTAATTGAAATTTTGGCAATTATAAAAGCAGTTTTGTGTGATTTTGCTGTGCTGTTTGTGCTAATAATTTGGCTTTGTATTAATATACTAAAGGTTGGAAAGAAAGAAATGTAATTATTGTTTTGTTGGGAAATTAAGCAGGTACTTTTTTTCTCTTTTTTTTTTTCTGCTTCTCTGCCTTTCTGTCTATCTGTCTTTATTTCATATACCTTAGTCTTTGCAGTAAGGCTCTTTAGTGAGCTTCCCAACCTTATAAGATAGATGCAGGTAAATTTGTAGAAACTTGGTAGGATAATCCTTCCTAAGCCCTAAAAGTCAACAATTTCATTCTCCAAGAGAGAATATAGTTGGGAATTGAAGGTAGACAAATTTTTATCATTTCAACATGTAGAATACTAGAAGATTTGGAATCAGAAGTGGAAAAAATGAAGGTAAGTTAAAAAGAAAGAATTCAGGAGGATATATGGAAAAATATACAATATAGGTTAGCTATTAAAAAAAGCTTTCCAGATAAAGAGAAAATGTATTAGACATCAAGAGAGCAGTGAGCTAGAAGATAACATGAAAGAAGTGAACAAAATAAAACTGGGGAATGAAATTAATTTTGTCAACAACATTGTGTAGTCACTTGGTATGAAATGGATAGATGAGGAAACAGACATGAAAGTGTTACCATAAGCATATGGTAAATGGTAATTAAGACTGTATGAAGTGTATCAGTTCCAGAAATGCTAACAGGGAGCATGCAAGTTTTGTTTTGTG
This sequence comes from Eopsaltria australis, assembly GCA_034509425.1. NCBI lineage: Eukaryota > Metazoa > Chordata > Aves > Passeriformes > Petroicidae > Eopsaltria > Eopsaltria australis. Next base: position 3,612,272 of record JAVTVJ010000132.1, on the reverse strand, counting down.
TCTGGTGAATGAAGTAATAGTGGTAGATTATGTGTTATAGATTGGCCAAAATGCGGAGTTTCTGACCTCACCCTTTCAGAATGAGATTAGGTCTCATTTCCTTCCCTGCCTTCTGCCACTCTTGCTGCCTTGGTCACGTTACTTTGTCCTCTGGCCACCTCCAGTGTTTCCAGATCTCTTTTCTTTGCGATTCATGTTGCTGGTTCCCCTGTCTCCTTCATGTTCCTATGAAAATGTGTCTTTGGGTGTTTATTTACTTGTGAGATTTAACTCTCCAATGCCTGATACTGCTGTTACTTTTTGCCTTTTTCCCCCTCCAGTTCCAAACAAATATATCTAGATCTTACTTTTCTTGAATCACATGATTTTTGATATGGTCCCTTAAAAAAAGAAAAACCAAACCCCCCAATAATATCCTCATAGGGAATCTAGGAGGCTTTTTAATTAAAGCCACTTTTTCTCCCTAATTTTCTGGTAACTGGTTACCTATTTGCTCATTTCCTAAGTATATGGTCAGTACCTCTGATCTCTGGCAGCCTTGCTTGCATTTCTGGAAAAAAATGCTCTTTTTTAAAAAAGAAACCGCTTCTGAAAATTGGTATTAATAATTGTCCAAAAATAATTTAATGTCTTAATAGACTATATCCCTTTTTCATCTTAATCCACTATTTATTCATCTTCTATAAAATTCTAATATTCTGTTCTGTAAGAGAGCTTTTAAGTAAGTTTAATGATAAATTATTTTTTTCCTGATTGTACTAAATTTGTTTTCTGATAATGTAACTGAGATAAATTTTGAGAATGTTTATGTTAAAATTTAGCAGTGCTTACAAGGTTTTACTTGTATAACAGTGTATGTGCACAGTAACATTTTAGAGGAACAAATCGTTTGTGAGTGATACTTCTTTGTCCTTTATGTTCTGTCATGTCTTTCTCTGTTAGGCAAATATTTGTACATTTTTCTTTCTGTTAGTATCCTCAGTGAAACAGCTACACAATTAAATTGTGGTCTGGTTAACACATTTGTCATGGGATATGTAGCCCTGAGGTTGCTGGGGTTTCTCTGTGAAGGGAGGATATCGTGGACTGAGGTTGGTTGAGTTTCCTGCAGCTGAGGATTTTCTGGTCAGAATGGAAGCAGCTCTGTTTTAAAGCTGAATCCCAAATAAAGGCTCACTGCAGTGGCTTGGTCAGAGCTCCTAAAGGCTGCTCCCTTCCCTGCAGTATGGTGCGAAAAGCCTGCAATACAACAGTCATTATCCCAGTCTAATTCACCTCTGATTTTCACTCTCTGCCTTCTCTTGTCTGCAGAGAGTAAATAAAAGTTATATGAATGATTGCCATAAAACTTTTTTAAAAATCTGATTAATTCAGATTTTTTGAATAAAATTATTGAAATGCCGACAAGAGATAATTAACTGAGGGTGCTAATCAAAACTGTCTAAGCCAACTTTGGTTCTCTGGTCTGACCAGAAGTTTCTTAATCAGAAATAAGAGGGATTTCCACATTACCAAGTGGAATTAAGTATATTAAGAAAGATAAATAACACTTCAGCTGTTCAGTCCTTGAATTTTTCTAAGCAGTGAAAAGGTGTGTTTAAAATTCTCACAGGAAAATAAGATAGGAACTGAATATCAAACAGAGGAAAACAAAAGAGAGATAAAATTGTAATGACTGTGATCCTCAAATGAATTGGTACATCTGAGTCAAAATGAATATTTTAATACTCCTGAAATATTTCTTTCAAATAGAATAAAAACCAGATCCACATATAAAATCACTCTTTTCAAATTACTTTTAAAGTTTTTACAGTAATTTCACATAACAGTAATTTTTTTCCTGGTTTTGAGTATTTTATAAACCTCAGAAATTTTTGCTTCCTGTTGTTACCTGTTCTTGGAAGAACCCTGCTTTTTATTCCGATGCATATCTACACTAATAAAGCACACAGGAATCTTTGTATATTAATATGGTGGATTCTCAATAAGCAGTGCATTGGAAAAGTTAATTTAGACTCAAAGGAAGGATACTACTCCTTATGGTTCCCCAAAGCTGTCATTAGTTGAGTATCAAATGCCTACAACTTCTTTCCTTGTTAGGGCCTATTGTGAAATGTTGCCCATTGTCACATCAGTGTAAAAACTGCCACCACCTCCAGCAGAGCAAGTATTTTTTCTGTTGCATCAAAAGAAGTTTGCAATATTTCCAGTAAGTTACTGAAAACTGAAATAATATAAAACCCAAAACCACTACTAATAAGATGCCTGCTAATAAAGTCATTTGTGATACAGTCTCTTCATCCCCTTTTCATAGAAACCCATGCCTGATTAACTGAGTTTCAAATCATTTGTCAAATAATTGTGAAAAAGTTCTTAACCACAAACCTGTGCTTATCCTAACACAAGAAGAGTGACTGACACTGAACCCTCAAAGTCTTTTCATTTGCTGCCTCCATGAAGAAACTGCAGTCAGCTACACTGTGTGATTTTTCTCCAGTACCCCTCACTAAACCATCCTTGCTGCTAAGAGCATGATGAACATGAGAACATACACTGATCCTTCCTGATTTATTTTAATTTCATTAAAAGGTGTAGACAACATGTGTGATCATACTCATACTCTGCATGTTTATTCTGTTTCTATTATAGAGTATCATTGGGGACCTAATGTCCATCTTCTACACAGTGATAAAACAAATATATCATGCTGCTTTACGGATGTGATACCAGTATTCTAACTTGTATTTTTTGTGAATATTCCAAAGGTGACACATGCAGAGTTACAGAAATTTCTCACTGTTCTCCAATTCCAGTAAAAGACTCACTCTATCCTAATTTGAATATTTGTACCAGTATTCAGATGCAATATTCTAAAGAAAACAAGAGGCCACTGGCATCCCTGGTGTGTTCTGGTAAAGGCACTTCTAATCCTATTCTGTCCCGTTGAGTTGAATTTATTTTGACTTTTGGCAAACCAGTCAAGAAAACAAGGGACAGAACTCCAATAAGTAATAAAATCCAGTAAGTAATACCATGAGCACTGGGAAACCCAAGACCATACAGCTATCAGCCTCAGGGCCTTCAAGGCCCCAGACTTTTGTCTTTCCTAGTAGTCATTTGGGATGAAATCTCAAGGACAGAATATTCTTTTGTTTTTAGTTTTTGATTTGTATTCTTTTTTCTAGTATGTAGTTGAAAAACTGTCTTCACGTGTCAACTTAATTCTTCTTTTCCACCTTCATGTAGCTCTTGTTTGTGTACTAATATTACTGATTATTTCTTGTTTCAGCTATTTGTACAAGAATGAAATCCAGTCAATTGACAGGCAAGCATTTAAAGGACTTGCCTCTCTAGAACAACTGTAAGTGCCTTTTCTCTTCTGTGCTGTCATCTCCATGGTTCCCCTGCAGAGGAAAAGTGCACGCCTTGATCCATAAATCCTACCTGCATGCTCTGCATGTCTGCACTCCCTGGGTTGGGCAGAGAGCCCCATAATCATTTGCATGGGAAAAAACCACAGTTGATCTCTGTGTCAAATTCCTCATTTCTATGTTTGTCTTTTATTTGTGATTTGCATTCCTGATGTCCCTATACATTGTTGCATAGCTTTGACAAAGGAGAATTATTGTGGAAAATGTTGAAAAATAATGTGTATTGCTTAAAGACAGATTCTGCTTTAATTTAAGTAAGTTTTTATAATATCTCTATTCTTTTGACTGCAGCTGTTTGTTTTATGTAGCATAACTAAAGCTTAATTAGCCTCTGCAAGTTCAACCCAGTTTTGTTATATTTTGAAACAAGAATAGAGTTTTAAATAGAAACCTTGCTATTATTTATATGTCTTAATCATTGCCATATACAGATGTTTAATAAGTAAGGAGGTTCATCATTTGCAATGTACATGTTTCAGTAATGTCCTCCAGAAAGATTGATTAGAATCATACTTCTTTTCCTGTATAAAGAAGAGTAATTTCTACTGAAAAAGAACAAAGAATGCAGTCCTAAGCATGACAAAACCCAGTTTATTGATTCCATTAAGTTAAACTCTATTTTGTTTTGTAATCACTATAGGAGAGACATTGAAGTGCTGGTGTGAGTCCAGAGAAGGGCAGTGGAGCTGGTGAAGGGGCTGGAGTACAAATCCTGTGAGGAGCAGCTGAGGGAGCTGGGGTTGTTTAGTCTGGAAAAAAGGAGCCTCAGTAGATACCTTATTGCTCTCTACCACTACTTGAAAGGAGGGTGTAGTGAGTTGGGGAGTGGTCTCTTCTCCCACGTAACAAGAGACAGGACAAGAGGAAATGGCCTCAAGTTGCACCAGGAGAAGTTTAGATTGGATATTGGGAAAAATGTTTTCATGGAAAGGGTGGTAAAACATTGACACAGGCTGCCCAGGGAAGCAGTGGAGTCACTGTTCCTGGAAGTGTTCAAGAAAGGACTGGATATGGTACTTTGAGGTTATGGTTAATGATGGACATGATACTGGTGCTAGGTGGATGGTTGGACTTGAAAATCCTGGAAATCTTTTCTAGCCTTAACAATTGTGTGATTCTATGATCAAAAAGCATTGCTCTACATTCATTGTGGTAATGTTTAGAAAAAGGAAAAAGCTGTAAATGTGTAGTTGTTTTGCAGTTTTACTACCAAATAACAGTAGTAAACCAATGAATTTTGTAGTGTGTAAATTGGGGCTGATATAAATTTTTAAACTCCTGAAAGATAGCAGTGTATTGCAAGTTTTCTATATATACCAGTTTCCTTGTTACTGTAAACTTCTAATGAATATTAGTAGACATAGATATATTAAATAAAATGACACTTCATATGGGTACAAAATCCTACATGCTCCTTTTAGAGTGCAATAGATGCCTTTTGGAGAAGGAGTTTCTGTATAAAACAGAAATGTTAATTACAAAAGGTATATCAATATGCAATTTTTTTCCTTAATGCCTATCTCTTCCTTCTCCTTTTACTCTAGAAATTATTACTGCACCATATTGACAGCAACTGGTAGGGCCTACTTGCATGCTAATAGCAATACTTAATTTCTGTGTAGAATTTGGAATACTGAGTGCCATTCATTGAATTACTAATGTTTCCAAAATAATATTCTTCCCCATGCCACAAGCTTCATATGCTGCAAGTGGCAACATTTTTCCTTTTTTCTTTTGCTCTTTTTTCCTATTGATCTCTGTTATGACTGAAAAACATAAATCACTTTGATATACGAACACCTTCTGAATGCACTTTTCCACTGTGTTGCAGTTAAGCCTCTCTGCCTACAGTGATATCACACTGTATGAGCTTAAGCTCAAACTTTTGAGACATCAACATTATTCAGTATGAAATGGAGATTCAGACTCAGGGTTTGAGTCTCATCCCTAGCTGGAAAGTATGGAAATGGAGCCTGGCAGAGTCACTGCTCATTGCCTGCCCATGTGTCATGGCAGCACCTGCAGCTGCCAGGGGAGGGGGGGCAGATACTGCCCCACTGCCTGCAGCAGAGCTCACTGGTTTCTGAGCTCTTTGTCTTCTCTCCTAAACAGTGAGCTTGCCAGGAGGGAAAATGGGAACACACAAAGCCAGTGGCAGGCACAGAAATAAATTGAATGGAGAATACTCTTTGAGATTTTTAGTTTACAAGAGATTTGGCATTTATGCATCTTTAGCATAAAAATATGTTCTGACTCTACAGAGTCTGTTTTTATGACATTATCTTTGGAGAAAAACTGCTGATAAGACAAAAATTACTGTTGGCAAACAAATACCCAAATGTCCTAATATCAGTTTTGAACTGTATTAACAGTACTAAATTTGCTGTTTCTGCATTTGAGGTCTCCATGGCCTCAAGTTATCGAATACATTTTGCTACTAGTTGTCTTAACTCAGCCAAACACCCTTCTCGGTGTTCAGCAGAGTTCTCAGAAGTAGACACTGTGGACCACATTCCAGGGAAAGACTTGTTTCATAGCAATTTCTTCTATTCTAGTGAAGCAGAATTCATCTGATAGTTGCTTTTTAAAAAGTCCCTGAACAGCAAAGCAAACACATTTTTGATGTTTGTTGTTGTTAACAGGAACTAAATGTAGTTAGATTTAGGAGGCTTGTTGCATGTATAAGGGACAAAACCTCCCAAGTATTTACTGCAGCTGGCAGGTTCCTCCTTAAACCTCTGCAGCAGAATTCTTAGCTGCTGATGTAGTCAAAATGGCTTTTCCTTTGGAAATTTCTGCCAAGGGAATAAGATCTTTGAATCAATCTTGAAACCAGTTTGTGCTAGGGTAAATTCTGAAGAAAAATTGGCAGTTTTAGGTACTTGAACACACTGAGCCATACATATTTCATCACCTAAATTTTCACCTGTGGCTGGGCATGAAGGGAGAGTCAGCTGATGAAAAGTAGCCGCTTAGTACCAGTTTAGACACTGTTAAATCTGCAAGACATATGTTTGGTTCTGACAAAGACAGCAGAAAGCTGCAGGAAACTTACATTTTTTCAGAGCAGCAGCCAGAAGGCAGACAGAACACTCGAAAGGCAAGGAGAGCTGCCTCTATGCTTGGGCTTAGACAACTGCTCTGTGCCTCTGTGTGCCTGGACTTGACAACTGAATCCCACCTGAAATGTCACAAATACCCTGCTTGGGAGGTCATGAGTTTGGATCCCAAGATCTAGCTTTAAATAAAGTTCAATACATTGCTTTTCTTCCAAATATCTGTCGTATTCTTGAGATCTCAGCTTGTGAGTTGTATGTATTAGGGACAAAAAGTGTATTTTCCAGTATTTAACTATGGGATCCCCAAATACTAATGGAATTATTTAAGTCTGTTTAATCTAGTTATGCATTTTCTTTTAACTTTCATATTAACATACTATTTTGTTCTTTATAAGCTGTTATTAGTTATGATATAGTTTGTGTACACATATACATATTTAGGTGGAATTAATAAACAAAAACATTAACTAAAATATAGTGATGTAGTTTGTTATATTAAGTTCATTTACCTCAATTCAGTTTTCAGTATTTTTGAAGTGTTGCTATTTATTTTCTTGTTTTATATTACAAGTTCCTGATTTTTGCATAACTCCATGTCAGCAATTCTGCACATTTAACACAGTGGAGTCTGTGTAAAGTTGCTGCTAAAAGTATCTATGGGAAGGAATAATGAAAGATAATTAATTAGTAAACAAACACACTCAAAAGATATGACCGGGGCCTTGAGAAGTATATCCTTATTATTCTACAATAAGATCAGATAGGGACAACAAACTGGAAACAAGTCCTTGTCTAGCCTTATTTTAAAAGTCTTCAGAGAGGATTCCATAATCTCCTTAAGTATCCTGTTCCAATATGTTATATCATTACCACAACATACATTTAAATCTTCTTCCTCGTGGTTTCAGGCTGCTACTTCTTGCTCCTGAGCAGGGAAAGCTCTTTGATAAATGTGGAAAATATACATTTGTTCACTCTTTCAAATAATCAAAATGGCAAACATGCTGTCTGAATATTCAGAGCACAGATTATACTCAGCTAATGGGTTAATAAGTACTTCCCCAAAGATGTGATGGTACTATTAGGAAAAGAACAATTGGTATATATGATAAAAGTCCTCCCCCACAAAAACTGCAAAGCTACGTAAGATATAATCCTACATTTAATGCTGTGGGAAATACCACTGCGACTGAAATTTGCTGTAAATTTTTGTCCCACAAGAGTAATAATAAGAAAGAAAATCTATACCATGCTTATTTGGTAAAATCTTAATCTTCCTCTCAATGTGTTTCATTTGGACTTTTTTCCCCTATGAATATTTCCTGTCCTTCTGTTTAATTCCTGATAGTGAGTTTAGAATTTAAAACCTGCAAAACTCAGCTAACTTGTGTAGTCCAACTATTATGAAGCAGTTAAGGGTATTTTCCCGCTGGATTTCATGAATTGATTTTTTTGAGCTACTTTGGACTGTGTGATATCTGATGAGGTAAAGTTAGCTATTATAATGTTCTTCAGCACCTGAATTATTGTGTTTGTATCTGCAATGATGTGAGCTTGTAAACAAGGCAAGGATTATAACAGAAATATTTTTTTTTAATTTGTTTGGAAAAACAAGGTGAGTTTTCAGGGACATATAGATTACATCTGAAATTCTAATAGTCCTAAGTACTGAACAGCCATTTTGGACTGCTGCTTTGAGTTCAGCAATGTATACACTGCTTAAGCCATCTGAGAGAGGCATTCTTTCTTTTTCTCTCTTTCTAATTTCACCTCTGATTCGTGGTCCTGAAGAAGGGGTTGTGTCTATGCCTCAATGTGTCTGCTTTTACCAATGTTATTTTTTGTTTGAGTAAGAGATGCCTACAAATCTTGCCTTGCCAATGCCAAAGAAATACGAGAGATTAATTCATTTGACATATAAAGAGATGTGTTTGCAAGGTGCTTATGAGGCATAAAAATGCAAGAAGAATTAAGAAAGTTAAAAAGGAAAAAAAATCACTGCTGCCTGCAAAAGAAGTAGTGTTTGCATTTTTTTCCCAATTGAAGGCTGCTTCAGAAGTAACAAACCCTATAGTTGTGCCTGGTTTTTCCCTTCATCCTCTTTCATTGCAGTGATCCCCACCTTGCCTTGCCCACTCCCATATGCTGCTGATCCTGGAAGGTGGATGAGCTGAGCCCTGGCTCCTGGCAAGCTGTGCCTGCCCACCTCATGGCTGGGCCATGCCCAGTCCTTGTCCTGCCAGTCCTTCCTCACTGGGGTCCCTCTTCTCTCTGCTGGCAAATCGAATGAAACTTGCAGGAAATATCTGCCTTTGAGATCTGCCTTTTTAATTTATAAGAAATCACCCTGTATTTTCAAAGGGGAGATGGAAACTGGCAGTCACAACAAGGTGATGCAGTTCTTGATTCTTCATGCTAACAAGACCATACTCTATGCTCAGTATACTCTGTGGCCACGCGTTGCACTGGCAATAGGCAGACTTGACACTCTGATGTGCTTGATCACGCCCGTGCTGATTTATTGGCTTTTTCTGTGGTCCCCTTTCACTGCTCCCTGGCATCGCTCACTGGCTCGCGCTTGTCCTGGGAGGCTGCCAGGCACGTGCCTGGCTTCCCTCTGCACGCGCCTTCCAGGACTCCCTGCAAGGCTTGGCCGCAATCACCGCTCCTTCCCGCTTTTCCCTCTGCGCAGCCGCCATTTGGCTCAGCGCAGGCGAATCCCCATGTCCTTGTCCTTTTCATGCTGAGGGATTGATCTTTCAGGAGATACTGAGGCTCTGAGTTGTTCGCACTGTTTTTAAATGACAGGCTTTTTTGTTCTTCAGACCACAGTGATTTCTGTATATGCACATTCTTCAGAGGTTCCTGAGTTTGTCAGAGGTCAAACAGGAAACTTAAAGAGTTTTGAATACATTTGGATATAATCAGGATCCAAAGTCTATAAATAATTTTCACAATTTCTTGTGCCAGTCTTATCTGTTACATCTTGTTTTCTCATCTGCAAGGTTAAGGAGTATCTCCACAAAATAGTTGATGCTGGAATGATTCTGCCTTCGCAGTCCATTTTCACAACAGTTACAGATTAATAATATGGATAATTTTCTTGTCATGTTAACTTTCTCAATTTTACAGAATTAACAACTGTGTAGATTTATTGTTAAGTAATGTTAATAGCTTGCATAAGCATCAACAGAGCATCAAACAGCCCCATTTGCTGGGAAGCCCTTTGTCTAAAATCACATTAGTCAAACTTGGGTTTATATTACAAATTCAGTTTAGAGAGCATTTGCAGCTTTAAATGCCAGTGTTCATCGACTAAAGAAGGTTATTTCTCAGCATCTTTTGAAATTTTCACTCACGGAAATGAAAACATTTGCCCACGAAAAATGTTATTCTGCTGGAAACTGTATATGTTTTCTAAATAACCTGTAACATTTTTCCTATAAAAAACAATAATTTTCTTTTCTCAATAAATTTTTTCAAGCATGCATGCAATGAACATCAGACTTGGCAAAATAGTGTTCAAAGTATTATCTCCAAAATCTCCAAAGCAATGTTTGGGGTTTTTTCTTATATATGTGCACACAGATGCTCAGTGTAGTGATTTCCAAACCCTTCTTTGTCATGTCTTTTATTTCTCAGATTCAGATGGTAACAGAAAAAAGCTGCTACATCACTATGGCCATTTAGATCTGTAAACAGTATGGAAACAGTAAATTCTTTAAAATATTTCACCTTCATTAAGAAAATTGTTTCAGTATTTTTCTTTCTGTTTAACATATTTTCAGGTATCTGCACTTTAATCAAATAGAAACGTTGGAACCTGAATCCTTTACTCATCTTCCAAAACTTGAAAGGCTGTAAGTTTGTTTTTCTTGGTGTAAGTTTCAGAAGACAGCTTGCTTCCTTGTTTGAATTAAATCAAGCGTTTGAAACTAAAAACCAGTATTTTTATCATTGCCATAGACTGTTTTTAATCCAATTTTTTTTTACTGTAACTACTATATAGTCTTTCCAAGAACACTTTGGCGAGGCTGACCTTAGAGGCATGCAGAAGTGAGCATTGCCTGTGGTATATTTTTCTTTTGCAAAACTATTTCCCAAAGATCTGTGATCAATGTTTGGCCTAAAATAAATGTTATGAATGAAGAACTAGACAATTTATTTAGGACCTTTTTTTAAATTTCTCATTTGAATGCTTATGAACTCCCTTCCTTATAGTTAGTTAAGGCTTCTTTTTCCCTGCATGGACACACCCAAGTACACCTTGGAGGCCACTTAAAAAAAAGCAGACAATAAATTGCTGAAGGTTCAATTTTTTTTTTTTTCTTAAAATTTCTTAGATTACTTTCTCTTGAAAACCTTCCAGAAGTGTGTAAATTAAATGAATGCATCACAAAATCGGAATTATTACATGTATACTTCTGTGTTTTTAACAGGTTTTTGCATAACAACAGAATAGCTCATTTGATTCCGGGAACATTTAGTCACTTAGAATCTATGAAGAGACTGTAAGTAAATTGAATTATTATCGAACTAATGAAATCTTAAATAACTCAATTACATTGTACCTCCTCTTGCAACATTTATCTTCCTTGCAAATGCCTTTTATGGTGTAATTGTTTTAAATATTAAATATTTTTTTAACTGTGCTCCAATTGTTCATGTGCATAGATTGATAACATTGTTTCGTATCAATTTTCTTTAGTTACTGACTAAAGTTTATTTCCTATATTGGGATTATTTGTTATCATGTTTTTATAGACTAAATAATGTATATAGATTGTTCTTTGTGCAGTAAAAATAATACACATTCTTTAAATAAAAGCTACCAGAATGCCTATAAGCAAGTAACTATCACCTGTACTGCACATTGGCTGTTGTCTGTATCCACAGATAAAGGTGTTGCTCTATGTACAGAACCATGTTGATCCTAGGGAAATGGCTGAGGCTCGCTAACAGAGCTGTGGCTGCTCCTTGTTTTGTGCAGGCGTTTGGATTCCAACGCTCTTCACTGCGACTGTGAAATCCTGTGGCTGGCGGAGCTGCTGAAGACGTACGCGGAGTCGGGTAACGCTCAGGCAGCTGCCACCTGTGAGTATCCTCGGAGGATCCAGGGAAGATCAGTGGCCACGATAACACCAGAAGAACTGAACTGTGGTGCGTTTGCCGCTTCCTGATGGCCTCTTTAATGGGTTGCGTGTACCTAAACTGTGTTTTTTAGGGGTGTTAGAATTTATTGTTCTGGTTATTAACACTGACCGTCTCTGGTTAATATTGGTTATTTCCAGAAATCCTTCTGTATTCCTTTTCTGGTTTTGTGTGCTTCTGACAGAATTGATTGCTTTTACCCTTCAGCCTGTGTTTAATGAAACAAATACAACCATGTTTGAAATTTCCCCTTGAAGATCTAAAGGTGATTATCCTGAATGAGTTTACTTTTCCCTTTTATATTTCAGTTCTGATCATAACAGGATTGTCAACTAGGGTCTGTGGTGTTACATTAATATTATTTGGTGTCCTTTAGTCCTTCTATATCAGGGAAAAGAAAGAAGGAAGCTTTACTGAATTACTCCTGATGACACAGTTCTTGCTTTTAAAATTTTTGATGTAGGAATTGGGACTGGGCCACTGAATTTTTTTTTCAGTCAGCTGTAATTACAAGGAGTGCCCCATACAGGCACTGAAATCCTCTGTCACTTAGAATTAATGGAAAAGCACCTTTGTAATCCTTCTGTTTGTCTGTGTTCTTTCACCCTAGGGGTGCAAAAGCTTGGCCCCATGGCCGCCTCTTGTGTTCCAAAATCAAAATGCAGCTTTCTCTTCAAGCTATGGCCATTTACTTGCCCACCCATGTAATGAAGCCAAGATATAAAATAAGTAAATTGTCCTTTTGGTTATGTGTTGGATATAATTCTGATCATGAGAACTATGACCATAAGCATCTACAAGGTTCTTGACAAAGATTGTACAAAGGGAATTTGGTGCAAAAATAATGCTCATGGCAACCTACCAGCTCTTTGCACATCTAAGGAGCAAACTGCAGGAAGCAAGCTGTACAAATTATTCTGTGAGGCAGGTTAGGCACTGATACTTATCTAGAGGAAGTTATTTTAAATGGCACTTGTGCTTGCTGCTTTAAAGTTTTTCCTTCATAGGCAATTTGAGTCTCCGTTCAAATAAATAAAACAGCCGCTTTAGAACCTGATACAAATTTGCACAGTCTATTTCCAGTCTGGTAAAAGGTCCTGAGGAACAATGAAGGAGGTCAGAAATCCCACAGTCACTTTTGCACAGGGAAAAGTGCATTTAATCCTGACTAAGCATATATATATTTTAAGTAGAAATATTTGTGAAAAATATTTTTTACAAGATATGTGGAAATATTTTTATTTACCAGTTTTTAGTAGTTTTAAAATAAGTAAGAGCTCTTTGTATGTTCTATTGTTGATATAGAGAGGCCAAGAATTACATCAGAGCCTCAGGATGTGGACGTTACCTCAGGGAATACAGTGTACTTCACTTGCAGGGCTGAAGGCAATCCTAAACCAGAAATTATCTGGCTTCGAAACAAGTAAGTTTAAAAGAGGAAGAGAGAAACTTGATGTAAGTACATTTGCCTCTGTGTGTGTACATTTCTGGGTGCATGTCCACATGCTGCGTATGCTAACATATGGAATAGTTACAGCAAATACATGCTAGAATTAAAATAAGCATATGAAGTAATGATGGCCCACATCTTTTCTATTAGTAGTTCTAAACACTTAAAAGCTGGTAATTAGAAAGTATTATTACTCTAGTACTATTTGTAAGATGTTCAGCTGTAGTATACCTGCAAAGCTGCTCACACCTGTAATACTGAATCATTTATATATAAGTACCAGGCAATCCATTGTGGACATGTTGCATGTACAGTCTGTGGATTACTTAGCATTTGCACATGTTTTGGGACAGAGCAAAAGTTACCTTTTTTTAAGGTCTCCAGCTGGATACAATGAAAGTTTTAGAGAATGTCTTCCTGGAGCCCTGGCTCCTCAGAGGTAGCTTCCCTCTAAGGTGTAGCTCTGTCCCAGGAGAGGAGAGGGCCATCAGTTTCCAGGCTCCTCAGACCGGTCCATGGAGGGCAGGCAAGCCCTTATATCATAAGACTGTAGTGTAATTCAGATTGGAGGAGGTCTCTGATGGAGATAGCACAAGTTGTCTGGGCAGCCTGCTGCATATCTTTCCCTCACCACTTAGAAGATGGGGGAAGGTTCTAGAAAGGATGACTATCTTTCAACAGCCCAAGGGCCAGCCTGCTGCAGAGTGGTTGCTCAGGCTGTGCCTAGAGCCTGGCTCCCTCCAGCAGCACTGGGCACAGCACAGCTGAACCAGCCTTGTGCCAGCACATTGCCCCCTTAACTGGTGTGAACTTACAATGGTCACATGAACTGTGAGTTTACCATCAGCAAATCAGACTTTGGCTTAATAATGCTCTTATACAAATGGAGAACCTGACCTGGAACATAAATTCCCTTACAGTTTATATAAAGTGTTTTAGTTTGTTAGTTGCTGATAAAATGGCGTGGTTTAGAGTCCTGGTTCTGTATCTTTCTACTGATGTCAATGAAAACCCCTTGTGTAGCACAGGTACAGCATTTATGAAGTATGTCAAGAACAGAGCCTTGAACTTGAATGGTATAATTATTTCTTTAAAATTTTCTCTGGCTCATGTATTTATAATACACAAAGAAAACGTATTCAGAATACACATAGGAGTTTTAAGAAGAAATTTGAGCTTGGGGTGAGGGATTATTGACTCTGGCTCTTTTCCTGGCTGCATGAATGAGAGCAAAGCTCTTTGCAAGGTAGTTTAATATGGCAAGATTTCAGTCAAATGTCATCAACCTGTTGAGCAGTGTGTTGAATAGTAGGCTGGGTTTTGTACATAGGAGGTGTGATCTCATCCCTCCTCTGTGCTTTTCTTCATCATGTAGTGAGGGGTGAACTGAGAAATAGTTCCTTTAATAAAACCCCCTAAGACTTCTTAGTTTATATCATAGAAACTCATCCATGACCTAATCTGAAAACCTGACCTTAACTTATATTTCAAACCAGTACAAATTTTAATCAGGTTTATTAGTGCTCCTTGAACAATCCAGGCAGAAGTTGGCACAAAGATGATTTTATAGGAACTAACCTTTCTCCTGGTAGAAAGTATCTTGAATATTGAATTTGCATGACATACCTCCAGTGGAAACAGTTCTAATTCTATTGCTAACTAGAACAGCCTTTCAAAGACCAGGTGTGTGTATTTTTTCACTGTTTTCCCTGCAAGCTTTTCCTCATAAAATTATTTTGACTTTTCATTTTGAAGATGTATTACTTTCATAAGCAAAATTGTTTTGTGTTTTGTTTTTCTTCTTCTTCTCTTTAGGACAAAATTAAAGTTCTATTATTTTATAACAAATTAAACTTCCCCCACCCCCCCCCAAATTTATTTTGGGTAATTTACCTCCTGGGTTTTATTATTAGACAGTTTTCTGTACTTGTGATTTAAAGGTTTAACTCTAGCAGATCCTTTTCTTCTCAGTAATGAGCTCAGTATGAAAGAAGATTCCCGTCTAAACTTGCTAGATGATGGCACATTGATGATTCAGAATACTCAAGAAACAGACCAAGGCATTTACCAGTGCATGGCTAAAAATGTGGCTGGAGAAGTGAAAACTCAGGAAGTTACTCTTAGATACTTTGAGTCACCAGGTAAAGAACATTAAGTTTGAATTTTGCATTCAGATAGAGAGTTGTTTTGATAGTAAGATTGTTAAAAAATATAATGTTTTGGCACTTGACATGTAGATTTGTTGGGCTTGGGCATCTTAAGAATGAGATCATGAAACTGTAGTATCCCTAGAACAAAAATGGAACTCATCTGGTTGATTAATATGTTTATTGTAGTGTGCCATTTTGATAATAGTCTCATAGGCTATAGAAGAGTTAGGAAAAGAGGCTGTTACATTGCAACATTGTTCAATGCAATGATGTTCTCTCTGGATACCTGAAAACCACAAGCTGCTGAACAGGCCACTCATGGAAGCTTCAGCACACCCTGTGCAGCCATCCTTGCTCAAGAACCTTTTAGATCTGTCTAGCCAAGGCCTCATGTTTGAAAGGACTGAATTCCTGTCCAGGACTGTAATGTTTTCAAAACACAGACTTTGCTGTGAGAACATTTTGTTTTGACACAAAGCATCAGGTAAACTTAAAATGTCACTGCGAATTACTCATGTACTTGAGAAAAGTTGCTTAAAATATAATTTAATCAGTTTTGGCTTTTGTGCACTTACAGCAATTTTTAGCCTATTTGTTGTCTGGGTCTCTCTGAAGAGACCTTTATAAAGATCAGCATAGGAGAGCAAAATGTTTGAAAATTGTTTTAATGGGAGTTGAGAAATAAACATCAGTGCAATTATGAGTTTTGTTTTTATCTGTTGATGTCTGCAGTTAGATTAGACTTAAAGCAAGGCAGAGTGTGCACCGAGATTAGAAGCATGTTGGAATACAGCTGTTAAACACCCCCCCCCCCGCCCCCAGGTGTCCCCAGTAATAGGCTATATTTGTCTAAAATAGAGCTGTGCAAGCCAAAAGCTGCATTTAGGCATTGCTGTTTTCTCACAGCCCGGCCAAGTTTTGTGATTCACCCACAAAATACTGAAGTGCTGGTTGGAGAGAGTGTGACCTTGGAGTGCAGTGCAACAGGGCACCCTCAGCCACGAATTACCTGGACCAAAGGCGACAGAACCCCTCTACCAAATGACCCTCGCATCACAATAACTCCTTCAGGAGGACTTTATATACAAAATGTAAAGCAGGAGGACAGTGGCGAGTACACCTGTTTTGCAACTAACAGCATAGATAACATCCATGCAACTGCATACATCATAGTCCAAGGTAAATAACGTTAAACTGGGAGTGACATATTACTTGTAATTGTGTGAGTTTGTCTTTTCTTCTGAGTTGAGAGAGCCAAACTAAAAACATAAGAGCTTTTACTATTAATTGCTCTATTGTATTCCATAGGGAAGCTGCTATACATTTCACACAGAGTAAGATATTATATACTATTTCCCTAAAAATTATGTTTCATTGATTTTTACCAGAAGTTTAATGTTTTCAAATGTTAATTTCTTATGTTTTGTTTGCATGGAGGAACAAATAAGCAGTGTCAAATTTTTGAATGGTTAAATATTTTCTGTAACAGGCAGCAATGCTAGAGATTAGAATTTGTGCCTGGAGAACTAGAAATGGAGTTTTTAATACAGATCTGTGCTACTTTTCTCTTGTGGACACTTCAGTGAATGTGTAAATGTCTTCTGCTGAGTCTGATAGAAACCATCATTCTGCCAGCTGAGGCATCAGCATAGCTTTTCTGCAAAACAAAAGTCAAAGTACTGTAAATTGTGATTACAATAATTTTGGTATTGTATGTCACTAGTGTGATTATAAAGTATTTGAGAACATCTATCAAAAATCTCCTGTATATATAGATAATATTTTTTGCAAATACTTTCATGCTGGAACTTTTATTTCCAAAATACTTTGAGTAACCTTTAAATTTTAGTTTGCTTCTGGTCCCATGTTAAAATCTTTAGTTGTCAAACAGTTAAGATTGCAAATGCCTTGGTAATACATTCTAACGCTATACAAAGCAAATTGTCTATGTGGCTTGCTCATTTATTATTTACCAGTGGATCATTGTGTTTTGAGAGCTGAACAAACCACTTCTCACACTGGTAGTGCACAGTGTTACTGCGGAATCTGACCCACACTCCACTCATTGCTTTCGTATCAGAAAACAAGCAACTCAGGAAGGTTATGATTACATTACATTTTCTTTACAATTTACCTGGGAAGTTTTGAGAGAAAGAGAAGAAGGTATTTTTAATCCAGGGAACACTGTGTTTGGTTCTACAAGTCTTTCTGTACCTCCTGTTTTGGGTCTGTGACATGTGGAGCATGTGAGTAGATCCTACATGCTTTCACTGATATCAGGGCCGGGTTGTGAGGCAGATGTTCCTTTTACACAAATGGCTGCCCTAACTCTCTTCTCTCTAGGGGTCACACTATAAAAGAATTCCATTAGCATCTCTTTCACACCAATATGAGCTATTTAAGCTTACACAAGAAATAGTATGTAATTTAGTCATGTATTTTTCAGTTTGTTTTTTTTTAATGGTGTTATTTCCTCTTCTGTAGCTCTACCTCAGTTTACTGTCACTCCACAAGACAAGACAGTGATTGAGGGACAAACCGTTGACTTCCCTTGTGAAGCACAAGGTTATCCCCAGCCTGTTATTGCCTGGACTAAAGGAGGTAAGTGTGTTCCATTCTTACTTTTAAACTGCTAGGATAGTTTAGCAATAATATTGGAATCACTTCTTTATTGAAAGGAACTGATGTATTTATCTAGATGCTTCAGTCTCTGAAGGAAACAGAGTTCATCTTTCTCCTTTAGATGGCAAAGGCAAGGTGTCCCACAGGAGCTAGCTGCCCAAACATTTTTCATTATTAAGTAAAAAAGAGTCACTAAAATATATGTGTCCATAATAGATTCCTAATAATAAATGTTTAAGAAATATGAGGCAAATTACATGTAGCAATATGTGTCACTGCTGTTGTATTGCAGAAGAAATAGAGATGGCTGTGATTGACTGGAGGTCTGAAATTAGGTGGGATGTGCTGTCTTCAGAAAGCAGTCCATCCTGTAACTGGCATCAGTGTACCAGTATCACTGTCACTTAATGCACTTTGACAGAAACAACAGGGTTCACTCTGCTGACTGTTTTATTAAGTAATGGCTCTAAAGGCATTAAGCCAAATCTAGCAGGAAGAAATATTGTAGTGGACGTTTTATTGGAAAGCAAAAATTCCAATTGATTCAAGTGAAAAAACTCTAGCAGGCTAAATAAATCTTAGGAATTATGGTACATAAAGCAGATTCTTAACAAACTGTTGATCATTTTGATGCTGATAATGGCCCTGTTTCTCCCTCTACTTTGACTGATCCAATCAAATGAAATGTCCAGAAAGGGAGGGTAGGGTACAGACACTGATGTGCATTCATTTTTCTTGTATTCCATTTTCTTCAGGGCCATGTGTATTTTTCTGTGGATTGCCTGGGCAAACGAGATTGTGTCTTACACACATGGCAATAGAACGACATGAACAGTAATACATGTTGGTGTTTTTAAGCCTTCCCATTTGGATGCTTTAGCACACTCCTTAAATAAAAATATGTATTTCTACCACAAACAGAGAAGAGATCAGAATTATGATTGTGTGCATATGTATAATTTGTTTGCTTTTCATGTTTATCTTCTTAGAAGATAAGGTTTCAAACTTTTTTTCTTGTTTCTTTTGGTTTGTATTTTTTTTAAGAAACTTTAATATTTTCCAGTGTTTTATCAAATTTAAAACTTTCTGGGTTTCCATTTTTCTGACACAAAGAGACTTGGTTGCTATAAAGAGCAAATGTTGTTGTGTGTTGCAGGAGGCCAGTTGTCTGTGGACAGAAGACATTTAGTTCTCTCCACGGGAACCCTGAGGATTTCCAGGGTTGCTCTGCATGACCAGGGACAATATGAATGCCAAGCTGTCAACATTATTGGGTCCCAGCGAATCGTTGTGTACCTGACTGTACAGCCTAGAGGTATGTTCTCCATGACTGTACAGCTGCTGGGAAGAAAATAAAGAAATACAGAGAAATATTTAAGCTTACACTAAAATTCCACAGTTTATCTGATGTCCTTTTTTTTTTTTTTTTTTTTTTTGGTAAAAAGTGGAGGTTTGTTTTGAGGATGACAGTACTCCTATGCTTTGGAAAATATTTTATTTTGTGAAAAGCCTAGCTTCCAATAAGGCTCTGTGCTGTTAGCTAAATAGTGTTATTAACAAAATGTTTTGTGTCCAGAAACAGAACACTTTATTTTACAGAAGCAGAATGAACTTCACAAATAAAAGTCATTCCTTGTATTGAAAAAAAACTGACACAACAAAGTCCTAAAAAAACAAACCCAAACTCCATTTTAATGCTATTTTTCAATTAAATTCTAAGTAAGTTACTTCTAGGATAAATTATAATCATATTTATTCATAATTTATTTAAGTATTTTGATGTTTAACTGAATTCAAGGAGATAAAACATGTAATTCAAAGCATTTCTTTTTACTGACCTAATTTTAAACTGTATATTAGTAAAAGGGGCTCAAATGAGCTTAGAAGTTTGTCAGAAGAAAATTCTATGGATTTCTCTTAGTTAAGAGTAGTATTAGGAGATGGATTTGTCAAAATTGAGATGCTTTTTTTTAACCTATATAAATAGTTGATTAAAATTATATAAGACATGTATCAGTTTAAAAAAGTTTTATAGCTTCCCAGCTGTGTTAAATTTCACTGAACTTGAGTAAAGTTTAATAAAACAATTTTTGTGCAACTCAGGTTGCAAAATTCAGTCACCAAAAGATAGTAAATACAAGAGTGAAGGCTGAATATGCAGCCTGAAATTGGAGCTCTCCACAGATTATTTGCAATGCTGTTTTCAATTGTGCAAGAGGACACATTTTTTTCTTCTGGGCTTCTAACAAAAGAACTGTTCATCTGAGGAATGTCTAGTCATTGGTCACTGTGGTTAAATCAGTGTTAATGAATACAGATTAATGGTCCAGGTCTGTTTGCTGGCATGACTCAGCTCACATCTACAGAGCCGGACTCTCTTACCTCCCAGTGCTGGACACCTTCCTCTGGGTGCCTTATTTGAACTGGTTTCTGGTCCTTGACGGCCATTTGTGTACAGTTCAACAGCAGGGCCAGATTTGGTTGGTGGTATAAATGACTGCAGTGGAGCCAAACACTTCTCGGTAAAAGCACAGCCCTCCACCCTCTCCCACTCTCCCCTAAATATAAGTATCATGACATCAGTAGCATAGCAGTATATGTTACAGCAGAAATAGAATGCTTAATGTCTTCATGATCTTGTATGGGCTTTTAATGATGATATCTGAGTGCCAGGCATCAATCTGGATTTGGAGAAAAGTAGAGTTTAAAAACAAATTAATTTTATTCACAGTGGATTTAGGTAAGAGTACTCTGTCCTTAGAATTGAAGGTGATTTTTTGGTGTTTTAAGGACTGGGGCTCATAGGTGTCATGGAAGTAGGAGCTCTGTCAAGACTCAACAAGTCAGGCTGAGAGACTTAGTTGAATGAGTTGTGGAAGGTTTTGCTTTTGTCATCTAAGAAATTGCAGTTGTTGCCACTTGAAAAAATAAAAAAAAAAAGATGACAGAAGCTAATGCAGTATTCATTCTGATGGCTTTGTACAGATATAGCTATCAACAGAAATATTTTTCAGTGCTCTAAATTAATAGAACTTAAGTGGTCTTGACAACTACTAGCCTATTATGTTAGAAGTTAAGAGTACTTTAAAATCATCCTGAAGCAGACATCAGGAATAAGGTCATAGAATCGTTAAAGTTGGAAAAGACCTTTCATCAAGTCCAGCTGTCAATGTAGCACTTACCACCATGTTCACCATCAAACCATGTCCTTAAGTGCCATATCCACACATTTTTTGAACACTTCCGAGGATGGTTACCCTACAACTTCCCTGGGGAATCTGTTGCAGTGCTTGACCACCCTTTCTGTGCAAAAATTTTTTCCCTATATCTGATCTAAACCTCCTCTGGTGCAATTCAAGGGCATTTGCTTTTGTTCTGTCATTCATTACCAGCCCTTCTCTGGACATGCTTCAGCGCCACAATGTCTTTTATGTAGTGAGGGGCCCAGAACTGGACACAGGACTTGAGGTGTGGCCCCACCAGTGCCAAGTACAGGGGGACAATCACTGCCCTGGTCCTGCTGGCCACACTATTGCAGATACAGGCCAGGATGCCATTGGCCTTCTTGGCCACCTGGGCACACGCTGGCTCATGTTCAGTTGCTGTCAACCAGCACCTTCAGGTCCTTTTCCACCAGTCAGCTTTCCAGCAGCCCTGCAGGGGGTTGTTGTGATCCAAGGACAGCACTTGGCTCTTGGCCTTGTTGTACCTCATACAATTGGCCTCAGCCCATCTATTCAGCCTGTCCAGCTCCCTCTGCAGAGCCTTTCTACTTACCAGAGGATCTACACTCCCACCCAACTTGGTGTTGTCTATGGCCTTGCTTAGGGTGCACTTGATCCCCTCTTCCAGGTTTTGATGAAAATATTAATCAGGACTGGTCTCAGTACCGAGCCCTGAGGAAAACCATTTGTGTCTGGCCACCAACTGGATGTAGCTCCATTCACTGCCATCTCTGGACCTGACCATCCAGCCAGTTTTTTATCCAACAATGAATATACAGCCACACCATGGGAAGCTAGTTTCCTCAAGGAGAAAGGAATTTAATCTCTAAAGCAAAGTTATAAGCAACTAAAAGTGTGCAGAAAAAATAATGTCATAGATTAAGAAATGTTCAGTAACTGATAAAAATAGCGTGCTGACCTATTTTTTGATTGTCTTTTTTACAAGTTGTATTTCATACTTTATCACTGTATCATTTGGTTTTTTTAGTGACTCCTGTGTTTGCCAGTGTTCCCAGTGACATGACAGTGGAGGTTGGCACAAACGTACAGATCCCATGCAGTGCTCAAGGAGAGCCAGAGCCAGTCATTACATGGAATAAGGTACTACATATTCAGTTATTACAGAAAGGCAGTGGCCTTTCCATCTCTTCATAATTAGTTATTGAAAGTGCAGACTGTCAAATTATTGCTTCCTGTGGTGTCTGAAAACATTACCTGAAGTTCAATCAGTAAGTATTTAATATGGAGCATGTATATAGATACTAAACCTGAATTTTATCTTGATAAATATACATATGTAGTTATGCAAACTATTATGCAGAACAGCTAAAATTCATAATGTATGCCTTAAAAGATCTGTATTTAGTGACAGTTCTGTGTGAATATTCTATTAATATTCACACTTCCAATGATATTATAGATACAAAACAAAAAGAAATGCTGTATTGGAGCCATTTGTTACTGTTAGGCTGAGACCAACCAGGACAGCCTTTGCTAGCTTTCTGGTAACCTCCTTGTGACTTTGATTTCCATTGGTATAATAATGGCTATATCAAACTACAGAGTATTAGCAGAGTTACCAGTGAACTAATGAGTTGCTTGTATTGATATATGCAATTTTTCTGATTGCATTCTTTTCTTCAAATAGTGAGTATTAGAAATGTACTTTAATGAACCTTAAATAGCTTCTAAATGCATAGCACATGAAGAACTAATATACATAGATCTCTTGAGACCTGTATCAGTTGGTTAAGCTTGAGAAAAATAAAATATATTTGTTCTCAAGAGGTACTATCTTACTTTTGAGTCATAGATTTTATGTGGTGAAAGTGTATTATAATACTTAGATTTATAATAATGAGTAATTTTAGAAGTAAAAAATGCACTGTACAATTTAGAAGTACATGTGATTTTTCTATGTAAGCTTATCTAAATTTATCTGACTGTGAACTTAGCATACAAAATAGAAATATAAAAAATAAAAGCAGAAGAGAAAAATATGATAAAAATTCATGTATGAAAACAAGTGTGTTTTGCATAAGTAAACTTTGGGCTTTCCTGCAGGATGGAGTACAGGTGACTGAGAGTGGGAAGTTTCATGTTAGCCCGGAGGGATTTCTCACCATTCACGATGTTGGCACAGCCGATGAAGGTCGCTATGAGTGCGTTGCCCGCAACACCATAGGATACTCCTCTGTTAGTATGGTGCTTAGTGTAAATGGTAAGATACATGACTGAGCATGACTTAGATTGTTAGCTTTGTCCTAATTGTTGAACATGTAAGATGGAAAAAAGTTGTCAAAATACTAAATTAGTTAATTCATTCAGATTTTTATTTTTCTTCCATGATTCTTTCTTTCTTTTTTCTCCCATATATGAGTAAGATGGTAATATCATAACAGGAATATCTCTAGGTGTTAAGCTCCAAAACCAGCTGTGCTTTGGGCTCAAGTTAATCTCTCAACTTTCTTCTTGAGATATTATTTAGAGTGATTAGAATTTGCTGGTCAAATACCCAGTCTAATTTTTAGGGATAGCTTGACAAAAAGTCTTCTGGCATCTTCAAAGGGACACTTACAGCACTTAATTGAAAATTAGGCTGCAACTATTGCAAAACAGTTCATAAAAGTCATACAGACCTTAAGAAGCTAAAAGAGAAAACAGAAAGAAAAGGAGAATATTTGATCTTGTTCTAATTATTTGAAAGTAACAATGGCAAATAATAGTTATCAATTATTACTATGTAAATGGTAATAAAGCAGCAGAAGAGGGTAAGGAAAAAACTGCTACAAAGATTGACCATGGTGCTTTTCTGACTTACTGACTGATTTTTCAGTTTAATTTTGATGGAAAATTAAAGAAAATGGTATGATTCTATCTCTCAGTAGGGAAGATAAGACAATATTTTTGTATCTTTGAAAAATTATTATAGAACAATGATTTCTTTGAAGATTGGTGTGAAGATATCTTCAATATATTGGATATTGTTTCCCAGTGTTATATGGGGTGTTCTATATTTTGTTTACTAAATTGATGAAGAAGTATCACTGATTTTTCTAATGAATTGTTTGCCATGGTATCAATCACATGGTGTCAATCAAAAAAACTTTGATGTTACCTGTCTTAGGTTGCTTTTAGTAGACTTTTAATCTATATTTTCTTCTATGAAAAATATTTCTTTAATCTGTAAAGATAATTCAGGAGAGAAAAATTGTAGGGCTAGGAATCATTAGCTTATAAATTTCCATCTACATGTATGAAGGTAAGAAAGGAAAGAAAGTCCATGAAAACCAGTTAATCTGGCTACTCTGGAGATGCATAGCAAAGAAAAGTTTTTGTTTAGGAAAGATTAGCTAGTTCTCAAGTCATTAAGAGTGCTGGAAAATCAAACCATGAGTTGAAATATAACCCCAGTGGAAATGAGTTTCACTCCCTAAGTACAGGTGTAAATTGAGCATTCTCATCTGCTGAAATCAGCAAACTACAAAACTACTTACTTGATGATTTGCAGTAATTAATTGTAATGTGGTTAATTTCTTCTAAACTGGAGCATAAATAAACCTAAAATTAGTGAAACTGTGCTTAATTAATCCGCATTCCATCTGAAACTGTAATTGAAACTTCTACTTCGAACTAGTGGGGTATGAGATGCTGTTTCACTACGGCTGCTTTAAAAACTGATGCTGTCAGAGGGACAAGGAGGGCAGGTGGACAGGTTATAAGTATTGATTAATTTCTGTGTAGATAGTATTTATAATGGCATAGCCAGAAATGCCTAAAAACTTGCATGTCAACATTTCTTTTAAACAGGGCGATGTTTTATGAATGTTTCTAAACCAGAACACTTTCCTAAGATTTAGACTGAATAAAGGCAAGTGTATGGAAGCTGGGGACAGGTTTTGCTGGCTGTGTTGGATAGCATTTTAAAGATGTTTTTCTTCAGCCATATTTTTCTCTCCTTTTCCATTGTTTTGTAAAAGTCATTCCCCCTTCCTGCCCAAATTAAAAAAAAAAGTATTGTGAGAGATCTTTCAAGGAGCTTTAACTTCTAACATTTATCAGTCTAAAAAAAGAATTTCTAGCAATAAATAGTCTAAACAAAAATTGAGTACAGAGTAGTTAACATCTGTCCAAGGTTTATAATTCAGCCCACGTATACTGTTATTCAGGAAATATAGCCCTGCAAGTAAACACCAAGTTTACATCTAATGTAGACAGCACTTAAGAAGGTAATCAGCCACTGGATTTTTACAGACTGCAATTTTGCACTGTTCAGGTCATTCAAAGCACACAAACACTCTGAAACAACTAAAACTTAAAATTTAAATGTGCAAATGACATCTCTTCCTAAAATAAGTAGCTTATCAGATAGTGTTTCTGTATGGTTGCTATTGAAAATGAAGCTGTCAAGCAAGGACAGTTGGTAATTAGTACGGATCAGGGACTATTGCCCTCAGGCACTGTGGAAAGGGTCAGCTCATTTTGGATGCTGGGAATATATTGCCAAAAGCCTAAGACTGAGAGGGCACAGAAAGGGGCTTCATCTGCAGCTATGGAGTTACAGGCACTGTTTTATTTGCTGGTATAGATGGTTAAGTTTGATTAAGTGGATCTAGACTATGGAACTCATATAGACACAATTTAATTTCCCATTTAGGAAGGAATAATGAAAAGTTGCCTAGGAAAAAAAAAGTCATGAAAAGCTTGTAAACAAGTTTTTCTGTCAGATGATTTTGTACATCTGCTGATTTTATTCCAGTATATTTGCTTTGGACTTTTTCCCTACTTTACCCTTCTTCCTGTGTGACTTCTCCAATCTAAACACACACTGGAAATTGTTAGCTGTTGCCCCTGGATCTGGTAGTTCTTAGTTTAGACTGAAAGGAAGGTTATTAGTCTTACATACATTGTCAAACATCCAGCTGCAACTAAGCACTGCATAAAAAGGCCTATGCATTATTGAGTTTCCAGTGTTGTGAACTGTTGTTAAATAGCATTTAAACATGTGAGTTTGAATCAAGAATTAAAAAGATAATTTTAAAGTAGGAAACAAAGTAGTGATCTAAAAATACTTGCTGCCCTTTAAAATTAATGTGTTGCTTATTATACTAAGATTAACAGAAGAAAAATGTTAATTTATGTTCATTCAATTATGTAAATTATATTCATTTTGTACCCTTTGCAGCACACTCCTGTAAACCCTTTAAGTTCTTACATTGAATTCAATACTAATTCAGAACTAGCTGAAATCAAAGGGTAAATCTGTATTGATTTCAGTGGATATAGGTCAGGCTTTTGATACCAACACTGGAAACCTGATAATACATACACTAGAAAAAAAAATAATAGTAATAATAATCATAATTCATTTTTATTTGATCATATGCACTTGAAATTGTAGGTCTAATTAATGGACAGCTAAACACTGCATGCATTTATCTTAACTTTGTCTTGGTTTTGAGTTATAAGCTAGATGACTTTTAAGCTTAGGTTAACTTCTGTTTTAAATTAATTTTGTTCTACTTTAATATGCCTTGATAGAATTCCAGAATAGTTAAGAATTTTATATTTGGATGAACTAACACCTAAAGAACAAGAGTTTACTTTGTAGAACTGAAATGATGTCGTGTCTAGACTCTGTTTTATGGAAGTATCTTTTTGTGTGTGGCCATTTTTGCAATAACATGTGAATTCCTTTTTCTGTAGTTCCTAATGTCAGCCGAAACGGAGATCCTTTTGTACAAACGTCAATTGTGGAAGCAATTGCAACTGTTGACAGAGCAATAAATTCAACACGTACACATCTGTTTGACAGGTATCTCCTTTGTTTTTTTTGTATTGAGAAGTCAGAATTAATTTTGTATATACTAGAAATAATGGGAGATTTAAGTAATAAAATGGTTTCTTATTTAATAAAAGACATTGTTAGTGTCTGGTTGGTTCTGAGAATACTAACAGTTTAACATGTAAGGATTCCTGTTGGTTATACACTCCTGCTGAAATCTCTGTTCACTGCAGCAGTTCTTCTGCTGAGATAATGTGTATTAAAATACCACTAAATATTTAATTACTACTGAATATTTAATTCTTTATTATTTTATTGAATTTTTTCTTCTTGGTTTGCCTTCCATTTTGAGATGAGTAACCAAGGTATGTACTAATCACGTTACTGAACATTTACATGACTTATATAGTATTGTTGTTTTGTAATTCCTGTGTAAACTTACTATTTTTTTCCAAATTATCTATCAGTCGTCCTCGTTCTCCCAATGATTTGCTAGCCTTATTTCGATACCCAAGGGACCCATACACTGTTGAGCAAGCAAGAGCTGGGGAAATATTTGAAAGGACGTTACAACTTATTCAAGATCATGTACAAGATGGTCTAATGGTTGACCTGAATGGAACAAGTCAGTATTCTTTACTTATTTTTCTGTTTTGACCTGTATTTGCCTTTTTCAGTCATTATGCTTCAGGAGACATTAATTTTCTGAGGTTTGGTCCCAACTGCAGAACCATTACATTGAAATCAGTGAAGTATTTGACTTTACAAAACTTTACCAAATTCTGTCCTTGGTTTGCACATTGTTCACTATATAACTCTGACCTCTCCAAGTACAGTGTTTTTTCTCACCTTGACATATTAGGAAAAAAATCAGATTCTGATTCTTCTGCTGGTCAAACTTAGTATAATAGAAGTGCATAATGTATCCCATTTATTAATTCTCCATGTGTTAATTTATTAGAACCATTGTCTCCATTTATTAGAACCATTGTCTCATAGCAGAACAGACTTTTCTGCTGCGTGTTAAAAACGAGCAGTGTTTTGTTCCTGTTTCTTTAAGAAAAACCATTTAATATCAGCATGCCTTGGGAAGGAGAAAAGATGACATAACAACAAGGATTTGTATACCTTACAAACCAAGGTTTCTGCATGTACCACAATAGTATTCAAAGAATTATTTGCTACTTTATAAATGAGTGTCAAACTAAGCTAATTGCTTTGTTTAACACTGACTTTATGTAATGAGAAATACAGTTCTTGTTGCTTTTTATAACTAGGAAAAAAAGTGTGAGATTTAATTTCTGCCTTTTAGGTACTGGATTCCAGTCAAACTCATGAAGTGCACCTGGAGTACATACAGCTAATGTGTGTAGATGTATGTGTGGACAGGCTTGAAACATAGAACTGAAGCATTTGGAAATGATGATAGAATTTTAAGAGAGCTTTTGAGACTTGAGACATAGCCAAAAAATACTGACAATCTAGAGGAAATACTTTTACTCATTGTATTCCTTTTGATGTTTATAATGGAGTATTTATTATAATTTCTGAAAACTTTAACACTGACCATGAGCTAGCAAGTATTTATAAGACCAAAGACAGCAAGCTTTGTGGCGTACCATCATGTTTGCTAGTGAAAGAAGCTTGTTACTCATTATTAGAGTTGAGTAGGTAATTTCTGGTGAATTGTTTACCACAAAAACTTACTCAAAATTCTTGGAAGGCTGATGTTTTATAAGAGCAACCCAGTTTTGTTTGGTTCTCTGATTACCTGCATATACAAGAATATTGAATATTGAATCTATATATATATATATATAATAGTAGCAATATATAAAATGTAATGTGTGAGAACTGCTTTTCTCTAGGATTCATAGTGGTAAAATACCTAAAGTTTACCAAAAACTGGCATTAAAGCCTATGGATACTGTTTAATAAACACAAAATCTGGCAACTTTCTGTGATACTGGAAATTCTATTTGCAACCAGAGCTTGCTTTTCAGACCTACAGAATCCAAAGAAACCTGGCTTTTAAGAAAACTTGAATATTAAAATAAATCTGTTTTCATTTAAATTTCCCAAAACTATAATTTTTTAATAGTAATTTTTTGTCCTTATTTCATTTTATTTCAAAATGCAGAGCCAAATGAAAGGTGTTATTTAGCATTTTTGCATTGGGAACAGTTGAGAACCATGACAATTTCCCAGTCAGAGACTTTTTTTTCTTGTTATAAAACCTTTGAATATCCCAAGGAGAGACTATGGAGCCAAATTCTTTTCCGCTTGGCCACAAGTTGCTGCTTTGGAGGTAGATGTTATGAAACAGTTTCTCACCAGAAGATTAGTGCAGCACTGGAACAACTAATCCAGAAAGGTGTGCAGGAGTCTCAGACTTTGAAAGTTTTCAAGCCCTCTTGGCCAGGTATACATCTCTCTAGTGCTGGAAAGAGCTCTACCTCAAGCAGGAGCTTGGGCTGGATAAGACGTCCCTTATAATCAATATTTCTATGACTCCAAGAAACATCTTCCTTGCACTTCAAAAAAAAAAGGTAATATGTGGATTGAGCTAGCCAGCTTTTAAGCACTGGGAATGCTTAGCACCCAGCCATTTAGAGAGCAGAGGCAAATTTAGTGCCTACAATATGGGAGGTAATTCAGGATTAGCACCTGGCACTAGAAAGCCAAAATTTAATCCATCATGAGATATTACATTCCACTTGAACTTCTAAAGAGAGAACCTGAACCTTTTATTTTAAATTAGTACTGGAGATCATTCCACCCAGAAGATTCACAGTCAAGTTTTGCTCACAACTTGATTTCAAAAGTGGCAGTGGCAATTAGGATAACCACAAATGTTTATTTGAATGAATAATGATCATAAGCAAAGAACTCCATAATGAATGAAGATCATTTAAACAGGAGTGTTATTATAAAGAAGATAAGTTTTCTGGGCGTAGTTCTAGAATGAAACTGCCCTGGTAGCCAGGATATTTTAATATGCTATCACTTATATCCTCAAAGTGTGTATTTTGCTGCATTACTCAGTGGCACTTACAGGTTTTGCTCTGTGGTTTGTTTTTCTTTTTCCCAGTGTGGAATATTCCATAAAATAATTTCTGTATGTCTACATGAGCATGTTAACTTTGCCTAATGCAAGCACTAAGTCTCTGATATCTTTGCTTTGACATGTAAAACATGTGGAGTACTCATAGCCTGAGGCTGAGAAAACAGCTTCCCTGGCTGAGCACAAGTCCTGTCCCAGCTGGGCAACTGTGAGCAGCCCAGTCCCTTTCAATGCAAAGACAAATCTGTGCTTTAGGTAGTTTGTTTGCAAGTGCCCTGCATTGTGAAAGTTGACAGAGAGCCAGTTGTGCCTAGCACAATGTGTGTAAATTTGTTGAATTTAGATGAAGACCATTGCATTTGCAGAACACTGGGACTGAGCTCAGGACTAAAAGGAGCATTTCCCAACTGTGTGCAATTAACCGAAACCGACTTCTTGCAAAACTGCATTCAGTTCATATTTTTGAGTGTTTGCCATCATGCTGGGAACCCCTCAAGCCTGTGGGAACACAGTACCACTCTACACTCGCTCATTTCCTTTTTTCCTTTTGCCTTTATACTGCCTGTTTGGTTTTATTCCTGACTGCAGGCTTTCCAGATCAAGATCCATGGTGGCGTATGATGGTTTCTAGTTAGCTAAGCATGCATCTACGCTGCCAAATACTCCACCTCCTGGACTTTTTCCTGGATCCTGGAACCTCATTCATCCACACTATATCCATTAGTCACTTGTAGTGTGCCTTTTGCTTTGGATCAGTGGCTCCTTTTTGAAGTTGTCCCCACTGTGGTTTGGTGTGATTTGTGATATGGTCTTGTACAATGTGAATTCAGTTCAAAAAATTGGGGCCAGGCCCACATTCAGTCCAGGAGTACAAAGAAAAGATTTCTGAAGGAAACCTACTCCTGGATACAGTAGGAATGTCTTACTCAGCAGCAAAAATTTCACTTTACTGAGATATTTCTGTTGGTCTACACAAGTTGATAATGCAGATGTTGCCAGAATTTTTCTCTCTGAAATTAAAGCCAAATGTGACTAAGTAAAAATCACTTTTACAATGATTCCTAATAGGCAGCAATGACAAGGCACAGGCTGACTCTTCTGCTATTTGGAGTCACCCAGCACTGGAGTGGGAGGCCTAATGGTCTTCAGTCCTTCCACATGCCATCATACCACAGCAGAGATCATGCAGCACATAACCTTAGTTTGAGGCTCTAAAAACATAATTCTAGTGAATTGCAGAATATATTTTGTATGTATCATTTTTCTATGAACTGAGAAAAAAACACAAGAAAATCATAAGTATGTTTTAGTCCCAGAGGTGAGTGGTGTGGATTGCAGAGGAAATCTGTGCCAAATGCTACAAAAACACTACTTTTCTATAGAAACTTGTTCAGGGTAATGTGAATATGAGTAACTCCACAGCGTTCGTCCCAGAGATCATTCCACGTTTGGCTCTGTTGCTGGTGGTTATTTTCTTTTTTCATTGATTTTATGTGTTCTTGAAATTTGCAACTTTCCCTGTAATAAAGCAAAACGAAGCAGCAATGTTCAGTGAATGACCAAGTTTCTAAAGCTAAAGTCTTGAAGTCCGCTTAAGTGGTACTGACATTTTTTAAAATGTTTTTGCTAACATGAGGAAAATCTTCTATTTGACTCAATATGAGACTTTTATTTCTGAAAATATCTCTACTTTCCCAAGTGACCAAATGAGTAATAAGCTCCTTTTGCGATCATTTTGTAAAAGTTGCATTTGAATTGGCATTTTAGAGTTTCCTCCTGACCTAGGGGTGGTCGAGTTGTTCAAATGACCTAATGCTCATATATACACGTATGATTATTACTGTACTTTTCTAAAAACTAGGGTGTTTAATCTGGTGAGAAATGTAAAATAAAATAAAAAATTAAATAGCATTTCAAAAACATTCATGATTTGTATGGGGACCATGAGTCTATGAATTCTCCGATGGTTTTCTTTCTCTGTTTTCTGTTTCAGGTTATCACTACAATGACCTTGTATCCCCACAGTACTTGAACCTGATAGCCAATCTCTCAGGCTGTACAGCCCATCGACGAGTGAACAACTGCTCAGATATGTGCTTCCACCAGAAGTACAGGACACACGATGGAACATGCAACAACCTTCAGCATCCCATGTGGGGCGCTTCTCTCACAGCTTTTGAACGTCTGTTGAAGTCAGTCTATGAAAATGGATTTAATTTGCCTCGGGGAATTGAACCCAGAAGACTCTCTAATGGCTACCCACTGCCAATGCCTCGCTTGGTTTCAACTACTCTGATCGGGACGGAAACCGTAACTCCTGACGACCAATACACTCACATGCTCATGCAGTGGGGTCAGTTTCTTGACCATGACCTTGACCTCACCGTGGCTGCGCTAAGTGAGGCCAGGTTTTCAGATGGTCAGCATTGCAGTTCCGTTTGTACAAATGATCCTCCGTGCTTTTCAATCATGATACCACCCAATGATCCCAGAGTTCGAAATGGTGCACGCTGCATGTTTTTCGTACGCTCCAGCCCAGTTTGTGGAAGTGGCATGACATCTCTTCTGATGAATTCTGTGTACCCACGAGAGCAGATCAACCAGCTGACTTCATACATTGATGCATCCAACGTGTACGGCAGTTCAGACCATGAAGCACTAGAAATCAGAGACTTGGCGAGTCAAAGGGGTCTTTTGAGGCAGGGCATTGTACAGAGATCTGGCAAGCCCCTTCTTCCATTTGCCACTGGCCCACCAACAGAATGCATGAGAGATGAAAATGAGAGCCCAATACCCTGCTTTTTAGCTGGTGATCAGCGCTCCAACGAACAGTTGGGTCTTACCAGCATCCACACACTGTGGTTTAGAGAACACAACAGAATTGCCACAGAGCTACTGAAACTCAATCCACACTGGGACGGTGACACAATATATCATGAAACACGCAAAATTGTTGGTGCAGAAATGCAGCACATAACATTTAGCCACTGGCTCCCTAAGATCTTTGGAGAGGTAGGCATGAAGATGCTTGGCGAATATAAAGGTTATGATCCCAGTGTTAATTCTGGCATAACTAATGAGTTTGCAACTGCCGCTTTTAGGTTTGGTCACACACTCATTAATCCTTTTCTGTATCGACTGGATGAAAACTTTGAACCTATTCCACAAGGCCATCTACCTCTTCATAAGGCATTCTTCTCTCCATTTCGGATTGTAAATGAAGGAGGCATTGATCCACTTCTAAGG
The DNA here is from genome assembly GCA_034509425.1 of Eopsaltria australis. Lineage (NCBI taxonomy): Eukaryota > Metazoa > Chordata > Aves > Passeriformes > Petroicidae > Eopsaltria > Eopsaltria australis. Next base: position 3,579,090 of record JAVTVJ010000132.1, on the reverse strand, counting down.
GGATTTTTTGGTGTTGCTGGTAAGATGCGTGTCCCGTCACAATTACTCAATACAGAATTAACAGAAAGACTCTTCTCCATGGCACGTACTGTGGCTTTAGATCTGGCAGCTATGAATATTCAGAGAGGCAGAGATCATGGAATTCCTCCCTACCATGATTTTAGAGTTTACTGTAATCTTTCTTCAGCTCAGACTTTTGAAGATCTGAAAAATGAAATTAAGAATCCTGAAATCAGGGAGAAACTTAGCAGGTGAGCCTGAGGTGAAGAAAAAGTCAATTACCTAAATGTGCATGCAAAAACAGTAGCTAAATGTCTTACCTAGAAAAAGATGCTTGCTAAGAAAGACTTAAAGGGATATTTTGAGAAACTTCTATCAGTAGCAGAAAATAGGTGTTAGCAATTTCCACGTGCAGATAATTTCTATACTTCTGCATGTCTGTGAACAGTAAGAAGTTAATATATACTGTATGGGTTAATAAAATCACTAATTTGAAATGCTTAATTTTGTAAATGCTGTTAAATATGAGTGCTATCTCAGTGTAAGGTCATATTAAATGCCAACTTCATGCAAGTATTCAGATGTTCAATTCCATTAACTCTGTACAGTGAAACAAACGTCAGTATCGTCCACTGTACTGTGGTGTGGACATCCTTCACTACCAGTAATCAGTTCTTCTTTAGAGATTCAGTGTTTGAAATTGTGTACATCTTCCTGCCACCCCCAGCTTATTTGCCCAAAATAAAGACAGAGAATTAGTCTCAACTATAGTAATAGAAAAAGTGTGTACAGAGGGACAGGAAAGCGAAGCTATAAAAAAGAAACAATTCCAAGAAATCAGAAGAAAGCTGCTAGGAGAAAAAAAATTGCAGGCTGGACATGCAGACCGGCATGGTGTATTATACAGCCTGCATTGCAGAATTTCTTGTGCATACACCCACAGCTTGTTCACAAAACTGTAGTTCTACCACTGCATTTTTTCCTGTAAGTTATTCATATCTCTTACTCCTGGCGTCACCATGTACTGATTATTTTGTAAATATAAACTTTTTGTTATTCAGTATTTGTATTTTTCAAATTACAGGTTGTATGGCTCCCCACTGAACGTAGATCTATTTCCTGCTCTAATGGTGGAAGACTTAGTTCCAGGGAGTCGGCTGGGGCCAACTTTGATGTGTCTGTTAAGCACACAGTTCAGGCGTATTCGGGATGGAGACAGGTACATTTAAACACCATGGAAACCACAGTGAATTCTAACTTAAGGGTGCTTAATAACCATTGCCACATCATGTTTCCAAAACAGACTCCATTTTGTGTTCATTTATGATTTTAAAACGTAACTGAAAAGATGAAGAATACACATTTAAATCATTGTTAGAAGCCTAGATTCTTTATTAATTCTGTTATATTTTATGCTGAATATCATACCAACCCCCAAAAACACAACAGCCAACACATGTTTACCAGATATTCAAGTCACTTACTTTTTTGAAAAGTGTATGATGCTTCTCTTATTTTATTTAGTTATTTTATTGGCAAAGAAATTGTGATTGTTACTTATGCATAGGTTGGAACGGTATCACTCTGTATATATAATCCCTACACAAACTACAGTACAAGC